>JAGDQO010001406.1:0-696559 GCA_018342035.1 Solanum appendiculatum | reverse complement strand
TCCCTCAAATAAAACTTAGCATAATCCTCCGCCGAATAAGAAGTCTTGACGGGAATGAAATGGGCTGACTTTTTCATTCTATCAACAACAACCCAAATCGAATCATATTGTCGCCTCGTGTGAGGCAAACCCACAATAAAATCCATATAAACATCTTCCCACTTCCAAGTAGGAATACTAATATCTTGGGTCAAACCTCCCACCCTTTGATGCTCAACTTTCACTTGTTGACAATTAGGACACTTAGCCACAAATTCCGTAATATCTTTCTTCATTCCATTCCACCAATAAATTTCTCGCAGTTCACGGTACATTTTGGTAGCTCCTGGGTGGATGAAATATCGAAAACTATGGGCTTCCGGTAAAATTTGCTCTCTTAAGCCCTCTACATTGGAAACACACAAACGACCTTGATATCGAAGCACACCATCTCCCCCTTGGGAGAAAACCTCTATCGACTTCTGGAGTACCGCTTCCTTTAGTTCAATCAAGTTAGGATCAAGACCTTGCTTAGCTTTCACATCATGCACAAAAGAGGATTCGGAACCCTTGTGAACCGTAACACCACCCTTAGTATAATCAACCAATCTAACACCCAATCGAGCCAATATATGGACATCGCGAACCAACTCTTTCTTACCATCCTCAACATGAGCAACACTACCCATAGATGATACTAAGAGCATCCGCCACCATGTTAGCCTTACCGGGGTGATAAAGAACACTCATATCATAGTCTTTTAACAACTCAAGCCACCTTCTTTGGCGGAGATTCAAATCTTTTTAAACACATATTGCAAACTCTTATGGTCGGTGAAGACATCCACATGTACCCCATACAAATAATGTCGCCATATTTTCAAGGCAAACACAACTGCCGCTAATTCCAAGTCATGAGTAGGATAGTTCTTTTCGTGCACCTTAAGTTGCCTTGAAGCATAAGCAATGACTTTCCCATTTTGCATAAGAACACATCCTAGGCCTATTCTCGAAGCATCACAATAAACCACCAAACCATCGGATTCTTCTGGTAGACTCAATATCGGAGCCGAAGTAAGTCGATCCTTCAACTCTTGAAAACTCTTCTCACATGCCTCGGACCACACAAATTTAACCTTGTTTTGAGTCAAAGCCGTCAATGGAGAAGCATTCAAAGAAAACCCTTCAACAAACCTCCTATAATAACCGGCTAAGCCCAAGAAACTACGAATATCCGAAGGTGATAAAGGTCAATTCTTAACCGCTTTTGTCTTCTTAGGATCTACCTCAATGCCCTTACCGAAAACAATGTGACCAAGAAAAGCCACGGACCTTAACCAAAACTCACATTTTCTAAACTTCGCAAAGAGTTGTTGGTCCTTGAGGACTTGCAACACAATCCTTAAATGATTAACATGTTCACCCTCATTCTTTGAGTAGATCAAAATGTCGTCAATAAACACAATCACAAACATGTCAAGGTATTGCTTAAACACTTTATTCATCAATTTCATAAATGTGGCCGGAGCATTTGTCAACCCAAACGACATTACCAAGAACTCGTAGTGACCATACCTAGTCCGGAAAGCCATTTTCAGAATATCATCTTCTTTCACCCTTAATTGGTGATAACCCGAACAAAGGTCAATTTTAGAGAAATAACTAGCCCATTGAAGTTGATCAAACAAGTCATCTATCCTTGGTAGAGGATACTTATTCTTAATGGTAACCTTGTTCAATTGGCGATAGTCGATACACATACGGAGTGAACCATCTTTCTTCCTTACAAACAAGACCGGAGCAACCCATGGAGAAATAATTGGCGGGACAAAACCCTTTTCCAACAAGTCTTTCAACTGCTCTTTTAGTTCCTTAAGTATTGCCAGAGCCATTCTATAAGGAGGAATAGAAATAGGTTGCGTATCTGGGAGAAGGTCAATACCGAAGTCTATTTCCCTTTCGGGAGAAATACCGGGCAAGTCATCGGGAAACACTTTCGAAAACTCATTAACAACGGGGTCCGACTCAAGAGTAGGGGTCTCGAAATCTATATCCCTCACCCTAAAAAGATAGTAAATGTACCCCTTAGAGATCATCTTTCTCGCTTTTAGATAAGAAACAAATTGACCTCTAAACATAAACGAGAGAGTCTTAGAAACTTCTGTTGATACTCAGTAATAGACATGCCTCGTTGCCTTAAACTCAAAAACTCCTTTTTCTTTGCATCACAATAGGCAGGTGGAACATAGTTCGTACGAAATTCCTTAAGAAAATCATCCCAAGTAAGAACGGGAGGTTTTACCTTCGCATTCGGAACACTAACCAACCAATCGTAAGCATCCTTTTGTAAAAGTGAGATAGCATACTTAAATTTGGCAACATCTGAACACTCCAACTGCTCGAACACCCTCTCCATGTGCTCAAACCATTGTTCAGCATCAGTGGGATCAACATTGCCTTCAAATTCCACTCCATCCATTTTCCTCATTTTCTCAAAATTAATCCCGTTGGGATGATGCATCCATTCAGCCATGTGGTAGAAGAAGTCCGCCATTTGTTTGGAAGGAGGATTCATATCTTATGTACTATGACTCATATGAGGACGTGGACCATCTTTTACACCTTGATGGTTTCCCACTTCAGACCCACTAGTATGGGGAACATATTGATCTGAGAAATGTTCTCCAACCCCTTCGAGTGCATGAAGTTCGAAAATAGAGTTACCTGAACCTTCCCGAGCAGCATCCATAGGTCTATTAGAAGAAGTGGCCATAACTTATTTCCTTCAAAAGGGAAGATCACATTGCATTAGGAACATGTACATGATGCATATGCACTCTACATGCAATAAAAATATTATAAACGATGTAAGTGAACAAATAATGTAACCAGAACCTTCTCAACAGTAAAACAAGTATAAAATAAATTCACCACAAAATTCCTAGAACCACAAACTTAGGCTCTAATACCAACACTTGTAGCAACCCTCTCGGACTAATGTTACTTCTTAAAAAGAAAGCTAATGTACTACGTATGACATTAAAAAGACAATAACATAGGACATATTAACTATAATCTAACAGAGGAATTAGGCCCAAAAAAATAGTTAAAGATATGACGTCTTGTCATTTAGAAATTTATTTGATCTCAAGTTTAAACAAGGTAAGTGTGCCAATTTATAGCGGAAGAATCTTTCAAAATAATTTAAACAAATACGCTAAGAGATTTTCATGTACTAAACATACGACTACCAAACACGTTATAAACTATTAGCAACTTCAGAATACAAAAATTAACAAGTTCATGCTTCATACAAACATTTAAAAGAAATAGTAAACTTAGTATATTAAAAGACCGCGGTTTACATGCCCCAAAACAAAAAAATATGTCGCAAAACTTAAGTTACAGCCCATGGTATCATGATCAAACCAGCCTAAAAAATTACATGCTAGTGTACAACACATGGCTCATACACAAGTCTCAAGATTTCTACAAAATCTAGATAACTATGTTCAAATGTTATCTTCCTTAAAGCTCTCAAAAACTCCATCTCCAATGGCCAGCTTCATGTATCCTCTCGAACATTTCCTATGATAGAAACAACTATCGCTAAGCATAAAGCATAGTGGTGTAAAAACTATAGGTTTGGAGCCATCAGATTTTCCAAGTTACCTTTCTCAAGTCATGAGCAGCACAATTGAAACATAATAAATAAATCCAGTAAACAATATATCAAGAGTATCAAGTTTGATATTTAAAGATTTAAGTGTCAAGAATGCTCATAGCACTATCTCACAAGAGGTCACATAACAAGGCTGGCCAAGTATATACGTCCTGCCGTCACACCCATCATAATCAAGTAACAAGAGGAACAAAAACCCTGTATAAAGAAGGGTCAAAGCCCAATAATCATGAGAACCAAGAACCGTATTAAAAATGGCTTTCTATTTCATACTTAAAATGGACAACTTCCATACTTAAGACGAACCAAAAATCCAGATTCAAGATGGCAAAAGATCTGTATCAGGAGGTATGCCAATAGTGACAAAGTCACATCTACAAGAAGGACAAAGTCCCAACATGAATTCCAAGTAATCAAGCATTTTGTACAAGTGGGCGAGTTACACAAGTGCCTTGAAAGTCTCCAAGGATACCAGCATGACATGAAAAAGAGACAAGGAGAAACCAAGGTACCAAAATAACCTTTCAAATATACTAGCAGGTGACAAGAGTACAAGTATGAGTTTTTACACAAACCTCAATCTTTTAGCATAGAAATCGTCCAACACAACATCAAGAGTTCAAACTGTAGACCAACAAAGGCATCAAGGTCCTCAACTTGTACACGAGCATAAAAAACCTTAAAATTACAATTAAATAACTTCTTAAACTTCTAGTAGCTCAATAACGTTGACGTAAAATAAGATTATCATCACAAGTAAGCCTAGCCTATACAAATATGACTATGCTCCCAAAACAGTAAATCTGGCCAGCCTAGTATCTCATCTCGTAACTTAGTTTTGAAAAACAAAACAGCAAAACTTGACTTTATATCCTTCATGAAAGATATAGGTATATCTTTTAAGGTTGCAAATAATCAAGAATCACCACAAAGTACATTTTGTACAAAAATATATAATCAAATCACTAACATTTGAACATATAGGATTTATAAATCATAAATCTGAACATAAATCATCCTGTGTTGCATCCCATATTTCGAATCTGTAACAACAAGATTAGATTTCTACACAAACATATGAGTTGTAGGTGTGAACACCTAATTTTTTACCAAACTTAAAGTTCTACACCTTTTAATATTAAAATATTTATTTTGAATCTAAATTAAGTACTTTCTATTTTTTATCTTATTTTAAAGGATTTGAAAACAACATAAAATAGAACCACATTTTAGGGTAAGTTCTGTTTTCAATTATTAAAAACAAAGAAGGAAATATATTAAAATATATTTTTTAAGTTTTAATAAATAAACTAAGGATTTTAGTATATCTATTAATTATATTTATTTAGAATCAACCATTTAACATTTCTATTATTATATTATATATCATTTTATTTTATCAATAAAATCAAATTTTCCCCCTAAAACCACTACCTCCTATTTTCCTTCCGCTTTCCCCTAAACTACCCAACACCCCACTAATATCCCACAACACACACACACACGTCACACACCCAATACATATACACTACAACCAACATTCCCTATTCCCCACTCCCAATACTCTCCTACGTACAGACTCCAAAGAAAAGATACTCCCTGACATACACAAAAACACTCTCAAAAAAGAAAATATCACATGCACAAGAGTAAAAATAAAACGCAGGAGGAAAACATACCAAGAATTAAGTTTGAGATTAAGATGTTACTCGTGGTTTCGAATTCGTGGCCCTAAAAGTTAGCTTTTGTTAACTTTGGAAATCAGTAGATTGTAGTCATTTGGTTATCGTGAATTAACCTCGTAAAGGTAACATTCAATTTTGTATAGTTTAATGTCACAATCATATGATATTTGATTTCAATGTTACAAAGTTGCTCAAATTTTATATTTTTCTATGTGATACAATTTTATGATGGATATTGTGAATTGTTTTAAGAATTTGCCAGTATTTGAGATCCCAAAATATTTATTGGTTAAATCTCTCTTTAGCTCGTGTTTGCTCAAATCAGTCATTTAAAATTCTTTTTCTGTCGAAAATTGAATAACTATCATAGTTGTAATCTTTCCTACCCATTATATTTTAACTTTTCTATGCAATTCGTAATGACCCATTTAGTGAAATTGGTATTTTAACACTCACACATCCATAAGATCCAAAAATCTTTATTGGTTAAATCTCTCTTTAGCTCGTGTTTGCTTAAATCAATCATTTAAAAATCTTTTCCATCAATAATTGAAACTTGGCAGTTTATTTTATGCATCGATTCAATTGTTTATCTCTACAAAAGGCTAGATCACTTTATTATTTCGTATTTGAATTCTATACTCAGTGCCATTCCTTGTGGGATCGACCCTAACTCCTCGTTGGGTTTATATTGCTAGCGACCGCCTATATCTCGAATTGTGATTGGTGCAGTTGAACGTTATCAAAAATGGCGCCATTGCCGGGGAATGGCGTGTAGAATTCTTATATCGACGTATTTGAGTGAATTAGTTTGATTGTAGTCGAATTTACTTATTAGTCTTTTCATTTTTTTATTTTCAATAGATACAAATGAGTGAAGCTGATAGTGTTGTTGGTCAGAAGGATGAAATACGTAATGTGAATGATGACATTGATAATCTGAATGACTTCAATGTAGCTCAAGTGGGAAATGCTGGAGCTATACGCTTGCCCCCTACTGTGGGTAATGCCATATTTCATGTGACCAAAGCTATGATTCAGCTATTGCAAATGAAAGGCTCATTTGGAGGACTTGCTCATGAAGATCCACATGAACATCTTTAGAACGTTTTGGATGTGTGCAACCCTTTCACATTCAAGAACATCTCTCAAGAGTCAATTCGACTTCGGTTGTTTCCTTTATCTTTAAATGGGGAGGCAACGAAGTGGTTGGCTGAATTACCAAAAGATTTAATTACTTCTTGGGCGGAGCTAACAGAAGCATTCCTTGAATGATTCTTTCCCCCTTTGATGATTGTGAAATTGAGAGATGGTATTCAGAACTTCAAGAGAATTGATGGTGAACCTATCCGTGAGACATGGCTTCGATTCAAAAAGCGTCTTCTACAATGTTCTACTCATGGGTTTCCTGAAAATGTGTTTTTGCAATATTTTTACCATAGCCTTGATTCGGTAAACAAGTCTATTTCCGATCGTTTGATTCAAGGTGAAATCATGAGATGACCATTTCCTATTGCATCAGCATTGCTTGATGATGTGACTAAGATCAACCGGCCTTGGTATACAAGAGAAGATCAAGTATCACCTCTGGCAATCGGAATGACTAAGGAGCAAATTGAGAAGGACCATGAACGTGATGCGAATATGGCAAATATGATGATTCAGATGGATTTGTTAACAAAGCATGTCATGGGTGTGAGATCAAAAGCCATTAACGCAGTTGCAACGAGCCCAGATGATGCTCCATTTGAAACCATGTACAACGAAGAAGTTCAATTTGTGTTGAATCAAATGGTGGGTTCTTGGCCGAGCTATCAAAAGTCGGGTGGGAACCAAGGTTGGAACATAGATCAAGGTAGTGGTTGGAGAGATAATCGTGAGTGGCGTGATCGAGGTACCAATTGGAGGGATGGTGAGCGAGATCGATATGTGCCTCCACATGTTCGTCCTAAAGTTACCGAACCAAAGACCGATCCTAAGAGTTTTAGAACTGAAGATATGCTTGTTCGCATTTTGCCAAGGTAGAAGGTTCTAAGAAAGTACTTAAGGAGATGAAAGCAGATTTCTCCTCTCTAAACCAAACAATGACTTCTCACTCTCCGTCAATTAAGCACTTGAATCTCAAGCGGTCCAAATTTCCACTCAACTGAGTCAGACACAAATTTGTGGCCTTCCTAGTGATACTTTAGCCAATCCAAAGAATGAGAATGCTCAATGTATGGCGATTGTGACTCGAAGTGGAAAGGTTTTGAGTAGCGATGTAGTTGAGAACAACGGGGCTGAACGGAGTAAAATTCCACCTTGTGTGAATGATGATTATGGTATTGAGGATGATGTGAACGATAATAGGCCCAACAAAGATGTCATTCCTCCAAATGGTGTTAATGCCGGTAGAACCAATACATCAAAGGTAGAGGATGTGTCTAAATCAGTTTCTCCCAAACCGTTGCCCAAGGTTAACCCTCCATTCCCACAAAGGTTGAAGAAAAGAGATGACAACGCAATATTCCAAAAGTTCCTTTCTGTTTTTAAGTCTCTCTCAATTAATCTCCTTTTGGTAGATGCACTACTAAAAATGCCGGAGTATGCTAAATTTATGAAGGAATTGGTCACGAAGAAGAGAAGTATGGACTTTGAAATGGTGGAAGTATCCCATAGTTGTAGTGCTATTATGTCAAATGTGGTTGCTAAAAAGGATGATCCGGGAGTGTTCACAATACCTTGCACTATTGGGGTGTTCAAGTTTTCTAGAGCTTTGTGTGATTTGGGGGCTAGCATTAACTTGATGTCGTATGCTATTTTCATACAACTTGGACTAGGCAAGCCTAAGTCCACAACAATGTGACTTCTCATGGCAGATCGTTCTATCAAGCGACCCATCGGTGTTCTTTATGATATTCTTGTAAGAGTTGACAAGTTTATTTTTCCGGCGGATTTTGTTATTCTTGATTGTGAGATGGATGCCGAGATCCCAATTATTCTTGGTAGACCATTCCTGGCTATCGGAAGAGCTTTGGTTGATGTGGAGAGTGGCGATTTGAAATTTTGAGTTAATGAGGAGGAAGTCACTTTTAACATGTGTAAATCTATGAAGCAACCCAATGATATCCATGTGGTGTCTGTTATTGATATGATTGATGAAGCGGTTGCTAGTATGGGCAAAATATCTTATATTGGTGAATCTTTAGCTGCGGTCTTGTTGAACTATGATGGGGAGGAGATTCAAGATTATGATGAAGTGGCTGCTTTAACGGGTTTAGGTTCTTATCAAAAACTCCTTCGAAGCTTGAGATTGATCTGAAAAACAGAGAAAGTCCTCCCGCGAAGCCATCCATTGAAGCACCCCCAAAGCTTGAATTGAAAGCTCTTCCTTCACATCTTACATATATCTTAGATATGTGTTTTTGGGGGCTGATAATACCTTGCCGGTGATCATTGCAACAGACTTACTTGAAGGGCAGGTACATGAACTTGTGAATGTGCTGAAAAAGTTCATTAAAGCTATTGGGTGGACAATTGCTGATATTGTAGGGATTCCTCCCAGTATTTGTAAGCATAAGATTCAGCTGGGAGTGGATTGTAAGCCCAGCGTCGAGCACCAAAGGAGGTTGAATCCTCCAATGCAAGAACTGGTCAAGAAGGAGATAATCAAATGGTTAGATACAGGTGTGGTTTATCCCATTGCGGATAGCAAGTGGGTAAGCCTAGTTTAATGTGTCCCAAAGAATGGGGGTATGACTGTGGTTCCAAACGAAAAAAGTGAACTTGTACCTATGCGACCGGTTATTGGTTGGCGGGTGTGCATGGACTATAGGAAGCTGAATTCGGCAACCGAGAAAGATCACTTTCCCATGCCCTTCATGGACCAGATGCTTGATAGGTTGGCATGGCGTGGATGGTATTGCTTCCTTGATGGGTATTCCGGGTACAATCAAATCTTTATAGCCCCGGAGGACCAAGAAAAGATGACTTTCACTTGTCCCTACGGAAATTTTGCATTTAAACGCATGTCTTTTGGGCTATGTAATACACCAGCAACGTTCCAAAGGTGTATGCTATCAATTTTTGCTGATATGGTTGAGCACTCTATGGGATTTTTATGGATGATTTTTCCGTAGTGGGAGACTCGTTTGAAGAATGCCTTGAACACTTAGGATAAGTTTTACAAAGATGTGTCGAAACTAACCTTTTACTTAATTGGGAGAAATGTCATTTCATGATAAAAGAAGGGATTATTTTATGACACCAAATTTCAGGGAAAGGTATACAAGTAGATCAAGCAAAGGTTGAGGTAATTGTTAAGCTACCACCCCCTGTCTCAGTTAAAGGTATCGGAATTTCCTAGGACACGCAAGCTTTTACAGGCGATTTATCAAGGGTTTCTCTAAGATAGCTCATCCACTATGTAAACTTCTAGAGAATGACAGCGTGTTTTTGTTTGATGAAGCCTATATGATTGCTTTTGAGTGTCTCAAGGAGAAACTTGTGTCGGGTCCGGTCATTGTTTCCCGGATTGGGGTAGTCCATTCGAATTAATGTGTGATGCTAGGGGTATTGCCTTGGGTGCTGTTCTGGAACAACGTAGAGGCATTTTATTTCACCCAATATACTATGCTAGCAAGACCTTAAATGTGGCTCAAAAAAATTACACTGTTATCGAACAAGAATTGTTGGCTGTAGTGTATGCTTTCGAGAAATTCTGAGCTTACTTATTAGGAACTAAAGCAGTGGTACACACTGACCATGCAGCTATCTATTATTTAATGGCTAAGAAGGATGCTAAACCGAGGCTAATTCAGTGGGTGTTGCTGTTACAAGAATTTGACATTGAGGTCAAGGATCGAAAAGGTTGTGAAAACCAAGTAGCGGATCATTTATCAAGACTCGAAGCAAATGTTGAGGTGTCCGGTGACAAGGATATTGGGGATGCTTTTCCGGATGAGAAGGTCATGATGATCTCCCATGGTTCCACTCCTTGGTATGCCGACTTCGCAAATTATGTTATTTGTAGTATTATTCCTGAGGGTCTGACGTTCTATCAGCGGAAGAGGTTTCTTTTTGATGTAAAAAGGTATTTTTGGGAAGAGCCCTATTTGTTCCAGTAGTGTGCTGATCACATAATCTGAAAATATGTACCGAAAGTCGAATTCGACGCTATTCTTGTTGCCTGCCACGCATCTCCAGTTGGTGGCCACTACAGTGGAGTACGAACAGCGGCAAAGGTGCTGCAAAGTGGCTATTTTTGGCCAACACTGTATCAGGATGCAAATTCTTTTGTCCGCAGGTGTAGTTCATTTCAAAAGCAAGGAGGAGTGTCATGAAGACACGAGCTTCCTCTTACTCCCATCCTTGAGGTTGAATTGTTAGATGTGTGGGGAATTGATTTTATCAGTCCTTTCGTGAGTTCTTTTGGGAACAAATATATTTTTGTGGCTGTTGATTGTGTGTCAAAGGGGGTGGAAGTTGTCGCTTTACCCAACAATGAGGGGAAAAGTGTCATCGCATTTCTCAAGCGATATATTTTTAAAACGTTTGGTTCACCGCGAGCAATTATTAGTGATGGTGGCGCGCACTTCTGCAATCGACTGTTCGCATCACTACTGAGCAAGTGTGGAGTAAAGCACAAGGTTGCCACCCTATACAATCCACAAACAAGTGGTCAGGTTGAAGTATCCAACCAGGAAATTAAAGAAATCTTGGCCAAAACCATAAATGCAAATCGTTCTGATTAGTCACGTATATTGGAGGATGCTTTGTGGGCCTATCACACTGCTTTTAAAACACCCATTGGTATGTCGCCATATAAATTGGTGTTCGGCAAATCATTTCATCTCGAGAAGGAACTTGAACATAAAGCCTTGTGGGCTTTGAAAATCATAAATTTAAATTGGGATGTTGCTTCCAAGAGTCGGGTTGACCAACTTCATGCTTTGGAAGAGTTTTAGCTTCGGGCTTTTGAAAGTGCTGCTCTCTATAAACAGAAAATGAAAAAGTGGCATGATTCAAAGATGCTTGAATGCATGTCCACGTCATAGCATGACGTTAAATAAGGCGCTTCTTGGGAGGCAACCCAAGCTCTATCTTCGTGTTTTTGAATAACGTGTGTTGGGCGTGTAGGTTGGAGTTTGAATTTTCAAAACTTAGCGATTAGGCGAGGGGTTGCACCACTCGGCGCATCGCCCATCTGCCCTAGGATCGCCTAAACTCATCAGAAATTGAAGACTGAAGTTGCAAGTTACACTGGAATATTAGGTGAGAATCTGCATCATTCGGCGCATCGCTGAGTGGATCGGCAAGCCCGATCTACCTCACCTTCTGGACTTCAATGATGGCTTGGTTCCCTGTAACTTGAGGTTCAAAAGTAATTTCCATGCTCATTAAGATGGGGCACCTAGCCTATTCAGCCGATATCCGAGCTTCTCGGGTTGAGGCAGCTATCCCAGGGATGATTGAGAGGGCTCTAGTTGCCACCCTTGACCCTATCCGCACCGAGTTGGCCGATCAGCCCCGACTTATCGCATCACATGGAGACCTTTCAACAGCCCTCACAACTAGAGTAGAGGCTTGTGAGCAGCGTGAGGGCAGCTCCACAGAGTTGGCAGCTATCCGCACTGATATTACCGGTTTAAGGAGGGATGTGGACGAGCTGAAGTCCACCGACATTAGCATGCTTTGGGGTTGCATGGATGTGCCCGAGGGTACAGGAGCCGTTGATCCTCCAACTACCACCACTAGTGTTTCTCCAACTGCTGATGATGACGGTGTGTCTGATGAGAAGGATTTTGCGATGCAGGACCGAGAGGTGTATGCTGATCTCGAGGACCTGGAGGATTATTTAGTTCGGGCTGCTACTGATAAGTGTGTCTGTGATACATCGATGATTGGGTCGAGTGGGATTCAGAAGACCGTGGATAGCACACTGGGCACTCATGCCCATGCTGAGGATACACCCCAGCTTAGCGGAACAGGGGGCCTTTCTATTGCACTTCTTTTATATTCAGTTGTTGTTTAGTTTATTATTTCGCATTGAGGACACTGCTTTGTCTTTTTATTGGGGGTGTGTTTTCCCTTTGATTGTTATTTTTGATATTACTTTTTGGGATATTATTTTAGCTGCTATGCTAGTGACTGTTGATTGAAATGGTTTTAAATTCTAGCGATACCTCTCTTTGCTTAACATTGTCGATTTTGTTCTAATTGTGTAATTGATGTTCTCTTGTACTTTTGAGAGTCAATTGTGCTCAATATCAATTACTTGAATTTGAGTTGCATAGTCTTGTGTAAACCATTAGCCTCTCGTTGTGACAAGCCAAATTGTTGATGGTGAGTCTTGCAATGACCATTGCACGCAAGTTTGACTCGTAGAGTCGCGATCCACAATTATATTTGAATGCCATGCGAGGTGATATTTACTTGAAAATTGTGTGTAATGATTCCTATAATTTGCCCAGATAGTCTGTGTGACTAAGCATTGATTAGTGTGGGATGATCTTAGCCATAAAATTGTTCGAGGGTGAACCTAATTGCTAAACCTTTGTGGACTACCTTGTGAGGGTGTGAATCCAGCTTGGCACCATTTGAGTCTATCCTTCTTCTTGGTTGAACCATTAACTCAAGAACCTCAGCCGTTTGTGTGAAAATACCATATCTCTCATATGTATAACCTTCATGAAGCATTGATAAATTGAATAACCAACTCAGGCCAAAAGAGTAAGTTAGGGGTGTAGTGAGAATGAAGAGAGAAACTGAGCTAGAGGTTTGTAATCATGATCTTTGGAAAGACTGATTGTGAAAAAAGTGGAACCTCTCTATAAAAACAAGAAAAGTAGAGAAAAAGCTGAAAAGAAAAGAAAAGAAAAAGATGTGAATAAAATAGTATCATTGTGCAAGGAAGTAAAAAAAATGAAAGAGGGAGTTTTCATAGAAATTATTTATGTTCTTCAAAGATTAGTTGTGCAATTGAAGTGATTGAGAGAAAAGGAGAAGTGAAATGGTTTCCATGCATCATGAAGGTAGAACCATTAAACAAAATATCACCATATGTTGAACATCAGCCCCATTACAAGCCTCTAAAGTCCTCTGTGATCTCACATAAACCTTGTGATGGTTGGATGGAAAACTTGGGCAAGCCTATGGGCAACGTTGTGCAAACTCTTTATCTTTTGAGAATGTGAGTGTTGTATTGATTCGGAAATGTCGATTCTCAATTGAACTTGGGCAAGAGAGTGGAATCCTTCTTAATGTAAGGGCATTCAGATATCTTTGTGAGCATAAGTTTGCTTTTTAAGTAAGCATTTGTGAGCATAGACTTTAACTGATGATGGCTAGTCAGAATCTGATGCTTTTGGTGTACATTTGATCTTCGCATCTTAGATTAATCCCTGTGTACATTGTCATGTGAGTTCTCAAGCAGCACTACTTGTAGACATTCTTATTGAGTCATTGATCACTTGTTTTATTTTAGGACAAGCAAAAGTTTAAGATGGGGGTGTTGATGAGTCTGTAGATTTGACTCATTTATAGCTTCGATTGTGCCAAATTAGTGTCCTTAATGTCCATTTTTGCACCTATAACTAATGTTAAATCATTTATGTGTAGCATGAAGGACTTGGAATGAGAAAAGGGCAATATAGTGCAAAAAGAAGCCAAAAGAATGCAAAAGTTGAAAGAAAAAAGAAGGCTTAGGCTTGCCAAAGGCAACTTGGTGAGTCGCCGAGTGAATGCAACCTCGCCTAAAGTTCCAGTAAACAAAGGGTCAATGCAAGTCAAGTCGACGAGCTGAGGGATCAGACGGCGAGTCGCCGATCAAGATGGCGAGCCCGATGCACCTCGCTTAATATTCCAGAATGAAATCAATACTGAAGTCAAGAATTAAAAGGTGAGATCAAGCAATTCAGCGCATCGCCGAGTGGAAGGGCCAGCCCGACTAACGCCGCCGATTGACCTTGAAATTCAAAGAAGTGTTTGGTATAGTATAAATATCAATTTTTGAATTGAATCTAGAGAGATCTGGGAGAGAAGAACTGGAACTCAAACTTAGAAAGTATATTGCACTTGAACTAATTTGAACTATTCTTGTGCATTTTTCGGAATTGCACTTTGGGTAAATTTTAGTTGATTGCATTTGTTGCTGAGAGATTTGGAAAATCAATGGCTAATGTTCTTGGTAACTATCTCTTCATTATTACTATGATTGGCTAAAACCCCATTACCTTAGGGGTGTGATTATGTGTTCAAATCCCTAATTAACTTATGGGTCTTATGGATTGCTGAATTAAATGTTGAAATAGAATGGGTTCAGTTGATAATTCATGTTTTTATTTTATGAATTTAAGTGGCAAATTCAGTTCTAGTTTATATCTCTTTGTATGCTTGTTGAAGGTGCAATTGAGTGGAGTTATTAACTGATGGTCGTATGAGTTTTCACTTATACTACTCAAAGGAATGCCCAAGCCTTAATCCCCAAAGTTCTTCTCTTATACTTTTTGTTCTATCTGATGAAGAATCATCCTCAAAATGGCTGTGAATCCGTGTATATGGTGAATTGGGGTCAAAATGTGAATTTCCAGAACTGCCCAGACATCAGTGATCTTTTCTTCTCCGCGTTCGCAGAGGTAGTTCCCTATTCACGGAGCTCAATATAATTCTTCTCCGTGTTCACGGAGGACGTTCACGTTTGCGGTACTCAACCTTCATGCACTCCGCATTAGCGGAGGCTTCCCGCATTCGCGGTAAACAACTTGAATGCCCTCCACGTTAGCGGAGGCTTCCCGTGTTCGCGGAGAGCACTTCACTGCCAACTCTAAAATCTTTGTTTTTAGCTCCATTTTGCCCCAATTTCAACTCTTTTTCATCAAAGATCCTTTTTAACCAACATGTACTTGAAACCCAACATACAAAGGAAAATTAGCCTCTTTCTCTACTTAAGTACCACAAAATTACCCAGAAAAGGACTCCAAATGAGTGTAAATCACCCATTCATCAACATCCCCAACTTAGAAACTTTGCTTGTCCTCAAGCGAAATAAAATCAATAGCACAAGAGGCAATCACAATGAGCACAACACACTTTCAATCCAAATAGAGATCATGATCATGACTTTGGTTGGTACTAACAAATAGTCTTCAAGCAAACTTTTCACAAAAACAACCCCTCATTTTCATGGAACATTTTTCAAAAACAAAGAATCATTAAGTGACAACAACTCAGACTCAAGAAATGACTCAAATCTTTAGCTCTTTTTCATGCTCACTTGATGCAAATTGGAATTTTCAAAATCACCATTCAAGTAACCTTTTGAGCTTAAGTATAGTTGTTTTTGTTTGTTTTTATGGCTTCTTGTGAAGGAACAAAGTTTGGTGAGTGCAAGCCCTATGTTGATGACCCATGTCCATGTTGTGGAAGACTTCATGTTGAAAATCATTTTTTGGATGCCTCGTTAGATGAAGAGATGTGTGACAAGATGGGTATTGTGAGTCAAGCTTGGCTCTTGTGCTTGTCTCATCTACTTGAAAAGGGTGAGAGACTAAGAGATCTAATGTTCCAAATGAGGAATGAATTCTTTAACTTTCACCTAGCTAGGTGCCA
Source organism: Solanum appendiculatum (assembly GCA_018342035.1). Lineage (NCBI taxonomy): Eukaryota > Viridiplantae > Streptophyta > Magnoliopsida > Solanales > Solanaceae > Solanum > Solanum appendiculatum. Next base: position 680,626 of record JAGDQO010001406.1, on the reverse strand, counting down.
TGAGATGATCCAACTTGAGTTAGAGATTGCTACTTTGAATACCAAGGCGAGATCAATATTTGGAGTACGTAAGGCTCCTTATCAAGTGGTCAAAAGTAAGGCATTGGAGTTGGACGGTCAAGAAAAAGGGGTTGTGTTCAATATTGATGAGATCTTCGATATTTGTAATCGAACAAAACCAATAAAATTCCAAGATGCCAACATCAAGGCAATGATACTAGAGTTGCAAGAAAAAGCCAAAAAGATCATATATGGCAACTCTAGTACATTGGAAAGTGATCGTGTCATGCACTTGAGGGCCAAAAGTTATGAAGTCCGTTGTCCGAATGGCCTAGTGATGCTATTATACTTGCCCAGTGCTCCTACACGAAAGAATGATGTGAAGTTGGGCAAGAAATTCAAATCCTCAAAGTTGAGAGATCGAGTGAAACACGTGATGCTCTCCGGTAGTCCTCAATTGCTTCGACGAGAAAATCATTTGAAGTTGGGGAGAAGGTACATCACCTCAAAGTGGAAACATAAAGGGTAATGTAACCGGCGTCACGCCGTGACGTTATATTGTGCGCTTGATGGGAGGCAACCCATCGGTATCAAAAAATTTGTTTTTTGAATTTTCTTTAATATTTAGGTTAGATTAGAATTTTATTTTTGACTAATCCTCATGATTTCAAAGTTTTTGCAGGTGTTTTGAACAGGTTTGGAAGTAAAAATGCACTTGGAATTGACGTATGGGGTGGAACTACCTTGAAAATGGAGATTGGAACACTTTTGGGCAGCTGACGGTCGCCAAATTGCAATGGGCGAGTGCCCAACGGACCCACCCATCGCCACAAATTACTGAAAGCTGCCAGGGGTCTTGGCCTTGAATACTCACCACGAACGCGGAGGCCAATCTGCCAGATACTCCGCGAATGCGCCTTCATGTCCGCGAACGCGGAGGTTACATTCTCAATGAGGCGCGAACGCGCCAGTGTGTCTGTGAACGCGGAAACTTGACTTTCACAAGAGTGCGAGCGCGCCAGGGTATCCGCAAACGTAGAGGTATCGGGGTATTTTAATAGGCAGAAATGCCAAAAGTTGAAATCAGTTTCAAAAACACAAAAACCCCTCTTTTAAACGAAAGTTCTCACAAAATTCCCCCCCCCCCTCATCGTCTTTGATTCCTTGTATTTGCTTTGTGGTTTGCATCTACTTCGCAGGTATGTCCTTACCCCTTCAATTTAATTAATTTTTGGTGAATGAAAATTGAGTTATGATGCCTTACAGTGCATATGTGATTAGAACTTGATTTTAGTGTTTAATTGTTGGTTGTGGAGTAGAATTCATGATTGTTGCCTTGTGATTATTGCTATATGAATTGTTAGGCTTAATTTTTTTGAAGAATTTTTGTGAGAATGGCTTTGAAATTTTATGCCCAATTGTGTTCTTCATTTGAACTTGAATTTTGTGATGGATTCTTGATGTTTGTCGGTAGATTTCATGTTTGTTGGGTTGTTAATTGATAATTAATATTAGAAGGTTGAATTGGGGGTGGATTTTGGTAGAAAAATGTTGTTAAAATGTTGCACATAAACTGTTTGTCGAAATGCCTATATGAACTATTTTTATAGGGATGATGACTTCTCCGCGAACGCGGACCTCTGTCTGCGAACGCGGACCTCTGTCTGCGAACGCGGACCTCTGTCTGCGAACGCGGACCTCTGTCTGCGAACGCGGAAATGTATGTCCCAGTGTACTCCATTAATGCGCCATCTTGTCTACGAATGCAGAGGTTTACTTGCTTCTGAGCCGCGAACACGGCAGTCTCTCATCGAATGCGGAGAAGAAATCACTTCTGTTCCAAAATAGTAACTTAACATAAATCACTTGGGACTTCTTTTAATTATTTTCTTTGGCCTAAATACTTCCGAATACATTGTTTTAAGTGTCCACAAGAACTTTTAACATGTTGGCTTCTTTTGTAGGTACTTCGAACCAAAATTGTCAACCGACAACATTCCTACTTCATCCGAAATTGCGAGGAAGACTATTTCGATACAACCAGGTTCTTGTCAGTAAGATGCGCCCAAAAATATGACAAATATCTGGGCCGGGCCATTGTAAAGGAAAAAGGGATTTTCTTGGAGAAACTTCAAGACGGGATGCCAAAATTCTTTCACCGGCTTGAGACGAGCGGATGGATGGTATTTGCTACTAAGCCTATCAAGGCTAACCATACCATCGTAGCTGAGTTCTACGCTAATGCCTCAGAGATTTATTTTAATGAGGCCACGGTCACTACTGTCCGAGGAGTACAGGTCCCGTTCAGCTCAGCCGTGATTAATGCCCACTATGGCCTCTCAGATGCTGACAACATGGTTGATATGGATCGATACAAAGAGTTGGATGGTCAATCGCTTGTGGATAAATTGCACAACGGTGAGCCTCCGTAGTGGTTTGAGTCTAGGAGAGGTGTGTAGTCCCATGAGTTTACGGTAGAGGCCAAGACTTGGCTCTCTATTATTTGTGCTCAGGTCATTCCCTCCACACATGACACCGAGGTTACACTCGATAGAGCCTTAGTTATTACAACTATCATGGATGGGTTGCTAGTTGATTTTGGCTCATATTATTGAGGTTGCTCAGGGGAGGACCAGGAGTCTTATTCGCCGCTCATTGATCACTCAATTCTGCTATGATGCCGGAGTGCCTAGATTGTCGACAGACGAGGAGAAGAAGCCGGCCACTGAGATTCACCCTCTGAAGAAGAGGGGTGCACCAGGCGACAGGCACAAAAAGAGGAAGATAGATGTGCTTGGCCCACAAATTGGGCAGCTCATTAAGCCCACCTCTGAGACTGGAGTTTCATCTTCTGCAGGACCCCTCCAATTTGGGCCTGCTACGATGCGATATATATCGTCACAGATACAGGGAGTGGATACTCAGATCCGAGAGCTAGTTGCTGGCCTTCCCACCGGACCATCTGGAGCCACACCTGAGGGTGCATCTGCACCTACTATTGCCTCTGTAGCTACTACATAGAAGGCCATCTCCGATCGACTGGAGCATATGAGTCAGAGGCAGGGGAATATTGAGCAGCACTAGTGGACCTTCCGGGAGCACGAGAAGAGGAAGAGTCGATTCCTAAGCAAGATGATGGGAAAGCTCCGTAGTCTATGTGGCAGCAGTCCATCCGATGATGAGGACCTCTCCTTCCCCTCTTTTACTAGCTCAGAGTGATCACCATTCAGGGAGCCCCTCGTATTCTCTTTTGATTTTTGTACTGTGAGGACACAGTGTGATTTTTAGTTGGGGGTGCTTCCCTTTTGACTCCTGTTCTATATTTATTGTTTAGGATGTTTGGGATTGTTTATGGTTGTTTTATTTTTATTGTTGGATATTTGGTTTGTTTATGGATGATGCGCCCTTGTTGTGATTTTGGAGCTTTATGTTAATTCTGTTGGATTAGTCATTTTTTTTTCTTTGTTAGTTTTATTGTTGTTGATAGTTTCTTTAGTTTTTTTCTTTTGTCTTGAGATGGTGTTGTTGTTGATTGGCGATGCCCTATAATGGATAGAGTGACGACTTTCTTAAGTGTAAAGCGTCGATTGGTTGTGTGGTGAACTCTAAGTAGCCATTGTTGGTGAAGTCTGAGTATCCATTATTGTTTGTTGGTGAAGTCTGAGTAGCCGGTCCCGAATTGATGTCTGAGTTTGCCTAATGATGGATTGGTTTACGACTTTCTTAAGGGCAAATTCGTCGTGGTCTTTTTAGGAGATTTGTGGCTTGTTTGGTACTAAGAATATAGTCTTGCTTACGGAAAATGTGTTTTTGGGCATACCCCTCCGTTTTGAAAATTGAGAAAGTGTTGAATGATTTTGTGACAACTCCTGTGACTCTTGATTCGTTGGCGGTTTAATTGTTCAATGCCACTTGTTTGTTGAAAAGGAAATAAGATTTTGATCCATCTTGAGTGATTTGCATGCCATGTGTGGTGAGTTGTTGAATAATGCATTGTGTTTGCTTGTGCCACCTAAAACTTGCCCGGTTGGTCTTGATTGAGTTGGGTTGGAAAAATGATCTTAGGCTTTCTTTGATTATTCTTGAAGTCCACTTGGCCTAAATATCCCACCTTTGCACTAAAAGTATCCTTAGCTGTCCCCTTTGATCCTAATACCCTTTTTTTGGCGACCTTGTTACAAGCCTTAGCCATTTTGAAAATACATTCCTCTCTTGAACCCTTTCCCTCCTTGAACTTGAAGTTGTGAGAGTTGAGGCTAAAGGCCTAAGTTGGGGGAATTATGGGAAGTTCATAGAAGGGATGCCATTGCATAAGAGCTTGATAAAAAGAGTGATGAATGGAGGAAGATGTCTAAACGAAAGAAAAAGTTGTGAAAAAGAAAGAAAATAAAAGAAGCTTGAATCCTCCAAGAGTTGAAAATGGTTGCATGAGGGGCATCAAGAATGAAAATAAGAAAAAGAATGTGAATTGTGCATTGGTTTGGAAAGTGAAGAAAATGTGGAAAAGTTGGAAAATGTTGAGTTGTTGAGTAGAGTTCAAGGAGGGTGTAGTCACTCATACCCAAATGATATCCTAACCTTCCCTAAGCCTACATTACAAGCTTAACAAAGTCCTTTGTGATTTCTAACCAAATTAAATAGAGGCAATGCTGATTGAAAATAAGGGCAAGCCTATGGTGTGGCACTTGTGAGTATAAGATGTTCTTTTGTGAGTGTGAGTGTTTGTGTTGTTGTCCCTTATCTTGTAAATACTTTGTGAGTGTTTTTGGGACATTTCTTTTTATGTGAGGTCATGTAGGTTACTTGAATGGTGATTTTTAAAATTTCAATTTGCATCAAGTGAGCATGAAAAAGAGCTACAGAGTTGAGTCATTTCTTGAGTTTGAGTTGTTGTCACTTAATGATTCTTAGTTTTTGAAAAATGTTCCATGAAAATGACGGGTGGTTATTTTTGTGAAAAGTTTGCTTGAAGACTATTTGTTAGTACCAACCAAAGTCATGATCATGATCTCTATTTGGATTGAAAGTGTGTTATGCTCATTGTGATTGCCTCTTGTGCTTTTGATTTTGTTTTGCTTGAGGACAAGCAAAGTTTCTAAGTTGGGGGTGTTGATCAGTGGGTGATTTACACTCATTTGGAGTCCTTCTCTTGGTAATTTTATGGTACTTAAGTAGAGAAAGAGGCTAATTTTCCTTTGAATGTTGTGTTTCAGGTACATGTTGGTTAAAAAGGAGCTTTGATGAAAAATAGTGTAAATTGGGGCAAAATGGAGCTAAAAACAAAGATTCTGGAGCTGGAAGTGAAGTGCTCTCCGCAAACGTGAGAAGCCTCCGCTAAAGCAGAGGGCATTCAAGTAATTTACCGCGAACACGGGAAGCCTCCGGGAACGCGGAGTGCATGCAGGTTTAGTACCGTGAATGCGAAGAAGAATTATACTGACCTCCGCGAACGCGGAAAAGAAAAGATGACGGACGTCTGGACAGTTCTAGAAATTCACATTTTGACCCCAATTCACCATATACACTTATTCACAGCCATTTTGAGGATGATTCTTCATCAGATAGAACAAAAAGAATAGAGAGAAGAACTTTGGGAATTGAGGCTTCGGCATTGCTTTGAGATCAAGAATCCTCAAGAAACACCATTAGAGTGAAGATTGTGCGCTTGGGTTGAAATTATTTTTCACCTTTCTTTAACTCTTTGCTTTGTATTGTTGAATTCTACGTGTTAATTGTTGAATAGTTATTTGGATGTTGAATTAGAGATAATCAATATTTGGATTTTGATTTCTATCTTGTGCTTTTGCAATTTAGTTGAATGCTTTATCATTTATGAAATGGGTTTTTGATTATCCAATTAATCTTATGCGTTAATTGCTTTCCATTGGAATTGATCACTCCTTGGACATACCCATTTACTTTGATTTTGGCTTGTGGGAGTTACTTGAGGTTGGGTATGATTGATTGGTGCATTAATTGAGGTTTAGTAACTCAATTGCCAGATTTTTTCTAGAAATAGTAAGTCTGTGCATTGCCTTTGATCGGATTACTTGTGTTGCCACTTGATTGAGTTCATGAGAGCTAATTGAGAAATATTTGCCTATGTTCGATAGAATTAGGTAGATAGTCTAGAGTCCGAGGCATATATGAGATTATCCTTGATTGTTTGAAATTGTATTGATGCTAATTGGTAATGGATCGTATGGGTATTGATTGATTTCCCATTCCCAAATCCCTTTAGAAATCTTGTTCGATATAGCTTTGTTCCTTGTTCTCCTCTATCCCCTATCCTAATTTGGTTACTTGAAACCTTCTTCTTATTTTATAATTGTATTTTATATTTCGGGTTCAAACTAGTAGCAAGTAATTCTTTGTTTCTTCAATCACCTACCACATTGTTCCTCGTGGGAACGACCCCAACTCTTCGTTGGGTTTATACTTGCATAGCGATCGCCCACACTTTGAATTGTGATAGTTGTAGTTGAGATGTCGACTAAACCAAATATGACCATACCTTAAACCTCAGCCCCGTTACAAGCCTCTAAAGTCCTTTGTGATCTCACATGAACCTTGTGATGGTTGGATGGAAACCTTGGGCAAGCCTATGGGCAAAGTTGGGCAAACTCTTTCTCTTTTGAGAGGGTGAGTGTTGTATTGATTCCGAAATGTCGATTCTCAATTGAACTTGGGCAAGATAGTGGAATCTTCCTTAATGTAAGGGCTTTCAGATATCTTTGTGGGCATAAGTTTGCGTTTTAAGTAAGCATTTGTGAGCATAGACTTTAACTGATGATGGCTAGTCAGAATCTGAGGCTTTTGGTGTGCATTTGATCTTCGCATCTTAGATTAATCCTTGTGTGCACTGTCATGTGAGTTCTCAAGTAGCAATACTTGTAGACATTCTTATTGAGTCATTGATCTCTTGTTTTACTTGAGGACAAACAAAAGTGTAAGTTGGGGGTGTTGATGAGTCTATAGATTTGACACATTTATAGCTTTGATTGTGCCAAATTAGTGTCCTTAATGCCCATTTTTGCACCTATAACTAGTGTTAAATCGTTTGTGCGCAGCATGAAGGACCTGGAATGAGAAAAGGGCAATATAATGCAAAATGGAGGCTGAGGCTGGTCCAAGGCAACTCAACGAGTCGCCGAGTGAATGCAGCCTCGCCTAACGATCCAGCAAACAATGGGTCAATAGAAGTCAAGTCGGCAAGCTGAGGGATCAGAAGGTGAGCTGAGGGATCAGACGGTGAGCTGAGGGATCATACGAAGATTTGGAAAGTCAATGGCTAATGTATTTGGTAACTATCTCTTCATTATTACTATGATTTGCTAAAATCCCATTACCTTAGGGGTGTGAATATTGTAACACCCCACACCTCCAAGGGATTTTAAAATGCAGAAATCACCTGAAGACAATGACCTACGGAGGCCACCTACGGGCCATAGATGGGTTGACGGGCCGTAGGTTGGCACCGTCAATGGCACTGTGAACTTTCAGGATTTCCAAGTTTCTGAACCTTGACCTACGGAATAGCAGGATGGTTCGTAGTTCAGTTGACGGGTCGTAGATGGGTTCCGTAGATGCCTTCCAAACTTAGCTAAATTTTTAGCCCAAATTGAACTTTCTGAATCAATTGACGGAAAAGCAGGACGGTCCATCAATTGATGTACGGACCGTAGATCCTGTCCGTCTATTGGCCCCGACAATTTTTAATTAAGGGCTTTTTGGTCTTTTCCCTAGTTGTGTACCTATTAAGCTAAGTCGGTTATACCATTAATCTAAGACCTATAAATACTTTCTAAGCATAATTCCTTTCATTCTAATTCATTCCAAAACTCTCCTCTCTCAAATATTTCTCTCTCTAAAAGAAACCCTCTCAACTCTTAAGGAAGAAGAAGAAGCTTGAATCCTCCATTGAAGGCCTTCAATCTTCTCCAATTTCTTGTGGATTGCTTTGAGGTATGATAGTGTTCACCATTAGGAGTCTTTCCCTCCAATGGACCCTTCCTCTTCTTCATGATTTTCAAAGGTTTACTCTAACCCAATTGAATTAGGGTTTGTGATCAATCATTGTGGATTCTTCAATTATGATTCCAATTATTGATTTTATGATTCCTAGTGCATGATCTAGCGTGATAAAGTAACTTAGTGCACAAATTAGCGTGAATTACATGATTTGATGTAAAGATTGCATGAATCCCCATGATCCCAAGCTAATTCTCCCCAATTTGATAATTTATGCTTTGGTTGTTGGGTTGAGCTATGATTTGATAAAGTTTATGAATTCTCTATGAAATAAAGCATGAATTATGAATGAATTGAGGATAATCTTATGAATTTAGCATGATCAAATCAAAAGCATGGTTTTCCTCTATTATGTGAATTCTTTCAAGTATGGGTAAATTGTCTTAATTGTGGCTTTCTAAGCAGGAGCTTGCATTGAATTGCATGATATAAGTTGAACTTGCATGAACCCATATGAACTCTATGAACTATGAAATATGGGCATGATGAATTAAGGGTACTTTGAGAGTAAAGTACCAAAGTTCTGATATGATGATGATATCATTGAGTAGTGAAATGTTTTCTCACGTAATTCTCCCACTATGATAAAAGAAGAACAAAGAGGCGATTACCCATGTTCTTAAGGAGCTATTCTAATGACATAATCTTGGAAAAATTCCATGGAAGATGAAACATCTATAAGTATGATTTTAGCTTGAATTGTTTACTCTAGTTGTACCTTTTCATGTTTAATGATATAAATATGTTAATGAATAATCCGTGGGAATTATGCTTAGCATCGAGTGGATATTGAGATGGAAGCCCACCCGTTAGTAGAGGCTGGGTCTTCTAGTGAAAGCTCTCCCGTTAGTAGAGGCTGGGTTTTCTAGATGGAGCTTTCCCGTTAGTTGAGGCCGAGTCTCCTAAAGCAATCTCTATCCCATAATCTATGTTACCATCATAAGATGTTGTCTTTAAGTAGACATTAGCTAGTGGATCCACATAAGCTAAGAAGTTCATGGTCTTACCTTGGCAAGTAGGACACCTCTTTTCGGTTTGGGGTAGACACCGGATTCCATGTTGATAGCTCACATGGTCTTACATGTCGATTAATGCTTTTCCCCATAAGTTAATAACAAGTGTTCTCATGATGAAATAAATAAAAGAAGGAAAAGATCATTTAGCTTGCTTTGGCCTTGATATATGCTCTATGTTTCATGTTTCTCATGTTTTTAGCTTTGTCATTGCATGTCATGATTATGTCTCTCTCTCTTTAGCATGATTTATGTGTTTATGTGCATTGCTATCATACTTAGTACTTAATTGTGCTAACGCATACTTTTGCCTATATTAACTTCTTTGGTGTAGGACATGGCGATTCACCTTCCACTTGTGGCTAGAGATTGATCAGAGAGTTAATAGAAGACTTGGTGAGTCCTCATCCATCCGAGGACATAGCCTAGTTGTTCTTATTTTCATGTCATTTCTTTTAAGTTTTGGATTGTATTGGGTTACGTCCCAACTTTACTCTCTATGATAGATTGGCTTTGAGACATGAGATGTAGACTTCCGCTGTTTCTTTTAAAAGCTTTGATATGAAATTCTCTTTCGAACTTTTATTCTCTATTATCTTGTATGTAATGTATGCTAAGGGCTTGTATGAGGCCTCTTGGGGTCTTGTACGCCATGTCACATCTAGGGGGTACCTTGGGTCGTGACAAACTTGGTATTCAGAGCGCAAGGCTTTAGAAAGATCCTAGGATGTCTCATAAGCCGCGTCAAGTAGAGTCTTGTTCATGAGGGTGAAGCGCACCACATTTCTGATTGAGAGGCTATAAGACGTTTAAGAAATTTCACTTCCTTCATTACTCCTAATTTGTGCCATAGAGTTTAACTCTATATATCTCTCTCCTAATCCCTATCCTATGCGTTTCAGGATATGGCGACCCGAAGAACTTACGCTAGAAGAAACATGGGAGAGAATGTGGAAAAAGAAGCTCCTCAAGTTCTGGCTGACCCTTTGGGGGAATAAGTGACTAATGCTGAGTTTAGGGCTGCTTTCCAAGTGTTGGCTCAAGCTGTGACGGCTCAAGCCAATAGAGAGGTGGTGGCTCCCGTGAACCCAAATATGGGTACGGCGGCATCAAGAGTGAGGGACTTTACGAGGATAAATCCTCCGGAATTCCATGGCTCTAAGGTTGAGGAAGATCCTCAAGAATTCATTATGAGGTGTACAAAGTGTTGATGATCATGGGTGTGAAGCCGGAACAAAAGGCAGAGTTTACTGCTTATCAACTCAAGGGTGTTGCCCAAATTTGGCTCAATCAAAGGAAGAGTGAGAGGGCGGTTAATGAGGGTCCTCTTGATTGGGAGAAATTCAAGGTTGCTTTCCTGGATAGGTTCTTCCCTCTTGAGAAGAGAGAGGCTAAGGTGCTTGAGTTTATCAACCTTCGACAAGGAAATATGAGTGTGAAAGAGTATGCATTGAAGTTCACACAATTGGCTAGATATGTTCCATCCATAGTTGCCGACCCAAGGGCAAGAATGAGCAAATTTGTGTCGGGAGTGTCTGATATGTTGGTGAAAGAGTGCCGCACCGCCATGCTTGTGCATGACATGGATATTTCTCGCCTCATGGTTTATGCCCAACAAATTGAAGAGAAAAGCTTAAGGAAAGGTCTAGGGAGACCAAGAGGGCTAGGACCGGATTTGGTAACTCTTCACATGCAAGGTCTGATGGACATGGTCGTCCTAGATTTCGGTAAAGGTTCTCCGGCCAATGCTCATCCAATGCTCCTTCGAAGTTCAACAATGATGGGGTGTCTAACCCCAAGTCTCAGGGAGGGAATAATGGTGGTTCTTTATTGGCTCCTTGTGCCAAGTGTGGGAAAAAGCATGAGGGTAGATATCTAGCCGGTACGGATGGCTGTTATAATTGTGGAAAGAGTGGTCACAACATGAGGGATTGTCCATCTCTCACGGCCAAGGGGAGAGAGAATAAGCAAGCTCCACCTAGAGGATCGGGTTCGAATGCTCAGAAGCAAATACGATTTTATGCACTTCAAGCTCGTCATGAGAAAGAGCGCTCTCCCGATATGGTTACCGCTATGTTAAGAGTTTTCCATTTTGATGTTTATGCTTTGCTTGATCCCGGTGCTACCTTTTATTTTGTGACGCCATATATGGCTATGAGGTTTGATGTTGTTCCGGATGTGTTGCTTGATCCTTTTCATGTTTCTACTCCGATTGGAGAATCTATCATGGCTAAGAGAGTTTATAGAGATTGTCCCGTCTCCTTATCCCATAGAGTCACTCTTGTTGATCTTGTAGATCTTGATATGCTAGATTTTGATGCTATTCTTTGGATGGATTGTTTGCATGCTTGTTATGCCTCTATTGATTGTAGGACCCGAATGGTCAAGTTTCAGTTTCCAAATGAGCCTATCCTAGAGTTGAAGGGGGGAAATTCTATGTTTCGAGGTCGATTTGTTTCTTATCTAAAAGCTAGAAAGATGATCTCAAAGGGTTGCTTTTACCATCTTGTTAAGGTGAGGGATATAGATTCCGAGACCCCTACTATTGAGTCGGTCCCCATTATTAATGAGTTTCCGGAAGTGTTTACCGATGACTTGCCAGGTAATCCTCCCGAAAGGGAAATAGACTTCGGTATTGACCTTCTCCCAGGTACGTAACCTATTTCTATTCCTCCTTATAGAATGGCTCCGGCGAAACTTAAGGAACTAAAAGAGCAGTTGAAAGACTTGTTGGATAAATGTTTAATCCGTCCAAGTATTTCTCCATGGGGTGCTCTGGTCTCTTTTGTAAGGAAGAAAGATGGTTCACTCCGTATGTGTATCGACTATCGCCAATTGAACAAGGTTACCATTAAGAATAAGTATCCTCTACCAAGGATAGATGACTTGTTTGATCAACTTCAAGGGGCTAGTTAGTTCTCTAAGATCGACCTTCGTTCGGGCTATCACCAATTAAGGGTAAAAGAAGATGATATTCTGAAAAGGCCTTCCGGACTAGGTATGGTCACTACGAGTTCTTGGTAATGTCATTTGGGCTGACAAATGCTCCGGCCGGATTTATGGACTTGATGAATAGAGTGTTTAAGCAATACCTTGACATGTTTGTGATTGTGTTTATTGACGACCTTTTGATCTACTCAAAGAATGAGGGTGAACATATTAATCATTTTAGGATTGTATTGCAACTCCTCAAGGACAACCAACTCTTTGCGAAGTTTAGTAAATGTGAGTTTTGGTTAAGGACTGTGGCCTTTCTTGGTCACATTATTTTCGGTAAGGGCATTGAGGTAGATCCTAAGAAGACGGAAGCAGTTAAGAATTGGCCTAGACCTTTATCACCTTCGGATATCAGTAGTTTCTTGGGCTTAGCCAGTTATTATAGGAGGTTTGTTGAAGGGTTTTCATCCATTGCTTCTCCATTGATGGCTTTGACTCAAAAGAAGGTTAAATTTGCATGGTCCGAGGCATGTGAGAAGAGTTTTCAAGAGATGAAGGATCGACTTACTTTGGCTCTGATATTGACTCTACCGGAAGGATCCGATGGTTTTGTGGTTTATTATGATGCCTCGAGAATTGAGCTAGGATGTGTTCTTATGCAAAATGGGAAAGTCATTGCTTATGCTTCAAGACAACTTAAGGTGCACGAATAGAACTATCCTGCTCATGACTTGGAATTAGCGGCAGTTGTGTTTGCTTTGAAAATATGGCGACGTTATTTGTATGGGGTACATGTAGATTTCTTCACCGACCATAAGAGTTTGCAATATGTATTTAAACAGAAAGATTTGAATCTCCGCCAAAGAAGGTGGCTTGAGTTGTTAAACGACTACGATATGAGTGTTCTCTATCACCCCGGCAAGGCTAATGTGGTGGCGGATGCTCTTAGTCGATTATCTATGGGTAGTGTTGCTCATGTTGAGGATGGTAAGAAAGTGTTGGCTCGTGATATCCATAGATTGGCTCGATTGGGTGTTAGATTGGTTGGTTCTACTAAAGGTGGTGTTACGGTTCACAAGGGTTCTGGATCCTTTTTTGTGTATGATGTGAAAGCTAAGCAAGGTCTTGATCCTAAGTTGGTTGAACTAAAGGAAGCGGTACTCAAGAAGACCATAGAGGTTTTCTCCCAAAGTGGAGATGGTGTTCTTCGATATCAAGGTCATTTGTGTTTTCCCAATGTAGAGGGCTTAAGAGAGAAAATTTTATCGGAAGCCCATAGTTCTCGATATTCCATCCACCTAGGAGCTACAAAAATGTTCCGTGATTTGCTGAAAATTGATTGGTGGAACGGAATGAAAAAAGATATTGCGGAATTTGTGGCTAAGTGCCCTAATAGTCAACAAGTGAAAGTTGAGCATCAAAGGCTGGGAGGTTTGATCCAAGATATTAGTACTCCTTCTTGGAAGTCGGAAGATGTTAATATGGATTTTACTGTGGGCTTGCCTCACACGAGGTGACAATATGATTCGATTTGGGTTGTTGTGGATAGAATGGCAAAGTCAGCCCATTTCATTCCTGTCAAAACTTCTTATTCAGTGAAGGATTATGCTAAGTTGCATTTGAGAGAGATGGTTACGCTGCATGGAGTGCCTTTATGCATTATCTCCGATCGTGGTGCACAATTTACTTCTCAATTTTGGAAGTCATTCCAAAAAGGTCTTGGTACTCGTGTTAAGCTTAGTACAGCCTTTCATCCCCAAACCGATGGGTAAGCAGAGCGTACTATTCAAACCTTGGAAGATATGTTGAGAGCTTGTGTAATTGATTTCAAGGGTACTTGGGATGATCACTAGCCTTTGATTGAGTTTGCTTATTACAACAGTTACCATTCTAGTATTAGTATGGCTACATTTGAGGCTCTCTATGGTAGGAGGTGTAGATCTCCTATAGGTTTGTTTGAAGTTGGTGAAGTTTCTTTGATAGGCCCGGAGTTGGTACATGAGGCTATGGATAAAGTTCGACTTATTAGGGGAAGGTTGAAAACGGCTCAAAGGCGACAAAAGTCCTATGCTGATGTTAGAAGAAAAGAATTAGAATTCGATGTTGATGATTGGGTTTACTTGAAAATCTCACCCATGAAGAGTGCAATGAGATTTGGGAAGAAAGGAAAGCTTAGTCCCCATTATGTAGGCCCATATCAGATTTTGAGACGTGTTGGTAAGGTTGCTTATGAGCTTGACTTGCCTAATAATTTGGCATCAGTGCATCCGGTTTTACATGTCTCATTGTTGAAGAAGTGTGTTGGTGATCTGACCTCTATAGTGCCATTAGAGAATCTTGGCATAAAGGATAGTCTTTCTTATGAAGAAGTTCCGGTTGATATTTTAGACCGGAAAGTCCGAAAGTTAAGGAATAAAGAAGTTGCTTCCGTGAAAGTTCTATGGAGGAATCAATTATTTGAGGGTGCTACTTGGGAGGCCGAGGTCGATATGATGTCCCGATATCCTCATCTCTTTCCTTCTGATCCTACTCTAGCTTGAGGTATCTTGATCCACATAGTTCATTCTTTCGGTCTCATGTGTCATAGTTGATTTCCATGATTCCTTGATTGTGCATATTCATGAAGAGTCTTATATGATTATGTGCATTTGGGTATGAGTTGCATAAAGTCTTCATGATATGTTGTGTGGATCATGCTTTAGCTTGGAGTTGAGGTTCCTTCCTAGGATATGTGCACTTATGTGATTGCATGCTAGGTTGGGTTGTTAGTCCGTGTCTATTACCCTTCTCAAGATGTCTTGATTCTCATTCAAGGATAAATGTTCCCAAGGGGGAGATATTGTAACACCCAAAGCTTCCAAGGGATTTTAAAATGCAGAACTCACCTGAATACAGTGACCTACGGAGGCCACCTACGGGCCGTAGATGGGTTGAAGGGACGTAGGTGGGGACCGTCAATGGCACCGTGAACTTTCAAAATTTCCAAGTTTCTGAACCTTGACCTACGGAATAGAAGGACGGTTCGTAGTTCAGTTGACGGGCCGTCGATGGGTTCCGTAGATGCCTTCCAGACTTAGCCAAATTTTCAGCCCAAAATGAACTTTCTGAAAAAAATTACGGAAGAGCAGGACGGTCTGTCAATTGATGTACGGACCGTAGATCCTGTCCGTCGATTGGCCCTGACAATTTTTAATTAAGGGCTTTTTGGTCTTTTCCCTAATTGTTTACTTATTAAACTAAGTTGGTTATACCCATAATCTAAGATCTATAAATACTTTCTAAGCCTAATTCCTTTCATTCTAATTCATTCCAAAACTCTCCTCGCTCAAAGATTTCTCTCTCTAAAAGAAACCCTCTCAACTCTCAAGGAAGAAGAAGAAGCTTGATTCCTCCGTTGAAGGCCTTCAATCTTCTCCAATTTCTTGTGGATTGCTTTGAAGTGTGATAGTGCTCACCATTAGGAGTCTTTCCCTCCAATGGGCCCTTCTTCTTCTTCATGATTTTTAAAGGTTTACTCTAACCCAATTGAATTAGGGTTTGTGATCAATCATTATGGGTTCTTCAATTATGATTCCAATTATTGATTTTATGATTCCTAGTGCACGATCTAGCATGATAAAGTAACTTAGTGCACGAATTAGTGTGAATTACATGATTTGATCTAAAGATTGCATGAACCCCCATGATCCCAAGTTGATTCTCCCCAATTTGATAATCTATGCTTTGATTGTTGGGTTGAGCTATGATTTGATGAAGTTTATGAATTCTCTATAAAATCAAACATGAATTATGAATGAATTGAGGATAATCATATGAATTTAGAATGATCAACTCAAAAGCCTGATTTTCCTCTATTATGTGAGTTCCTTCAAGTATGGGTAAATTGTCTTAATTGTGGCTTTCTAAGCATGAGCTTGCATTGAATTGCACGATATGAGTTGAACTTGCATGAACCCATATGAAGTCTATGAACTATGAAATATCGGCAAGATGAATTAAGGGTACTTTGAGAGTAAAGTACCAAAGTTATGATATGATGATCTGTAACACCCAAGTGTTTGAAAAGAAACAAAAAAATGCCGTTTAAAAATTTTTGTGATGTTAGTGACGACAGAGGCCATCTACGGACCGTAGGTGTAGTGACAGGCCGTAGATGGGAACCATCGATGGCCCTGTTAACTTTACAAATTTTGAGTTTCTGAATCTTGACCTACGTAATAGCAGGATGGTTCGTAGTTCGGTTGACGGGCCGTAGATGGGTTCCGTAGATGCCTTCCAGACTTGAACAACCTCCTTAAACTCAGGCAGTGATCTACGGTTGTGGTGTACGGTCCGTAGATGGATCTTCCAACCGTAAATCGAGACCGTCGTTACAGGGTCCCCAAATACCAACTCTCTGAATCTTTTGACGGTTCAACAGGACGATCAGTCAATATATGTACGGACCGTAGATCCTGTCCATCGATTGGCCCTGACAGTATTATTTAAGGGCTTTTTGGACTTTTTCCTAAATCTTTATTCCATATACTTGACTATTTTGCCCCTTAACCCTGGCCCTATTTATACTTTCTAAGCCCTAATCCCTTTATTTCCAACTCTCATCTCCCAAAAATATTTCTCCCTCTTGAAGAACTAGAAGAAAAAGAAGAGAGATAGGGTTTCTCATCAAGGTCATCAATCCTCCTTTATTTCAAGGCATTGGCATTAAGGTATGATAGTATTCACCATTTGGAGTCTTTCTTCCAATGGGTCTTCTTTTCTTAAGGTTTTCAAGGTTTAGCATTGCCCAAGAGAGCTAGGGTTTTGACAAATTCTTATGGGTTCTTCATTATGTTTTCCATTGTTGATGTTATGGTTGATAGTGCACGATCTAGCATGGTAAAGTAAGCTAGTGCACGATTTAGCGTGATTTACATGCAACTTGAAGAATCCCATGAGTCCATGCTAAGTTCCCCCAAATTATGATTATGCTTATGTTGTGGGTTGAATTGAGAAAAAGATTAATTGCATGAACTCTTTATGAATTGAGTTAAGGATTATGATTATCAAGCTATGAATTTCATGTAAGACTATGAATGATGAAAAGAGGATATTTTATGAAAAGATACATGTTCAATCAAAATCTATGATTTTCCTCTATTATGTGGGTTCCCTCAAATATGACTAAATTGCCTTGATTTATGGCTTTCTAAGTATTAGTTTGCATTGAATTGCATGTTTTGAGGTGAAGCTTATGAACCCATGATTTATGAGTTAAGAGCATGATGAGCTATGTAAATATGAAGCTTATGAACTCATGTATGTTTTATGAAGTTTATGATATGTTAATGGAAATGTTGAGTGGTGAAAGGGTTCCTCATGTAATGCTCAACCTATGAATGTGAAAGGTTTTCTCACACGTAATGATTCATAATTTGTTGAAAGGTTTGCTCAACTAAGATTGAATCCACGATTTAGGAGCTATTCTATGAAGGGACAAGAAACGATTACCCATGTTCCCTAATGTAGACAAGAGGCGATTACCCATGTCTACTATTAATGAAATCATGAATAAAGGGACAAGAGGCGATTACCCATGTACCCAAATGTAGACAAAGCAGCGATTACCCAAGTCTACCAATAATGAGCTTATGACAAAGGATAGACAAGAGGCAATTACCCATGTCTACTATTAATGAAATCATGAATAAAGGGACAAGAGGCGATTACCCATGTACCCTAATGTAGACAAAGCGACGATTACCCAAATCTACCAATAATGAGCTTATGACTAAGGATAGACAAGAGGCGATTACCCATTTCTACTAATAATGAACTATGATTAATCTGTGGGAAGTATTCTTAGTACCGAGTGGACACGTGGCGATTACCCATGTCCCATAACCTATGTGCCACCATAGGGTGATGGTCTATGATAGACACTAGCTAATGGATCCACATAAGCTAAGAGGTTCATGGTCTTACCTTGGCAAGTAGGACACCCCTTTTCGGTGTGGGGCAGACACCGGATTCCATGTTGATAGCTCACATGGTCTTATATGTCGGTTAAGGCTATTCCCCACAATTAATGAACTTAAGTGTTCTTATGATGATGTAAGGTAAAGGAAAGATGAATAGCTTGTCTTGGCCATGGTTTATGCTTCATGTTTCTTATGTCTTGTCATGTTTTATCTTGGCCATTGCATGTCATGATTATATGTCATTCTAGTATGTTTTATATGCCCTATGTGCATTGCTATCATACTTGGTACTTGATTGTACTAACGCATACTCTTGCCTACATTGATTCTATTGATGTAGGGCTTGGCGGCTCCTCTCATCCCACTCG
This sequence comes from Solanum appendiculatum, assembly GCA_018342035.1. Classification (NCBI taxonomy): domain Eukaryota; kingdom Viridiplantae; phylum Streptophyta; class Magnoliopsida; order Solanales; family Solanaceae; genus Solanum; species Solanum appendiculatum. The sequence continues at coordinate 662,317 of JAGDQO010001406.1, read as the reverse complement.
TGGCTAGTCAGTTCTAGTGATCGTGAAGACTTGGTGAGGCCTCCTACGTCTGAGAGCCTAACCTCATTACTTTTTCATGCTTTTCCATTTTTTTGATATTGTACTGGGCTGCATCCCAAATATTCATTTCTATTCTATTATGTTAAATGACTTGAGACATAAGTTGTAGACTTCCGCTGTTTTGATATAAAATGCTCTTTTGAACTCTTGTTTCGCTATTATCTTGTATGTTATGTATGCTAAGGGCTTGTATGAGGCCTCTCGGGGTCTTGTATGCCGTGTTACATCTAGGGGCTACCTTGGGTCGTGAAGAAACTTGGTATCAGAGTACAAGGTTTTAGAAAGATTCTAGGATGTCTCATAAGCCACGTCGAGTAGAGTCATGTTCATGAGTGTGAAGCACGCCACATTTATGAATGAGAGGCTACAAGATGATTAGGAAACTCCACTTCTTCATTATCCTTAAGTCGTACAATAGAGTGTTAGTCTATATGTCTCTCTCCTAATCCCTATCCTATGCGTTTCAGGCTATGGCGTCTCGAAGAGCTTATACTCGAAGGAATGCGAGAGAGAGTGAAGAGCAAGAAACTCCTCCTCAAGCTCCTTAAGTTCCGGCCGATCCTTTGACCGAGCAAGTAACCAATGCGAACTTCAGGGCTGCTTTTTATGTGTTGGCCCAAGCCGTGATGGCTCAGCCAAAAGAGAGGTTGTGACTCCCGTGAACCCAAATGTGGGTACGGCGGCGTCAAGAGTGAGGGACTTCACTAGGATGAACCCTTCGGAGTTTCACGGTTCTAAAGTGGTGAAAGATCCTCAAGAGTTTATTGATGAGGTTTATAAAGTATTGATGATCATGGGAGTGTCACCGACGAAAATGGCCCAATTGGCCGCCTACCAACTCAAAGGTGTCGTTCAAATTTGATACAACCAATGGAAGAGTGAGATGGCAGTTGATGAGGGTCCTCTAGAGTGGGAGAGATTCAAGGGTGCTTTCCTCGATAGATTATTTCCCCATGTGATGAGGGAGGCTAAGGTACTTGAATTCATCAACCTTCGTCAAGGGAGTATGTGTGTGAAAGAGCATGCTTTGAAGTTCACACAATTGGCTCGATATGCTCCTTCTATGGTTGCCGATCCTAGGGCAAGAATGAGCAAATTTGTTTCGGGAGTGTCCGAAATGGTGGTCAAGGAGTGTCGTACCGCCATGCTTATTAATGATATGGATATTTCTCGCCTCATGATTCATGCACAACAAATAGAGGAGGAGAAGCTCAAGGAAAGGTCTAAGGACTACAGGAGGGCTAAGACCGGTGATGGTGGTTTCTCTCATTCAAGGTCCGATGGACATGGTCGTTTTAAGCCTTGACAAAGGTTCTCTAATCAAGGTTCTTCCAACGCTCCTCCTAAGTTCAACAAATGAAAGGTTTCTAACCCTAAGCCTCAAGTAGGAAATAGTAGTGGCTCCTTATTGCCTACTTATGCCAAGTGTGGGAGGAAACATGAGGGTACTTGTCTAGCCGGTTTGAATGCATGTTTTGGATGTGGTAAGATGGGTCATAAATTAAGGAATTGTCCCTTGGCTACTAAGAAGGGAGGAGAAAATCATCGAAGGGCTCAACCCCAAAATCTGGCAAGCTCTAGCGGAAATCAAAAGCAAAACCGGTTCTATGCACTTCATGCCCGTCATGAGCTAGAGGGTTCTCCCGATGTGGTTACCGGTATGTTGAAAATCCTCCACTTTGATGTTTATGCTTTACTTGATCCCGGTGCTACTTTGTATTTTGTGACGCCTTATGTGGCTATGAAGTTTGATGTTGTTCCGGATGTGTTGCTAGATCCATTCTGTGTCTCCGCTCCTATCAGTGAATCTATTATGGATAAGAGAGTCTATAGAAATTGTTCCGCCTCTTTATTCCATAGAGTCACTCATGTGGATCTTATAGAGCTTGATATGCTAGACTTCGATGCTATTCTTGTGATGGATTGGTTGCATTCTTGTTATGCCTCTATTGATTGTAGGACCCGAATTGTCAAGTTTCAGTTTCCGAATGAGCCTATCCTAGAGTAGAAGGGAGGAAATTCTATGTTTCAAGGTCAATTTGTTTCTTATCTAAAAGCTAGAAAGATGATCTCAAAGGGGTGAATTTACCATCTTGTTAAGATGAGGGATATAGATTCTGAGACCCCTACTCTCGAGTTGGTCCCCGTTGTTAACGAGTTTCTGGAAGTGTTTCCCGATGATTTACCCGGTGTTCCTCCCGAGAGGGAAATAGACTTCGGTATTGACCTTCTCCCCGGTACACAACCTATGTCTATTCCTCCTTATAGAATGGCTCCGGCAGAACTTAAGGAACTAAAAGAGCAATTGAAAGATTTGTTGGATAAGGGTTTCATCCGACCAAGTATTTCTCCATGGGGTGCTCCGATCTTGTTTGTTAGAAAGAAGGATGGTTCACTCCGTATGTGTATTGACTACCGCCAATTGAATAAGGTTACTATCAAGAATAAGTATCCTCTCCCGAGAATTGATGATTTGTTTGACCAACTCCAAGGGGCTAGTTATTTCTCTAAAAGATTGAACTTCGTTCGGGCTATCACCAATTGAAGGTGAGGGCAGATGACATTCTGAAAATGGCTTTCCAGACCAGATATGGGCACTATGAGTTTCTGGTGATGTCTTTCGGGTTGACTAATGCTCCGGCCGCATTTATGGATTTGATGAATCGGGTGTTTAGACAATACCTGGATATGTTCGTCATTGTGTTTATCGATGATATCTTGATTTACTCAAGGAGTGATAGTGAGCATGCTGATCATTTGATGATTGTGTTGCAAGTTCTCAAGGACCAACAACTCTTTGCTAAGTTCGAGAAATGTGAGTTTTGGTTAAAATCCGTAGCTTTCCTTGGTCACAATGTTTCCGATAAAGGTGTCGAGGTAGATCCTAAGAAGATGGATGCGGTTAATTATTTGCCTAGACCTCTATCACCTTTGGATATTCGTAGTTTCTTGGGTTTAGCCAATTACTATCAAAGGCTTGTTGAAGGGTTTTCTTCGATTGCTTCACCATTGACGGCTCTAACTCAAAAGAAGGCTAAGTTTACTTGGTCCGAAAGGTGTGAAGCGAGTTTTCAAGAGTTGAAAGATAGACTTACCTCAGCTCCGGTGTTGACCCTACTGGAAGGGTCCGATGGGTTTGTGGTCTATTGTGATGCTTCAAGAATTGGGTTAGGGTGTGTACTTATGCAAAATGGGAAAGTCATTGCTTATGCTTCAAGGAAACTAAAGGTGCATGAAAAGAATTACCCTACTCATGATTTGGAGTTAGCGGCGGTTGTGTTTGCTTTAAAGATATGGAGGCATTACTTGTATGGTGACCATGTTGACGTCTTTACCGACCATAAGAGTTTGCAATATGTATTTAAGCAAAAGGATCTAAATCTTCACCAACGAAGGTGGCTTGAGCTATTAAAGGAATATGACATGAACGTCCTCTATCACCCCAGCAAGGCTAATGTGGTGGCAGATGCTCTCAGTCGGATGTCAATGGGTAGTGTTGTCCATATAGGGGAGGGTAAGAAGGAACTAGTTCGAGATGTTCATAGATTGGCCCGTTTGGGTGTTCGATTGGTTGATTCCACCAAAGGTGGTGTTATGGTTCACAATGGTTCAGAATCGTCCTATGTACATGATGTGAAAGCTAAGCAAGATCTTGACCCGAACCTAGTCGAATTGAAAGAAGCGGTACTAAAAAAGTCCGTTGAGGCTTTCTCCCAAGGGGGAGATGGAGTGCTTAGATATCAGGGTCGTTTGTGTGTTCCCAATGTAAATGACTTAAGAGGACAAATTTTGATTGAGGCCCATAATTCTCGTTATTCCATTCACTCGGGAGCTACCAAGATGTACCGTGATTTGTGGGAGATGTATTGGTGGAATGGGATGAAGAAGGATATTGGGGAATTTTTGGCTAAATGTCCTAATTGTCAACAAGTAAAAGTTGAGCACCAAAGGCCGGGAGGTTTGTCCCAAGATATTGATATCCCTACTTGGAAGTGGAAAGATGTGAACATGGACTTTATTGTTGGCTTGCCGCGTACTCGGCAACAATATGATTCGATTTGGGTGATTGTAGATCGTATGACGAAATCAGCTCATTTCATTCTCGTCAAGGTTTCTTATTCGGCGGAGGATTATGCTAAATTGTACTTGAAGGAGATAGTTAGGTTGCATGGAGTACCTTTATCCATTATCTCTGATCGTGGTACACAATTTACTTCTCAGTTTTGGAAATCTTTCCAGAAGGGCCTTGGTACTCGTGTTAAGCTTAGCACGGCCTTTCATCCCTAATCCGATGGGCTAGCGGAGTGTACTATCCAAACTTTGAAAGATATGTTGAGAGCATGTGTAATTGACTTCAAGGGTAATTGGGATGATCATTTCCCTTTGATTGAGTTTGCTAATAATAACAGCTACCATTCTAGTATTGGTGTGGCTCCATTTGAGGCTCTCTATGGTAGAAGGTGTAGATCTCTTATAGGTTGGTTTGAAGTTAGGGAAGTTATTTTGATAGGCCCGGAGTTAGTGCATGAGGCTATGGAGAAAGTTCAGCTTATTAGAGAAAGGTTGAAAACGGCTCAAAGTCGACAAAAGTCCTATGCCGATGTTAGAAGAAGAGAATTAGAATTTGATGTTGATGATTGGGTCTACTTGAAAGTCTCACCCATGAAGGGCGTAATGAGATTCGGGAAGAAAGGGAAGTTTAGTCCCCGCTATGTGGGCCCTTATCACATTTTGAGAAGTGTTGGTAAGGTTGCCTATGAGCTTGACTTGCCAAATGATTTGGCATCGGTGCATCCAGTTTTCCATGTCTCCTTACTAAAGAAGTGCATTGGCGATCCGTTGACTATAGTGCCTTAAGAAGATCTTGGGATTAAGGATAGCCTTTCTTATGAAGAAATTCCGATTGAGATTCTAGACCGGCAAGTCCGGAGGTTGAGAAATAAAGAAGTTGCTTCCGTGAAAGTGTTATGGAGGAATCAATTACTTGAGGGTGCTACTTGGAAGGCCGAGGCCGATATGATGTCCCGTTACCCTCATCTATTCTCTACCGATCATCCTCTAGCTTGAGGTACCTAGTCCCTCATGGTTCATTCTTTGATTTCATGTGTCATAGTTGACTTCCATGATTCCTTGATTATATATGTTCATGAAGAGTCTTATATGATTATGTGCGTTTGAGTATGAGTTGCATAAAGTCTTCATGATATGATGTGTTGATCATGCCTTAGCTTGGGGTTGAAGTTTCCTCCTCGGATATATGAACTATGTGATTGCATATTTTAGGTTGGGTTGATAGTAAGTGTCTTTCACCCTTCCCTTGACAGCTTTATCACCATTCGAGGATGAATGTTCCCAAATGGGGAATATTGTGACACCCCAGTTTTTGAAAAGAAAGAAAAAAATGGAGTTTTAAATTTTTTCTGATGCCAGTGACAACGGAGGCCATCTACGGACCGTAGGTGGAGTGACGAGCCGTAGATGGGAACCATCGATGGCCCTGTTAACTTTATGAATTTTGAGTTTCTGAACCTTGACCTACGGAATAGCAGGACGGTTGGTAGTTCGATTGACGGGCCGTAGATGGGTTTCGTAGATGCCTTCCAGACTTGGTAAAACTCCTTAAACATATGCAGTGATCTATGTTTATGGTGTACGGTCCGTAGATGGATTTACCAACCGTAAATCGAGACCGTCTTTGCAGGGTCCCCAGATACCAACTCTCTGAATCTTTTGATGGTTCAACAGGACGGTCCGTCAATAGATGTACGGACCGTAGATCCTGTCCGTCGATTGGCCCCGACAGTATTATTTAAGGGCTTTTTGGACTTTTCCCTAAATCTTTATTCCATATCCTAGACGATTTCGCCCCTTAACCCTGGCCCTATTTATACTTTCTAAGCCCTAATCCCTTTATTTCCAACTCTCATCTCCCAAAAATATTTCTCCCTCTTGAAGAACTAGAAGAAAAAGAAGAGAGCTAGGGTTTCTCATCAAGGTCATCAATCCTCCTTTATTTCAAGGCATTGGCATTAAGGTATGATAGTGTTCACCATTTGGAGTCTTTCCTCCAATGGGTCCTCTTTCCTTAAGGTTTTCAAGGTTTAGTCTTGCCCAAGAAAGCTAGGGTTTTGACAAATTCTTATGGGTTCTTCATTATGTTTTCTATTGTTGATGTTATGGTTGATAGTGCACGATCTAGCGTGGTAAAGTAAGCTAGTGCACTATTTAGCTTGATTTACATGCAACTTGAAGAATCCCATGAGTCCATGCTAAGTTCCCCCAAATTATGATTATGCTTATGTTGTGGGTTGAATTGAGAAAAAGATGAATTGCATGAACTCTTTATGAATTGAGTTAAGGATTATGATTATCAAGCTATGAATTTCATGTAAGACTATGAATGATGAAAAGAGGATATTTTATGAAAAGATGCATGTTCAATCAAAAATCTATGATTTTCCTCTATTATGTGGGTTCCCTCAATTATGACTAAATTGCCTTGATTTATGGCTTTCTAAGTATTAGCTTGCATTGAATTGCATGTTTTGAGGTGAAGCTTATGAACCCATGATTTATGAGTTAAGAGCATGATGAGCTATGTAAATATGAAGCTTATGAACTCATGTATGTTTTATGAAGTTTATGATATGTTAATGGAAATGTTGAGTGGTGAAAGGATTCCTCATGTAATGCTCAACCTATGAATGTGAAAGGTTTTCTCACACGTAATGATTCATAACTTGTTGAAAGATTTGCTCAACTAAGCTTGAATCCACGATTTAGGAGCTATTCTATGAAGGGACAAGAGGCGATTACCTATGTTCCCTAATGTAGACAAGAGGCGATTACCCATGTCTACTATTAATGAAATCATGAATAAAGGGACAAGAGGCGATTACCCATGTACCCAAATGTAGACAAAGCGGCGATTACCCAAGTCTACCAATAATGAGCTTATGACTAAGGATAGACAAGAGGCGATTACCCATGTCTACTATTAATGAAGTCTTGAATAAAGGGACAAGAGGCAATTACCCATGTCTACTATTAATGAAATCATGATTAAGGTGCTAGATTGTGTTTCGTATTGTATTGCCTGTTGGGGTTTGGTAAAACCCAATTGAAAGCACGGTAGTTGATTGCGAAATAGCTATCATAGTTGTAATCTTTCCTACCCGTTATATTTTAGTATTTCTCTGCAATTCGTAATGACCCATTTAGTGAAATTGGTATTTGAACACTCACAGTTCCCTAAGGTCCCAAAATCTTTATTGGTTAAATCTCTCATTAGCTCGTGTTTGCTTAAATCAATCATTTAAGAATATTTTCTGTTGATAATTGAAACTTGGTGATTTACTTTATGCATCAATTCAATTGTTTATCTCCACAAAAGGCTAGATCACTTTAGTACTTCGTATTTGAATTCTATACTCTGTGCCATACCTCGTGGGATCGAGCCCAACTCCTCGTTGGGTTTATATTACTAGTGACCGCCTACATCGTGAATTGTGATAGGTGTAGTTGAGCGTTATCAAAAATGGCATTCAACCACACCTATCACGTTTCAAAGTGTGGGCGGTCGCTATGCATGTATAAACCCAACAAAGAGTTGGGATTGTTCCCACGAGGAACAATGTGCTAGGCGATTGAAGAAACAAAGAATTACTAGCTACTAGTTTGAATTCGAAGTATAAAATACAATTATAATATAAGGAGAAGGTTTCAAGTAACAAAATTAAGACAGGGGATAGAGGAGAACAAGCAACAAAGCTATATCGAAAAGGATTTCCAAAGGGATTTGGGAACGGGAAATCAATCAATACCAATACGATCCATTGCAAATTAGCATCAATACAATATCAAACAATCATGGATAATCTCATATATGCCTCGGACTCTAAACTATGTACCAATTCTATCGAACATAGGAAAATATCTCTCAATTAGCTCTCGCGAACCCAATCAAGTGGCAACACAAGCAATCCGATCAAAGGCAATGCAAGGATTCACTATTTCTAGTAAAACCCAGAAATTGAGTTGCTAAACCTCAATCAATGCACCAATCAATCACACCCAACCTTAATTAACTCTCACAAGCAAAATCGAAGTAAATGGGTAAGTCCAAGGAGTGATCAATTCCAATGGAAAGCAATTAAAGCATAAGATCAATTGGATAATCAAAACCCATTTCACAAATGATAAAGCATTCAACTAAATTGCAAAAGCACACGATAGAAATCAAAACCCAAATATTGATTATCTCTAATTCAACATCCAAATCACTAATCAACAATTAACACCTAGAATTCAACAATACAAAGCAAAGAGTTGAAGAAAGGTGAAAAATAATTACAACTCAAGCTCACAATCTTCACTCTAATGGTGTTTGTTGAGGAATCATCTCAAAGCAATGCCCAAGCCTCAATCGCCCAGGTTCTTCTCTCTATTCTCTTTGTGTTCTCTCCAAATTGTATCCACCTCCTCAAAATGGCTGTGAATCTGTGTATATGGTGTATAGGGGTCAAAATGTAAATTTCCATAAATGTCCAGACGTCAGTCACCTTTTCTTCTCCGTGTTAGTGGAGGTAGCTCGTTCGTGGAGCTCAGTATAATCCTTCTCTGCATTCTCAAAGGACGTCCGCGTTCGCAGTTCTCAACCTGCATGCACTCCTCGTTCACAGAGGCTTCCTGCGTTCGTGCCTCACAGCTGGCTTGCACTCTGCGTTCGCGCCCTGCTCTCTGCGTTTGTGGGGAGCACTTCACTGCCATCTCCAAAATCTTTGTTTTTAGCTCCATTTTGGCCCAATTTTAACTCTTTTTCGTCAAATCTCCTTTTTAACCAACATGTACCTGAAACACAACAATCAAAGGAAAATTAGCCTCTTTCTCTACTCAAGTACGACAAAATTACCAAGAAAAGAACTCCAAATGAGTGTAAATCACCCACTCATCCGGCACAATAACCCTTAGTTTATTCTTATGTCATCATAGGGCACAATAACCTCTGCTTGCATTTAGGGAACAATAACCCCTTATTCTATTTTTATGTCTTCACAGGGCATAATGCCCACTAGTTGCATGTAGGGCACAATAATCCCTACTTTATTTTTATGTCTTCACTGGGCACAGTAACCCCTGGTTGCATATAGGGCACAATAACCGCTATTTTATTTTCATGTCTTCATAGGACACAGTAACCCCTGGTTGCATGTAGGGCACAATAACCCCTACTTTATTTTCATGTCTTCATAGGGCACAATAACCCCTACTTTATTTTCATGTCTTCATAGGGCACAATAACCCCTACTTTATTTTCATGTCTTCATAGGGCACAATAACCCCTACTTTATTTTCATGTCTTCATAGGGCACAATAACCTCTGGTTGCATATAGGGCACAATAGCCCCTAATTTATTTTCATGTCTTCACAGAGCATACTAACCCCTGGTTGCATTTTCATGTCTTCACAGGGTACAATAACCCATGATTCTATAGGGCACAATAACCCCTATTTTATTTTCATGTCTTCACAAGACACAATAACCCCTGTTTGCATTTTCATGTGTTCGCAGGACACAATAACCCCTAGTTGCATATAGGGCACATTAACCCCTATTTTATTTTCATTTCTTCACAAAGCATAATAACCCCTGAAGGAATTTTCATGTCTTCACACGGCACAATAGCCCCTATTTTATTTTCACAACTTCACAGGGCACAATAATCCATGGTTGCATACATGGAACAATAACCCCTATTTTATTTTCATGTCTTCACAGGGCACAATAACCCCTAGATTCATGTAGGGAACAATAACCCCCTGCTTTATTTTTATGTCTTCACGGGGCACAATAACCCCTGGGTGCATGTAAGGCACAATAAGCCCTACTTTATTTTCATGTCTTCAAAGGGCACAATAACCCCTGGTTGCATATAGGGCAGAATAACCCCTATTTTATTTTCATGTCTTCACAGGGCACAATAACCCCTGGTTGTATTTTCATGTCTTCACAAGGCACAATAACCCCTGGTTGCATATAGGGCAGAATAACCCCTATTTTATTTTCATGTCTTCACATGGCACAATATCCCTATTTTATCTTCATGTCTTCACAGGGCACAATAACCCCTAGTTGCATATAAGCCACAATAATTCCTATTTTGCTCTCATGTCTTCACAGGGCACAATAACCCTGGTTGCATTTAGGGCACAATAACCCCTGGTTGCATTTTGGGCACAAATCTCCCTTTTATATTATTTTATATTTATATTGGGTACGAAAATATTATTTTTATGTCTAGGATAGAATTTTATAGCTTTTATTAATAACTAACAAAATTTTCCTCGTGCAAACTAGGGGCAGAAAATTTTGTTTTGTTTGGTTTTATGGCGTCCAGGTCTCTACGTAGTACACAAATTTGAAGTTCAAGAATAAAGTCCTCATTTTGATTAGAGTAACGAAGAATGAGAGATGTCAATGACATTTAGAGTCGCTTTCGACCCATGTAACAACTCAACATATCAGGAATCATCTTCTCAAGAAAACAAGCATTCAAGAATATTATGCAGAAGAGCGTCAACTACTCAAGTCAAATCATAAGTTTCAATTCTTAAAATTCAAATGTCAAGATCAAAGTTTGAGATCGATGTATCCGCTAGAAAAAGGTGAGGTGATAACTGAAGATTCAAAGGAAGACTTGAAGGAAGAGATTCTAGACAAGTAGATTAGATAGGATTTTGTATTCTACCTTTTTAGTTTTATCATTTTCGATGTAATAACAGGAGCCACGAATCGGAATCTCAACGGCACATCACTCAACTCTCCAACTCATTTTCCATCTCTGTACCCATTTGAACTACACGTGACTTGATTATCTTATAACTCGAGATATGTAGGATGCCCAAAGTTAGGGCTCGGTTACACTCACTTCCTTTATTTATTTTCTATTTTTCATTAAATGGTAGGCCAAAAATCAGGCACATTGTTCACTTCTTTGCTTGAAAACTCTTCATATTCCCAAGCAAAGAGGGGCATCCTGTGAACACCTGATTTTTGACCAAACTTAAAGTTTTACACCTTTTAATATTAAAATATTTATTTTGAATCTAAATTAAGTACTTTCTATTTTTTATCTTATTTTAAAGGATTTGAAAACAGCAAAGAATAGTATCACATTTTAGGGTAAGTTTTGTTTTCAATTATTAAAAACAAAAAAGGAAATATATAAAAATATATTTTTAAAAGTTTTAATAAATAAACTAATGATTTTAGTATATCTATTAATTATATTTATTTAGAATCAGCCTTTTAACATTTCTATTATTATATTTTATATTATTTTATTTTATCAATAAAATCAAATTTTCCCCCTAAAACCACTACCTCCTATTTTCCTTCCACTTTCCCCTAAACTACCCAACACCCCACTAAACCCACTAATATCCCACAACACACACACTCACCTCACACACCCAATAATACATATACACTACAACCAGCAACTACAACATACACACCCCAATTCCCTATTCCCCAAAACCAATACTCTCCTACGTACAGACTCCAAAGAAAAGATACTCCCTGACATACACAAAAACACTTTCAAAAAATAAAACATCACATGCACAAGAGTGAAAATTAGGGTTGGGCATTCGGTAATTCGGTTCGGTTTCGGTTTTTTTTTTTGGTTTTTTCGGTTTTCGGTGCTTGTATTTGTTGTACCGAATACCGAACCGAAATAATTCGGTTTGGTTCGGTTTTTAATATTTCGGTTCGGTTTTTAATATTTCGGTTCGGTATTTGTTAGTTCGGTTTTTTGTTATAGGCCTGCTTAGTGGGCTTTTTAAAATTTAAAATTTTACAATATTTGTTTTTATTTTTCAGGTTAATGGGCTGAAAATATGTGTTAAAGTTATTACTCTATTAAATATAAAGTGATAAAAAAATTTTGGTGCTTCACTATTTATCAAATTTCAAATATGAAATATTTATTATTTAGTAAAAATCCATAACAATATGAAGGAATAAGAACTTCCAATATTTTACCAACAAGTCAACAATGATTCAATAGTTTCACGTAAATAGTAATGACTAGCAATCTAGCCAACTATAGCCAAAAAGGCACAAACAACTCAAGTAATGACTAGCAATATTTAGTAATGACTATCAATCTAGCCAACTATACTACGCATTTAACAAGTAAAGATAATAAAGCCAACAAGGCACAAAAAATTTAACAAGTAATAAAACTTCACTAGACTTCACAAATACAATGATCAATTGATATTTTATCATGCCATTACACAACAACATAATAACAATCTAACAAGTAACAAGTAACAAAGTACAAACTAACAATAATGCACCAATGTAGTTTCTTCCATAAGACCACTTTCAAGTTTAAGTGCCAACAATAACAAATAACAATAATGAGCAACAGGCCAACAATGTAATTTCTTCCAAGAGATCACTTTCAAATGTCAACAATAACAAATAACAATAATGAGCAACAATGTAGTTTCTTGACTTTCTTCCATGAGACCACTTTCAAGTGCCAACAAAAACAATAACAAAACTTTAGTATTTTACGTCTTTCTTCATTGTCTTGACTCTTGAGTCTTGACCACTTGAACTTGAACTTGAACCTTTTAAGATAAAATCAAACGTTAGAATACTATTTTTAAGATAAAAATTAAAAAATGACATAATTAAATAAATAGCGTATTGAACTCACCACTATTAAATACTTGAAACTTGCAATCATAGATCAACAATACAAGAGTTTCTTCCACTATTTGCCATCTCTAATAATAAGAAAATCAAATATGTCATACTACACAATAAGTATTTTATTTTTTGCAAAAACAAATAAAAAATATAAAGTCTTACCAAGTTCAATTTTCTCAAGAAACTCCAAGTTTTCTTCAACACAAATAGGATTAGTTTCTCGTCTAAGCCAATCTTGGACACAAATAAGGCATTGCACACATTTGGGAGTCAATGAACTTCTAAATGGATCAAGAATACGACCACCGGTGCTAAATGCACATTCTGATGCCACACTCGACATAGGAATAGCCAATACATCTCGAGCTAACTGTGAAAGTATAGGAAATCTAGGAGAATTAACTTTCCACCAAATTAAAATATCAAAATCCTCAGATTCAGGCTCTTGGTCTTCAAGAACATATCTATCCAACTCAGATTTAACACCTAAACTTCCAGAATCTTCCTTTTGCTTTTTCATGTAAAATTTAGCTCTCAAAGAATTTGTTTTCACATTTTGAGAAAGGCCACAAGTAGCTGAATCAGATGAGTCAGATGAAGTGTATCCGGGTGAAGATGATTGATTTTTAGAACCTTTTGCATACTTGTTTACATAGACCGCAAACAATTTCTTCAAGTAAATATCTACTTCATTGTTCACTATCTTTCCCTTTTCTTCCCCAAGTAATTCTTCAAGAGCAAAACTAACATACACAAATTTATTGCGAGGATCCAAAACAGAAGCAATAAAAAGCATTTTGTTCATCTTTTCAGGAGTACCCCAATATTTCTTGAACTTTTCTTTCATCCCCAAAGCCATTTTATACAAATCAACATCATCACTTGTCATACATGACTTCAAATATGCATCAAGCTCACATATATCCTCAAAATGAACATTACAAGTAACATACCGTGAACCTGAAACTTTTAATGTGAGCTCATAAAATCTTTCAAGAAACTTTGTGACATTTCTCACGTTAACCCAATCCTCATTTTGAATTGAACCTGCAATACTTCCATCTTCACAAATATCAGTAGCAAGAAAAGAATTAAAATTACCATCATAAAGATCAAACCTCTCAAAAGCCTTCTCAAACTTTTCTGCCGTGTCCAACATCAAATAGGTGGAATTCCACCTAGTAGGCACATCTAAAGACAACATTTTATCACATTCTATCTTTTGCATTTCAACACATTTCAAGAAGTTTCTTGTTCTTGCAGAAGATGATCTAACATATTTCACCATTTGTCTCACCCGTTTGATAGAAGGACCAATTTCTTTCAAACCATCTTGCACAATTAGATTAAGTATGTGAGCCATACATCTCACATGGAGATGCTCACCATCCATCATATTAGTTCCCCACATATCTAATTTTTTGGACAACTCTAAAACTGCCACATCATTTGAAGAAGCATTATCAACCGTAACAGTGAAGACATTGTCCAAGTTCCAATCAAGTAAACAATTACTAATAGACTCAGCTAAATGCTCACCTTTATGACTAGTGATAGGACAAAAATTCAATATTCTTTTATGAAGCACCCAATCCCTATCAATAAAGTGAGCAGTCAAACACATATAATTGATTCTTTGCACCGAGGTCCATGTGTCTGTTGTAAGACAAATTCTTGGTTGTATTTCTCTAAAAGACTTTTTCAAATTCATTCTCAATTCACCATAAACTTCATAAGAATCCCTTGTTATGGTTCTACGTGAAGGAATCCGAAACAAAGGTTGGACTTTGCTCATAAACTTCTTAAAGCCTTCTTTTTCAACAAAACTAAAAGGTAGTTCATCCAAAATTATCATCTCAACTAAAGCTCTCCTAACTACCTCTTGCTCAAATTTCCAATCCTCTATTGAAGAACTGTCACTTTGAACACTTAATAATTTTTGAATACTAGGTGCAACAGGCGGGGGCTTATATACTTTACATCTGTTAGTCAAATGTTGTCTCAGTCCACTTGTTCCATTTCTAGATGTATTCGCAGCATAAATTTGTTTACAATGTAAACACTTTGCTTTAAATAATACACCATTTTCAAAAATTTTATCAAAGTGTTGCCAAACAGTAGACCTAGGATCCATTTCTTTTCTTTTTTTTGGTTCCTCTGTGCCAATTGACGCATCATTGCTACTGGTAGGTATATTATCCGTAGAACCAGCCATACTTATTCGACTATGATCAGCCACACCCACATTTAATTGATTTTGATCAGCCATCTATATAAAAAAAAAATCAAAAATACCTAAACTAGAGATTGGTCACCGGCTCGCCGCCGCCGCCTGTCGGAATCTGGTCGTCTACTGCTGGTCGCCGCGTCTGCTGGCTGCTGCTGCTGGTCCTCCAACGCCAGTCGCCACTGCTGTGCTGGTCGCCGCTGCACTGCTGCAGCGCTGCTGGTCCTTGCTGCGGCTGGTGGAGTGCTGGTCGCCCGTCGCCGATCGCCGGTCGCCGCTGCTGGAGTGCTGGAAGTGGAAGTGGAAACTGGAAAGGGGGATTGGGGAAAGCAGAGCAGCTGCTGCGCTGCTGGCCACTGTTGATGTTGAAGAAAATTTTGATTTTTGAAGATTGAAGAAGAGTGACCTAATAGGTTAATAGGCTAATATATTATACACTAAATAAAAATGCTTATAAAAATATTAAATATTTATTATTTAATATTAATAATTAATATAATATTAATTTTAAATATTATTATAAATTTATAATATAGTGTATTTCGGTTAAACCGAAGTACCGAATAATACAAAATTACATATCAAATACCGAACCGAATAACAGAAAATATGAAAATATATACCGAAAACCGAACCGAAACACCGAAAAAATTCAGTTCGGTTCGGTGTTTCGGTTTTTCGGTATTTATGCCCAGCCCTAGTGAAAATAAAACGCAGGAGGAAAGCATACCAAGAATTAAGTTGGAGTTTAAGGTGTTACTCGAAATTTCGAGTTCATGGCCCTAAAAGTTAGCTTTTGTTAACTTTGGAAATCAGTAGATTGTAGTCATTTTGTTATCCTGAATTGACCTCATAAAGGTAACATTCAATTTTTTATATTTTAATGTCACAATCATATGATATTTGATTTCAATTTTACAAAGTTGCTCAAATTGTATATGTTACAATGCGATACCATTTTATGATGTATATTGTGAATTGTTATAAGAATTTGCCAATATTTAAGAATTAAGTACTCTACTAGTCGAAAACCACGGAAAATATCAAATTCCTTACAAGATAATATTGGAAAAGAAAGAAGTCGTGATACTGAAAATTTGGAGTCAATTTTTATAATATCTTTTGGGTTATAAACTTTAATCACACAACCAAAGTAAACAGGTAATTTTCTTTTAAATTACTTAAATTTAATTGATAATGGTCACGATGTATTATTAAGGATCAATTTTATTTGGGTCTTATATTGTCCCTTTCGACTTTAAAGGAAATTAATTTGCCATTGTATAATATTTATAATTAAATTTTTTGGATCTTATGTCATCTTTGTTTGATTTATAAGAAATAAATTAAGGAATGCTACATATCTTGTGTTCTTTTCGGGAGTTAAAACTAGACATGGAAGGATATCTCACATAATACTAATATGTTATAATATTATATTTTTTTGTTGACTTACATAATTTGTTAAAGTAGTGATCCCTATATGAATTAGAAAATTTTAACCTTTCTTTTTAAATACTTAGGAAACTAGTCCCTTTAATTTATAAATTTCATTTTTTTATGTGATGATAAATCATTCGTGGAAAGGTTGGAAAGCGCCGCTACCAATACACCACTCACTAATAAAAATAAGACATTTTAAAATATGTTTATAATAAAATAAAGAAGGAGGGTAAAGGACATTTTTTATTAAGATAATAAATATAATATATGCAAAATTATCTCAAGCCATATAAAAGTCAATAAAGTGACCGTGCTAAAACCACGGGACTCAAGGGGTGCCTGACACCTTTCCCTCGGTCAACAAAATTCCTTACCTAGACTTCTAGTTCGCAGACCAATAAAATAAGGAGTCAAACTTCCTTTTGATTAGGGATTTACATAAGGTGACTTGGAACACCAAAACTCAATTCCAAGTGATGACTCTGTAAAATAAACAATCCCTTTTCAAAATGTCACTTTAATTGGAAAAACTGTCTTTTTCAAAACATTCATTTGGAAGAAAAATAGGGGTGTGACAGTAGGTATATGTATTAGATTTCCAGATCATATTTATTCACTGATAACGGAGTTCTACAACACGATATATTCTTAAAATACTAAACACTACCCAACTCAAAATCAGATCTGATCACTTACCACAAAGTAGGGTGTCTTCAGTTTTCAACCGAATGACACAAGCTTTTAATTGTGATTTTGTGAATAATATGGTTAGAGAAAGTTCTCAAAGTTTCTTAGAGTTGAGGAAAATGAATTTCTATAGGAGCTGTGAAAATATATATTACAAAAGTGATGTTTATCACTTAATAAAAAGAGCTGCCTAAAAGTTTTAAAAAAAAGTTGGCTGCCTAAAAAGTAAAATAAGGTTGGCTGCCGAAAAAGTAAAATAAGGTTGGCTACCCAAAATGTATACATATATATATATATATGTATATATATATATATATATATATGTGTATATATATATATATATATGTGTGTATATATATATATATAATCCCTTTATCAAATTACAGGCAATTTAAATTAATATAGTACATAAATACCCCAATACAATCCCTTAAATTACCGTCACAAGTTATGGTAGGCAAAATTTCAAATATCACCAAAGTTCAAATTCGTAAAATAAGACTAAAGCATACTAAAGTAATTAAGGAATGGTGTATCAAAATGCGAATATTGGTTTTAGTATTTAGGGGTGTTACATATTGGGTACCTGTTGTTTTGATACTTAAACTACACTCAGCATCTATTTAGTGATACATGTCTGAGCAGAAGTGATCAACGTTGATTTTGTGCCGATTGTAGGAGGTTTCAGAGACGAGCTGAACACTATGGCATTTTGGATCATACATGTCTCCTTATGTATAATTGACTAGTCTTTTTCTTTTTGAGACAAGTCTGTGTGTTTTTGGTCCACTTTTGGGATTGTACTCTTTTGTAGTAGCTATTTTCGTATGACTACATGTATTGGGTTGGATCTTTTATTTATATAATGTTTGTTTCTATCTTATCTCCCGTTGTTCTTTTATTTTATTCTTATATTTCTTATCAGTTGTTGTTTCTACTTGTATTCTTTTTACTAGTTGTTCCATGGTACGTGTTGACTTACGTACTGGTGGGTTATAGTAGGTTCCATCATGGCTCGAGTTTGAGGAAGTGACAAGTTTGTATCAGAGCCCCATGTTCGCTGGTGTCACTTGTACGGAGCTAGTGTGTAGTAGAGTCCTGCAAATCTGTGCGGAGATATCTGTATCCTATCTTTGAAGGCTATAGGGCATCGTTAAGAAGATTCTCTCTTTTGTATCACTATCGGGTGTCATATGTCTTATTGGTTTCCTTGAATCTTACTTGTTTCATTCTTTCATAGGATGGCTCATACGTGTGGCTCAGTGGACAGCGATGATGGACCTAGGCTAGTTGGTTGAGCCCAATTTGGGGTAGAGGAAAACCTCAGTGTCATGCTAGGGCTGCAACACCCACCTGAGATAGACCGAGGACTCTTGAACAACTAGAGGAGCATCAGGAAGCTCTAGTTCCTTCTTAGGTGTTGGGGGCGTGACTAGCCCAGCAACCACTTGGGCTAGCTATGGCTCAAGATCTGTGGTCAGAGCTATGTCTCTCGAGAAGTAGAAGATGCTCGCAGTGTTCTTGAGATTGTCACCTATGGAGTTTTATGGGGCAATTAGGAAAAATGCCCACGTGTTTCTTACAACATTCCATGAAAGGCTATATACATTGGGTTTAGTGGAGTCAAGAGGAACCAACTTCACTGCTTATCAGCTTGATATGCCTTCCCGAAAATAGTGGCGTTAGTACTTAGATGGTAGACTAGTTAGGTCGCCCCCAGTGTCTTGGGCAAACTTTCTAGAGGCTTTCTTGGCCAAGTTTATACTGCGGAGTGTCATAGATTGACTTAGTGATAAGCTCCCGAGGTTGGAAAAGGGATCCATTATTATGTCTAAGTATGAGACGAGATTTCACGAGCTCTCATCACATGCCATGATGAGATTGCCTACTGAGCAAGAGAGCGTACGTTGTTTTATTCACGGGTTAAGACTTATTCTAAATATTGCAACCGAGTCTATGGTTTTAGCAGGCCGCTCTATGTTAGATGTTCTTAATCATGCCCGTTCTATGGAGGAGCTCTGTCGCAAGGCCTATGGGGGCAGCGACTAGATAGATCTACACCAAGGCACCCATTGTGAGTCTTAGTGTAGGGAAATGGACTTCTATGATACACCTTGCTACCAGTTTCAGTAGGGTCAGTCTAGAAAGCATGTTCATGTGGCACTTCAGACTTCATTGGGTGATGTTGGTATGGGTCAAAGTTCGAAGGGCTCACATTTGGGTGCTTCAGGTCATGGTGGCCGATATTTTGCAAGCCAAAATTTTTTCAGCTGATCTTCATATGGTTGTTATGATTGTTGGGATCTTGATCATTATTCCAAAGACTGTCTTTTGTGAGGGGTGATTGCACTGGCACCACATCCATCTTGGACAATTATAGTAGTACCACCTCTAGCTAGAGGCAGTACCAACGGTCAGAACCATTAAGTCGCTCATCAAAGAGCTCCGGGAGGACCCTAGGGAAACAGGTTCAATGGTAGGTCACATGCTTGAGGAAGAGGTTGACATGGCCACCTATATGCAGCACCAATGAGGGTAGAGGATGAGGCATCAAACAATATTATCATAGGCATAATTCTTTTATGCCATTAGACTACCCCGACTTAATTTGATCCAGGCTCTACTTTTTCATACGTTTCTGTGTATTATGCTTCCCAGTTGAGTATGAGTTCTGAGCCTTTGGAAGCACCGTTGTGTGTTTCCGCCCAGTGGGTGAGTATCTAGTAGTAGATCGAGTATGTAGATCTTGTTTGATGTCTATCAGGGGTGGGACACTAGAGTTGACCTTATTTTGTTAGATCTGTTTGATTTTAATTTTATTTTTGGCATGGAATTGTTATACTCCTACCGTGTGGTATTGGATTGTTTTGCTAAGACCATTACCTTAGCCATCCCCAATGTTCCTTTAATGTTGTGGTAGGGTTGTTGTAGTCACATGCCGATTGGGATTATATCTTTTGTTCGGGCTTAGAGGTTTGTTTTTAGAAGTCATCTAGCTTATTTGGCTGATGTGTGGGATGTGAGTAGGGAAGTCCCTATGATTTATTCAGTCACTATAGTGCTAGATTTTGTGGATTTTTTCCCTACTTACCTATCTTTCCATCCCAAGAGCCTAATATTGACTTAGCCATTGATTTAGAACTGGGCACTCATCCGATTTCCATTCCGCCTTATCGTATGGCCCAACAAAGCTTAAGGAGCTTTGTGTTTACTTTCAGGATCATAATGCTATTCTGACAGTTTCGTCTGCTCTAAAAATGGATTTTGGTCTAGAATAACCCTCGGTGCAGATCCTGAGGCATTCAAGCTCATCAAAAGCCCCTTTGTGGAATTTAGCTTAAATTATAGTTTAGATCTGGGACCTACTTTTCATCAAGATGACCTCAATTAGAAGTTTCAACATTGTCATTGAGTTCGGAATGGTAAATTTTATGGGGTATCATATCTCATTTACATGCACAAGGTTCCAATTGAATCCTGAGCCCCATGTCAGGAATTTCCTAGTTGGCCTATACCAGTTGATGTGCATCAAGTGGTGCAGCCTCCCTCTCCTCTTCGCATTAGCGGGCTTCTAGCCACGTTCACAGTGACAAAGGGTATTGGTCTTCACATTAGCGAGGCCTTGGCCGCGTTCATGGAGACCAGACTTGTTGCCTTTTGCAATCACGAGAATGCTGCCACATTTGCAAAGGCTAGGGCAGGTTGCCTTCCGCGTTCTCGGAGGTCATTTAACTAGGCTTTTTATAAAAGACTAGTCATTAATTTAGTTGGGTTTTGATATTTCAATGTGAGCTTGTGTGAGTTGTAAAGCTCCATTTTGGGTGATTCGGGTAGCTTTGTATCTGGAATTTGCGTAACTTCGTGTTAGAGTGATTGGGAAACCTCGTGGAGCGTGTATTTGAGGTAAAACTTCTCCTGAAGAGACTAACTTTGTCTCTAAATGGTGTAATTTTTTGATTTCTTGCATGGTGTTGATTCTGCCCTATCCGTGGCTTGAATTATGTCCCATTTTGGGACAAAAGCTCGGTTAGATAATTGGACCTTTTTATGGAGTAAACTTTTGAATTACTAGTGCGGGTCCCACAT
Organism: Solanum appendiculatum; assembly: GCA_018342035.1. Classification (NCBI taxonomy): domain Eukaryota; kingdom Viridiplantae; phylum Streptophyta; class Magnoliopsida; order Solanales; family Solanaceae; genus Solanum; species Solanum appendiculatum. The sequence continues at coordinate 641,086 of JAGDQO010001406.1, read as the reverse complement.
TCATATGTTTACTCGATTTTGGGTATAATCCCAATTATTATGTTTTTTTGTGTCAAAACGTTCGTATTAACATTATGATTTAGTTTTTGATAGTGTGGAATTGTTTGAAAGTCGCTCAAAAGGGTAAAGCTAAGACATTATGATTTTCGAATATGCATGGTCTGCTTAGAGGTAGGCTATGGCTTCTTGGTCTTTAGAATGAGTCTGAGAATGTCAATTCATATTGATTTGTTAGAATTTGGGTTGGGTTAGTAGTGGATTAATGTTTGTTTCTTAGAAATCGTGTTTTAGGCTATATTTTTTGGTATTTGAGAATTTTATTATGTTTCTTTCTCTTTTTGTGATCATCCTTACATTGTGGCCTTTGTTTATACTCGATTATGATTATTGGAATCTTGATATTGGCCTTATCCTTGGTGTAGGCTAGTGATTTTCTTAGACTTGCGTTTTTGAGCCAATAGGCCTTAGAATTGCTTCAGACGACTAAGCTCCATGTAGACTGTTGTAGCAGCCATGGTTTTGACAGTATGATCATTACCTTGGGGGTAACTCATCAATGATGACATTTCATCCATAGTTCCCTTTTATTTACGGCCTAGTGACTCAACATTGTAGTTTGAGGCTTTTGTTAGGCAATGTGGGGCTTGATCTGGTTCAGGCTTGAAGTGGTTTATTAGCAACAAGAGGTTGACGTCGTTCAATGGTGGCTCTTTGGTGGTAACTTGACATGGGACTCTTCCTTGGAAGCTCATTTTGTTAAAAATTCAAGGTTTGTTCATGCTTCTCCTTATATAGTCCCTGATTGAAGGTTACGATACTTTTTTTCAGCCGTAGTCTAACTTTTGGGCATATAATCCTCTATTGAGTTTATACCTGGAAGGATGGTTCCATTGGTTACTTTAGGTTTCCTATCCGCGGTTCGAGGCCTGGGCTATGCCCTTTTCTTTTTGGACTCGCCCATTTTCATATTTCGTAACTTTAGTTCTTCTGTGTACCCATTGGGCATATTGGGATCCGTTTGGGTTATCTACTTAAAATTATGCATGAGTGTACCTTCTAGACTTATGGGTGTCCAATTAGGTAATAGTTAGTTACTTGCTTTCATTCCGTTCTTTCCTAGACTCGTGTGAATTCTTGTTAGATTTCCATCTATTTGAACTCTCTAGTATTATATTCTCTCTGTTCATACTATCTTTACTTTTGAAGTTCAGTCAGCCTACAAGGCCTACTGCGTACCTGTTGTTTTGGTACTCATACTACATTTTGAATTTATTTACCTGATGCAGGTCCGGGCACTAGTCATCAACATTTATTTTGAGCCAGTTATAAGAGGACATAGAGATAAGGGTGACCACTATGGCGCTCTGGTTTATACATGTCTCCTTATGTTTAATTGACTAGTCTTTTCTTTTCGAGACAAGTTTGTATGTTTTTCGTCCACTCTTAGGACTTATACTCTTTTCTAGAAACTCTATACACATGACTACCAGGTTTTACGTTTGATCTTTTATTTATATTATGCTCATTTCTGTTTTATCTTTTGGTGCTCCTTTATTTTATTCTTGTATTTCCATTTAGTTTTTGTTTCTACCCTTTATGCCTGTTACTAGTCGTTCTGGTCAATGGGTTGTCTTACCGGCCTACAAGTGGGTTATAGTAGGTGACATCATGGTTCGAGCTTCAGGTCGTAACAAATTGTTTATGGTATGAAAGTTTAGGTAAGATTGTTAATAATTTGTATTCCTAAAATACTAAGAAAAGTAAAGAAATTAGAATCTGAAAATGATTAGAAATTGGATAGAAAATGTATATTTTTTTTCTTAAAAGAAAAGAAAATCAAGCCCACTAAATACACAGTGTGTCCCAAAGGAAATTATTTTTCTCAAGCACCTGAAGATAATGAATATATCCTCCTAAGATAGAACAAGCCTAACTCACTGTTGTATTGGTACCTAAAATCACGGTGTCTGCCAATAATTTAACAACAATAAAGTACACTAGAAATTTGTTTGTGTAGAAGAAGAAAAAGAAATTAAGAAAATTCGTTGTCAAAATGCGAGAAAACCCTTCAATTTATATACAACAAAGGATAGTATGAACAGGTGCTTATTGCGCCTTATCGAAAAGGTCACAACACTTTGTAAATGTCACATGTTTTGAAAAGTCAAAACCATTTGGAAATATCTCAACCTTTTGAAAAAGTCACAACCCTTCAGAAAACTCACAACCATTCATTTTCCATTCACACCTTTTAAAAGAAAACATGATCATGTTTGTCTTAGAAGTGGAACTGATCCATCCCATTTGAGACTTGTACAATGTGTGGTGAGGTTGTTTACATATACTCTATGTATTGCATCTTAGTCTAGAACATTCCATGCATGTTATTGAAGCGAAATAAAAAGTATTACTTTATTTAGATGATGATAATACAATTTTTTAATTTGTCTAGTAAAATTTAATCTTTTCAAATATTATATCACTTGTTACCCATTTGAGCCTTAAGCCCTTAGTTTTGTAGCCGTATATATTCCTCAATCCATTTTCTTTTAAATCCCTAATTTTTGCACCCTGCGTCCTTGAGCACTGTAGGATAAACTATGATGAAATTATTAAATCTGAAAAAAGTGATTATTAAGTAAAAAGGTAACCAATGATAGTTACTTGTGATGAGAAGGACCTCTTTGAAAGAATGTGATATGAATGAGAGAGAGAGAGAGAGCAATTGCTTGAGAGAAAAATGATTGATGAACCTAAGCCTAACTCTTAAGACTTGCTCTGTATGGACCTAAACCTATCCTTAACCACTCGAACATTGTTCAAATCCTCCTATATAAACTCAGTATCATTTGTCCTAGGCTAGGAAACCTTAAACCAACCAACCGGAGAGTGATAACACCAACAATATAAAGCCTTGAAAGGAGTCATTTGAATGCTCTAGTGGTAGTTTTTGGTGTATGTAAACTCCGCTAAGGCTAAGATATTGTCCCACTGACCTCCAAAGTCCAATACACATACTCGCAACATATTCTACAAAACTTGAATACTATGTTATGACTGCCCGTCGGTCTCTGCATGAAAAGTTATGATAAGGTCAACTCGGGTACACAGCTCTTCATGAAAGATCCCCTAGCAGCTAGAAGTAAATTGAGAACCCCCTATATGATATAATAGGCATAGGAATCCCATGGAGTTTAACTACCACCGAAATATAAAAACAAGCTGACTCTTGACGATAAAGAAAGACTAAACAGGAAAAACATGTGCTTACTTTATCAATTAATCCATGATGACCTAAATACAATCAATAAATGTAGAGGTCTAAGGCAACCCATAACAAAATCTATAGTTATGTGCTCCCACTTCAATTCTGCAATGGGTAATCTCTGGAACACACCACCAAACCTCAAATGCTCGTCCTTCACCAATTGTCATCACAAGTAATGGGACCAAAAGTCTGCAATATATCTCCTTATACAACTCCACCAGTTAGAATGCCTCAAATCATGATACATCTTTCTTGTTCAAAAATGAATAGAGTATTTTGAGTCATGGGCCCCACGAAGAATCAACTTTATCAAGTCCCAAGTTCTAGGAACACGAAGTTTATGTTTGGTTGGGAATTACTGGATCCTTGTGGGTGGTTGTTGGGGGGCAGTGTGGGCTCATTTTAGAGTTAAATTATTATCATGAAGACGTCTCTTACTCTAATTAATAGGGGTTTTGATATTATTTGCTCACATGATCTATTTTTGTTTATTTATAACTGGGATTGCTCCTATTTTGGGGAACAAGTTCCCTCAGCTTAATAAGACCAATTCATGTAGTTAATTTTGGGATTCTCCATGCGAGTCTCACAATGCTTTTTTGACTCTTTTTTAGTCCTCTCATTAATTATTGTAATTTGGGAGTCAAAACATTTGTAATGGTATTGCAAAAATTTATTTGATAGAATGGTAGAAATTAGAGGCATTTCGAAAGGGTAAAGCTCTTGTTTTATTGATTTTGGATTGCACGAGATCTACTTTGATGTAATCTATGGCTTAGCGATATTAAATACAGTGTGTTGGTATTTACACATTACTTACTTAGTTTTGGTTGGGGTTCCTAGCTTGTATAATGTTTAGTTGGTAGAAATCATGCCTTAGAATTTTTTTGGAGTAATTCTGGGAAATTCAAGTATGTTTATCTTAGTTGCATTGTTTCCTTGCCATATTGTAACTCAATAACTTCTTGTAATGTTATTTGTAACTTTTTCTAGGCCATAGCCTAGGTATAGGCCAGTCATTGCATTAGAAATGCCATTTTTGAGTCATTATGCCTTAGAAATCCTTCGATGTTGCTACAGATTGTTCTAACTCCCTTCAAACTAATGCAGAAGACTTGAGTGTGATAGTATGAAGCATTAACTTAAATACAACTCAGTTCTTGTAATCTTTCATCCATAACTCTAATTATGTTTCGGCCCCCGTTTGTTGCGGTTGAGACTTTAGGCCTTGTTGGTTATATTAGATCGGTTCTTCTGTATCGAGTTCAAGTGGGTCCCTGGTGAATTTGAAGGGGGTTTGTCTCTATGGTATGTATTTGTATTAAGATGAAGGTTTGTTTTGGAGAAATTTAGAGTCTATTTGCCACAATTCAAGGTTTGGGTGCATTTCTATTACCCATGATTCGAGGTCTAGGTGCATTTCTACTAGCCACTGTTTGAGGCTCGAAGGTATCTCTACTAGCCAGATTTCAGTCCGAGCACACTTCCATTAGTTATGCTCTAATCTTGACATATGAATTTTTTGAGTTCTTCGGGGTGCCTTCATCCCGGTTTGGGTTCACGCTCAGCCATTTTAGTTTGAGAGTATGCGGGTCCTTTTGGGTTACTTACTTTTTAATTGCGCATGAGTGTACCTTCTTGGATTAAGAGGGTCCAGTCAGGGTATAAGTAATTGCTTTACTTTACTATTTCATTCTTTCTAGAATTGTGAGCTAACTTAGACTTTTCTTTATATCTTCATTTGTGAAACCTCTATTCACTGTTTATTTCTTGGCTTTATGTATTTTCTTTCCATTTCAATCAGCCAATGATTCCTACAAGGTACCTCTAGTTTTAATACTCATGCTAAACTCTACATCTATTTTCTTGATGTAGATTTGAGTGCTAGCAGATAGGGTTGACTTCGAGCTTCAGTGGGGATTTCCTGAGATTAAGAGTGAACTGATGGCGTCCTAGTATGATGCATCTTCGTTTATATTTAGTTTTTACTAGGCTTTTGAATTCGAGACAAGTTTGTACATATTCTAGTTATTTTATTCCTTCGTCCACTAGGTCATGGAATTCGATCTTGTATTATTGTTTATTTCCGCATTTGTATGGCTTCTACACGATATAGTCATTACTTGGCATTCCGGATATGGATTGGCTTACCTACCGGTAGGTTATGGTAGTTGTCTTCATTACACGAGTTCTCGGGTTGTGACATTAACCTTTATAATATACTATGCTTAATGTATTATTAATTAATAAAATGTATTACTATAAGAGTTTCTATATATATTCATTACATCATGTAACGACCAACCATGCCGTTACAATTGTTTACGACCATAGTACCCTTGCATAGGTCATAGCGGGTGGAGAAATGAGCAAAAGTAAAAAACTGAACAAACTGGGGAGTATTGAACAAGCTTCATATAGCAAAGGATTTGATATCTATAGCGACCTTCTTTATAGTAATGGTTGGGATTTTATTTTCATGTTAACTCGGTTTTCCACCAAAGTCTTGGTCATAACTTATAGTATTTTGACCAAAGCCAAGGGACACATGACTTTTGTCTATTGAGGTAAGTTATTCTAATCCATCTTTCCCTCTGCAATTCGTTCTTTCCATAGAAGCAACGTGGAAGTTCTTCGTAGAACCAGGTTAATTATTGTTGGAAAGAAATCTAAGGGGAAATTTTTCTTCCATGATTTTTATTCGTTTCCGCTAAATTCAATCTTCTAGCATTAAATTGTTAGTCTAGCGTTTAATTTTTTATTGGGGAATATTACGATCCAAAAACTCAAGTCATGATGACACCTACCATAACTCACCAATAAGTAAGCCAATTCATATCCCGGAACAACAAGTAACATCCATTTTTGGTAGAATCAACAACCAATGAGAAATTTATAATAATAATAAAAAACACAATGGAAATGAGATATGATAGAACATAATATAAATAGAGTACATGATCAAATCCCACGACCTAGTGGACGAAACTACAAAGCTACTACACGATTACAAGTCCCAAAAGTAGACCAGTAAGTACAAACTTTTCTTCAACACATATCGAGTTTGGACCTAGACTTCCCCTTGAATGTGATATTTACTTTTCTATGGACCTTGAGCCATCACTCATCCTATTTATATTCCTCCGTATCATGTGACTCCCAAAGAGCTCAAGGAGCTTATGTTCACCTTAAGGATCTCTTAGGTAAGGGTTCATTCGAGCGAGTGTGTGTATTTGGGGTGCCCCAGTCCTATTTGTGAAGAAGAAAGACGAGTCTATGCGGATGTGTATTGAACACAGGCATTTGAATAAGATGATGGTGAAGAACAAATATCCCATGCCTCGCATTTATAATTTGTTTGACCAAATCCAGGGTGTCATGGTTTTTCCTAAGATTGACTTGAGATCTGGTTACATCATGTAGGATTAGGGTGGTGACATCCCTAAGACGGCATTTTGGACTCGTTACAACCATTACGAGTTCTTAGTGATGGGTTGACCAATGAATGCCCATGTGACATTCATAGACTTGATGATGCATGTGTTAAAGCCGCGTATTGATTTCTTTCTCATTATATTCATTGATCAAATTTTGGTGTACTAATTAAGTTGGGAGGAGCACAAGCAACATTTAAGGACTGGGCTCTAGACTTTGAGATATATGCGGCTCTATGCTAAAATTTTAAAGTGCGAGTTTTTGCTTGAGCTTGTAAAATTGCTGGGGCTCATTGTGCCCAAGGATGGCATTGTGGTGGATCTGATGAAGATTAAGGCTATTTGTAATTGGGCTACACCCACTTCAATGACTGAGATTCAAAGACTTGTCGGATTAGTAGGCTACTGCAGACGGTTTGTGGTGAGCTTCTCTACTATTGCATCACCTTTGACTAGGTTGACTTCACTTGATGTTCCTTTCAAGTGGTTAGAGGAGTGTGAGTTGAACTTTCAAAAACTCAAGCAGTAGCTTACTACGACTACAATTTTGACTCTTCCAGTTGAAGGTGAGGTCTTCATAGTGTATTGAGATGCATCCAGTGTTAGCTTGGGTTGTGTGTTGATGTAGTAAGGCTGGGTTATAACTTATGCATCAAGATAGATTAAGATGCAAAAGTGCAACTACCCCACTCATGATTTAGAGTTTGTAGCTGTAGTTTTTGCACTTATGATTTGGAGGCACTACCTGTATGGGGTCCGATGTTAAATCTACACTGATCACAGGAGCCTGTAGTACATTATAAGCCAAAAGGAACTTATTTTGAGGTAGCCAAGGTAGGTTGAGGTTCTGAAGGACTATGACCTTGTGTCATCTAGGTAGGGTGAATGTGGTAGATAATGCCTTGAGTAAGAAGGCACTATGTGTAGTCTAGCATTGCTTTAAGCTTCGGAGCGACCATTGGGTTTAAAGATCTAGTCTTTAGCGAATAGGATGATTCAGATTGATATGTTATACTGTAGGCGGGTGTTAGCCTATGTTGGGGTTCAGTCGTCTCTTTTGGGGCGGATTCATGGTCATCAAGTCTAGGATAATGCATTAGTGGCTATTCGAGATCAAGTATTGTGATGTGATGCCAGGCAGGCTACCTTGCATTTTGATGGAGTTTTGACGTTTGACAGTTGTATTTGTGTTCGGAGAGTTTGAGATTTAATTCAGTTGATTCTTCCTAAGGCCCATAATTCAAAATATTTTATTCATCCGGGCACCAGGAAGATTTATTATGAATTGTGACATTACTGGTGGAGTGCCATAAGGAGATATATGGTGGACTATGTGTCCCCTTGCTTGTGTTGTCAGAAAGTAAAGGTCGAGCATTTGAGGCCTAGTCGTGAGTTATAATGATTGCCTTCTGAAGTGCAAGTGGGAGTGCATCACCATGGAATTCGTTATGGGTTTTCATCGGACCTCTTGAGGTGTTGACAAAATTTGGGTCACACCAATCAATTGACCAAGTCAGCACATTTCCTTCCCATTTAGTCTTCCTTTAACATCAAGAGGTTAGCTCGTGTCTACATTTGTGAGGTAGTTTAGCTTTACAGAGTTACGGTATCTTTTATTTCATATAGGGGTTCTTAGTTCACTTTCATCTCTTGGAGGACCTTTTACGAAGAGTTGGGTATTCATGTTGATCTTAGCATAACTTTTCATCTCCAGACCGATGGGCAGTTTGAGCACACTATTCAGGGTATGAAGGATATATTATGGGCTTGTATGTTAAACTTTGGAGGTCTATAGGACCAGTTCATTGCTTTGGCAGAGTTCGCATATAACATCTACAACTCGAGAGCTCCTATGGCCTTTTTTGAGGCCTTGTATGGTAGGAGTTATTACTCTCTAATTGGTTGGTTTGAGTCTTTAAAGTCTAAGTTGTGTGGTACCCATCTACTTTAGGAGGCCTTAGACCATGTGCGGGCGATTCAGGATAGGCTTAGGTCACCTTAGAGTAGGCATAAGAGTTATGATGACTGTAGGTGCCGGCCTTTGAAATTAAAAGTTGTGACCGAGTATTCTTTTGAATGTCACCCATGAAGGGCGTGATGAGATTTTAGAGGCGGAGCAAGTTAGCCCCATATATATATGGACATTTGAGATTCTATGGATTATTGGCGATGTTTCTTATGAGTTGGACCTACCTCCTGCATTTTCATCTATTCACTCTGTTTTCCATATTTCTATGCTTTTCTAGTATGTCCTGATGAGTGTCATGTGCACCAGTATGATTCAATTGATTAGTATGACTGTTTGACCTTCGTGAAGGAGCTAGTTGCTATTTTGAATAGAGATATGCAATGGTTGGGTTCGAGATATATTCATATTGTTAAGCTCAATTGGAGTCACCATCCTTTCAAAGAGACTACCTGGGAGACAGAGCATGAGATGCAAGAACAGTTTCCCCATTGTTTCATCTTTCTAGTCCTTCTTGACTTTTTACTCTCATAGATGAAAGTCCGTTTTAGTTGTGGATGTTCAAATGATCCTTCGGGTCATTTTCTCCTTTCTACATTCTTTTTAGTGTTTAGACCAATCCTATAGATATCCCATGTCATATATGACCTGTTGGAACTAACAATTCGATCATCTGGTCGTTCGTTTCGTTTTGATGCAAGTTTCAATATTTTCAAGGTTTCAAAACATGAATGGTTGGCTTCGGTCAAAAGTTCAGGAAGATGGTCTTAGAATGCCATTCTGACGGTTTTGTTAGCTCTGGATTGTCAAATTTGGTCTAAGAGAACATTTAGAGTAGACCCTGAGGTTTTTCGGCTCATCCCAAGCCCCCCTTGTGGAATTTGGCTTAAAATGAAGTGTGGGTGTGAGACTAACTTTTCATTGAGATGAACTCAATTAGAAGGTTTTATATCTCCATTGAGTCCGGAATGTCGAAATTAGTAGGTTGTCATATCTCATTTGCATGCACGGGGTTCTAAACCAATCCAGAGCACACGATGCATAGTCTATAGGTACTTAGCTAAATTTTCTTGTGCCTCTTGATTGTGCAGCCACTTAAGTGGACCCGACATAGCTTAAGAGATCCCCAATTTAGTGGTCAAGGGTCCCTTTAGTAGAAGATGGCCTGCGCAGCTAGGCCGCTTTATCAATCAGGTAGTAGCTTTTGCAGTGCCGCTTAAGCGGCCAAGGTGACTGCTTTTGTGAGACCTATCAGTAGTTATACCAATTTTTATGCTCTTTTCTCATAAGTTGTTCATGAAATTGAAGAATTAGGAGTTCATTTCTCTAGAGATTTTCAGCGACCTTGTGAGAATTGCATAGGGGACAGTTTTTTCATTCGGTTGGCTTGTTTCTCACGCTTTTTGACCCATAAGTTCCCTCACTTCTTCTGCATTGTGAACTCTTATGGTGATTAAGGTGTTGATTTTTGCATGAGATGAATAATGTGTTTTTCGGGCTAGAATTGTATCCCACTTTAGGGCACAAGATCAATAAGCTCATTGAGGCCCTTTGGCAGAGTTAATTTGGGGTGTCTCGATGCAGGTCTCACAACCTTATTTTTGACTCAATTTTGGGTTCGTCTCCCATTTTTTTTATTTTTTTGTTTAAATGTTTGTATTGATTTTGTGACCATGTGTTTGACAGCATGGTAGCGATGGGAGGCCATTCAGAAGGGAAAAGCTCCAGAATTGTAATTATGGAGCATACACGGTATACATTTGTCACGACCCAATCCCTCGAGTCATGATGGCACCTACTCTAACCACCAATAGGTAAGCAACCCATAACCCAGAACAACAAGTAATGAGTACAAGTGTAGAACTAAACAAAATATATCACCTACAATAAGAAAATCCAGAAAAAGGAAAAAACCAAAACTACATACAATAGGAATTCTCCCAGAACCTAATAGTCACGAGTACAGAGCTGTCTAATATGAAAAAAATACAAGTGCCAAAAGTGGACCAAAACAAATATGCCAACATACCCTCAAACAACGACTAGTAGATATGCGAATAAACCTTGAACCACGGCTCATAGATATGCACACGGACCTCAAACTATGGTAGTAGAAATGTTCACTAACCTCAAACCGCATCTAGAACACTCCGAAGAACTCCATGATCACACACTTTTAATCAAGAGAAAAGGTAAGTAGAGCAAAACTTCCATCATATTCACATAGGACCCATTTTGGCTCGAAGCCCATGACCTGATCTATTGTAACCAATTTTGCCCCAAATAAAAACTAAAGCACCCCGGAGACGCACACAGGGAAGTTATGGATGAAACTTCAATAAGAGCATAGTAGTCACCTAGCTAAGGATCCATACTACCGGACACTAGTCTACTATATTAGTCTACAAGGAGCTAGAACTGTCTGAGGTGTTGTCAAAGGATTTTTAAGGCATAACAGCTCTAAAATAACAATTCTATGGCATAATAGCTCCAAAATAACCATTCTAAGCAGTCAATAGCCTACGCATAGGTTAAGGATAAAAGTAAGTCATAAATATCAATACAAGAAGGGCATCAAGTTACAACAAGGCATGATAACTATACAACAATGGTAAACATTCTTAAATTCCCCAAAATTACTCAAAAAAGGAGCCTGAGGAAAGATTTGAAACAACTAGCATAACACATTCTATGAACCCTCCTAAAACTAGCTAAGCATCACGTAAATGCGAATGCATGCTTAATCGATGATCGATAAGCGATAGCCTACAAAAAAGTCAATCACGCGTACTCCAAAATAAGCTAAACCAAAGCCTCATCCTTCCAAAATGCCTCTGATCACTGCCACACTATCAAATAAATGATCAAGACGTCAATACATGCATTTTAACATAAAATATTCTACAATTGAAGATGGGACAAAAACAAGTCAAAAAAGATATTATAGAACCTGCACAAGGAATCCTTATATCGACTTTATCACTAGATCCCATTCACCTCAAGAAGGTTATGCCCAGAAAATAGGCACAATCCGAGCTCAAACAAACCCAAATACATATCAGCAACAAAAGCTCAACAATCACCATTGAAACTTATGGGTTTACATGCTAGGATAACAAGCCTAAAATTGTCCCAATGCAACCACCCAGCAATTCCCAATAATAAATAATATATGCCACAACAAATCGAGTTCCCAAAGACTCATAATTGAAGGATAAACCAATGAAATCAACTATCAAAATGAGATATAACTACTAGTGATGGTTGCTCAACCAGTCAGTTGGCCGCTAAAGTGGCCCCGCTAAAACAACGTCTTTGCTTCTAAAGTCACTAAGGCCCTCATTGGAGGCTTTACTAAAGCCGCTCCCTTGCCGCTTAAGCTACAATCTCTTAAGCGATGCCAGGGTCACTAAAGTGGCTTGCACTTTGCTAGCAAGGCCTGCTAGGGACACTAGTGCAATTAAACCAGCATCAAGCCCTAGCAAATTTTGCTAAGTCTCTACTGACACTGCTCAAGATTGATTAGGAAACCCATTCACACAAACAAATTTTCTACCCCACCGTATTTGACATTCTAAACTAGAAAAGTTGTTGAAACTTCTAACAGATGTTGTGTCAACAAAAAGTAGGTCCCACACCCAAGCTTTGTTTTAGAAAAATTCAATAAAGTAGATTGGAAATTAGCCTAGAAGCCTCGAGGCCCACATCAAAAGTCCTTCTATACTATACTCGGTGTTCCAGAGATAAGAAAATAATTAAAATTGCATTTTGAGGTAGTCTTTTTGATATTTTGGAAGAAGACAACCGATTCAACTTCAAGAGCTCCAAAACATAAAAACTCGAATAAACACCAAATGAATGACCATGTTACTGTACTTTTAGTTTTAGAAAGTCATAAATGACTTGGTGTCACTATATGAAAGCACTACAGGCTGAAAATAACACAATAAAGGGAAAATGACCTAGAGGGTCATTACATATGTGCTGGATTCGGGTTGACTGATGATGCCTACCACTAAGTATTGTTTGTACTAATACTACTTTGGTATGACACTTGACATAGTCTAATTTCAGAATCTCTGATGTTACTTAGGTGAAGACGATAGTGATCTCTGATATCTTGTAATATTTCCTTCCTTATGGTGGGAGCTGTTTCTGATTTAATTTTTTCATGTTCTTAGAAGCTCTTATACCTATTTAGTCTAGTTCCTAGGGAGGGTTTCTAGTATTCTCCCAAAAAAATTTCTTTAAATCAAGGCTGAGAGTGATTCTGTATTTAACTAAGATGACATTTGATATTGTTTTATTTACGCATTATCAATTTTTAATCGGGTGGTATGGTGCCAACACAGCTCGGTGAGTTCACTCGTGACATTTCGAAAGCATAAAATTTTAAGAAAAATGTGAACGAAATAGTACATAGACGATGAATCATACATGAATCAATAATCTAGAGCTTTACAGCTTCAAGCGAGGAATACAGATACATTTTTCATATTAAAACTCTTTAGAAACGTAATTGTAATAACATTAAAGGGTGTCGCTTGACTAATCAAAATTAGATGTCGGAATAAGATGATATTATTAGAGAATCACAGAAAATTTTTATTCATAAATTTACTACTTCTAGACCAAAAAATCTTGATATAATTTTGAATGTAATTCCTCCGTAATTGAAGGTTCCAAGGATCAGAGTCTCATTGAGAGGTGAGTGGCTAAAAAGTGAAAAATGCAGTTTTCAACATGCATCCTTGAAAACTCATGGATAGATGGAATGACACTCTTCTTTACGCTACATTGTTGGAATATCCTCTCCCAGATATTATCATCATAAGGAAACATTTCTTCAATTTCTATTATCTCTTATTCTCTTGTTATCAAACACTAATTACTTTAGTTCCAAAACTGAAGAATATATATGGAAACATAAGAAGTGTACATGTAAATAGTATATTGCAAATTGTTATAAAATAAAGACCACAAGTAAATTGACCTAAGAAAAGTATATATAGAGAGAATCTGGTTTATTATTCAATTTTAAGCGAATATACAAATAAATTGAATTGACTTCCTATTTATTACGTAGCAGAAGCTACTATATAAGCTACTTGCAAGTTGAAAACATGATTGCAATCTTATCCAATTTCAAGCTTATCCTATTGCATGTTATTCAATTGTAGGTTTATCCAATTGCAAGCTTATACAATTACAAGGTTATCTGATTACATGCTTATCTAATTAGTAGTTCATTTAAAAGAACTGAATAGACTTCTATTTTTAAATGAGTAGAAACGGTTATATAAGTTAGTTACCAGATTATCCAATAATGGGTGTTTCAAATACACATCAACAATACAATGTTTTTATTGAAATGCCCCGCAACTTCTAACAAAATATTCGAACCATCATCCATATGTGTGTAGGACTAAACCGGATGATTTCTAAGATGTACATATATGTTAAGGTCCTTTACTAAGTGTAATAAGTGTATCAGATGTGTTTTAGGGTCATAAGGTATCTCAAACACCAAGCCAAGTTAAAACCATTTCTATCAGCTATGTTTTTGTATTAGTTCATGCAAGGGTCAACTCCAAAAGACCATATCTCTCAGCATATAATGAATTAAGTGGTCCATGACCTATCTAATTAAAGGTCAATGAGTCTTCTTTCCAACATTAATAGGTTTTCATCATTTAGGATACAGAGTAAAAAGTTATGACATTTTACCATAGACTACCATAACAGAGTTTTCAGAGTCAGTAACTACGAACCTCATTTACGAGTCGTAAATTAAAGTATGACTCGTTGTGTTAACTCATGAAAAAAACCTCCGAAAGTCATCTTTGTGGTCTGATTTTCACATACCCAATTACAGGTTTCAAAACCATCTACGCGTCGTAATGTGAACCCATATAATGAACTTTTGATACATAAAATTTCAGTCTAACTTCTAAGAATGAGATCTATGGCCCGTAGATCAAACAACAGACCGTAGATGGCATTGTGGAAGGTTTCCAAAAACTCTTTATTTGGGTTTTATTTTGTCTTTTCCCATTCTGCCTAAGCCTAGGCCACTACATTTTAACTTCTTTTAAGGGAATATAGTCCATCAAGTACCCATTTTTCTTTTATTCTTACGCTCTCAACTCTCCAACTCAAAAAGAAATCACAAGGAAGACATAAGCAAGGGTTTCAAAGTTTCCAAGAGAGTTCTTCTTTGGAGATTCATTCTCTCATGTATGTAAGGCTTTAATGAGAGTATCCCATCACTCTCATATGTAAAGTATTTTGGTTCTCAAGAATTATACAAGATTGTTAGAAGTAAAGCTAGGTTTTTTTAATGAAGTTATGATATTTCTTAAATAAGCTACATTTTCATTGTTTCACTTTTGTTTTGAAACCTTGCGGTATTTATTTAGAATGATTTTTATGGTCATTAAATCTCTTATAGCTTTTAAGCTTGAAAACAAGCACGATATGAATTATAACCTAAATAAAGTTATTTTAAGATATGACTTTTGAGCTTAGCCTCGTATATGATTCAAGATGACAAGAGTTTATATACTTAAGAGCATTACATAAATATATATTGTTTTGAGAGGACTATTTAGTACCGAGAGGATGCGGGTTTAGAAAATCCAAGTCTCATAACTACGCGCCAACGTAGGATTATGTATCACCGCTAAACAATGACCTAACATGAAATAGCAGAAGAGGACGTTGAGGCGGGTAACACACAAGTCGTATCAACTTTTTACAAATAAAAATAAATTATAGAATAGATTTAATTACAATTTTAATTTAGATGATGATGATGATACAGAATGAATTTGTATGGAGAAATGACGATTCACATAACTTATGTCAACTTAATTGGAAATGAGATCAAGTAGTTGTCGTTTTAAGTTTGAGATCACTGCCTATTCTTATTACTTTAACAGGGTTCTCAAGGATAGTAAGACAAATTATAATAGATAAAACAACGTGAACTTTACGGTAGTCACAGGTAAATAGGCGAGGCATTACAAAATTAAATAGGCACGTACGTAATTTTTTATTTATCATATTAGGAAACACAACTTTAGAATTTTATATTAGAAATTGTCTCTATTAAAATAAAAATTAGCTAGCATCTTTAATGTGTGAACCACAATTATTCTTTCAATAACTATATTTCTTCTTGTTTAAATAAATTATATGATACTGAATATTAAGAGCAGTTGATTAGATAAGCACTAAGAGCTTATTTGGATTTGCATATTTTAGATGCTTTTAAGCCATAATAATAATTCTGTAGTATTTGAGTAAAATAAAAAAGTATTCCAACGTCTTGTTTCTAAGCCAAAATAAAAAACACAAAAATGATAAGTTAGAAATCCTAGTTTATGGATTTTGACTTATAAGAAGGCATAAGTTATAAGCACATACAAATAGACTCTCAAGCATGTTCCCAACTAGCTGATATTAATTCATTTAACCACTTCTTTCTTAGAAAATAAAAATAAGTGGCTCATGTTCTTTTCTTTGGAAAAAAAAAATAAACAAAGCTTTGGTAAATATAAGTTGAAATAGCAAAGTTTGTGATCGGTAGATAAAAATAAGATACTGTAGCATGATAAAAAAATAGGAAAAAGTGTTTCGATCATACATAAGAGAATACTAAGTAAGTAACACTGGAGAGATCAAACTCTCTATAAAAGAAAATCCATTGTGAAGGATACCTCGAAGAAATAATGTAAACGGACCTCTCTGTGCTCTATATGTGTTGTCCCCGCATTCACAATATAAGCACCAAAATAACACTTCACCATCTGCAAATCTATATTTTGGTGCGGCTATACATATATCAGGGTCTGCTATAGAAAATATTGTATGCCATGATTCTTCAAGATCATATTCTTTCTTCAACCATAACATAAAAGTGTGGTTCCCCTGAAGATACACATTAGTATAAGCACACAACATTCCTTCCGGTACTGAATTGCCAATATTAATGTTGCTCCATCTTATTTGCTCTGGCAATGGCATTTCTCCATATACATCATGGGAAATATCAAACAAAACCATAGAATAAATTTTTGAATTACCAACCCAATGAAATGAACCATATATAAATTCCAAAGAATGCATACAATGCACCATATAGTAATTGTCACGAGGATGTTCATCAATTTTACTCCAAGAACCACTTTTCAACGCAAGAATATCACCAGGTACTCTAAGATGATCACTTACACCATTGGGAATTTTAAGGAGTTTATAATCATTACTAGTCGAGTCAAAACACATTTCCACACAAGAAAATTTCTCCATTGGAAATTATGGAGTGAGATGTACAACTGATTCTCCCGTGGAGGCATTCCATAGCAAAAACATTTGGCATTCAACACTATCTCCGTAAACCTTGATAATAACCAAATCGTCGCAACAATAATAGATTGTGCAGTGTCGTGGTTCAATAAAGGAAAATTAAGTTCCCTACATCCTCTACCAGTTGAACCGGTGCTAACGAACAACAAAAAATGGAAAAATATAGACTTCTTAGGGCACAATTTGTAAAAGAGATATTTTTGGAATTTTTTTTCCATCTTGGCATAAGTGAGATGCTTCATCTTAAAACACGCCTCATCGGTCAGTGTATCTCAAAATTTCAAAACACATTTGAATCAAAGAAGAGACCATACAGATAACCTACCGAGGATGCCAATAAGTATTTCCTCTTCAAAGTGAACATGAATGACCTAGATTGGACAAGAAAGTTCTATCACACACTTATTTTTTAAAGTATTCAAATATTATACAATTGCAACCAAAAAATTTTAAAATATAAACGAGGGAACTTCTTAATTTCTTTTATATACAATTACTAAAATATAAATTATTAAAAATTAGAAAATTTAACTGAAGAAAAAATCAAAGATCTTCGCAGTAGAAACACGAGAGAGTTACTAATGAGATAAGCACTTTAAGAATTTCTAACAATTTATTTTTCAGTGAAGGCATAAAACTGTTATAAGGAGCATAAATTTGTCACCTATCATTGTTTTGTAGCGTTACTTTAAAACTTTTGTGGTAGAAATAATTAATTCTTGGAAGATATGCACCCCTGTTCTACTAAATTTTATCAGTAGTGGTGTGTTTGGTATGAAAGAAAATGATTTTATCTTGGGCTTATATATTTATTTTTTTCCACTTTGTGTCACAGTTATCATTGGTAAGAGCATTTGATCCTAGCAAAAAAATGGTGATGCAATTCAATATCCTTCATGGGATAATAGAACCTAAACAAGGAAAAAAACTTTTTATCTGAAGAAATAAAGCACACATAGAAACTAAGTCCAACCAACAACAAATTGAATCAATAAACTCGATTGGTACAATGTGAATTCACCTGATTCCGATCAGTATATTCATCATTTATTTATTTTTTTGATAGTTCCACAAGTCTTGATCTCGATTTTAGAAAATTGGATGAAATTGACTAAGTTGTCGAAAATAACACACACATACACAAAATAGAAGAAAAAACAAATACGTTTAAGAATTTGTTTGGAAAGCACTAACTTGTTTTTCTGATGCTAATTTGCCATCTTTGGAGCTTGGATTTGAATTCTTGAATGTTGCCCTTATTTAAAAATTTATTTACGGAAAAAAATATAAAAACACCACCAACAAAAGAAAATTTTATAATCTACCCTTATTGATACTATCCAACAAAAAATAACACTATACGTTGTCTTCCGCAAAATCATTATTCGATATTTAAAATTATATTATTTAATAAAATCTTTTATCGATTAATAGATACAAATTAATCTTCTAGTCTTAACATGGTCATTCACTACCGAGTGTTAGTATTTTTTTAATAATATTGGGTTTTCTTTTCCCATTTAGTAAGCACACATGTCATACGATGTCAGATATTAAAATCCTGTGTCACGTCCCGAGCCTACACCCTAGACGTAGACGGCACTAGAGAACCATTGTTGGTCTCCAAGCGAACCCTTGGCCTGGCTGACTACTTAGCGGAAGACTTACTCAAGCGATAAAAGACATAAAAATATAATTTTTTAATATTTAAACTCAAGGTAAATACTCAACTCAAACTGTCTGTAAAATACTCAATAACACAAGTATAAAAGTTTGCAAATACATCTCAAGGAAAAGAACATATTAAAGACTCCTCAACTATATCTATCTATGCAGCCCCTAATGTTCAAGATAGGTGTTGGGATAAGACCCACGACACCTCAAAATGGCTCAACTAAAAGTAAATGTGAAGTCCTCCGAAATGCAATGAGGTTCACCAAAACTATCTGGAGTGTAGAGTGATCTCAACGGAATGCCTGATGATGACCCTGAAATGTTGTATCTGCATCATAAAAAGATTTAGGTCGAATAACATCAGTACAATTGAATGTACGAATATGTAATATAGCCGAAGCGAAATAACTGAATGAAAGGACTACAATAGATAGAGCATGAACTCAACTGAATGTAAAGAATTAAAGGAATGAAATCATTTAACTTTACAAAAATACTTACTCATCTCTAAACTCAACATAATAAGTGTTATATGAAAAATACACTTTAACTCTATTGGGAGATTCTCTAACCAGCAACCGTCACAATGAGTTAAGTGATGATACAATGTCTTGTCTACACTGCCAGAACAGTCCTATATCGTGCCGAGATATAGGACACCTCAACTAAGTGGATCCACTAAGCTTTGTCTGATGGCACTAAGGATTCATCTAAAAAGTATGATCTTGTACCCATGTTGGCAAGACATGGTTTATGGGGGCTTTGAGTTGTCTCAACTCTCACCCATATTGGTGCTCAATAATACTCCCAATAATATATAGTCTTGCTCAAATGTATAAAAACATACTCTTTCTCTGGTTTGAGATAATTACTCAAACTATCCTCTTAAAAGAGGTAACTGCTCTGAAATATCTCTGAAACTGAATATGGAAAAGACCAAAATGACCCCACCTAAAAAGACTAATGAGGTTCCTTAAAAGGGAGGCTTCACGGCCCTTGAAGCACTTCAAGGGCTGTATAGCCGGCAGTGAAGCTTCACCTGCCCTACAGGGCTTCACTTAATGGGCATAAATGTTTTACTCCGAACTCGAAAGGAGGCAAACTTAGTGGAGTTGGAAAGAGGACTTAAAGACCTTTAATTTGTGAGGTTATAGGCCACCTAATTTGTTATGTGCTGAAAGAGATGGTAGTTTGAAGTTGACTCAAGTAAAATCTCACATTGAAACTCAATCGATAAGAAAACTTTCAACTCAACTTTGTGCTAGGGGATTCTAGTGACCTTAATACAATCTAAAATCATTCCCACACTAAAAAATTGACCTTTGAATCTAAGAAAAATTAAGAATCACTCGGTACGATCTTATACGTAAATGAAGAATGGTTCGTGTCTTAACTTAGAAATTTTTGGGGTGTTACATCCTATATATTAATTGAATTTTTCTTCATTGAACTCATAGCCAAAAGGAGAAAATAATTATATCCGTACTTTTTGCTAAAAATCTTAACTTTCCTTAAAGTGAATTTATCATCATTTTATTATACGCAGTTATATATAAGTTTGTTTATATTTAACGTAGCCATGTATATATATACACACACGATATAAATCACATATATACATGTTATAATTAAAAAAATCTTGGATGTATATATCTAGAATACTAAATGGTATAAATTATATATAATAAATAATATTATATAGTGCAATGAATAAATCAAGTATGTTATTTGGATTATAAATATGTCACGATCCGATTTCTTGAGTCATGATGATGCCTACTATAACCCACCAGTAGGCAAGCTAACCCGTATCTCGAAACCTACAAGTAATAGGATTGAGAACAGAAACTAAACTCAAACTAAACGGTAACACAAATAACAGAATCACTGAAGAGAAAGCGGAAGCAAGCCAAACATATATACAAAAGAAAGATCCCTCACAGAACCTGGAAGTCACACGTACAGAGCTACTAACAAAATGAGTACAAGTCCCAAAAGTGGACCACAGAAACAAGACTTTCTCAAAAGGCGAAACAAAAGTCAATATATATACAAAAGGAGACAGGTAACCCCAGAATGTTGTGTGCTCACCCTTGCCTCCGAATCTGACCGCAGCTGGCTCGATATCAACACTGGTAGCTGGTGCTTGGACCTGCATCCATGAATACAGATGCAGAGTGTAGCATGAGTACAAATACAACAGGTACCCAGTAGGCATCACAGACCGACTTAGCAAGAAAAGCAAAAGCAATATGAAATGCAAGAACACAAACTACAACCAGAAACCGGACAGAGAAATCTAATGGGTAAGCACAGGAGTGTACTAGCGCACAAAGATAAGAAGAACAAGAACTAAATCTGACCGGGCTCCCATAGACCCGACGGGTACACTCGTGCGCAAGCTAAAGGTAAATCCTAAGCGGACCCCATAAGCCCGACAGTTACATAGAATAATTAGCAATGAAATAAGAAAATCTGATGAAGTACCCAAGATTTCCACAACCACCATCGGACTTGAACCGACTCAACCCATATGCCTGAAGCTTTCCCCGAAATGAAGATAATAGGATCTGGGACTCGAACCCGCCATATTAGAACCTGGGCCTCGAACCCATAACAATAACACTTGGGCCTCAAACCCAATAATAATAAAACCTGGGCCTCGAATCCAATAATGATAACACTTGAGTCTCGAACCCAATAATAATAAAACCTGGGCCTCGAACCCAATAATGATAACACCTGGGCCTCGAACCCAATAATGATAAAATCTAGGCCTCGAACCTAATATATCAGTCTCAAGGCAGAAATAACGGCCTCGAACTGTGTAAAGTCAGCCTCGGACTGGAAATAACGGCCTCCAACCGATAACTATAAAACCTGGGCCTCAAACCAAATACATCAGCCTTAAGCTAGAAAGAATGGCCTCGAACCGTGTAACATCAGCCTCAACCTAAAAATAATGGCCTCGAACTAATTACAATAAAACCTGGGCCTCGGACCCAATACATTAGCCTCAAGCTGGAAATAACAGCCTCGAACCGTGTAACGTCAGCCTCGGATAGGGGTGTATATCGGTCAGTTTGGTTCGGTTCGGTTTATCAATTTTCGGTTTTTTAAAATACGCTAAACCAATTACCAAACCAATAAGATATTTTTATCGGTTTTGGTCCTTAACGGTTCGATTTTCGGTTAAACCAATAAGAAAATGCTTATAAAATAAATATATGATTTCTCTAATACATTTGATGCGACAAGACAATAATGTAACTTTACAAATGCTCATAAAATAGAAACAATAATAACAAACATGAAAAGAACTACACAAGTGTAACACAGAGAGAAATTAAGATGAATATTGTTCTTATTTAGGTTTAGACGTTTTGTATAATGTGAAGTTGTGAACTCAAAGTCACTGTGAAGCGTGTATATTGAGATTAATATTTACTTAAATTAGTCTTAATGGTTTATCAGTTTACCAAATAAACCAATATTAAAAACCAATACCGAACCGATAACCCGATATATATTTTTTATAAACCATTAAAAACCCGTTAATCCAATAATCCAATAATAATAAACCAGTAACACTTTTTCGGTTCGGTTTATCGATCGGTTCGGTTTTTGCATACCCCTAGCCTCGGATTGGAAATAACAGCCTCGAACTGTACATGATAACCACAACCCACCATGATTCCCAGACAAGTCACTGTGGGACGCCACCTACCCAAAGGTGTCAACAGAAGACTCCCAGCCTAGATCAACTCATTTTCCAACCATCGCGATAGAATAACCTTTCGGTAGCACCCCAGAATCGGAGAGGTAGGGAGAGAGAGGATAGAAGGTCTGATAAGCCATGAATTCACCTAGACTAAGGCTCGTACTATCAGACTCAAGTCTAATATATTAGTCTACAGGGAGCTAAGCCAGCCAAAGCGACGTTGGGGAGATTTCAAGGCCCAACGACACAAAAAGGTACGCAAGTCTATGGCACACACAAGCCTAAGCCAAGACTAAGGCAAAACATGCTTTCAGTAATGTACACAACCTATACAAAGGCACACCACAAGATACAGATAATCAACAGCAGCAACCAACAAGCTTCAACTACCCGAAAAACACGCAACACAACCTAAGACATGGATTCTAGGAATTTAACATGATCAACCCCCAATTCAACCCTAAATTCATACAAATTGACTTGCAATCACTTAATCAGGCTCAGTATAAGGAGAGAGAGTCGTAACCTACCAGGAAGTGGACTGCGCACACTCCAAATCATGTTACCGGAGCTTTCCCCTTCTGCACAGCCTCAGAATGTTGCCATGATTCTAAGATTAGAATCACAAACGGAAATGTGGGACCCACTTTGATAATTCAAGAATTGACTCCGTGAAGAGGTGCTAAACACCTCCCCGAAATTGTGTTCCAAAACGGAGCACAATTTTAGGCTCGAAACAGCGAGAAGCAACCATGCAAGAATTTCACCAACAAGAGTTACGAAATATGACCAGGCAGCCATTTCAAGAATGAATTTACCCCCAAAAAAGCTTCCCCAACACTCTCCGGTCAACCACCCACGTAGCCGCAATAATTCCAAACACACCGGACTTCGAATCACCTAATTCCGACCTCAAATGAGCTAGAAATTGCAATTTGAATTATGCTTTTCGAGCTGATCACATCTGGTTCTTAAATGAAGGACCATATATATCTGAACTTCGTGAACGTGGCTACAGTAACACGCGAACGCGGAGGAAAAGGTACCAGACCTCCGTGAACGGGGAGAATCACCTGCGAATGCGGAGAAGAAAAACCCAGACCTCCGCAAAAGCGGAGACCTTCCCGCGAACGCGGACTTGTGGACTCAAGCCTGCGAACACGAAGAAGGGGAAGGCGTGCAACATCAACTGCTGCACCAGCTGAGTTTTGGCATTTGCCAGTTCTCCGACAGCGTGCTCGGGATTCGTCGAAACCCCGTGCGTGCAAATGAGATATGCTACCTCACAAAATTCGACGCTCCGAACACAATGGCGTAGTCAAAATTTTCATACAAGGTCATTTCGACAAGAAGTGGGTCCCACACCCAAGTTCCATTTAAATCCAATTTCCACAATCGACCATGAAGTTAGCACAGAAACCTCGGGAAGCGTACAGAGGGTTATTCTATACCAAATTCGACATTCTTGAACTAACCGCGCTGACAAAATTTTCATTTGAGCGTGTTTTCCAAGAATGTTGACCAAAGTCAACCTAAGGCCAAATTTCCAAGGCTAAAGCACCAAATGGCCAAAAGTTGCACCAAAGCCTCGGGACTCGTGTCGGCCATGCTAGTAGTCTAATTTGGCCATGCAGGAGTTAATGGAACTGTCAAAATTCCGTTCTAAGGTCATTTACCTGAGGTTATTACTGAAATCAATTTTTCAAGTTTCGAAAGCTCCGAAACACTAAAATTCGCATAAAAACCAAATGAACGATCAGGTGACCGAACTTTCAGTCCCAGCAAGTCTCATAAATGACTTTGGGTCACTATAGGAACGCTCTAAACGGTGGAATGAATGCATTAACTCAAAAATGACCTGAAGGGTCATTACAACATCCACTACTAAAAGAACTTTCGTTCGTGAAAGTAAAAGTCAAGAAGTACCTGAAGGCTCAAATAAATCGAGGAACTGCTCCTGCATCTCCTGCTTAGTCTCCTAGGTAGCCTCCTCGACTAGACGATGCCTCTAACGAACCTTAACCACAGGAATGGCTCTGGATCACAACTGCCTCACATCTCTATCTAAGATGGCAACTGGCTCCTCAATATAGGTCAGACGATCATCCAACTCAACCGCATCATACTGGGGCACATGGGACTCATTTGGAACATACCAGCGCAACATCGAAACATGGAAAACTGGATGAATAGTTGAGAATGCTGGAGGTAAGGCTAACTCATAGGGAATATCACCAATTGTCCTCAAAATCTCAAAAGGCCCAATATATTTGGGGCTTAGCTTGCCCCGCCTCCCAAATCTCATCACGCCCTTCATGGGCGATACTCAGAGGAATACTCTATCACCAACGACAAATATCAATGGCCGACGCCTACGATCCGCATATCTCTGGTGTCTACTCTGAGCCGTCCTGAGCTTATCCTGAATCACCCTCACATAATCTAAGGCCTCCTGAAGCAAGTCTGTACCACGCGGCCTAGGCTCCGTAGACTCAAACCAACCAACCGGAGAGCGACAACGCCTACCATATAAGGCCTCGAATGAGGCCTTCTGAATACTAGAGTGGTAGCTATTGTTGTACGCAAACTCCACCAAAGACAAGAACTGATCTCATTGACCTCCAAACTCCCTAACACAGGCCCGCAACATATCCTCAGGGACCTGAATGGTATGCTCTGACTAGTAATCAGTCTACGGGTGAAATATTGTGCTAAGGTCGACATGAGTGCTCAACTCCTTCTAAAAAGGCCCTTCGAAAGCTGGATGTGAACTGTGAACTGTGAACCCCGGTCTGAAATGATAGAAATAGGCACACCATGAAGATGAACCACCTCCCGAATGTAGATACGAGCCAACCTCGCGACACTTAAGAAAGTATGAACGGAAATGAAGTGTGCTGACTTGGTCTATCGATCCACGATGACCCAGATGCTTTCAGCACCTCTAGAAGTCTGAGGTAAGCCCACAATGAAATCCATGGTGATACGCTCCCACTTCCACTCTAGAATGGGTAATCTCTACAGCTCAACACCAGGCCTCAAATGCTCGGCCTTCACCTGCTGGCAACACAGGCAACGGGATACATTGTCTAAGATGTCTCTCCTCATACCGCTCCACCAGTAATGCTGCCTCAAATTATGACACATCTTAGCGGTGCTTAGATGGTAGAATATCTTGAATCATGGGCCTCACTAAGGATCAGTTGAATCAAACTCCCAACTCTCAGAACACATAACCAGTCAGCGAACCTCAAAACCCCATCTGAATCTAAAGTAGCCTGTCCGACATCGCCTTCCAATACTCTATCTCTGAGTGCCACCAAGGACTCATCCTCGAACTATCGGCCACGGATCCAATCTATCAGAGATGACTGAACTCCCACATAGGCTAACACCCGTCTGCCATCTGAAATATCAAGCCGGATCATATGGTTGGCTAAGGAATGGATGTCAAAACCCAAAGGTTGCTCCGCAACAGAAAGGAAGGCTAGACTACCCATACTCACCGCCTTCTGGCTCAAGGCATCCGCTACTACATTCACCTTGCCTGGATGGTAGAGAATAGAGATGTCATAGTCCTTTAGGACCTCAATCCAACAACACTTCCTCGAATTAAGGTCCCTCTGGCTCATGATGTACTAAAAGCTCCTATGGTCCGTGTAAATCTCAAAACGGACTCTATACAAGTAGTGCTTCCAGAGCTTAAGCGCTCGAAAACTACCGCCACCAACTCTAAGTCATGCGTGGGGTAGTTGCACTCATGCAGCTTAAGCTGCCTCGATGCATAAGCAATAAATCGGCCCCATTGCATCAATACACAACCCAAACCAATGCCGGATGCGTCACAATAAATTGTGAAGCCCTCGCCCTCAATTGGAAGAGTCAATATAGGAGCGGTGGTAAACAACTTCTTGAGCCTCACAAAGCTCCTCTCACACTCCTCCGACCGTTCAAAGGGAACTTCCTGGTGAGTCAACCGAGTCAAAGGTGTCGCTATAATAGAAAAGCTCTCAAAAAATTGCCTGTAGTACCCTGCCAATCCGACGAAGCTACGAATCTCAGTCACTGAGGTGGGCCTAGCCCAATCACGAATAGCCTCAATCTTTGCCGGATCTGGAGCACTACCCTCAAATGTTGTTCATGCTCATTCCGGCTCCGCGAGTACACTAGGATATCATCGATGATGACTATGACAAAAGAGTCAAGATACACGAGACATCAAATCCATTAAGGCGGAGGGGCATTAGTCGACCCAAAAGACATCACTAGGAACTCATAATGGTTGTAACGAGTCCTAAATGCGGTCTTAGGGATGTCTGCTACCCTAATCCTCAACTGGTGGTAATCGGATCTCAGACCAATCTTAGAGAACACCATAGCACCATGAACCTAGTCAAATAGATCATCAATGCGAGGCATAGGGTAACGGTTCTTCACCGTCACCTTATTCAGGTTCTTGTAATCAATACACATCCGCATAGTACCATATTTCTTCTTCACAAATAGGACTGGGGAACCCAAACACGATACACTAGGCCAGATGAATCCCTTACCTAAGAGATCCTGAAGCTAAACTCTGAGCTCCTTGAGCTCTGCGGGGGCCATACATTACGGTGTGACAGAAATAGGATGATTACCCAGCTCTAAGTCAATGGTGAAATCAATATCACAATCTGGGGGTAGGACAGACAGATCGGTTGGAAACACATCGGCATAGCCTCGGACTATAGGCATTAAATCAACCATAGGGCCCTCCCCACTAACATCTCTGACATGAGCTAAATAAGCCAAACACCGCTAGCCACTAACCTCTGAGCCCGAATGAAAGAAATCAACCTAACCGGCATGCGACTACAAGAGCCTTGCCACAACACCGGTGGAATACTAGGCATGGCTAAGGTAACAGTCTTGTCATAGCAATCCAAGACTGCTTGGTGAGGGGATAACCAGTCCATGCCCAATATCAAATCAAAATCCACTATATCAAGTAAAATAAGATCAGCCCGAGTGTGCCGCCTCTAAATAGTCACCACACAGGATCTAAAAATCTGATCCACTACTAAAGAATCACCTACAGGGGTCGAAACACGCAATAGCACTTCTAAAGGCTCTGGACTCACACTCAATTGAGGAGCGCAATATGAAAATACATAAGAATAAGTAGAGCCTAGATCAAATAAAGTTGAGGCGGGCTGATGGCATAAAAGGATCATACCTGTAATCACATCGTCTGATGCCTCAGCTTCTGTTCTAGCTGAAGTCTCATAGAAGTGGCCCTGGGCGCCTCTACCTTGCGCATCAACTCGGCCACTTGTCCTACCTCCCCGGGGACTTCCCCATGTACCTTGATGCTGACCTCCTCCCCTAACTTGAGGTGCTGCTGCAGGTGCGGGTCTAGCTGCCTGTGGAGGTGGCGCGACTGGTCTATGAAAAGGGCACTCTCTGGACTAATTATCACGCTCCTCGCAGGTAAAATAACCCTAAGAAGGACTGCTCGCAACTGTAGGCTGGCCACCCCAGCCTGAAGAACCCGACTAAACACCCCCTCGGCCCTGACTCAGACCGACACTAGAGCCGTCCTGACGCTACTGGTCACCCACTGTAGAATGAAGCGATGCCTGGAATGGGCGACTGGACTGACCCTGCTGGAACCTCTGATGGTGCCTGTCATGTGAATCTCTAGGTCTAAAACGGGGCCCATTGTGGCTATCGTCCTGTCTGGCCCTCTTGCCGTTGCCCCCTTGGGCCTCGCAATGGAGCTGCTCAAGTGTGCGAGCATGGTGCACAACATCAAGAAAGGACCGGCCCATTGAAACCATGGACTGAGTTTCAAGGCGCAGCTGTAGCTTCAATCCTCTGACAAAGCACCAAACCCTCTCCTCCTCCGACGGTAAGATCATGGTGGCATGGATGGATAGCTCATGAAATATGGTCCAGTACATAGACAACTCATGGAGCCTTGCTCCAACCCTAAAAACTCATCATGAACTGATCTCTGATGCTCCGCGGAATAAACCTAGCCAAAAAAGGCCTTTGAGAACTCTGTCCAGGATACCAGTGGAAGCCCAGCTAGCCTGGTCTCTATGAAAGAACGCCATCACTGTCTGGCAGGCCCATCTAACTTTAAATGGTGAAGTCGGCTCCCCCTGACACCACCAATCCTAGGGCATGCATCCGCTCTTCGTAAGTAGTGAGAAACTCATGAGCATCCTCCCCTACATCCCCATAAAACCTCGGCGGTGACAATCTCAGAAACACCCCGAGCATCTTCTGCTCTCAAAGTGGTATAACTCCATCTAACTCATCCGGCTGAGTGGCGGTCGATGCTGGTGGCTGTTGAACCTCTGGAGCCGCAGAAGTAGCCTGACCCTGCGGTCCTGGAGTTGGGGTGGGAGCCTACTATTGTATACCCCCTATGGCCGCTATAATCTGGGTGAGCATCGCTTGAAGATCTTGAGCGGCAGCTGGTGCAGGTGGTGGCTGGGCTGGTCTGGTCTTGATCCCAATGACTGAGGAGGAACATGATCTATCTGAGGCTCCGTCTCCGACTCCGGAGTCCTCTCTCTATCTCGTGCTGGTGCTACAACCCTTCCTCGACCTCGAGATCGACCTCTGCCCTTAGCTGGGGCTCTATCTACGGGCCCGAGTACATCACCCCTGGAAGCTCTACAGCGCATGCAAGCCATCCTGTAAAGGAATGAAACAAATAAGATTCCATGAAACCAATTGGATAGCCGATGCACGAAAAATGTTACAAAATAGGAAATTTTCCTAACGACATCCTGTACCCTCCCGAAGATAAGTCACAGATGTCTCCGCACCGATCTGCAGGACTCTACTAGACGTTATCTTTGTACAAGTGAGACCGGTGAACCTCGGGCTCTGATACAAACTTGTCACGACCTAATTTCTCGAGTCATGATGGCGACTACTATAACCCACAAGTAGGCAAGCCAACCCGTTTCCCGGAGCCTACAAGTAATGGGATTGAGGGCAGAAACTAAACCCAAACTAAACTTTAAAATAAATAACAGAATCATAGAAGAGGAAGCGGAAGCAAGCCAAACATATATGCTACTAACAAAATGAGTACATGTCCCAAAAGTAGACCACAGAAACAAGACTGTCTCAAAAAGCAAAAGAAATGTCAATATATATACAGAAGGAGATGGGTAACCCCAGAACACTGTGTGCTCACCCTCGCCTCCGAATCTTACCACATCTGGCTCGATATCAATGCTGGTAGCTGGTGTTCGGACCTGCATCCATGAAAACAGATGCAGAGTGTAGCATGAGTACAAACACAACAGGTACCTAGTAGGCATCATAGGCCGACTGAGCAAAAAAAGCAAAAGCAATATGAAATGCAAAACACAAACTACAACCATAAACTTGACAGAGAAATCTAATGGGCATGCACACGAGTGTACTAGCACACAAAGACAAGAAGAACAAGAACTAAGTCTAATCGGGCTCCCATAAACCCGACGGGTACACTCGTGCACAAGCTAAAGGTAAAACCTAAGCGGACCCTCATAAGCCCAACAGGTACACAAAATAATTAGAAATGAAATAAGAGAATCTGACGAATTACCCAAGAATTCCACAACCGTCCTCGGACTTGAACTGACTCAACCCATATGCTTGAAGCTTTCCCCAAAATGAAGATGATAGAATCTGGGCCTCAAACCCATAACAATAAAACCTGGGCCTCGAACCCAATAATGATAACACCTGGGCCTCGAACCCAAAAATGATAAAACCTAGGCCTCGAACCCAATAATGATAACACATGGGCCTCAAACCCAATAATGATAAAATCTTGGCCTTGAACCTAATACATCAGTCTCAAGCTGGAAATAACAACCTCGAACTGGAAATAATGGCCTCGAACCGATAACAATAAAACCTGGGCCTCGAACCCAATACATTAGTCTCAAGCTAGAAATAACAGCCTCAGACTAGAAATAACGGCCTCGAACCAATAACAATAAAACCTGGGCCTCGAACCCAAACATCAATCTCAATCTGGAAATAACGGCCTCGAACCGTGTAACGTCAGCCTCGAACTGGAAATAATAATCTCGAAACATACATGATCACCACAACCCACCATAATGCCAAGATAAGTCACTGTGGGACGCAGCCTACCCAAAGGTGTCGACAAAAGACTCCCAGCCTAGCACAACTCATTCTCCAACCGTCGCTTCAGCATAACCTTCCGATAGCACCCAGGACCGTAGAGGTAGGGAGAGAGAGGACAAAAGGTTTGATAAGCCACGAATTCGCCTAGACTAAGGCTCATACTATTAGACTCAAGTATGTTATATCAGTCTACAGGGAGCTTAGCCAGCCGAAGCAACGTCGGGGAGATTTCAAGGCCCAACAGCATAAAAAGGTACACAAGTCTATGGCAAACACTAGCCTAAGCCTAGACTAAGACAAAAGATGCTTTCAGTAATATACACAAACCATATAAATGCACACCACTAGATATAGATAATCAACAGCAGCAACCAACAAGCTTCAACTACCTGAAAAACCCGCAATACAGCCTAAGGCATGGATTCTAGGATTTTAACATGATCAACCCCCAATTCACCCCTAAATTCATGCAAATCGACTTGCAATCACTTAATCAAGCTCAGTCTAAGGAGAGGAAGCTGTAACCTACCTAGAAGCCGACCGCGCGCACTCCAAATCATATTACAAGAGCTTTCCCCTTCCGTACAGCCTTAGAATGCTGCCACGCTGCGAAAAATAGAATCACAACCTCAACACGGTCGTTTTGACACTAAAACTACTAAAATTTGAGACGGACCAATTTCGGAGTCAAAAATGTAAATATGGGACCCGCTTTGATAATTCAGGAATTGACTCTGTAAAGAGGTCCTAAACACCTCCTCAAACTTGTGTTCCAAAACGGAGCACAATTTGAGGCTCGGATCAGCGGGAAGCAACCATGCAAGAATTTCACCGACACAAGTTACGAAATACCAAAATCAGCAGTTTCAACAATGAATTTACCTATGACGAAGCTTCCCCAACACTCTCCAATCAACCACCCATGTAGCCGCAACAATTCCGAACACACTGGATTTCAATCACCCAATTTTGACCTCAAACGAGCTAGAAATTGCAATTTGAATTATCCTTTTAGAGTTGAACGCGTCTGGTTCTTAATTAATGGACCAGACAGATTTGTTCTCCTGAATACGGCTACAGTAGCCCACAAACACGGAGTAAAAGCTCCCAGACCTCCACGAATACGAAAACCCACCCACGAACGCAGAGAAGAGAAACCTAGACCTTCGCGAATGTGGAAACCTTCCCACGAACGCAGAGAAGATGAAGGCAGATCTCTGTGAACATGGACTCAGGCCCGTGAATACTAAAAGGAGAAGGCCTGCAACATCTGCTGCTGCACCAACTGAGTTTTTGCATTTGCCAATTCTTTGACGGGGTGCTCGAGATTCGTTTAGAACCCCGTGCGAGCAAACGAGATATGCTACGCCACAATATTTGATGCTCCAGACTCAATGGCATAGTCAAAATTTCCATACGAGGTCATTCAGACAAAAAATGGGTCCCACACCCAAGTGTCATTTTAAGCCATTTCCATGATTGGCTAAGAAATTAGCCCGAAAGCCTCGGGAAGCGTATGGAGGATCGTTCTTGATAAAAATCGACATTCCATATCTAACCGCACTGACGGAATTTTCATCCGAGGACATATTTCAGGAATGTTGACAAAAGTCAACCTAAGGCCAAATTTCGAAGGCTAAGGCACCAAATGGCCCAAAGTCGCACCGAAAGCCTCGGGTTTCGTGTCAGCCATGCTACTAGCCTAATTTGGCCATTTTCGGAGCTGATGAAACCGTCAAAATTCCATTTTGAGGTCGTTTACCTGAGGTTATGACCAAAATCTACTTTTCAAGTTTCAAAAGCTCGGAAACACTAAAATTTGCTTAAAAATCAAACGAACGACCAGGTGACTGAACTGTCAGTCCCAGCAAGTCATAAATGAGTTGAGGTCGCTATAGGAATGCTCTAAATGATGGAATGAATACATTAACTCAAAAATGACCTAAAGGGTCATTACAAAATACATTTATCGTTGATATGTATTTGAAACACCCATTACTGGATAAGCTTGCAGGTAACTTATATAACAGTTTCTACTCAATTAAAAATAAAAGTCTATTGAGATCCTTTAGATTACCTACTTATATGATAAGCATGCAATAAGATAACCTTGTAATTCGATAAGCTTTTAATTGGATAAGCTTACAGTTGATTAACATGTAACAGGATAAGCTTTGAATTGGATAAGATCACAATCAAGTTGCCAACTTCCAAGTAGTTTACACAATTGCTTCTGTTATGTAGTAAATAGGAAATCAATTCAATTTATTTGTACATTAGCTTTAAATTGAATATTAAACTAGTCTCTCTCTGACTCTCTCTCTTTCTCTCTCTCTCTCTCTCTATATATATATATATATACACATACTTTTCTTAGGTTAATTTACTTTGTGGTCTTTATTTTATTACAATTTACAATATACTATTTACATGTGAACTTCTTATGTTTCCATCTATATTCTTCAGTTTTGGAACTAAAGTAATTAGTGTTTGAATATTACAGGAGGATAAAAGATATTAGATATTGAAGAAATGTTTCCTTATGATGATTATATCACGAAGAGGATATTCCAACAATGTAGCAAAAAACAGAGTTCCATTCCTTCTATCCACAACCTTTCAAGGATGCATGTTGAAAACTGCATTTTTCACTTTTTTGCCACTCACCTCTCTAATGAGACTCTAATCCATGAAATCTTCAATTACAGCGGAATAAAATTAAAAAATATATCAAGATTTGTTGGTCTAGAAGTAGTAAATAAATTTTTACAAAATTTCTATGATTCTCTAATAATATCACCTTATTTCGATATACATTTTTATTAGTCAAGTGACACTTTTTAATGTTATTACAATTATGGCTCAAAAGAGTTTTAATGTGAAAAAAGTGAGTTTTTTCCCCACTTGAAGCTGTAAAGTTCTTGATGTTTTGTTTAATGTATGCTTCATCGTCTATGCATGCTGTCCCTCACACTTTTCTTCAAATTTTATGTCACGACCTGATTCTTCAAGTCACGATGTTGCCTACTATAACTCACAAGTAGCTAAGCCAATCCATAACCCAAAATAGAAGGTAATGGATATAAGGATAGAGGCAAAGCGAAAACAAAAATTTAACAACTAAAATGCAACAACAGAAGGAAACAAACAAAAAGATATATACAATAGATCCCTCCCAGCACCTAGAAGTCAAAAATACAGAGTTGTTTAAAGTAGAAAAGTACAAGTCCCAAAAGTGAAACCAAAATATAGAGTTCGTCTCAAAATGCAAAAGACTAGCTATCAAAATATTGAAAGAGATAGGTAAGTTCAAGACGCCAAGTGCTCTGCCTCTGATCAAAACCTGCACCAAGCTCGAATTAACTATGCTGAAAGCTGGTGCTCGGACCTGAATCACAAAACAGATGCAAAGTGTAACATGAGTAGAAAAACAATAGTTACTCAGTAGGCATTAAAAGCCAACTGAACAGGATAAGTAAAAGCAATGAGAAATGACAGAATCTAGACACAAGCAAGGTCAAAGCGGGATTTAAAAGAAAAGCACACGAGTGTACCAAGAAAGAAAAGAGCTAAGTAAAGTCAAACTACACCTAATTTGACCACCATAAGCCAGAAGGTACACCCGCACGCAAGTGATAATGCTGAGATTACTCGTCTTACAAGTCAACCATTAGATAATTGTTAGCAATATAATAACCCAACGTATGAGTTCGGGGTCGACATCCATAGCTGACACTGCTCAAGACTAGATTTCCTTAGTTTTCCTTTTCCTGTTTGGTTTAGGACTTATTTTCTATAAATAACAGTTGTAATTTTCTTTTTTGGGGGGTTAGACGTTTGTCGAATATTTTTCTTTGGCTTTGGGAATTATTTTGTGAACATTTGTAGCAATTAATTCTTGAAGTTCGGATAATAAAGTTTGTGTTTGCTTTTCAATTCGAGATTGTGGATTTCATCTTTATCATTGTAAGTTCATCATTTATTATTCAAACCCTAATATGAATTGTGGACCCTCAAGCATGAGTACCTGAATCCACAACTAGGGTTGTGGGAACCTTGAGTAATTAACGAAGTATGACTAATAATGAAGTAATTCGTGATAAGTATTTATGCATGTATTTGTTAGTCTCTTCATTTAGAAAGATTTTTAACGGTGCGCAACGTTAGAACCCGCCTCATTCCTACTTGCCGGACCAAGGAGGTAACGAATGAGAAAGAGATTAAACAATAGAGATTTAGCGTTGATTTAGTCTGCTATCTAATAGCCTGAACCACCTACGCAGAGGGCTAATCTAGGTTAAAGGTGAGGGTTAGTAAATCGACACACGTAGACGGACCAAGTTGCGTAGTAAAATTCCCTATTTGGAGGACCAATCACTTAGGAATACCTAACTTACCGACTATGCATGTTAAACACTAGGAAAGAGTTACTATTATTAGGATTACGGAGTTAAGAATTTGTGGGGAACACATGTGCCCTAATTTCATTCTTATATTTATCATACAAATTGCAAGCCTTGTTACTTGTTTACTTGTTCTGTTGCACATTCAGCAATTATACTTTTAATTTCTATTTACAAAAATCCCTCCCCCCTCTTATAGAGATAAATTGACTAAACGTACAATTAACAATAAATTAGACTAAGTCTGAACCATATTCCTCGTGGGATCGACCCTAACCTTTGTTAAGTTCTTTATTTGACAACGACCGCTTATACTTCTTTAGGGAGGTGTAATTTGGGCGTATCAAATTTTGGCCCCGTTGCTGGGGAATAAGTTTTTTAGATTAGACTAATTTTTTTATTGCACTTTAGTCAATTATTTCTAGATTTACGTTTTATTTTGTTTTTAAATTATCCAGGTCTTAATCATGTCTATGCCAAATACACGAAGTCAAGGTATTTCCCTAACTCCTTACGACTCAAAATTAAGAAGGACTCTGTGAAGAATGGCTGGAACAGGTCAAAAAATTAGGCAAGAGAATGATCCGAACGTAGAGGATCGTCAAGAGGCACCAGGAGTCCAACCTCCGAGAGCTATAGACGCACCTGGGAACCTTCAAGAGGTTCGAGTGCAGAACCAGCCTGCACCCAATGCTCGCCGACACTTTGAGGTTGATCATAATGTGGTAGGATCAACTGGAGCCATAGTTGTTCCCCCTCTACCAGCTGAACACACATTTGTGGTCACTAACAGCCTTATGCAGATACTGACATCCCGAGGACTGTTTGTTAGGTTATCATAAGAAGATCCATATGCTCATATGACCAAGGTTACCATAGTATGTAGGAGTAGTGTAAGGAGGCCAGACTTAGATATGGATGTGATTGGTCTCCGTGTATTCCCATTGTCTTTGACAAGAGATGCTACTGTATGGCTGAACGAGATCCCATACAACTCTATTTACACATGGGATGAACTGCATCGAGTTTTCCTCAAAAAATACTTTCCAATATCGAAGAAGTTAAATCTTAAGGATAAACTAAATAACTTTGCAGCATTAAATGGAGAGTCAGTCAGTGATTCCTGCGATAGATTTACAAGTTGCGTGAAAAACTTGAAAGGATATCGAAGAATAACAAGGCATGGAGAACTAGAGAATCGTCTACTTCAAAGAGCACCTTCTCAATACAAGCTACACCAAATTAGTCTACTGATGATCTTCATGAAGTATTGGCACAACTAAGAATGGAGTTAAGCTTGGTGCTAAAGCATTTAAGTGTTAATGCGGAGAAAGTTAATGCAGTCCAACACCACCAGAATGCACCACCAACTAATTGGTACACATATGTAGAGGATGCAAATCTTGTCAACGAGCAACCGGGGGTTTTCCGGACCAACGCCCAAGAATCCAATCAGGATAATTGGTGCCAAGGTCAAGGAAATCAAGGTCGAAACTATAGTATTTACAATCATGAAGGACACTATAACCGCGACGGGAACTACAATCGTGACAACAACTACAACAGGAACGGGTATACCAACAAGAATGATAGATGTGGTGTGTACATCCCACCAGGAAATCGAGATGGGGGATCAAGCATGGGTCTCATCGAAGATATGATGAACAAAATGATGAAGAGGTTTGACTCTACAGATGACAACGTAAAGGAGATGTGGAATGACCTATCTAGCTTTGGCCAAAAAGTAGAGTGACATGCAGTGTCAATTAGACAGATTGAGTAGCAATTAAGCCAACTATCTTTGAATGCAAATCCGCGCCAACAAGGAAAACTTCCTAGTAATACGGTTCAAAATCCAAAGAATGATGGGCATTGCATGTCAGTTACTACTAGAGGAGGAAAATAGACTATTGACCCTCCTTTGCCGACTGGAGTGGAAGATGCAAAAGAACCTGGTGAAAAAGAAGTAGAGGCACCAGACCTACCCAAAGATCAAAACGAGAAGGAGACTGAAATCATGAAAAAGGTCATTCCTATGCCAAGACCTCCACCTCCCTTTCCACAAAGGTTGGTTAAGAAGATGGAAGAAGGGAAGTATCGGAAATTTATTTCTATGTTAAAACAACTGTCTATTGATGTCCCTTTGATTGAAGCATTAAAGCAGATGCCTAGTTATGCAGAATTCATGAAATAACTAGTCACTAAAAAGAGGGTTGTTAGCTTTGACGATGATGATAAGCTGCAACATTGTAGTGCCATTGCTACTCGGTCATTAGTACAAAAGAAGAAAGATCCCAGAGCTTTCACTATCCCATGCATGATTGGCATGTTGCACTTTTCAAAAACACTATGTGACTTGGGTGCTAGCATTGACTTGATGCCGTTATCATTTTTCAAGAAACTGGGCTTGGGAACCCCCAAACCGACTACAATGAGGCTACTAATGGCTGACCGGACGGTGAAGAAACCAATAGTAGTGCTCCAAGATGTCTTGGTGAAAGTAGAAACATTCATATTTTCGGTGGATTTTGGGATTCTAGACTGCGAGGTGGAATTTGAAGTGCCTATAATTCTGGGCAGACTGTTCCTTGTTACGGGATGCGCTTTGGTAGACTTTGAAAATGGGCAGATGAAATTTTAATTGAACAATGAGGAGGTGACATTTAACATCTGCAGATCCATGAAGCATAAAAATGAGCTTAACTCAGTGTTAGTAATAGACCAAGTCAATGAGGAGATGCCAGAGGTATCCATTGAGGAGAGGCTAGGCGTTGAAGCATTGGCGGTTGTGATCATGAATTTTGATGGTGATGGAATGGCGGAGTATGATGAACTAGTTGCTGCCCTTGATGATGTCTTTTGCCCTAGTCGTTCACCTAGGAGGCTGCACTTGGATTTTAGAATCAAGACACTCTACCTGCAAAACCATCAATAGATGAGCCCCCGAATTTGGAGCTAAAAGCTCTCCCACCGCATTTGCGGTAAGCTTTCTTTGGACCAAATGATACTTTTCCTATAATTATTGCGGCTGATTTGAATATAGGGCAAGTAGGAGCGTTGATCTCGATGCTGAAACATTATGAAAGGGCGATTGGATGGACGATTGCTGATATCATTGGCATTCCACTGGGAATTTGCTCAAACAAAATTCAACTCATGCCTAAATGCAAACCAAGCGTCGAGCACCAGAGAAGGTTGAATCTACCAATGCAAGAAGTTGTAAAAAAGGAAATCATTAAGTGGTTACATGCTGGAGTAGTATACCCGATTGCTGATAGTAATTGGGTATGCCTAGTCTAATCTAATGCGTGCTGAAGAAGGGAGGAATCATTGTGGTCCCAAATGCAAAAAATGAGCTCATTCTGATGACGCCTGTCATGGGATGGAGAGTCTGTATGGATTATTGCAAGTTAAATGCATGGACCGAGAAAGATTACTTTCCAATGCCGTTCATGGACCAAATGTTAGATCATCTAGCCGAAAAAGGATGGTACTGCTTTCTAGATGGATATTAGGGATACAATCAGATCTTTATAGCCCCAAAGGATCATGAGAAGACCACTTTCACTTGTCCATATGAGACATTCGCTTTCAAACGAATGTCATTCGGTTAGTGTATTGCACCAACGACGTTTCAACGTTGCATGTTGTCTATATTTCATAATATGCTGGAAGACACTATTGAGGTATTTATGGATGATTTTTCTATAGTTGGTAACTCTTTTGATGATTGTTTAATGCATTTAGGTGAAGTGCTGAGCCGATGCGAAGAGTGCAACCTTGTGCTTAACTAGGAAAAATATCACTTCATGGTGAAAGAAGGAATCGTGCTGGGCCATGAAGTCTCAAAAAAAGGCATCGAGGTTGATAGAGCTAAAGCCTAGGTAATTGAAAAGATACCCCCACCCATCTCTGTAAAAAAGGTATTTGAAGTTTTCTAGGGCATGCAAGTTTCTATACGAGATTCATTAAAGACTTCTCGAAAATTGCTCATCCTTTGTGCAAACTGAAAGGAGACAAAATTCAAATTTGATGATGCTTGTCTGAAAGCATTTGAGGCACTTAAAGAGAAGCAATTTTCTGCACCCATCATTATTTCACTAGATTGGGGGCAACCGTTCGAAGTTATGTGTGATACGAGCGGGGTGGCACTTGGCGTAGTATTGGGACAAAGGTGCGAGAAGATTCTTCAACCCATATATTATGCGAGCAAAGCCTTAAATGTTGCTCAGAAAAACCACACGGTCACTGAACAAGAATTGCTTGTAGTAGTCTTCGCGTTTGAGAAGTTTCTATCCTATCTGCTAGGCACTAAAGTAATTGTGCATACGGATCATTCTGCTTTGAGATATCTCATGGAAAAGAAGGACGCAAAACCAAGACTTATTCGATGGGTACTGCTGTAGCAAGAATTCAACTTCGAGGTGCGAAATAGAAAGGGGACAGAAAATCAAATAGCTGATCACTTGTCAAGATTAAAGAAAGAAGTTATATTGAAGCTAGAAGATTGACTAGAGATTGATGATACTTTCCCAGACGAACAGGTATTGGCTGCTTCTTTTGATCTTATCCCTTGGTTTGTAGATTTCGCCAATTACTTGGCAAGCGATATGGTCCCTTCAGATTTATCATTCCACCAAAGAAGGAAATTCGTGTCTGATGTGAAGAAGTTTTTCTAGGAAGAGCCTTACTTGTTTCTTATCGGTGTTGATGGGATTATTCGTCGTTGTGTGCCCAAGGTAGAGATGATGAGTATATTGGAAGCTTGACATTCGTCTCTTGTTGGTGGTCATCATAGTGGTATCTAGACTGCTCATAAGATCTTGCAATGTGGGTATTATTTGCCTACAATTCACCAAAATGCCCATGATTTCGCCAAGGCCTGTGATTGATGCCAAAGAGAAGGAGGTATTTCAAGAAAGCAAGAACTCCGTCTGAACCCAATACTAGTGATTGAACTCTTGGATTTGTGGGGCCTTGATTTTATTGGTCCGTTTATGAGTTCGAATGGGATGAAGCACATACTTGTGGCGGTCAACTATGTGTCCAAATGGGTGGAAGTAATTGCGCTTTCAAACAATAAAGGTAAAAGCATCACTGCATTTCTGAAAAAGAATATCTTTTCCAGGTTTGGTATATCAAGGGCAATAATTAGCGATGGAGGTTCCCTCTTTTGTAATAAATTTTCAAGGTGTTGCTTGAGAAGTATGGTGTCCGACACAGCGTAGCAACTCCTTATCATCTTCAGTCTAGTGGACAAGTTGAAGTGTCCAATAGAGAAATCAAGCAAATCTTGGCAAAGACTGTGAACGCGAACAGAACTGATTGGTCAAGAAAGCTCAATGATGCATTATGGTCTTATCTCATGGCATTCAAAACTCCCATAGGTATATCCCCTTACCAACTTGTATTTGGGAAATCATGTCACTTACCTGTAGAACTAGAGCAAAAGGCGATGTGGGCACTCAAGAAGCTGAATCTGGATTGGGATGTTGCATCTAGCCAAAGGTTGATGGAATTGGACAAGATGGATGAGTTTTGCTTAAGAGCGTATGAAAGCATAACCTTGTACAAGGAAAAGATGAAGAAGTATCATGAACAAAAGATCGAAAACCAATTTTTTTCTCCCGGCAATATGGTCCTTCTATTCAACTCAAGATTGCGATTGTTTCCATAAAAGCTCAAGTCAAAGTGGATGGGACCATTTAGAGTAGTCCAAGTATTCCCACATGGAGCTGTTGAAATCGAGAACAAAGAAGGAATGAGGTTCAAAGTCATTGACTAGAGGATAAAACTCTATTTGGGCTAGATGGAAGAGGTCAACGAGTTGATTGAGCAATGGAGTCTTGATGAAGTCTGAGTAGCCAAGAGGGATGCGTCGTGCCGCGACGTTAA
Organism: Solanum appendiculatum; assembly: GCA_018342035.1. NCBI lineage: Eukaryota > Viridiplantae > Streptophyta > Magnoliopsida > Solanales > Solanaceae > Solanum > Solanum appendiculatum. The sequence continues at coordinate 600,210 of JAGDQO010001406.1, read as the reverse complement.
ATCAAGTGCTACTTGAGAGGCAACCCAAGATGTAAAATCTAGCCAACTTAGGAGTTTTTCGTGGTTTTTATGAAGTTTTTAGATTTTTTTGTTTTAGTGTTATGTTTATTGAGTCGTATTATTGGCTAGATTAGGGTAGTATAGGGTCCATGTAAAAAAAAAGTCAATAAAAACAAAGGGAAGTCCTAATGGTTACTATATGTGTAGGAAAGTAAGAAATCATCTAAAGAACTTCAGCAGCAGGAGGGTCTACGGTTGCCATCGACTGTTCGTCATTCAATCGACGGCCCATAGATAGCTTTCGTAGATCCCAAGTATGATTCCTAAATTTTGGCTAAGTGTAAGCGCAATCGACAACTCCTAACTATGGTCCGTGGTTTCACCTACGGATCGTCGATGGGGTTTCGTAGGTCTAGTTTGTGATTTTAAATCGACCCGACCCACGACTCAAATTAATAAAAACCCTCTATTTAAATTCATTCCCCATTTCCCTCTTCTCCCCAACCGTTACTATCTCCCCAAATTCAATTAACCAACCTTTCAAATCCTTCACACCCTTTCAAATCACCCTCTACCAACTATAAATTCCTCCCTTCCCCATTTCTCCCCTTATTATTCTTCCATGTTCTGATATCTTCTTCCCAAACTCCCCCATCTTTCTTTTGGTAAAATTCACGAGTCGCTTGTCCAAACTTTAAACAAGGTGGTTTGAGTATAGCAAGATCACACTCCCCAACTTCCTTTTTCCTCATCAGGTATTGATTAAAAACCCTAATCTTACATAGTGAAGTAGAAATTTGAAGTTGATACTTGACCTCGGGTATTTTGTGCGTCAATGATATTAAGAATAGTTAAAATGTACCCCTAGGACGATGGTTTTGTGGGTATTAGTTCATTTTTTATGATAACTTGTTCGAATAGATCTTCCAAATGTGTTCTTGACCTATGGCTTCCTATTTGTTTGTGTAAATTTGCCTAAATTGCTTGTACTGGATCCCTAGGAACAATAGAATAACATGTTTACATGTTGAAATGCATGTATAGAAGTAGTTGGGTGCCTTCGATGTGTATTTGAAATTATTTTGATCTGTGACCTTATCCAGTGTAGTCGATGACTATGACCCACGGACCGTAGGTCACTAACCGTGGGTCCTACTGTCCCAACCATATTGTTGACTTCCCGACCTATGGTTGCCACCTACGAACCATGGCTACAACTACGAACCGTTGGTAGCACCCGTTGGTCCCAAAAATAGCATAGTTCAGATTTTATTTAAGTCTTGTCTTTTTCTTTTCTTTTTTAATTCTTCTTGTTTTCCTTAGTCACTATGAAGTACTAATAGAGTCTACGCAGGTACAATGCCACCAAAAGCCACATCAACATTCGAGGGGAGGTCCAAATCTACAGCGCCTTCCACCTGCTTGCCATTGGTTAATGAACACACCGATGACAAGGGGAGTGGGTTGGAATACGACCCTCCTATAAGGGCTGCCTCACCAAAGTCCTCCCGTACTACTCACCAGTGAGCTAGGCGACTGGTTGACACTGAGACTGGGTACGAGGCCCAGTCTGGCACTCCACATAGTGCTTCCCAGTCTGTAAAGGGAGCAAGTGGTTCATCCGCGGGCAGCGATGGATCTCAGCCTTCCAAATCTTGGGATGGCTCTGACTCCGACTCAATTTCCCCAACGGCGTCTGATGCTACATCATCCGATGAGGCTCATGACCCTCCCGAAGCACGAGTTGATCCAATCAACAATAGTGCAGAGCCAAATAGGTGGTGCGCTCAAGGGATGTACCAGATATTCTACGATGGGTTGTTCATGAATGCTCAACAAAAACCAGCCCAATCCATTACTGAGGAGCATTGAGTGCTTACGGGTAGCCTCCACACTGTGCCAGAAATCCATGCATTATTCAAACAGCAGAGTATGAGTGGATGGAGGAAAACCCAGGGAGGTACATCAAAGAGATGGTGTGGGAGTTCTACGCCTCCTATGCTACAATAGTGCAGAATGCACTCCCACCAGGAGCCAGCGCATTAGCTCAGCCTCCACTCTTGTCCACTCTGGTTAGGGGTATTTCAGTTGACTTATCGGAGGCCACAGTCTGTCGTTTTATTTATGGCCCCTCCCATGCTCGGCCTATTAATACGGCTGAGTACGATTATCGAATGAGCATGGTGCAGAATAGAGCAGCCATGCGTGATGCTGAGCAGTGGAGGAGTCTATTGTCTTGGATGTCGAGACTTATTGCTGATGAGAGATAGCACACTGAGTGGTTTGGGGACATGTCGCAGCCTATTCGAAAGGCAACTCTCAGTTTTGCCGCCAAATTCTAGTGGCTCATTATTCGATCCCGACTATCCCCTACTATGGCTGATAATGTTGTAACATGGGATCGTGTGGTGATGGAGGGGCATGAGCTTGACTTCTCTCAGATTATTATAGTCGAGATTCATGGGAGGGCGTTCAGAGACAACACCACACTGTCATTCCCGTGTCTTATTTTTCACCTATGCAGAGAGGCGACTGTCCCTATGTGAGGCTGTGATAGGCTAATCGAGACAACCAAGACAGTTGATGTGGGCATGATTTGGGATGATACAAACCCCGCAGCCCCAAGGATGAGTATTCCAGTTGACTTACCGCCCATAGGCGAGGCGTTGGCTCTCGAGCAGACTGAAGTGGATACTATTCCGACACCTACTACGGAGCCCTAGGGGTCTGTTTCCCCATTTACTGCTTCTGGTTCTACTACTAGTACACCACGTGCTACTACTCCTACTGGATCAACCGTGCTCCTGATTGATCATCTTAGCAGGTTGGAGGCTCAAATGACGGCCCTTTTAAATCATATACAATCTTGGATACAGAAATCGGTATAGGAGTCTGAGGCCCGAACTAAGAAGATGGTCGACTTGCAGATACAGGGAGAACACCGATTCATTGATGCATTTGAGAGCCGGATGATGGAGAGGTCCCAGCCTGGGCCTTAAATAGATATTTCTGCCTTCCAGACGGAGTTAGCTAGTCTCTGTGCTGACCGTACTTCCTTCGCTGCTGTAGACACTGATGTTCCGGCACCTGCCCCAGAGGTTGAGGCAGATAATATAGTGCTTAATGCACTTTTTGGTGAAGAGCAGCAGGCTACTAATTCTTTCCATGCGGCAGGGAAGCGCATTCGGACTGGAGATGACGCTGATATAGACCTGGAGGAAGCATGGTGAACCCGCAAGAGAGAGAGAGATGGGCACTAGAAGCTACCCAGCGCCAGTCCACACAAGAGGAGCAGCTCCGTCAGGAGCGATTGTGTGCTTTGGCTAGAGGAGCTTCTGGTTCGGGGCACACTACTGATGGTGCACCCCACATGACTACTGAGGGCGTCACTGAGGGCCTCTTGCATGATGATCCAGTAGGTTTCGGGCAGCCGGACCCACCCGCTGCTTGATTTATCTTCGACGCATATGCACCAAAGGTTTGTCTCACCCGATGTTTTCATTTTCTTGTGCATTGAGGGTATTGCACTACTTTTTATCCTCGGGGTGGGATGAACGAATTGTGAAGTAAAAGGGTGAAGTCTGAGTAACGCTATTTACAATCCTTCTTTGGGGTTTTCTTGCCTGTGTTCCTTTCCCTTAAGGAACTGTTTTAATTTTTGTTGAACCGGCATGTTTAGGATTGTAAATGTGTAAAAGTAACCTGAAAGTAAAAGCATGATGGCAATAGAGCTAAATAATTGATATCCCTCCAAATTTTGTGCTATGATTGTGAATTCAATAAGTTGAATGTGTAAGATCTTTACATGACATGATAAGCATCGATATGACAATATGACTTAAGCTGCAAACATGACCCAGATTCATTGATGATTTAATAATTGCAACAAAGTGCCATGTGTGTGTGTGAGGTTGTTTATACAGTCATATGGTATGCGCCAATCTAGAACTTGGCCCGTTCGTCTTCCTAAGGTGATTTAAATTGGAAGCTAGGAAATGATCATAGGTCATTGTTGATACTAAGTCCACTTAAGCCTAAAAATAACCAACCAAAAGGATAAATTGCTCCCTTCGATCCAAATGTTTGATCTTAAAGAGTACCATTCTTTCATACGCCCAATTCACCTTCCCTAACACTTTTGTGAAACTCTATTCTGGCCCTGGTCCCTCCTTGGACATCGTGCACCTCGACTTAGGTCAAAAGTCTAAGTTGAGGGTGGCTACTACGAAGTTGTATCTTAATTCTGACATTGGTCCTAACAAGGACACTGTGTACCTCAACTCATACTAAACGTCTAAGTTGAGGGTGGCTATTATGAAGAAAAGAAAAGAAAAAAGGGAATGAAAAGAGTTGTGTGTAGAGAAAAGAAAGCAAAAAGAGTAAAATTGGTGAAAATAGTGTGACCAAGCAAAAAGAAGAAAGAAGAAGTCAACAATAATGATCAAGTTAAATGTCACACTTGAGCTCAAAAGAATCATAAAGAAAAGGGCATGAAGCATGAATGATGAAATAAGTGGTTGTAAAAAGAGGTAATTAACCAATGTATATGTCAAGAAGGGCAAAAAATTTACTTAATATCCAAATATACCACACCTGACCCTGAGCCTACATTACAAGCTAATAAAGTCCTATAGTAATCCTAAGTAACTAATTGAGAAAACCGAAGCAGCGAAAATAAGGGCAAGCCTATGGTATTGAGCACAAACTGTATTGAATTCATTTTGAGCGTGAGTGAATACTTAGTCCCAAACTAAAAAGTTAAATTATGTGTGAGAAAGGGACTTCTTTGTGGAAAGGATATATGTTGCATTATTGAAGAATCGGTATCTTGGTGATTGTTGTGTGTGCATATAAATGTGTTTATTGATATATCTATGTCATGTTTTGATCCGTATGAGTTAGCTTGTTGAGTTTTTGAAGAAATTGCACTTTACGGTGAATAACCGAGGGGGATGATGATTGATAAGATGCCTTATGATTGCTTGAATTTTGGGTTGCTTTTGCATAAGACTCGTTTAGAGTTTGTTGTGTTGCTTGAGGACAAGCAATGATTTTAAGTTGAGGGTGCTGATGTACCGTGAAATTACGGTACTTTTGATGCATTAAACTTAGAGTTTTGCATGTTTCTTAGGCATTAGGTTCGTAAATGTGATGGTATTTGTGCTGAATTTTACAGGAAATGGGGTTTGAGCAAGTGATGGTTGAAAAGGTTGCAGTAGTGTTTTTTTTATGTATGAGTGAACCTACGAGCCGTCGTTCTATTGACGAGCCATAGGTAGAGGTCGTGGTTCAGAAGCTGAAGAAAAAAAAGCTTAGTATGGAATGACGGACCGTAGTTCCTGCTACAAATCATAGATAGGAAGTGTCAATGGACTTCAGAGAGCATGACTCGCAGTAACTCAACGACGGTGGAAAAGGAAGGGCCGTGCTTAGACCTACAAGACGTAGGTCCTTCCGTAGGTGAACTTATTCAAGAATTTTGGTTAACTGCTGGACGACGGATTAGACCTACGAGCCATCGTTTCTGTAACGAGCCGTAGGTGACACTGGTCAAGACCGGATTTCCTTAGTTTTCCTTTTTTCCTGTTTAGTTTAGGACTTAGTTTCTATAAATAATAGTTGTAATTTTCTTTTTTGGGGGGTTAGACGTTTGTCGAATATTTTTCTTTGGCTTTGGGAATTATTTTGCGAACATTTGTAGCAATTAATTCTTGAAGTTTGGATTATAAAGTTTGCAATTGCTTTTAAATTCGAGACTGTGGATTTCATCTTTCTCATTGTAAGTTCATGATTTATTATTCAAACCCTAATATGAATTGTAAACCCTCAAGCATGAGTAGCTAAATCCACAACTAGGGTTGTGGGAACCATGAGTAATTAACGAAGTATGACTTATAATTAAGTAATTCGTGATAAGTGTTTATGCATGTATTTGTTAATCTTTTCATTTAGAAAGCTTTTTAACGGTGCGTAACGTTAGAACCCGCATCATTCCCACTTGCCGGAACAAGGAGGTAACGAATGAGAAAGAGATTAAACAACGGAGATTTAGCGTTGATTTAGTCCGCTATCTAATAGTCTGAACCATATACGCAGATGGCTAATATGGGTTAAAGGTAAGGGTTAGTAAATCGACACACGTAGATAGACAATTCCCTATTTGGAGGACCAATCACTTATGGATACCTAACTTACCGACTATGCATGTTAAACACATGGAAAGAGTTACTATTATTAGGATTACTGACTTAAGAACTTGTGGGGAACACATGTGCCCTAGTTTCATTCTTATATTGATCGTACAAACTGCAAACCTTGTTAATTGTTTGCTTGTTCTGTTGCACATTCAGCTTTTATACTTTTAGTTTTTATTTACTAAAATCCCCCCCTCTTTCAGAGATAAATTGACTAAACGTACAATTAAAAATAAATTAAACTAAGTCTGAACCATATTCTTCGTGGGATCAACCCTAACCTTTGTTAGGTTCTTTATTTGACAACGACCGCTTATACTTCTTCAGGGAGGTGTAATTTTGGCGTATTATAGCCCAATGGGTATCCCCATTCACAATTGGTGAATCACTGAATACCACCTCTTCTCACCATGTACTTCTTCTATTTCAGCAAAACTTTATGTCACTTTGACGATCAATCTTCACCTCGCCGACTCGGTCGGAGAGTCATCGAAGAGTTCATCATCTCGTCGACCTACTTTGAACTTTTTTCTTGGAACTTTGTCACTTTCAGCCATGTTAGGATAATTTGGCGAGTCGCCAAGTGCTCTGTACGAGCTCCAGCTTCGCATTTTCTTTGTGTTTCTGTGTTTTTCGCTTTTTTTTGCATGCATTTGTCATCGCTTTGTCCTTAAGCCTTCATTGCTACAAATCAACAGTTAAACATCATATATGGGCATAAAATGGTATGGAGGACACTATTTATTGAACTAAAAAGCCTCAAATAAGTCCAAAATCTCAGATTCAGCGACACTCCCAACTTAAAATTTTGCTTGTTCTCAGGTAAATCAAGACTTCAATCAGTTCAACAAGGGTATCTACAAATACTATTTCTTTCGAGCCGACATGCTAGTGCTATCACAAGGCTAATTTAAAATCTACATAGTTTTCAACTATACACAAAAAGCCTCAAATGATGACTAGTTGTTATCAACATAACTTCATGCTCATGAATGCTCACTCATGATGCAAAACTATACTTCAACAAAAGTTTCCAAGTCCCCTCACATCAAAAACGATTCCATGCTCTCACAAAGCACATCAACCATGCATTTTTTAGGAATCAACAAAAACTCTCACACTCTTAAAGAGAAAAACATGCATGTTTCAATCCATATGGTTACCAATATTTTCCAATCATTACATCTTTTGGCTTTCCCAAGATCTCAAAGGTCTTTTAAGGCTTGTAATGGGGCAGAAGGCAACGGGTATGATCAATTTGGTTTAGTGACTCCACCTTTTGGAAGCATTGTTGTTCTCAACTTCACCTCTTCTCATTTACTTTCCTCTTTTTGACATATAGACTCAACCTCATTCGATTAACAACATCTGTAATGAGCCGGTTGGTCATTTTTTGGTATTTTTGTGAAATTTACCATATGGCCCTCCCTATATTGACCCCGAGTCGTCTCTTGTTTCAGTTTTGAAAGTTGGTTTCAAACTTTGAGTTAAAAGTTGAGAATTTTGGTAATTTTGAGTTTGAAAGGCTTAAGTAGCTTAACAGTAGTTTTCGGAGTCTTTTGGAGTTTCGAGTGTCGGAATGGAAATTCGTCGAATCCATTAGTTCAGAATATGGGATATGATTCATGAGAGTTGTTGGTTTCTGATTTCGAGTATTTTTAAGGATTTGAGGTCCTTAGTTGTGAAGTTGTGGAATTTTAGCCTTTGCGTTGACTTTGGTCAACATTCAGAGTTCAGATGCTCGAATCAGAATTCTGAGAGTTCCATTGGATTTGAGAGATACTTTTAGGCCTAGGAGTGGTCTTGTTTGATTTTTGAGAGGTCCCGATCTTGATTTCGCCTTTTTAGGCATTGAGTTAGTTTCTTGTGGTTTTCACAAATTTCAGGTCAAGGAGACCTTGGATTCGTGTTTTGACGGTTCCATTGAGTCCAGAATGTCGATTATAATTGGTTTGTATATTTGGTTTGTGTGTACGGGGTCCCAAATGATTCCTGAGGATCGATTTAATGTTTTTTATGTTGGCTGATTTTCTGATGTTTGTGTTCTGGTGCACTCCGCTTTTGCGAGAGATGGCTCGCTTTTGCAAGGCTCGCTTCAGTGAGGTTTGGGTCACTTTTGTGAAGGGTCAACCTTTGTTTACCTTTGCATTTGCGAAGAAACCACCTCTTAAGCGACCTTCGCTTAAGCGAAGATCTGCTCGCAGTAGCAAGGCTCATAATTTTGACCTGCAATTTAAGGTTTAAGCCTCATTTCACCATTGTTTAGCTTGGAGAAACCTTGGTGGTGATTTTTGAAGGGATTTCCTGTGCTAGATTATTTTGGTAAGCCTTCTTGATCCTAAACATTCAATTTCCTTTGTTTAATTATGAGTTTAATCATCAAAATGTGAGGTTTTGATTAGTGAATGTGGATGTTTTTCATGAACTCAAGTTCTTAAACTAAAGTGGTGATTTTGATTGTCACATTTTTCAAGATAATTGGTGTGGGTATTGTGATTTTTGGTAGATGATTGTGAATACTTAATTATTATAGATTGTGTGGCTTTAGAAGTGATTCAAAAGGGAAATACTCAACTCTTGGAGTGATTAATTGATTGATTTGAGGCAAGTGATCTCTTAAACTTTACAAGTTGGCTGAATTGTTTATTTCTCTTCATTGCCTATGTGTTGGGAGTAATTGGGAATGAGTTGAAGGGATATTTTGTTCCCCTTGATAAATGCTAACCAACAAAAAGAGGGAAAATGAAAAGGGTTCTTGATGATAATGACAATTGTGAATTGCCTTGTTGTGACCCTTATTTGATTGATTAATGAAATGTTGATAGCATGAAAGAGGACTTGTGTGATGTTAATTGTTGTCTCTTCCGTGTGGTGTGATATTACTTGTGTATATTGATTGTGAACGTCGTGATGAGTCATGTGATGATTTAAGATGCCGAGTTCTTTATCGACAAGTGCTATGATGCCGAGGTTTTTGTTGACAAGTGTTGTTTTGTGATAAAAGCTTAAGGGAAATGGTTTCGGCTAGTGATATAAATTCTGAAGGGAAATGGTTCTGGAAAGTGAATTAATGTGAAAGCCGAAGGGAACTGGTTCCGGCTGGTGACATTGAGCCGAAGGGAAATGGTTTCGGCCAATGTTGACTTGTGATAAATCTACTTGATGCATACACTTGTTTATTTAATGCATATGATTGAGCTATTTGATGTGGTTTGGATTGCTTGTTTGATATGTGAGTTGAACTTGTTGCTATTTGGGCTTGAAATGTCTTTACATGAGTGTAAGTGACTTGATGCCAATCGATTGTTGAAATATGACTGTTGATCTTGATCTTGAGCCTTGAGACCTTTTTATTGTAGAACTGTTAGGTTGGGCTGATTTTTGTGCATGTTGTAGTATGTGGAGGTTTGGTTGGTATGGAAAGGAGTATTAGATTTAGCTAGGTTGCCTAGTTTATTAGGTTGATTGTTGTGTACCGTGTTGGTGGTACTCACTCCTTGCTTCTACACTTGTGTAGGTTACGAACCCGGACCCATGTGATCTTTCTCTCCTGATTTTCGAGGCTTGTCAAGGACTGAACAGGTAGCTTCTTGTCGCTTCGGTGGTCCCTTTTTTCCTTTTTTTAAGCTTTGTTCTACTTGAGAAATAAAGACTGAGACTTGTATTTATCTTTCAAATTATGTATTTACTTTAAAGGCTTGTACACGTGACAACCAGGTTTTTGGGTGTTATTTAGAATGAATAAGTTTTCTGCCTTTTTCTTGTTCTTGTGTATTTATTTTTTATTTTCTTTCGTTTTCATTGGGTTGAGGCTGACATGTCTTTGTGAGAAAAAAAAAGTGTCATCACGCCTAATTTTTGGTCATGACAAATGGTATCAGAGCCCAGATTCATAGGTCTTACGTGTGTAATAGCCAAGTCTAAGTAGAGTCCTGAGAATCGGTATGGAGACGTCTGTACTTATCTTTGAGAGGCTATGAAGACTGTTAGGAAACTTCCTTTTGTTTATCCTTTTCTTATCGTGCATTGTTCCCTTCGCTGGTGCTGACTTGCCGCGTGTTGTTTTGGCAGATGTCAAGGACTAGAGCTTCTATTTCTAGTGGTAGAGTGGAGGTCATCCCCGAGGCAGTTGCTGAGACCCCAGCTAAGGTTAGAGGTAGGGCCCGAGCTAGAGGTCGTACTCATGGAGTAGCACCGGTTAGAGGTCGTGCCCGTGGAGCGGCCCCAGCCAGAGGCAGAGGTAGAGAGGCTTCTCTTAAGCCACATGTTGAGGTTGTTGGGGATCAGGTTCCTTCAGGGTTTGGAGCTTCCTTGTTTCAAGAGACTTTGTAAAGGATGTTGGGTGTGATAGAGAACTTTCCTCAGAGTGGTGCCACTGGTACACCACATGGTTCTTAGACTGGACTAGGAGCGCAAACGCCAGGTCAGCAGTAGACTACGGGTATTCTGGATTAGGTGGGTCAGGCACCGGTGGTTCCAACACAAGTTGTGGGTGTTCAGATTGCTCCTGATGTTATACTCATAGTAGCTGAGTAGCAGTGTTATGAGAGATTTCAGAAGATCAAGCCACCCCAGTTTTAGGGTGGTAAGAGCGAGGATGCTCATGAGTTTTTGACTATGTGCCATGAGATGCTTGAGGCAGTGGGTATGGTCGATGCTCGAGGTGTTCATTTTGTAGCTCTTCAGCTGCGTGGATGTGCCAGAGTGTGGGGGCGAACTTTTGGGATGTCTAGACCAATTACGTCTTCTTTAATAGAGTGGGATGTGTTCTCTAGTGCTTTCCAGGATCGTTTCATTCCTAGGAGCGTTAGGGAGGAGAGTCGACTGAGATTTGAGGATCTGAGGCAGGGGCAGTTTGTGTATGATTTAATATGAGGCCCATTTTTGTGAGCTTTCTAGGCATGCGATGACTATTGTTCCCGATGAGGCAGAGAGAGTTTGTAGGTTTACGAGAGGGTTGTCTTTCTCTACCAGGTCATATGTGTTTCAAGCAGGGGGCTTCTTTTCGGTCCTCTGTGAGCACCGCCAAGGAGGCGGAGTTGATGCTTTTAGAGGAGTTTGGAGAACCCAAGAGGCCCATTCTTCTGGTCAATTTTTTGGTACCTCATCTGGAGGCAAGGGTTCATACCGAGCCAGTGGTTCCTTCCAGTGCCGTGGACCAATTCATACATCTATGCCAATAGCTGAGAATGGGTAGTTAGATCGAGGATCTTATGGTTCTGGTTGTGGTGGCCATGGTAGCTCATCTACTTCACAACAACAGTTATTCATGTCGAGGTCTTGATTTGGTTGTTGGGATCAAGGTCATATGATTTTGTAGTATTCTCTACGGACTCACTCAAGACCCGTGCTTACTTATTCAGATACTCCAGCTAGAGATTTAGTGCCTCTGACCACGGGTTGAGGCATAGGTCAGTCCGGTAGAAGTGGCAATACTTTTGGTAGAGGTGCTACAGCTCCGCAGGGTGGAGGTAGAGGTTCTACTCAAACTGCAGGCGGGCAAGATGGCCAGTGGTATGCTTTTCGAGAGAAACCTGACGCTGAGACTTCTGATGCTGTGATCACATGTATTGTCCCAGTTTTCCATCGACCTGCGTCTATATTTTTTGATGCAGGGTCTACTTTCTCATATGTGTCTACTTATTTTGCTACTGGGTTTGATATGATGTTTGATTGCATGCCTGTGCCTATTCATGTTTCTATACTACTGGGTGAATCCTTAGGGGTGGATTGAGTATATGGATCCTGTCTTGTTTCTTTGGTCTGGTATGATACTTGGGTAACCTGATGATTATGAAGATGATAGACATTGACATTATTTTGGGTATGGATCGACTCTCCTTGCATCGTGCTATTCTTGATTATTATGCTAAGACTGTGACCTTAGGGATGCCAGGTGTCCCGAGAGTTGAGTAAACTCGTGCTAGTGGTTCTTACCCTAGCAAAGTTATTTCCTTCATTCAAGCTTAGAGATTGGTTGATAGAGGGTGTTTTGTCCTATTTGGCCTTCATTGTGGATACTAGAGTGAGCCACCTCCCATGGATTCTATGCCCGTGGTTGGATAGCTTTATGATGTGTTTCCTACTGATCTTCCAGGTGTTCCTTTAGATAGGGATATTGATTTTTCCATTGCCTTGGAGTCGGGCACCAAGCCCATCTCTATTTCCCCTTAGCGTATGGCTCCAGCTAAATTGAAGGAATTGCACGATCAGTTGGAGGACCTATTGAGTAAGGAATTCATTCACTCAGTGTTTCTCCATGGGGTGCGCCTATGTAGTTTGTGAGGAAGAAGGATAGATCTATGAGGATATGTATCGACTATCGGCAGTTGAACATAGTGACCATGAAGAACAAGTATCCTTTTCCTCGTGTTGAGGATTTGTTTGATCATCTTCAAGGTGCATCTCTGTTTCTAAGATTTATTTGAGATTCGGTTATCATCAACTGAATATTTGGGTTTCAAATATCCCTAAGACAGATTTTAGGACTCGTTATGGGCACTATGAGTTTCTCGTGATGTCCTTTGGTTTGACTAATGCCCTTGCAGCTTTCATGGAGTTGATGAATGGGGTTTCCAACATTATTTGAACTCCTTTGTGATAGTCTTCATTGATGACATCTTGGTGTACTCCAAGACTGAGGAGGATCATAATCAACATTTGAGGATTGTGCTCCAGAGATTGAGGGAAAAGAAGCTTTATGCCAAGTTCTCGAAGTGTGAGTTTTGGATTGATTCTGTTCCATTTCTAGGACATGTGCTGTCCAAGGAGGGTATTAGGGTGGATCCAGCCAAGATTGAGGCAGTTACAGGTTGGACCAGGTCCACTTCTGTCACTGAGATTCGGAGTTTTGTGGGATTTGCTAGTTACTACAGATGATTTGTTCAAAGCTTCTCCAGTGTTGCATCTCCATTGACCAGATTGACTCGGTAGAGTGTTAGCCTCCAGTGGTCTAATAAGTGTGAGGAGAGCTTCCAAAAGCTCAAGACCTTGTTGACTTCAGCTCCTGTTTTGACTTTACCCGAGGAGAGTGTAGACTTCAATGTTTATTGTGATACTTCTGGAGTTGGGTTAGGGGTGTTTTGATGCAGAAAGGCAAGGTGATTGCCTGTGCTTCTAGATAGTTGAAAACCCATGAGAAGAAATACCATACCCATGATTTGGAGTTTGTAGTTGTAGTGTTTGTGCTTAAGCTATGGCGACATTATCTTTATGGGGTGAATTGTGAGGTCTTCACCGACCATCAGAGTCTTCAGTACATCTTCAGTCAGAGAGATCTATACTTGAGGTAATTTAGGTGGCTTGAGCTACTGAAGTAGTATGACATCACTATCTTGTATTATCTAGGGAAGGCCAATGTGGTGGCCGATGCTTTGACTAGGAAAATTTTGATTATAGGGAGTCTTGCATCTATCAATGTTGAGGAGAGACCATTTGCTAAAGATGTTCAGAGACTAGCCAACAGACCTGTTCAATTGTAAATTTCAGAGGAGACAGGTGGTTTGATTGCTTTCATTGAGGCTCGTTCTCCCTTAGTTGAGCAGATTTGTGATCATCAATTTGATGATGAGAAATTGTGTCTCATCCGAGATAAGGTTATGAGAGGGGAAGCAAAGGAGGCTATCATTGATTCTGATAGTGTGTTGAGGATTGGAGGCAGGATTTGCGTGACAAAGACGGGTGAGTAGATTAGATTGATTCTTGAGGAGGCCCATTGTACTCGATATTCTATTTATCCGGGAGCGGTAAAGATGTATCATGACATGAGCCAACATTATTGGTGGTGTTGCATGAAGAGGGATATTGTGTACTTTGTTTCTAGGTGTTTGACTTGCCAACAGGTCAAGTGTGAGCATCAGCAGCCTAGAGGTGTGTCTCAGAGGATGTGTATTCCTACTTGGAAGTGGGAACAGATCACTATCGATTTTGTTGTGGGTTTGCCTACAACCATGGGTTGTTTTGACTTCATTTGGGTTGTGGTTGATAGGTTTACAAGTATGCCCACTTCATCATGATTCGGGTGAAGTATATGATAGAGAAGTTAGCCGAGTTTTATATCAGTCAGATTCTGTGTCTTCATGAAGTTATGATTTCCATTGTTTCTTATCGAGGTTCATTGTTCACATCCTATTTTTGCAAAGCTTTACAACATGGTTTGAATACTCAGTTAGATATAAGTACAGCTTTTCACCCTCAGATAGAAGGTCATTCTGAGTGGACGATTCAGGTAATGGAGGATATGCTAGATGGGACCAACATTTTCCCTTGCTTGAGTTTGCCTACAATAACAGTTATCATTCCAATATTAAGATGGCCTCCTTTGAGGCATTATATGGAAGACGGTGTAGATCTCAGATTGGTAAGTTTGAATCCGTCGAGATGGATTCTTTAGATACATAATTGCTCAGAGATGCTATGGAGCAGGTTCGTATGATTTCGGGTAGACTGCTGTTAGCCCAGAGTCAATAGAAGAGTTATGCAGATCGGAGAGTTCGAGCCCTTGTGTTCATGGAGGGTGATCATGTTTTGCTTCGAGTGTCACCCATGAAGGGTGTGATGAGGTTCGAAAAATAAGGAAAAGCTTAGCCCTAGACTCATTGGACCTTTTGAGATTTTGAGCTGAGTAGGAGAGGTGGCCTATAAGTTGGCGTTGCCACCTAGCTTGTTAGTTGTTCATCCGGTGTTTCATATCTTCATGCTTCAGAAGTACGTGTTGGATAAGTCCCATGTACTTTCCCTTTATTCAATTGAGTTAGGTCCAGACTTGTCCTTTGAAGAAGATCCTATAGCTATTTTTGATAGGCAGGTCTAGAAGCTTAGGACCAAGGAGATCGCTTCAGTGAAGGTGCAGTGGAAGCATCGTTCAGTTAGTGAGGCAACTTGGGAGATAGAGTCGGATATGTGTGGCAAATATCATCATCTCTTCGAGGCTTCAGGTACTTTCCTTTTCTTTATGTTTGAGGAGGAACATAGTTTTTAGTGGTGGATATTGTAATGATCTGGTTGGTCATTTTTTGTATTTTTGTGTAATTTACCATTTTCTCCTCCCGATATTGACCCCGAGTTATCTCTTGTTTGAGTTTTGGAAGTTGGTTCCAAACTTTGAGTTAAAAGTTGAGACTTTTTGTAATTTTGAGTTTGAAAGGCTTATGTTGCTTAAAATTGGTTTTCGGAGTCTTTTGGAGTTTCGAGTGTCGAAATAGAATTTCATTGATTCCATTAGTTCCAGAATGTGGAATTTGATTTGTGAGAGTTGGCAATTTCTGGTTCCGAGTCTTTTTAAGTATTGGAGGTCCTAAGTTGTGAAATTGTTAAATTTTAGCCTTTATGTTGACTTTGGTCAACATTTTGAGTTTGGATGCTCGGATCAAAATTCTGAGAGTTCTATTAGATTCGAGGGATGATTTTAGGCCTAAGAGTGGTCTTGGTTGATTTTTAAGAGGTCTCGAGCTTGATTTGGCCTTTTTAGGCGTTGAGTTAATTTTTCTGGTTTTCATGGATGTCGGGTCAAGAAGTCCTCAGATTCGTGTTTTGACGATTCCATTGAGTTCGGAACATTGAGTATAATTGATTTGCATATCTTGTTTTTATGTACGGGGTTCTGAACAAATCTCGAGGATCGATTTGATGTTTTGTGTGTTGACTGATTTTTTGATGTCTGTGTTTTGGTGCACTCCACTTTTGCGAGAGATGGGTCGCTTTTGTGAGGCTCGCTTCAGCGAGGTTTGGGTCGCTTTTGCGATTGTCAACCTCTGTTAACCTTCGCATTTGCGAAGAAACTACCGTTTAAGTGAAGATCTAGTTGCAGGAGCGAGGCCCGCGTTTTTAGCGTAAGCGAACCTTTCGTCGCTTTTGAGACATCAGAGAGGGTTTTGACCTGCAATTTCATTGTTTAAGCCTCAATTCACAATTTTTGAGCATGGGGAAACCTTGGTGGCGATTTTTGGAAGGATTGTTTTTGCTAGATCATTTGGTTAAGCCTTCTTGATCCTAAACCTTCAACTTTCTTTGATTAATTATGTGTTTTAACATCAAAATGTGAGGTTTTGATTTGTGAATGTGGAGGTTTTTCATGAAATCAATTTCTTAAACTAAAATGGTGATTTTGAACTGATTTTAATGTATTTTTTGAAATCATTTTCTCTAATGAGTTTTTAAAGCCTTGAGTAATGTTTCAAACATTCTTTTTCTAATTGGATTTGTGTTGATTGACCCACTTTTCAAGATAATTGGCGTGGGTATAGTGATTTTCGATAGATAATTTTGAATACTTGATTATTATAGATTGTTTGACTTTGGAAGTTATTCGAAAAGGGAAGACTCAACTCTTGGAGTGATTAATTGATTGAACAATTTAGTTGAATTGTTTATTTCTCTTCATTGTCTATGTGTTGAGAGTAATAGAAAATAAGGTGAAAGGCTATTTTGTTCCACTTGATTAATGTTAACCACCAAAAAGGGGGGATATTAAAAGGCTACTTGATGATAATTACAATTGTGAATTGCCTTGTTGTGACCCCTATTTGACTGATTGATGAAAAATTGATAGCATGAAAGTGGACTTGTGTGATGTGAATTGTTGTCTCTTCAGTGTGATGTGATATTGCTTGTGTACATTGATTGTAAACACCGTGATGAGACATGTAATGATCTATGATGCCGAGGTCTTTGCCGGCAACTGTTGTTTTGTGATAAAAGCAAAAGGGGCATGGTTCTGGCTAGTGATATAAATGCCGAAGAGAAATGGTTTCGAGAAGTGATATGTTGTGATAAAATTTGAAGAAAATGGTTCCGGCTAGTGATATAAATCCCGAAGGGAAATGATTCTGGCAAGTATATTAATGTGAAAGCCGAGGGGAAATGGTTCCGGCTAGTGACATTGATCCAAAGGGAAATGGTTCTAGCTAATGTTGACTTGTGATCAATCTACTTGATGCATACACTTGACTTATTCGATGCATATGATTGAGCTATTTGATATGGTTTGAATTGTTTATTTTATATGTGAGTTGAACTTGTTGCTATTTAGGCTTGAAATGCCTTTACATGAGTGTAAGTTACTTGATGCTTATCGATTGTTGAAATGTGACTGTTGATCTTGATCATGAGCCTTGACACTTCTTTATTGTAGAACTATTAGGTTTGGTTGATTTCTATGCAGGTTGTAGTTTGTGGAGGTTCGATTGGTATGGAAAGGAGTATTCGATTTAGCTAGGTTGCCTAGTTTATTAGGTTGCTTGTTGGGTGTTGGTTGTACTTACTCCTTGCTTCTACACTTGTTTAGGTTCCTAACCTGAACCTGTGTGATCTTCTTCTCCTGATTTTTTTGGCTTGTCAAAGATTAAAGAGGTAGTTGCTTGTCACTTCGGTGGGCCCTCTTTTTCCTTTTTCTTTAAGATTTGTTCTACTTGAGAAACAAAGACTAAGACTTGTATTTATCTTTCAAATTCCATATTTATTTTAAAGTCTTGTCATGTGACAACCAGGTTTTTGGGTGTTATTTAGAATTAATAAATTTTCCCCCTTTGTCTTGTTCTCATGTTATTTATTTTCGCTTTTCTTTCGTATTGTTGGGTTGAGGCTGACTTGTCTTGGTAGGAAAAGACAAGTGTCATCACGTCCATTTTTGGGTCGTGACAACATCCTTTTCTTATATAACTCATTGGGAACCCCTTTTATTCAATCACGAAACAAAGATGATTAAAACATCAATTGATTCAACACTTTTTCATTTCATTTTCTTTTCTTTTCTTTTCTTTTCTTTTTTGTGTCGAGGGGTTCCATCTTTTTGCCACAGGAACAAGGATGACTCTCACTAATCTTTTTCTCCCGGATTCTTTTTTCCTTCCTTAACACACCTCTAACTTAGACTTTTAGCCTAAGTTGGCTATTCAATCAAACTAATGCTTCAAAAGTATTTTTTGGTTAGAAAGGGATGACATTTTTAGGCCAAGAGCTTCAACATGTTTTCCAAGAAACTGGTTTGGCTCATATGGTGCCAAAATGAGTGCACACCTTCACAAGGTAGTCACAATGTAGGTATGTGATATGGGCACACTCTCAAAACTTGTGCCGAAAGTCATTTCACGAATTCACCAATGTTATACAATTAGACCAACAAGGCAAATTCTAGATATCCACACACATGCCTTTCAAGTAAACCTCACCACACATGACACTTCAAACACAATCACTGAGCATAACTCTATAAATTTAAGCTTGTGTGCACTGGTCACTGCAAGTATCACAAATGATATGCGACTAGCCAAAATGAGATACTTGAAGTTCACGCAATAATCATGCAATTTCAATTTGCTCATCGAATCTACACAAGCACACGTCTCATCAGAAGTACTATCCAAGACATCAATAGTTATCATTATCGATACTCAAATGTTCACCAAAAGTGCACAAGCTTTTCAATAATCAAATCAAAACCATTTTGGGGAAAAAGAGAAGGAGGCAAACCAAGACAAAACATCACAAAAATTAAAACCAACCATAAATTATATACTACTAAACACAAACAAGAAGTTAATATTTAATACAACTCGAATGAAAAAAAAAACTATATACAAGCAAAAAGGGCTATTACCTAACTAGTTCCCTCACCCCACCAAAAGAAAACACTGTTGTCCTTAATGTGAAAAAACTAAATGCATAAAAGTAAGGATAAGATGAGGTTCCCATTGTCAGACTAGGCCTGAGGAGAACTCTAAGTCCGTGGCTCAACAAGAGCATCATCAACTGGGAATTAATTCTCGGAGCATCGAGGGGGAGGGTATGGTCTTGAGGATGGGTCCTACACTAAACAATGGCAAAGGTCTCTCGGAGAGAGTGCTCAATCACTTCCTGCACAAATGTATCCTCCAAGTCCTGCAAATCTACATATGTATCCTTACTCCTCTGCTCATCTCTCGCAAACTCCTCCTCATCTGTCTCTGGAGTGTCGAAGTCCTTGTCAGCCTCACCAAGAACACTCTTAATTGCAGCAACTGTCTCACCAACTATTGGGACTGAAGGAGGCTTGGTCGCTGGAACATTGGGAAAGGGTACCTCGCCCTAGAGAATACATATGTCGGTGGACTTAACCTTGTCTACATCCTTCCTCAACCCATCAAAAGTGTCTCTACCTCAGTATACTCACCTGCAATTTTCCTAAGCTCCTCAACCCAAGCGGTAAGGGTTTCCAATCTCAGCCCATAATACGTCAATTGGGTGCGTTAATCTAGTACCTCAACCTGAAGAGGGGAATGGCAGCCTCAATGGCTACGACAATCATAGAAGGGACATGTCTCTCAATATGAGAGGCTCTAACATCTACCGAATGGACAAGGCTGCCCATCCGATAAACTAAGGTGTGTTTGAATGGTTGCGAGATGTAGAGGGAGATTGATGTATCGTGCATGTACGGTACTTTTGATGCATTAAACATAGAGTTTTGCATGTAGCTTAAGCATTTTATTAGTAGATTTTATGGTTTATGTGTTAAATTTACAGGAAACGGACTTTGAGCAAGATATAGTTGAATAGGGTGCAGTAGTGTATTTTTTTGTGATTTACGAGAGGACCTATGAGCCATCATTCTACTGACGGGCCGTAGGTAGATATCATGGTTCAGAATAATGAAGAAATTTTCTAAGTATGGATAGACGGTTGGGAACGACGAATCGTAAGTCCTGCTATGAACCGTAGATGGAAGTCGCCGATTGGTTCAGAGAGGTTGAGTTGCAGGACTTGAACGACGACTCGATAGGACGGGCCGTGGTTAGATCTACAAGCTGTAGGTCATGCCCGTAGGTGGATATAAGTAAGAATTGTTGTTAACTGCTGAACGATGAATTGGACCTACGAGCCGTCGTTTCTGTGACGAGTCGTAGGTCGAGACTCGTAGGTGACTCTTCTCAAGCCGAATTTCCTTAGTATTTCCTTTTCCTAGTTTATTTAGGACTTACTTTCTGTAAATACCATATGTAATTTTCGTTTTTGGGTTGTTGAACAAGTTTTGAATCTTTTGTTTTTACTTTGGAAATTATTTATCAACTTTTATGGAAATAAATTCTTGAAGTTCGGATTATAAAGTATGCTTTTACTTTTCAATTGAAGATTGTGGATTTCATCTATTATCACTGTAAGTTCATGAATTATTCTTCAAACCCTAAATTGAGTTGTGAACCCTCTAACATGAGTAGCTAAATCCACAACTAGAGTTGTGGGAACCATGAGCAATTAAAGAAAGTAAAATTAATAATGTTGTAATTCTTGATGGGTGTTTATGCATGTATTTATTAATCTCTTCATTTTGAATGCTTTTTAATGGTGGCCAACGTTAGAACTCGTCTTATTCCTACTTGTCACACCAAGGAAGTAACAAATGGGAAAGAGATTAAACAACATAGATTTAGCGTTGATTTAGTCTACTATCTAATAGCCTGAACCACATATGCAGAGGGCTAATCTAGGTCAAAGGTAAGGGTTAGTAAATCGACACACGTAGACGGACCAAGTTGCGTAATGAAATTCCCTATTTGGAGGATCAATCACTTAGGGATACCTAACTTAACGACTATGCATGTTAAACACTATAGAGAGTTACCATTATTAGGTTTACTGAGTTAAGAGCTTGTGGGGAACACATGTGCCCTAGTTTCATTCTTATATTGATATCACAAATTTGCAAACTTTGTTATTTGTTTACTTGCTTGGATAAATATCTAGCAATCATAACTTTAGTTTTATTTATTTCCCCCCTTTTCAGAGATAAATTGACTAAGTGTAAAATTAAAAATAAATTAGGCTAAGTATGAACCATATTCCTCATGGGATAGACCCTAACCTTCTTTAGGTTCTTTATTTGACAACGACCGCTTATACTTCTTTAAGGAGGTGTATTTTGGTCGTATCAAATTTTGGCGCTGTTGCCGGGGAATTAGGCTTTTAGATTAGACTAATTGCGTTATTTCACTATAGTAAATTATTTCTCAATTTACGTTTTATTGTTGTTTTTAATTTTTTACAGACCTTAGTTCCAGTGTATCCCAAATACACGAAGTCAAGGCATTCCACTGACTCCTTATGACCCAAAATTAAGAAGAACTCTGCGAAGAATGGCTGGAACAGGTCAACAAATTAGGCAAGAGGATGATCCAAACGGCGAAGGCCGTCAGGAGGTACCAGGAGCCCAATCTTCGAGAGCTATAGACGTGCTTGGAAACCTTCAAGAGGTTCAAGTGCAGAACCAGCCTGCACCTAATATCCACCGCAACTTTGAAGTTGATTATAATGTGATAGGATCAACTGGCCCTATAGCTGTTCCTCTACTATCAGTTGGATACACCTTTGTGATTACCAGCAACCTTATGTAGATGCTGACAGCCAGAGGACTATTTGCTGGGTTACCATCGAAATATCCTTATGCCCATATGACCAAGGTTACCAGCATATGTAAGAGTAGTGTGGGGAAGCCAGATTTAGATATGGATGTGATTGGTCTACGTGTATTACTATTGTCTCTGACTGAAGATGCTACTGTATGGTTGAATGAGCTCCCATACAACTCTATATACACATGGGATGAGCTGCATCGAGTTTTCATCAAAAAATATTTTCTAGTATCAGGAAATTAAATCTTAAGGATAGACTCAATAACTTCGCGGCTCTGCATGGAGAATCAGTCAGCGACTCTTGGGATAGATTAACAAGTTTCATGAGAGTTTCACCAAACCATCACATTAATGATGAGTCACTCAAAGAATACTTCTACCGAGGACTGGATGATAATGGTAAGACTGTGCTAGATACTATTGCATGTGGATCTTACAGAGCGAGTACCTTCCAAGAGATTGCTGAAAAACTTGAATGGATATCAAAGAATAACAAGGCCTAGAGCACTAGAGCGTCGGCTACTTCAAAGAGCACCTTCTAAATACAAGGTGCACCAAATCCATCTAATGATGATCTTCGTGAAGAATTGGTGCAACTAAGAACAGAGCTAAGCTTGGTACTAAAGCATGTAAGTGGTAATGCAAAAAAGGTTAACGCAGTCCAATATCACCAGAATGCACCACCAACTGTTTGGTACACATATGAGGAGGACGCAAATCTTGTGAACAAGCAACCGGGGGGTTTTCGGACCAACGCCCAAGGATCCAATCAGGAGAATTGGCGCCAAGGTCAAGAAAATCAAGGTCCGAACTATAGTAATTATAATCGGGAAGGACAGTATAATCGCGAAGGGAACTACAACCGCGATAGCAACTACAACCAAAATAGTTACAACAACAGGAATGATAGAAGTGGTGTGTACATACCCCGAGGAAATCAAGATGGTGGATCAAGCTTAAATTGCATCGAAGATATAATGAGCAAGATGATGAAACGATTTGATTCCACGAATGATAACGTGAAGGAGATGTGGAATGACCTCTCAGGCATTGGGCAAAAAGTGGAGTCACATGCAGTGTCAATTCGGCAGATTGAGCAGCAGTTAAACCAACTATCTTCAAATGCAAATCCGCGCCAACAAGGAACACTTCCTAGCAATACTGTCCAAAACCCAAAGAATGATGGGCATTGCATGGTGGTCACTACTATAGGAGGAAAGCATACTGTTGATCCCCCTTTGTCTATCGAAGTGGAAAGTGCGCAAGAACCGGTTGACGATGAGGTTGAGGTAGCAGAACTACCCAAAGACCAAAACGAAAAGGAGGTTGAGATCACTAAAAAGGTGATTCCTATGCCAAGACCTCCACCCCCCTTTCCACAGAGGTTGGTCAAGAAGACTGAAGAAGGGAAGTATCAAAAATTTATTTCTATGTTAAAACAATTGTCTATTAATGTCCCTTTGATTGAAGCATTAGAGTAGATGCCCGGTTATGCGAAGTTCATGAAAGATCTAGTGACCAAAAAGAGGATTGTTAGCTTTGAAAATGATGATAAGCTGCAACACTATAGTTCCATTGCTACTCGGTCACTAGTGCAAAAGAAAGAAGATCTCGGAGCTTTCACTATCCCATGCACGATTGGCATGTTGCACTTTGCAAAAGCGCTATGTGACTTGGGTGCTAGCATTAACTTGATGCCATTGTCGGTGTTCAAGAAACTGGGCTTGGGAGCCCCCAAACCAACTGCAATGAGGCTACTAATGGCTGACCGGACGGTGAAGAAACCAATAGGAGTGCTCCAAGATATCTTGGTGAAGGTAGAAACATTCATATTTCCAACGGATTTTGTGATTCTAGATTGCGAGGTGGATTTTAAAGTGCCCATAATCCTGGGCAGACCATTCCTTGCTACGGGACGCGTTTTGGTAGACTTGGAAAAAGGGCAGAGGAGGTTTCGATTGAAGAATGAAGAGGTGACATTTAACATCTGCAGATCCATGAAGCATAAAAATGAGATGAACAATGTGCTAGTGGTAGACCATGTCGATGAGTCGAGGCCAGAGCTGTCCATTGAGGAGAGAGGCTAGGTGTTGAAGCATTAGCGGTTGTGATCATGAATTTTGATGGCGATAGTATTGCGGAGTATGATGAGCTAGTTACTGCCCTTGATGATGGTAGTTTCCCTCGTCGTCTACGTAGGGGGTTACATTTGGATTTGAAGAATCGAGACACCCCACCTACCAAACCATCAATAGATGAACCCCCGAAATTGGAGCTAAAAGCTCTCCCATCCAATCTGTGTTATGCTTTCTTAGGCCCAAATGATACTTTGCCTGTAATTATTGTGGCTGATTTGAAAGCAGGGCAAGTAGAATCTTTGATCTCGGTGCTGAAGTGATACAAAAGGGTGATTGGATGGACAATTGTTGATATCATCGGCATTCCACCGGGAATTTGCTCTCACAAAATTCAACTCATGCCGGACTACAAACCAAGTGTCGAGCACCAAAGAATGCTAAATCCATCAATGCAAGAAGTTGTAAAAAAAGAAATCATCAAGTGGTTAGATGCTAGAGTAGTATACCCGATTGCCGATAGTAGCTGGGTGTGCCCTGTTCAATGCATGCAGAAAAAGGTGGAATCATTGTGGTTCCAAATGCAAAGAATGAGCTCAATCCAATGAAGCCTTTCATGGGATGGAGAGTCTGTATGGACTATCACAAACTGAACGCGTGGAGTGAAAAAGACCATTTTCCGATGCCATTCATGGACCAATTGTTAGATCGTCTTGCGGGAAAAGGATGGTAGTATTTTCTGGATGGATACTCAGGTTACAACCAGATCTCTATAGCCCCGCAAGACCAAGAGAAGACCACCTTCACTTGCCCTTTTGGTACATTCGTTTTCAAAAGAATGTCATTCAAGTTGTGTAATGCACCATCAACATTTCAGCGTTGCATGATGTCTATATTTTCTGACATGGTGGAGGACACTATCGAGGTATTTATGGATGATTTTTCTGTAGTTGGTGACTCCTTTGTTGATTGCTTGGAACACTATGTTGAGAATAAATAAGGAGGAGGTTGATTGAGAAAATGTTGAATGATTGCTTGAAGTCCGGGTTGCTTATACATATGTGTCGTTTAGAGTTTGTTGAAGTCGCTTGAGGAAAAGCAATGATTTTAAGTTGATGCTGTTGATGTACCATGAATGTACGGTACTTTTGATGCATTAAAATTAAAGTTTTGCATGTAGCTTAAGCATTTTATTAGTAGATTTGATGGTTTACGTGTTAAATGTTACAAGAAATAGGTTTTGAGCAAGAGATGGTTGAAAAGGGTGCAGCAGTGTATTTTTTTTGTGATTTATAGGAGGACCTACGAGCCGTCATTCTACTGACGAGCTGTAGGTAGAAATCATGGTTCAAAATATTGAAGAAATTTTCTAAGTATGGACTGACGGTTAGGAACGACGAACCGTAGGTCCTGCTATGAACCGTAGATAGAAGTCGTCGATTGGTTCAGAGAGGTTGAGTTGCAGGACTTGAACGACGACTCGATAGGACGGGTTGTGGTTAGACCTATGAAGCTGTAGGTCATGCCCATAGGTGGATGTAAGTAAGAATTGTTGTTAACTACTGAACGATGAACTGGACCTACAAGCCGTCGTTTCTGTGACGAGTCGTAGGTCGAGACTCGTAGGTGACTCTGCTCAAGCCGAATTTCCTTAGTATTTCCTTTTCCTAGTTTATTTAGGACTTATTTTTTATAAATACCATAAGTAATTTTCATTTTTGGGTTGTTGAACAAGTTTTGAATCTTTTGCTTTTACTTTGGAAATAATTTTGCAACTTTTGTGGAAATAAATTCTTGAAGTTCAGACTATAACGTTTGCTTTTACATTTCAATTGAAGATTGTAGATTTCATCAATCATCACTGTAAGTTCATGAATTATTCTTTAAACCCTAAATTGAGTTGTGAACCCTCAAACATGAGTAGCTAAATCCACAACTAGGGTTGTGGGAACCATGAGTAATTAACGAAAGTAAAATTAATAATGTTGTAATTCTTGATGGGTGTTTATGCATGTATTTGTTAATCTCTTCATTTTGAATCGCCTTATTCCTACTTGCCGGACCAAGGAAGTAACGAATTGAAAAGAGAATAAACAACATAGATTTAGCGTTGATTTAGTCCGCTATCTAATAGCCTGAACCACATACGTAGAGGGATAATCTGGGTCAAAGGTTAGGGTTAGTAAATCGACACACGTAGACGGACCAAGTAGCATAGTGAAATTCCCTATTTGGAGGAACTATCACTTAGGGATACCTAACTTAACGACTATGCATGTTAAACACTATAGACAGTTACCATTATTATGTTTACTGAGTTAAGAGCTTGTGGGTAACACATGTACCCTAGTTTCATTCTTATATTGATATCACAAATTTGTAAACTTTGTTATTTGTTTACTTGTTTTGATAAATATCTAGCAATAATACTATTAGTTTTATTTATTTCCTCCCTTTTTCAGAGATAAATTGATTAAACATACAATTAATAATAAATTAGGCTAAGTATGAACCATATTCCTGGTGGGATCGACCCTAAGATTTGTTAGGTTCTTTATTTGACAACGACCGCTTATACTTCTTTAGGGAGGTGTAATTTGGGCGTATCAGAGGTACATCACAAGTGGAGGGTATAGCCATACCTCAGGGCTCTGTAGTAGGAGCAAGATGAGTGGGATAAGTCTCTAATGTAGTAGCGCCAACCACTTAAGTAGTGTTGACCGGTGCTGGGTTCCTCCTAGCCACATTATCTCTCACGTAATCTACCTCAATCCACCGGATGACACTATATGAGGCTGGAGTAATCCTCATATCAGTAGCCTCCACAAATGGTACCACAACCAATTACCACAACTGAGTGATCAAAACCGGGAATGGCAAAGAAGTCTTTTGTTGGCGCGTTCTCAAGAGCATCTCCTTAACAATAATAAACCCGAGGCTCAGTCCCTCTCTAGCAATGATACATCCCAATAATGCAGATTTGGGATGTCAGAGGATTGACTTATTCTGGGACGACATCAGTGTGCTACCGATAAAGCCAAACTAATACCGAGTCACTATATTCAAATGTTTTTTTCAATTTCAACCCCATCCACAATCCATGGAGGGGTAATATCAGCTAACAATAAGGCAAGCCACACCTTCAACTCATCAAGAGGATATTTCATCCTCTCATTGTAAGAACTTGAGTTCCTCGATCCACAATCAAGTGTGCCATTAATCACACCAGCCACACATTAGACAACTTTTCTCTGGATTTCAGCTTCATTAACCGGCTTGTAGACGACTCCCTCTCTCTTCTTTGGATGCAACCAAGCATATACCTCTTAAAAGTCACACTTCTAAGTAGGGACATAGGGTGCCCATGCCTAAGTGAACCGCTCGAACCCGTGGTAGCAGATAGTATCCCAAATAACTGGATACCTATCCATGACCCCATAAGTAGATAGACGCTTCACCTCTAGTATAGTTTGCAATCTTGCAACTTTCAATCTTTTCATAGCGACGAGGAGTGACTACGGGAACCACCTGAGGTATAGTGTTGGCCAAAGGATCATGTATGGCTTTAGAGTGCATTTTTCTCCGCCTTCTTTTTGTAGCATGAGTCTCCACTCTTGGTCTAAGAACCGGAGTAGTAGAACCATTGACCTCTTCTTCAACATTCTCATCATTCGTCCACAAATAAACTAAGGCTCAGCCTCATAGTCAGAATAGGTTGTATCTTTGTCGATCAATTTTATTTTCCAGTGGCTTTGGGGTCCTCAGGAGCCTTTTTCTATGCTTTTTCACAAACACGCTTAGATTGGTTATGAGTGTGTTGGGGCTGCCCACTTGGTTCATTTATTCAAATGACTTTTTGCCTTCTCTACGGTAGAGAATCCCCCAGAGAGCCTCTTCTAGTCACTTCCAACTTAGGATGAGCAATATCTGCATTGCATAACTTCAAAAAATATAGATCGGGTGAAGGGTTAGTAAAAAGATAATCAAAAAAAAGCCAAGAATGGAACATGTCCTAAGACTTGCCAACTGGGTCAACGAGTTGCCGAGTAGGTTTGATAAGCCGCCGAGCAGGTTCGGCGAGCGCCAAATGGGACTAGGAAATTTGACCAAAGTTGGGGTAACTTAAGCGAAATACACAAATGATCGGTGAGCTGCGAAAATTGTTCGGCGAGGTACAAGAGCTCACTGAAATTGACAAAAGCTACATGCAACAAATCACAACAAAAAGGTGAGCTAAGACTAACTTGACGATCCACCGAATCACCTTGGCGAGCTCGATCGAGCTCACCGAACAGGTAATTTTCAGCCTTTCAACCCAATTTTAAACATTCGATTACAACAATAAATCAATGATCAATTTTCAACAGAATTAGCAAAAACCATGGTTACCATACACACCCAATCATTCCGGGTACTCAGACATCCCCTCAATTTACACAATAAACAACAAAATGAATATTTTCCCTTAAGAATGACATACCCCAATCTATCATTGGGCAAATTCAAGCAATTTTATTAATTCAGGATAATCAGACTTCACCCACACGAAATATATTCAAGACCCACAGTTTACCCACAAGTAATTACAATATCAACTAACCCAAAAACCAAAAATTCAAACCCATATGCAAATTTTAAAGTTAAGATTTTAAAGTTAAGAACAATGGGTAATCAAACAATCAAAATTAAGGACGAATCTAACTCATTTAAGCACCACACAATTCAACGATAGTTCTAAGATCATACATGCACAATATCATAAAGAAACATTCAAAAAGAGGCTAAAATTTATACAAGAAAACCATCCTCTGTAATGCAAAAGGACGAGTACAATGGGGCAGGAGTTTGGTACGCAAGAATTCACACAAGCAAGCGATCCCACAAAACAAAATGTTGATAAAAAGTAAAAACAACTATTTAGAAGTGTTTATATGAAAGTTAGGAAGAAAAAAGTAAAGAAAATTGAAGTGTTTGGCGTATAAATTGTAAAAACGCTCTTGGCCTTTCATATGACGACCTATTCGGCGAGATGCGACTAATATCGCCGATCAGTTCGGTGACTTCTGAAAGGAGTTCATGCTCGCCAACAAGGCATGCTCAAATCATCAAGCTTGAGTTTCAACTCAGCGATCACGATTGATCTCACCAAAGTATAACGACGACTTACCAACTGGGACTCTATTAGCCGAAAATGACAGGGGCTCCTTCAGAATTTTTCTTCCAAAAGGCTGAGATTAGATGGGATCGAAAAATGATAGAACAGATAGGATAATTTTTCAGCAAAAAGGGTGAGCCAGATATGGCTCGCCTAATGCACCTGTCAAATCGCCAAAGTGCTCTTCAGTTTTCCAAAATTCCCAGAGCTTAGGGACTTCAATTCCACCTACACAGTCAACACGCATTATTGAAATGCCACTAAAACCTTGGGTTTCCTTCTAAGAAATGCCTTATTTAACGTCGTGGAACGACATAGACATGCTGTCAAACATCATCCTAGTACATTACCTCAATCGCACTCACACCATGGTCCTCTTCAAAGTACAATTTCAAGTGTTGATCATTGACCTTGAACTTGTACCCATTATCATTTTCTATCTCAATTGCACCATTATCAAATACTCTAGCAACCTTAAATGGTCACGGCCATTTTGACTTCAACTTTCTCAAGAAGAGTCTCAATTGAGAATTGAAAGGCAACACACGATCACCTACCTAAAACTCCCGATGTAGGATTTTAGCACCATGCCGCTGCTTCACCTTCTCTTTGTAAAGGGCTAAACTCTCATATTCCCTTAGCCAAAATTCTTCTAACTCATTGATTTGATTTAGACGATTTCTAGAAAAAATCTCACAATTCAAATTCATAGCTTTCTATGCCCATAATGCTTTGTGTTCCAACTCTATTGGTAAGTAGCAAGACTTTCCAAACACTAGTTGATATGGAGACATTTCGATGGGATATTTAATGGTTGTTCGTAAGGCCCAAAGAGCATCTTCAAGCTTTCTCGACCAATTGGTACGGCTGACATTCACCATTTTTGCCAAGTTGTTTTTGATTTCATGGTTTGATACCTCAACTTGACGACTTGTTGGGGATGGTGAGGCATAGATACCTTTTTTCACCCCATATTTTGACCAGAGTGTTTCAAATTGGCGATTACAGAAATGGGAGCCACCATCACTTATGATAGCTCATTGGGTACCAAATCTCGTAAAGATATACCTTTTGAGAAATTGTGTTACACTCCGCCACTCATTGTTGTGTAAATCCACCGCTTCAACCCATTTCGAAACACAATCAATGACCACAAAAATATACTTGTTACCAGAAGAACTCACAAAAGGGCCCATGAAGTCTATCCCCTAGACATCAAAAAGTTCAACTTGAAGAATTGGAGAAAGTGGAAGTTCATGCTTTTGAGAGATACCCCCTTCCATTTGGCATTAACACATACTTTAAAAAATTAATTTGCATCTTTATATAGTATTGGCCAATAGTATCAACATTGCAAAACCTTTTATGTTGTTCAAATTCCACAATGGTTACCACCTACCGGCGATGCATGGAAAGCTTCAAGTATTACTTTGACCTCAACTTTCGAGACACAACGCTAGATTATATGATCACCACATTCCCTAAAAAGATAGGGGTCATCCCAAAAATATTTCTTCACATCAAAAAGGAACCTCTTCTTTTGATAACCACTAAACCCTTCGGGAACAATTCCACAAACCACATAATTAGCATAGTCTTCATACCATGGTGTTGAACCATGAGAGAGCATCAGGACTAATTCATCGGGAAAGGCATCCTCTATGTCTCTTTTTTCAGCCAAAGCTACACTTGGTTCAAGACGAGATAGATGGTCAACCACTTGGTCTTCACAACACCTTCGACCTTTAACCTCAAAGTTAAATTCTTGGAGAAGAAGCACCCACCGAATCAGCCTTTGTTTGGCTTCTTTCTTTGCCATTAAGTACCTAAGAGCAGCATGGTCAGGGTGCACAATCACCTTAGTACCCAATAAATAGTCTCTAAATTTCTCAAAACCATACACAACAACCAACAATTCTTGTTCCGACGGTATAATTATTTTGAGCACCATTTAACATTTTCCTATCATAATAGACAGGATGGAAAAGCTTGTTCTTATGTTGCCCATGGACAACACCAAGAGCTATACCACTAGTATCACACATCATCTCAAAGGGAACACTTTAATCCGGAGCAATAATGATTGGGGTCGAGACAATTTTCTCATTCAAACACAAGAATGCCTTCAAACAATTCGCATAAAAATCAAAGACGCTCTCCTTTTCATGAAACTTAAAATAAGGAATGGCCACATTAGAGAAATCTTTTATGAACTACCTATAGAGTCCGGCATGCCCCAAGAAACTCCACACACCTTTAACAGAAATTGGAGGAGGCAACTTAACAATCAAATCTATTTTCGCTTGATCAACTTCAATACCTCTTTTCAAAATTTTATGCTCGAGTAGAATCCCTTCTTTTATGAAGAAATGACATTTTTCCCCGATTAAGAACAAGATTAGTCTCGACACAACGCTGCAACATTTTACTTAAATGACTCAAGCATTCATCAAATGAATAACCTATGATGGAAAACTCATCCATTAAAACCTCTGTTGACTCTTCTACCATATCCGCAAAGATTAATAAAATGCACTTTTCAAAAGCCGTCGGAGCATTACACATCTCAAATGGAATTCTTTTGAAAGATAACATCCCATACAGACATGCAAAAATTTTCTTTTCTTGATCATTTGGGGCTATGGAAATTTAGTTGTACCCCAAATAACCATCTAAGAAGCAATATCGTCCTCTATCCGCAAAGTGATCTAACATTTGGTTAATAAAGGGCATTAGAAAATGGTCTTTCTCGGCAACAGGACCGGTAGCCCCAAGCTCATTCTTCGCATTGGGAACCAAAGTCATACCACCCTTCTTTGGAATGCATTCTACCAAAATTACCCACTTGTTATCCTCAATGGGGACTATCACACCAGCATCGAGCAACTTGATGATCTCCTTCTTCACCACTTCTTGCATAAGAGGATTTAATCTTCTTGAATGCTTAATGTTCGACTTGCAATCATCAGCTACTTGAATCTTATGGGTACAAATATCCGGAGGAATCCCGACAATATCGCCCATTGACCAACCCAAAGCTTTAACAAACTTCTTCAATACCCTAATCAAGGCCTCTACTTGCCCTTCCAAGAAGTCAATTGCAGTGAGTACCGGAAATGTGTTATCGGCCCCAAAAATACATACTGGAGATGCAAAGGCAACAATTTCAATTCCAATTTCAGTGGCACCTCAATGGATGGTTTAGCCAGAGAATTTTCCCACTTTTTCAAATTAATATCTACCTTCTTGGGATTGGATGAGAATGAACCCGAAACCACAAGAGATGCAACCACTTCATCAAAATCACCAATTTCCTCCCCATCATAGTTGAGTGAAATAGTCGTTAACGACTCTCCGCAACAAGAAACTTCGCACAGTCCACCCACATGCTCATCTACCCGTAGGTGCTCAGACTTCCCCAGACATCACAAAGTACTGCTCAATTGACGATTTGCCCTTAAGAAAGTCATCACTCTGTCTATCATTTGTCAAAATCATGCAATCGGATCAACGCTGAGCTACTCAGACTTCACCCACATCAAATTCAACCAAGACCCACTAAATTTAGGGGTTCAATTCCGACATTTAACCAACGCGTTCAATTTTAGCATTTTCTAGGCAAAAGCAAAAGTAACCAATTCATGGGCAAAGTTCAATATGATCATTATAGTACTACCCAATGAAATCAAGCACTCACAAGCATCAAATGGCATATAGCCCATGTATAAACACAATTTCAAGCTCAAAATGCGCAATGAAAATCGAAAACCAACCTCAATTAGGAAGAAAACTTGAAAATAATAGGAGAACGGGGTTGGGTCGATTGCTCAACCAAGAAAAAGCACTCCACGCACTCCAAACTCACACACTAAGGACTTTCAACCACTCAAATAAAGTATTGCAAGATAACGGGAAGAAAGGGCTCAAAGATTTCAAAGGGTTTTCTTTTTGAATTTGAAAATATCCTAGGCCTTTTTATATTAGGCACACTCAGTGGTCACGACTAACATCGTCGTGTGTGTTCGATGGATCATTGATTGGAGCTGAAGCTCGCCAAAAATTCTTGAACGAACACCAAACCTGAAGGCTGATTCGGCGGAGTGTACTTCGGCAGATCGCCATTTGAAGCTCAGATCACCGAAATTGACAATATACTTTTCTACATTTTCTAGCTTAGAAGGCGGAAAAGGATGAGTCCGCACAACTCCTTCGGTGGATCGTCGTGCTGGTTTTGGCATCACCTAATATTTTATTTACAACCTTTTTGACTACTTTTCAATCTGCACTCACTACACACGTTATTGAAAGCAATAAAACAAAAATAAACACTTGGGTTGCCTCCTAAGAAGCACCTTATTTAATATCGTGGCACGAGATGGTTCTCATTTCTTCAATATTCATTTTTGGGATTTGGGACGGTGTCACTAAGCAATGTTCCCTTTTGCCTTGGATTGAGATGAATGGAGATCTGGCACAATTGGGTCTCTAGTTGCTTGATAGATACCGAATGAGAGGTCACCATTTGAGATAAAGTAGAGAAGTCATTTTTCAAATCCTTCAACACTTTGTCGAACCCTTCAACCTTGTAGAAGATCTTTGTAAATATTTCCTCGGTTCAGTTTCCTTCGGGCCCAGCTGGATCTCTTGGTTGTTGACGATCATGAGGAGGAGCATATCTATCTTTGTCAGCCTCCCTATCTCTCCAATTTTCACCTCGCCAATCTTTCCACCCATTATCTCGATTCTTGTTCCAACCTTGGTTCCTACCTTGTCGTTGGTAGTTTGGGTAAGAACCCCCCATTTGGTTTCCCAAATATTTAACTTATTCATTGTATAATGCCTCAAACTTGGCATCATCCGGGCACTGCCCACTATTAGTTCCAACTGCATTCACTGATTTAAGTCCACCTCCCATGAAATGATTACACAACAAATCCAGTTGGGTCATCATTTTGGCCATGTTTTCACCTCGTTCATTGTCCTTCTTGATTAGTTCTTTGCTCAAACACAGTTGTAGCGTAGACACTTGGTCTTCTCTAGGATGTTATGCTCGGTTAGCTTTAGTCATGTCATCTAGCAACAAAACAGCCACATCATACAGTTGTCTCATTAATCCTCCTTGGACTAACTGATCAACCACACATTTATTGACTGAATCCAGGCTACAATAGAAGTATTGCAGAAGTAAATTGTCTAGAACACCATGTGTTGGACAATGCAAAAGTAATTTCTTGAACCACAACCAAGTCTCATGTAGAGGTTCACCTCCAATGCGCTTGAAATTTTAGATTTGGGTTCTAAGTTTCACCATCTTTGAAGGGGAAAGAATCTCTCCAGGAAAGCTTCATTCAACTCCTCTCAAGAAGAGATAGAGTCATTTGGCAATTTCGCCAACCATCTTGTAGCTTCACCCGTCAAAGAGAACGGGAATAACCTCAACCTCACGGACTCTTATGAGACGTTTCTTAACACAAACGGCCCACACACCTCCACAAAATTCCTAAGGTGTTCATGGGATCCTCATGAGCTAAACCCCCAAACATTCCTCTTAGTTGGAGCAATTGTAGCATTTCTCTGGTTATATGAAATACAGCCCTCCCAGCTGTGGGAGGTATACGGATGGCTCCCGTGGTGTGAACAATATTCACATGCATATCATTTAAATCACCGATGTAGTCGTTTTGACCATAGTGACTATCGTTGTCACTATATCAGACCTGCAAATCAGCCAACAGCAGCATCACAAAGCAACAATCTACTACAACTAAATAACTTTACAAACTAATTTCTCAAATAGAATTCTGAACCACCATTCCCAGGAAATGGCGCTATGTTTGATAATGCTCAAATGTACCCTTTAAAACCAATTAAAAGAGACAACAGTTGTAGTCAATAAGAATACCCAACTAAGAGTCGAGGTTGAATCCCACAGGGAATGGTATATCGTTGCTGTTGACACCCAATTTTGACCTAACATTTTTCAAAATTTATAACTTTTAAGTTTTATTCATTCAATAGTTCAAAATATATTTTTTATAATTTTAAATAAGTTTATCGATACTTATCCTTTTTTCTCAAAATTTTAGGATTTTTATCAGTTTATTTTAATTACATTATTTTTTGCCACAATCGTTTAAATATTTTTCATTTTGATTAAATTATTATTATTGTTAAATTATATTTTTTTATATGTCATTGGTTACATTTATTACATTTTTATATTCATTTTATTCGTTACATTTGATAATATTTATTTTCATATTTTTCCGCAGTCTACAAATACATTCAAATGTGGATAAGATCGCATACACACATATTTTATTAATCGGTGGTTTTGGCCCACGGTTTTAAAATAATGGTATTGTACTATAGGTGATTTTCAATTTTCTATATAAACAATAGTTTGGTCATTAAGTTAGGGTGGTGGATAAAATTTTAGATAATGGGTGTAATTTTTAGATTTTTTTAGTTTTAAAAATTTCTTTTAGTGTTCATAATTTTTCGGTGACAAGATCACCAGAGCTCCGCCGGAATCCGGTGAGTCCACCCCCAAAGACCCATTTCCCATTTTTTCCATTTTTTCCGACGAACCACTCAAAGATCCTCACCCTCTTCTCTTCTCCACCTTCCTCTCCTCACTATCCACGAACAGAGCAACCTTCCCAGTTTCATTTTTTCCGGCGACCTCCATAGACATCACCGAAGCAACCAAGCAAACCAGCAAGTTCCATACAACCCAGAAACAAACCCAAACCACCATGGTTCCTCCCATCTACCCCGTTTCTGCGAACAAGACCACTCCAATCCACCGGCGAAAACCCACCACAAAAACAACCTCGTCTCCGACATGAAACAACCAATAACATCCCCATTTCCAGCCAAAAGCAATTAACAACAGATCCACAAACCAATGCACCTCACTGTTCTCAGTTCTCCGACCACAACAGGTCATAAACAGTGGCGGAGCCAGGATTTTCATTAAGGGGGTTCAAAATCTAAAGAGTAGACACACAAACTAGCCGAAGGGGGTTTGACATCTACTATATATATATAAAAAATTTATTTTAACCATGTATAAAATAGTATACTTTTTTGCCGAAGGAGGTTCAGATGAACCCCCTGAACTCAAGGTGGCTCTGCCACTGGTCACAAACCCCAACCAATAACAACCCCCAAAACCAGCAAGAAAACACCAAAACCGACACCAAACAACATCCAACCACCACTGTAGCAAGACCCCAATTAGAACGCAACCTCAAA
The DNA here is from genome assembly GCA_018342035.1 of Solanum appendiculatum. Taxonomy (NCBI): domain Eukaryota; kingdom Viridiplantae; phylum Streptophyta; class Magnoliopsida; order Solanales; family Solanaceae; genus Solanum; species Solanum appendiculatum. The sequence goes on along the minus strand of JAGDQO010001406.1, from coordinate 564,143 downwards.
TGTCGGTGGAACAACAACGAACAGCAACTCCAGCGAACCAGCGAAAAACTACGATGCTAGCGAGATCTGAGCTCCCACGCTCACTGGAAAAAACCTTAATTGGTAACTTAGATTTTCCTCCCGTTTTGTCCTTTATTTATTTATTAATATTATTATAATAATTATTTTAATTCATGTGTACTGCTCTTTTCTCATTTTGGTTGGTAGTGGTTATTTTATAATTATCTTATTCATGCCCATGACAAACTTTTATTCACTGTTGTGATAACTATTGTTGGAACATTTAGGGACTGTTTGGTAGGGAGTATTAGGATAAATAGTCCATGTATTATGTATGGTATTATTTAGTACTGTGTTTGGTAGGAATTTGGATCTGTGTATAACTAATACATGGATCAGTTATACATCCTACATGGTATTAGAGGATGTATTACTAATACCTTCCATTTGGAAGTATTAGTAATACATAGGATTTAATACCATGGGATAAGTCTATGTAAATACAAAAAATATCCGTCAAATCATTTTAATCATTTAGTTTACTTTCTTGATTTTATGTTTTATATTTGTATTAGTAAATTTATTTAAATAAATTTGCTTACAAAATATTTAGAAAGAGTTGTTTGTTACTAAATAAATCTAATACAAATCAATACAATATTTGAAATGTGAGTTGTTTAACATTTACTAATTAAAAAGGCAAATATATATTTTTGTATGGTTTTCTAATTATTTGTATTTTGAAAAATTTATAAAATTGCAGACATATTGAAATTACAACTTGCAATTTTTATGTATTAATGAAGATGGTTTATTCAATTTTACTATTGTTTGTCATCTTTTCGATTTTAAAAGTAGATGATTTATATTTTTACATTGAAATTTGACATTTTGTAAGTGATAAATTTATTAAGATGACAATTATTTATTCTCAAATAATCTAAGATAAAAAATAGCAAACATGACAACAAAATTGTTCTTCTCCTAGCTAGTTAGAAGGTTATAAAAAAATAATATTGTCTGACAATTATCTACCTTGATCCAATTATATAATAATTCAAGGGTAAAATTGGAAAGAAACTTTTTATAGAGTTTTAATCCAAACACAAGATTGAGGTAAAAAATAATGAACCAAACACTTGATAAAAATAAACCCTGCACTACTAATTCATGCACTACTAATCCCTGCATTACTAAGGCATGCATTACAAATCCCTGCGTTATTAACATTTGTACCAAACGGCCCCTTAGGATTTTGAAGGAATTATTTAAGGATTTATCTTGATTTGTTTGTCTATTTTGTTTCTGTTATATTTTCTTTAATAATTAGATTAAGGCGAAATAGTTTGATAGACCCTTGTACTTGTATGAGTTTGTATTTTGAACCCTTCTACTTAACCTTTTGTCAACTGAACCCTTGAACTCATTGAAACTTAGTATTTTAAACCCCTTTTTTGACCTATCATCCGACGTGTCATTTTTGTCCAAAGTGCGTGTGATACACACATTTTAGGCGCGTGAGAGCTTAAAAAAAGACAACAAATATCAATTTTTGACCTAATTAAGAGTTATGTTCTTCCCCATTTATTCATTCACCATTGTTGAACAAAAGAAGCTTTTTTTAGGGCTTTTCTACTCTTCAAATTTTTCAATCAAAATCTTTTCCCCATTATTTTTTCCGTTGCTGCCTTTCATGCTCATCATTTCTTGTGCAAGTTCCTTCTTTATTACTTTACAAAAAGAGCCTCCATAAACTCTAAATCATCTTATTATTCCACAAAAAAAAATTAACACAAGCACTAAATCCTTTTATTATTCCAAAAAAAAGTATTGAACTTATCGATCTTACTTTTCAATAAGCATTGCCTTCTCCATCATATACCCATATGAACAAATTATTAAAAAAAAATAGAAAAGTAAAAATTGGTCAAAAATTAAAGAGAAGGAAAGAAAGAGAAATTTAGACTAAAATTCCAATGGATAGACGAGAAAAGTTAATAGTGGGGGGCTTAATTTAATTTTAAATTGATCTCAAATAATTTTGCAGAGAAGAGAAGAAGAATGCGAAATGACGGAATAGTTAATAGACGAGAAAAGTTAAAATTGGTCTCAAAAAAATTTTGGGGGCTTAATTTAATTTTAATATTTTATTTTTTTACATGGCAATTGAAAATGACGTAGAATTTGCCCTGTAATGGTTGTATTATATGCACAATAGATTAGATGAGAAAAGTGTTTAAAATACTAAGTTTCAATAGGTTCAGGGGTTTAGTTGACAAAGGGTTAAGTAGAAGGGTCCAAAATACAAACTCATACAAGTACAAGGGTCCATCAGACCATTTCGCCTTAGATTAAATATGTATTTAGTTTGATTATTGTCTTTCACCATGATTTGTTATCATCTTGTTGTTATCTTTGAATGTTATTTTTATTTCTTTATTATACTATCAATGTTAAGATATAGAATTGGCCAATGAAAAAATCTTTCCATCGGTTTTAGAGGTATCCCCATTGTAAAAGATGGAAATTTAGTTTAAGTTTATATATTTGGTATTTTAAAATTGGCCGATAAAAAATTACCGTCGATTTCCAAGGCCTCCCATGTTAATAAGACGGATTGTTATTTTTAAGTTATTATTTGATTCATTCATATTTATTTGTTACTAACACTTTTACTAAGTGTCTTTACAGATATCCAGAGTTGCTTTTCCAGGAAGCTATTCGAATGAAGTTCGATTTATATTTTTTATTGTGCTTATTATTGACGTTAGGCAAACTTAGGCCGTTTCTTATATTATTATTTTACTTTATTATTTGTATATATTTCATGTTTACTATACTTGTACATTATATTTTATCTCCTCAATTTGAAAAAATAAATTCAGTCGGAACCCATAATTGTAGATTTTGAAGAATGTCTAATACCTTTCATTCGGAATCACTTGAACTCTTACCTACAATCTATTGGTGTCGTAGACTATTTGTAATTAATTAATTGGTTTCCTAGTTTTTTCCAAAAATTAGGTGGCGACTCCTTAAAAATTATTTTATTCTTTTAAATTAGATTAGTTTTTTTGAGTTACCAGGACGTTTCGCCTTATTTGAATAAAGTAGGGATGTAGACAGTTGAGAATTCTATCAAGAAACTTGGATTATAAAGCTATTCATTTGTAATAGTAAAAACTAGTGGGTGGATGATTCCACCAATTAAATCAAAAAAAGATTTTCTTTTCAATTGTCACAATTAAACTAAAGATTGGAAAATTAAAGAATTAACAAACAATCTAGGGGTGCGGAGGTTGGAAATCAATGTCACATAGGGGTAATTGTGCTGCTCTATAGTGATAAAAATTCATGAATCGGCTAGGTTATGGGGGTTTTAGCCACCCATCACAAAAGGCAAAGAAAGTAAACCTTTCATGAAATCATCCATAGGTAACATGAAATTAAGAAATTACAAGAAAACCCACTTTGAATTTAACTTCAATTTGTCAATTTCAAAAACAAAGTTGAAAAACCCCAAAACCAAAAAAAGTGCTCCTCACAAGGTAAAGTGTTTCTTTCCTATAAATTCTCTCACTATCCAACTCTCCTACTTTCTCTCTCCTTTGGGCTATTTATAGTTTTTCAATTTTTTTCCTAAAACTCAATAAGCTACCCATTGGGCGACATTAGTCGGGCTCGTCAATCACGTTGGGTGAATCGCCCTCTTCTCTTCAGCTCACCTTTTCTTGCTCTAGGCTTCAGATGTTTGAACCTCAGTTGGCGGGCTCATTTGAGCCTGTCTTTCATGTTCAGTGTATCGCCGAGTACCACCTTAGTTCGCCTTTTCGAGCCTACAATTTTTCTCCTTGTATTGTCACTTTCGGCAATGATCAACAAGGTCACCCTTCTCATTCGGAGAGTTGCCTTCCCTTTTGGAGTCCACTGACCTGCCTCAGCAAATATGAGTATTGTACGCTGTCACTTTGGGTGAGGTCATGCTCGTTAGGTGATCCACCCTTTTTGTTTGGCGATCATCAATGTATAGTTTGCACTCCTTTTTACATTTTTGGTCATTCTTTCAAACATTCATCCTTGCCTTGTCCATTAACTTTCATAGCTGCAAATCATCAAAATATCATTAGAATAGGATATAATTAGGCATTGAGGACACTAATTGTTAAGCTAAATAGACCTCAAATGAGTACAAATCTACCACTTATCGGATAACACTATTTTCTCCCCCTAATTTTTGAAAAAATGTCTTATCAAACTGACAATCTGTAAATCAAGCTGTAAACATACCTCCAGTTAATGGTTCAAGGTAGAAAATAATGGAGAAAATTTCAAACCCAACATATATTCCTAACCTTCTTTGAGGGACCATCTTAGTGCGGTTTCGTAGTGCCACAGGCACATGTACAGCACATCAAAAATTTCTTAGATGGGATATATTAGGTTCTTGATCCATAATAAGTTGCAATGTAGAAAACATATGATACTTTTTCGGTCTGAAATGAATAAGTGTTGCAACATGCAAAACTGCATGACCCCACATAGAAGTGGACGACCTAGTTTTCATAAGTAATAGTCTTGCTATTAACTACAGACATTTAATTAATGACTCGGCAATGCCATTTTGAGTGTGAATATGAGCAACAGGGTGTTCAACTCTTATACCAATTGATAGGCAATAATCATTAAATGCTTGGGATGAAAACTCTGCAACATTATCAACGCGAATGACCTTAATCTGATTATCAATAAAATGTCCCCTTAAATTTATTATTTGTGCCAATAATTTTGCAAATGCCAAGTTACGAGATGAGAATAGGGACACATGAGACCTTTTAGAAGAAGCATCTATTAGGACCATAAAGTATCTAAACAATCCACTAGGTAGGTCCACAAATATCCCCATGTATACTTTCTATGGATGCAGGGAACTCAATCTCAACTTTAATTAGTGATGGTCTCACAATTAACTTGCCTTAATAACAAGAAGTACAAAAAAATTCACCATTTTAAAGAATATTTAGGTCCTTTAATGGAAGTCCATTTGAATTTTCTATAATTCATCTCATCATTATAGACACTGGATGTTCCAGACGATCATGCCAAAGTACAAAAGTATTGAAATCAGTAAACTTCTTATTTACTATAGAATGTGCCTCAATTGCACTAATTCTTGTCCAATACAAGACAGATGATAAATCAAGGAACTTTACTATAACATATGTCTGCCTAGAAACATTCTTGGTGATAGCAAGATACCAAGATATTCAAGATTTATTTCATCTATTGATTGGATATGATAACCATTTTCACGGATATCTTTAAAACTCAACAAGTTCCTCCAAGACTTGAGAGAAAAACATAGCATCATTTATGATGAGTTTAGTTCCCTTAGGCAAAATTATAATGGCTCTTCCAAAGCCCTCAATCAAATTAGTACTACCAAAAATTGTAGTAACATTCATTTTGCTCATACTCAAATGAGAAAAATATTTCTCATTTTTTAATATCATATGTGTTGTACCTGAATTAATCAAAGCAAATGTCTTCATAATTAGATAACATGCTTTGATAATTATCCATATCTTCAAATAAAATGAAATAAATATCTATTAAGCTTTTATTATAATTTAAAAGTAAGATAGCATAATAAATTATTAACTATCTTCTACTATGTAATTAATAAAGTAATGAACACATGCACATAGTATACCAATGTATTTGTTTCGTGCTTATACGAATAAGTAATATTACATGACATTTTTGCAAGTAAGAAAAACACATTAACTTGTGTACAATAATTAAATAAATATTCAATAACTTTTTAGTACACTATTTTCAATACACTCAATATATTAAAAATTCAGCCATCATTCGTAGAGGAAAACAAAAATAAAATATACAAAACCTATTAGAATACAAACTAATAGTAATTGTAATATTTATTCACTCGACCAATTTAAGACCTAGTTTAATACTCCCTCTGTCCCTAATTACTTGTCCAATTTTCCTTTTTTACTTCTCCATTTTGACAAATCAAGAAAGGACAAAAAAAATTTACCTTTTATATCCTCAATTAATTATTTTTGAAAAAGGTAGAACTTCTTGAAAATCTTAAAATTTTAATTTATCCACTTCATAATTAATAGGGGTAATAGTAAACTCACTATGTCAATCCTAATTTTCTTAATATGTGTGCCAATTCAAAAGTGGACAAGTAATTAGGGACAAAGGGAGTATAAACGCATAATATGATTTAGTGTTTGGCTAAAAAAAATTTCTCCAAAACTTTTTCAAATATGAAAATCAACCCAAATACCCGAGAATAAAATACAAATAAGATTACCACAACTTCATTCACTAAGTTCATGATTTTAGGAAAAATGATACATAACAGGTACATGTAATCAATGTCATTAATAAGATGCACGTGGTTTTTTTCTTTTAAATAAGAAAATAAAATATGAAAAAAATATTATTTAACTAAGCCAAAATCAAACTCAAATTTAATTTATTAATGAATTACAAAACTAATTAATACTAACTAAAGAAAAAGAAAAATTAGCACTCATGTAAAAAACTATCTTTGCATGTTTTATTTAATAACTACTATCAATAAAATAAAAAAAGACAAACAAAACGTTCACTCCTCCATGACCACAGAACCATCACCAATAAAGTGATCTATCTTTCCTTCTGGATGTGCAAAAAATTCTGCTACATCCAAGTGTGTGAGGTCAACTTGATTTTTCAGAGACAAAATTTGCTTCAAAATTTTTCTCTTTCTTCCTTAGTGATTCTAGATAAAGCTCAATCAAGTGTTTGGGAGTACGACAATCATTTGCATAATGATCTCTTCCACCACATGAAAAACTACCTGCCCTAATTTCTTCACGCTTCTCATCCTTTCTTTTTTTCCTTTTGATAGTGATTTTTAGTTGATGAATGATTAGCACCAAGAAAAGAATTACATTCATGACCATAATCATGACCACGTCCACGACCACGGCCACGACCTTTTCCATGAATAGCATGGTGGTCATACGACTCATTCACTTCATGAAGTGGTTCAGATCTAGTAGGGCCGATTATCATTATTTTCATTAATAAATTATTATTTTGCTCAGCCACGAGTAGATGAGAAATTAATTCATAATACTTTTTGAAACCTTTCTCTCGATATTGTTGTTGTACAAGCACATTGGAGGCATGAAAAGTGAAGAACGTCTTTTCCATCATATCAATACCACTAATCATCTCTCCACATAATATCAGCTGAGAAGTGATTATGAATATGACAGAATTATACTCATGAATAGACTTAAAGTTTTCTACCCTCAGATGCATCCAATCATATCATGTCTTTGGATGTATGGCCATCTTCAAGTGGTCATATCTTTCTTTTAGGCCACTCCACAAAATAAGTGGATCGTTAACTTTGAGATATTTGATTTTTAGAATCTTATCAAGATGACGACGCAAGAATATCATAGCTTCTGCACAATTTTTTTTGATGCTTTATTTTAATCTTTAGTGGTGTCTCCAAGACCCATTGCATCCAAGTGGATTTCAGCATCCAACACTTATGAAAGGTGGTTCTTGCCCGAACTATGAAGGGCAACGAACTTAAGTTTCATAAGATTAGCCATTAAAAATAAAAGCAAAAGAATAAATAATACCTTAATAATTCCTCAAACTTAACCTTCACTCTTTGAGACGGTAGAGTCTCGTGATGATAAAGTATTATAAAACTATAAAATAAGAAGAAGGTGAAAGTACGGAGAAGAGAGAAAACTTACTATTTCTCTTGAGGTATGATTTTATAATGAAGAGATCTCCTCTATTTATAGGGAAATATTGACTTGGTCCCCAAAGGTTAGGGTTCCTAAAATTTCTCTAAAAGATGTCTCATTCACTATATTTATAACACCTTATAATTAGATTTTAAGTGTAAGTGTAATGACCCTCCAGGTCATTTTCTTCGTCTTCTGATCTTGGTCGCCGAGTCGTTTGCATGGATTTTGTGCAACTTTGCATGTTTTGAAGCCTTTGAAACTTCAACGGCTGACTTTAGTAAAAAGTTCAGGAAGATGGCCTCAAAATACAGATTTGACGATTTCATCAGCTCCACAAGGGCCATTTTAGGCTAGAGGCATGGTTGGTACGGGCCCCAAGACTTTTTGTGTGAGTTTTTGTCGTTAGGCGTTTTCACTTGGAAGCTTAAGCCAAGGTTTGACTTTGGTCAATACTCTTGGTAAACGTGCTTAGATGAGAATTTCGTGAGCACGGTTAGCTTAGGAATGTGGAGTTTGATCTAGAACAAACTTTCATGTAGTTCCCTAGGCTTCGAGTCTCATTTTGAACATTTTTGTGATTTTTAGCTTAAAATAGAACTTGGGTGTGGGAACCATTTTTCATCGAAACGACCTCGAATGAAAGTTTTGATGGTTTCTTTGAGTCCAGAATGTCAAATTTGATGAGGTAGCATATATTGTTTGCACCCACGAGGTCCTAAACAAATCCTGAGCATCCCGTCGGTGAATTTGGGGTCTAATCATATCAGCTGATGTGTTGGTTGCTGGTGCAGCCATGTTAGGCCCTCGCGTTTGCACGTCTAGGGCCGCATTCATAAAGGGTTGTTTCCCAGATTTCCACATTCATGGAGCCCTAGGCCACATTTGCGGTGCCTTGGTAGCTGACGCTGCACGTTCGCAGGATGCCAGCCGCGTTCGCAAAGACCTGAGGCTAGCCTGGACGCGTTCATGATGGCCAAATCACTAAAAGACCAGTGACGCAAATAATCCATTATTCCAAACTTCCAAAAGTGATTTCTCCTTCATTTGAGATCCAATTTCGCTGATTCGAAGTCCTGGGTGATCATAAAAGTTGAGGCTATGTTGTGGAGCTATCAGAAATCATCAGGTGTCATTCCTTCGAGGTGAATTCTCATTTTCCTGGGCTGCCTTGGCTTTTTGTTGTTGTTCGTGGTTGGTTAAGTATTGCATGTGTTTCTTGGGTTGTTTCGGGCATACAATTGTGTCCCATTTTGGGACACAAGCTCAGGTAGTCGATTAAGACTAATTGGCAGAGTCAATCTTGGGATTCCTAATGCGGTTCCCACATTATCATTATTGACTCAATTTTGGGTCTATTTTAGATTGTTACAATTTTAGTGTCTAAACATCTGTAATGATATTTTTATCGATAATTTGATAGTCTGGTGGTGTTCGAAGGTGTTTGGAAGTGCATAGCTCGTGTGTGGTTGATTCTGAACGCTCGTAATCTCTATTGTGGTAGGCTTCTATTTATTTTCCTTGATTGAGCTTCTTAGATGATGCCTAGTATAGATCTCATGTAATTTTGGATAATATTTGCCGGGTTTCTAGCTTTTCTCCTGTTATTCCATATTTTCTGGATTCTGTATGAGCCTTGAGCTTAGTGAACATAATGTGGCTGTTGGGATCCTTAGTTTAGGCTAGTTGTTTTGCCTGTGGTGTAGAGGCTCTTGGTTATCCTTGCTAGGATTGATGCATTGTGGCCTTAGACTAGGTTAGACCTAGGTTCTTTAGAGTGTGTTCTACCGCCTCGTAGTTATGTTTGCCCCTATAGGGCTTGTATTGGCTTGTTCTCATTGCATGTGCTTGTGAACTTGGTGGCTTGTCCTAGCCGCAGGTTGTTCCTAGCTATGCTCAGTCAAGGACTAGAGAGGTATGATTGGGGTAAGGAGTCGTCCTTTGAGTTGGTCCCCCTCTTTATTGATTTAAGAACTCTTCTTTTTTCATTTCACTTGTTGTTTAGCAATAAACCTGTTATATAGTTATTGAGCTTGATTATATTGTTGGGCGCGAGACCGTATGCAAGGTCCAGTTTGATCCTAGGTTAGTACTCTTTTCTTTGGTAGCGTGTTTGGATGACTGTAGGGTTATTTAACTTGAGTGCCTTATTTGAATATTGGTGATGGCATGCATTGCATTGTTTGTTCATTCTCATAGATTTTTGTGGTACGATCCCAGTTCATGCATTTGCATATTTATCATTCATGTTGAAATATTGTTTTGCTCGGCTCTTTTTCTAACTGGTTTTTAACGGGAGTCGTACCACTTGGATCACTTGATTTACTGGCTTTTGACATTATAAGGATACCCAGAATCACATCAAATTCTACAATACACAGCACAATAAGATCAACCAGAGTGTCCTGCCTCCGAATGGTCATCACATTAGACCTGCAAACTCGATCCACTACTAAAGAATCCCCTACTGGGGTCGAAACATGCAATGGAACCGACAAGGGCTCAGGACTCACTCCCAATCAAGGCACACAGTAATCCGACACATAACAATAAATAGAGCCGGGATCAAACAAGGCTGAAGCGGGTTGATGGCATAAGAGAATCATACCTGTGATCACGTCATCTGACGCCTCAGCCTCAGCCATGGCTAGAGTTGCATAAAAGTGGCCCTGGGCACCTTTACCCCTCGCATCCACTCTGCCACCTGTCCTGCCTCCCCTGGGGCCTCCCCGAGAACCCTACTGCTAACCCCCTCCTCTAGCTGGAGGTGCTACTGCGGAAACCGGTCTTGCCGCCTGAGGGGCTAGTAAAGCTGACCTGGATAAAGGGCACTCCCTGGCCCAGTGACCGAGCTCCCCACAAGTGAAACAGCCCTGAGAAGGCCTGCTAACCGTTGGAGTTCGGCCACCCCTACCTGATGCTCCTGATTGAAACCCAACTCGGCCCTGACTCGGACTGGCACTATAACCGCTCTAACGGGGCTGATCTCCCTCTAGGTCTGCAATGCTGCCTGAAACGAGTGACTAGACTGCACTGGCTGGAATCCCTGGTAACCCCGACCTTGGGTATCCCTCAACCTGCGATGGGTCCCACTGAAGTTGTCATCTGATCTAACCCTCTTGCCACTGCCCCTGTGGACCTCACGACGAAGATACTCAATAGTACGGGCATGGTCTACCACCTCTAAAAAGGAATAACCCGCTGCCAACAAAGACTGTGACTCAATCCTCAGCTGCATTCTTAACCCTCTAACAAAGCATCGAACCCACTCCTCCTCTGTGGGTAGAATCATGGTAGCATGACGAGACAACACAAGAAATCTGGTCTCGTACTCAGTCACCGTCATGGAGCCCTTTTCCAACCTCCAGAACTCATCACGAAGGTGATCCCTGATGCTCCGGGGAATAAACCTGGCCAGAAAAGCCTCGAAAAACTTGTCCCATGATACTGGTGGTGCTTGGGCTGGCTTGGTCCCAATGAACGAATGCCACCACTGTCTGGCTGGTCCTTCTAGCTGATAAGCTGTGAAGTCATCTCCTCTGGACTCCACTAAACCCAAGGCCTGCAAACTCTCACAGCAAGTAGTCAAGAACTCGTAGGCATCCTCCCCCATAGCCCTGGAGAACCTCGGCGGTGATAGTCTTAAAAACACCCCGAGCATCTTCTGCTCTCCCAAAGGCATAATCATGTCCAATGGGTCCAGCTGAACCACGGCTGGTGGTGGTGGCTGAAGAACCTCTGGTGCCACTACTGCAGCCTTGGCTTGCTATGCCTGAACCGGCTCTTGGAGTGGTTCTGGGGCCGGCTGCTGCTGCTGCATACACCTGATGGCAGCTAGAATCTGGGCAAGCATGCCCTGAAGATCAGGATCCACAGCTGGTGCTGGTGGTGGCTGGGCTAGTCCCGGCCCCACTGGCTGAGGAGGAATCTGCTCCGGCTCTGGAGTCCTCTCTCTCTCTCTTGGACAGGTGTCGCAGCACCACGTCGACCTCCTCTGCGCATACGAGTCATCCCTGTAACAAAATGGAACAAGTGAGATTTCAAGAAACCAAATGGACAGCAACTCACGAAAAATATACAAAGTAAGAAAATATCCTAAGGACATCCTATAGCCTCCTGAAGATAAGTCACGAACGTCTCCGCACCGATCCTCAAGACTCTACTAGATGTTAGTTCTGTACAAGTGAGACCAACGAACCTAGGCTCAAATACCAATTTGTCATGACCCGATTTCTCAAGTCATGATTGCGCCTACCAATCCACCAGTAGGCCAGCCCAAACCCTATCCCAATACCAAATAGTAATAGGACTAAGGGTGGAAACTAATCCTCAAACTAGCGGAAGCATAAAACAAGGATAAAAATCTGAAAGCTGGAATAAGACCAAAATAATAGATACAACACCTCCCTAAATCTGGAAGTCACAAGTACAGAACTACTAATCAAGAGTACAAGTCCCAAACGTGGACCACAGAAACAACTGTCTCGAAAAAAAAAACACAAGCCAAAATATATATACAGAAAGAGACAGGTAATCCCAAAACGCCATGTGCTCACCCTAGTCTCCTGAAAGGACAGCTCCAGGCCTGATCTCAACGCTGATAACAGGTGCTCGGACCTGCATCATGAAAATAGATGCAGAGTGTAGCATGAGTACCAAAACAACAGGTACCCAGTAGGCATCATAGGCCGACTGAGCAAGAAAGGTAAAAACAGGCAGACAAGATAGAATCAGCAACAACAACAACAGAGGTTAACAGAAAGGAAATAGAATAAGCGGAAAGTGAACTGAGGATAGCTAACTAAACCCAACTGTGGGCCCCATAAGACCCGCTAGCACACTCGTGCGCAAGTTTAAATAAAACCTGAACGAACCCCCATAAGCCCGATAGGTACACAGAAGAGCTACACTACATAATTAAAGGAGATCCATCACCAGAAACTATAACACCCATGGGTCCCAGACCCAACTATATAATACCTAGGCCCCGCCCAATCATCAGTCCCGAACTGGAAATATCAGACTCTAATCGGGAACGTCAGTCTTGAGCTGGAATAATATATCTCGCTCTATGGTCTTGAGCTGGAATGAACGAACTCTAACCGTTTAACATTATTCTCGGACGGGAGCTAATCAGTCTACGCTCAACAGTCTTGCACTGGAAATACCGGTTCCAATCAGGTAACGTCAACCGCGGGCTGGGACTAGTAGCTTAGGCTCCACGGACTCATACTGGAAATAACGGGCTGCAATCGTATAGCATCAGCTATGGACCGGAGTGAGTAGCCTACCCCCGACAGCCTAGCGCTGGAAATACCGGATGCTAACCACGTAACCTAAGTCTCGTACTGGAGCTAACAACCTCAAACCCGATAAAGCCACTACGAACAACACAACACAAGGCTAAACACCATGGACCGCCGCCCCACAAGGATATCAAACTAAGGCTCTCAGCCTAACATAATTCATCCGTCAATCGGCTCAACGCAGGATCTTCCGGCAGCATTCCACAATCTCATAAATAAAGAGGAAAGAATCAGAAGACCCAAAGGCCACGAGAACACCTAAATTAAGGCTCACACTATCATACACAAGTCTGTTATATCATCTACAAGGACCTAGTCCATCTGAATCGCCGTCGGATACATACTCAAATCAACAAGTGCATAGGACTAAGGCAACACTACCTTAGCCTCTTCTAAGTCCGAAATCACAATAATCAACCCAGCACAGAATCCAAACACCTGGACCCACTCATGCATCGACAGATAACCACCCAACAGATAATTCCCAACACAAATACCAACAATCCAAATCAACAGCCCAATCTACAGCATGATACTAGCCCATAACAGTCCAACAGTCAACTATAAAATAGGAAATCGAATAATAGGGAAACAATACTAGCTAACCACCCCAGATTCAGAAATATCAACCAGCATTTACATAATCAAGCTCAATCTAGAAGGAAGGGAAGCCGTAACCTACCAAAAAGCCGATCACAAGCGCTCCAAGTCACTCAACCGAAGATTTCCCCTTCTGAACGGCCTCAGACTGCTGCCACGCTATCAAAAATAGAATCACAACGTCAATACGGTCGTTTAGACACTAAAATCAATAAATTCGAAGACAGACCAATTTTGGAGTCAAATTGGGCAAAGTGGGACCCGGTCTGGATTTTTCGGAATTGACTCCGTGAAAAGGTCTCAAATCCTTCCCCAAACACGAATCCCAAAATGGATCACCCATTAGGGATTGGATCCGCTCCTAACCACCCACAATAACAAATCACAAAACTAAACAAAATAGGCCAATAAAGAACTTACCCTTGATTTCACAGAAAACGAGGAACACCCAACGAACCCCAACCTAAAACCCACGAAGCCTACGAGAATCCAAGCGCCTGGGACTTTGAATCACCAGAACCGACAACCGAGGAGATTTTTATGAGGGTTTGAAGCTCTCCAAAATGGGAGCTTCAACCTCATTAAATAGACACTGCCACGTCCTTCCTCTCTGCAAAAACGGAGAACAAACTTCCAGTGACGTACAGACCTCCACGAACGCGGAAAACAAAGATCACCCTCACCTAGTAGACCTCTGCGAACGCGGAGAGCCCTCCGTGAATGCGGAGCACAAGCTGCTCCCACACACATATACCTCCGCAAACGCGGAGAGCCTTCCGCGAATGCGGAGCACAAGGTCCCCAAACCTCCGCAAACGCGGCCACTGGCCCGTGAACGCGGAATAGTCACCTTCATACCTCCGCGAATGCGGAGCCTATCCCGTGAACGCAAAGAACAATGGTGTCTTCACTAACAGCTGCTGCACCAGCTAAGTTTTGGAGAATTCCAAAACTCCGACGGGGTGCTCGGGATTCGTTCGGAACCCCGTGCACGCTAAAGAAACATGGTACCCCCTCGAATTCGACATTCCAGACTCAATGGCGCAGTCAAAATTTCCATACGAGGTTGTTTCGACAAAAAGTGGGTCCCACACGTAAAGAGCCATTTTAGCCAACTTCTACCGGAGGCCTTAAAATCAGATCGGAAGCTCCCGGTAATTCTCTAAGGGTCGTTGTAGACCAAACTCGGCATTTCAAAACTAACCGCGCTGTCGGAATTTCCATTCGAGTGCATTTTCCAAGAATGTTGACCGAAGTCAACCTGAAACCAAATTTCAAAGACTAAAGAGTTACCTGGCCCCAACATCACACCAAAAATCCTGGGACTCAGGCAAACCATGCTCTAAGCCTAATTTGGCCGCTTTGGAGCTGATGGAACTGTCAGAATTCTCATCTGAGGTCGTTTACCTGAAGTTATGACCGAAATCAACTTTTCAAGGTTCAAAAGCTCCAAAACAGAAAAACAGGCGTAAAACCAAAACGAATGACCAGGCGACCGAGCAGTCAGTGCCTGCAAGTCATAAATGACTTGGGATCGCTAGAGGGACGCTCTAAATGACAGAAAGAAGGCATTAACACATAAATGACCTGGAGGGTCATTACATGGATGTCATCACTCCTCATTGGATTCAATGACTTGAAATGTACACAGTGCATGATATAAATTTTTTCATTCAATATTTGTTCCTTTTAGCTTTCTACAATTATAACTTATTCATTTATTCAAACCTTTTCTTTTTCTTTCTTTCACTTATAAAAAATAGATATAAAATCAGCTAGACTTTGCCAAAAATGGTTCTCTATTTAAAAAATTCTTCTTTTTTGATAAAAAAATCTTATATTTTCATCTAGCGTACCTGCTTATTATCTACAATACATACAATCATTTTATAAGTTTTATATCAGATTAGTTGATTGATAAGTGTCAAAGGTAGACGTATCACAACATATGAAGAAAGTAGTCAAGCATATTTTACGAAGGGAGGGAGTCTCGGGCAAGATTGTCGCATTAATCATTTTTTCCTCTTTACTGTTACTTTTATTGAGTGTCCTTTATGCTTATAGTTTTTTCTTTTCTATGTAAAAGTTCATAATAAACTAGATTTGGTTATATATACTTTTTCTATGATGTATTATTTACTGATTTTCTGTAGAAAATTGTGTTACGTGTGTTGTTTCTTTATGTTGTACCACAAAAATTAATACCAAAACTTGCCTAATCACCAAACTGATTATGGACATTATATGTTAACTTACTCTTCTATTTGGCTTTAGCAACAATAAGTTATGTATGTGAAATTTCAATAAATAAACATCATGTGATGAAATCACGTTCAAAATGTTCCTTCTTATTTCTCTCAAATTACTAGAGCTTTGTTTTTTTGCTTTGGATAGTTACGTACAATTTAAGTCAATAGTGATATATATTTCTTATTTTTTATTGTGTTTTATTTTTAGAAGTTAAATGTAGGATTTTATGAGATTAAAAATTAAGCCTTCTTATTAAGTCAACTAACAAATTTTAAAATATGTAAGTTAAATATAATATTACTGAATTTCAATTTCTTTCACAATTTACTCTGTTCCGTTATAAAATCACTAGCAAGAACAATCATAAATTAAAGTTTTCATTTCATAAATATAACTTGGCTTAGAAATGGATTGAATAATCAAGCAATAAAGGAAGAAAAAAATGCCCCCGTCTTTCATTAATTTGTTAAGATAATTAAAGTTTTATTTATCTCAACTTCAATAATATACAAGTAGAAAAAATATATATCACTAAGAAGAAGATAACCCAAATCATCATAAACCAAAACTATATTTTCATATGATTATAACAAAAAAAATATACATATGGAAATTGATTTTTAAGAAAGGAGAAAAAACTAAGTACCTAAACTGATTTCCAGGAAATTACATAATTGTGTTAGATTTATATATCTTAAAATCACGTGCAACGCACGTGTCCCAAAAATAGTACAAAAAAGCAAGTCAGAAGTACATTATGAAAGTAGGCTAAGGGTTCTTTGTTTTTGGATACATACTCCTTAATGCTCCATCCGCCAATTTATTGTAGTGGAAAAAGTGAAGAAATGAAAGGATAGAAATACTTGAGGACAAAGAAAATATGATCTTGGTCATCAAGTTCAACGACATATCTGTTGATGTCACATGAAAACTTGGCCACCAAGTTTAATGACATATATGTATTTAGTCATCAAGATGATGAATAGTTGATGGCCGCCGGCACATAAATGAGCTTAATTTTAAAATATTTTTTAAATATCCTACATTCCCCCATATATTCTAAAAAGATTTTGAAATAGAGAACAAGACTTGCTTAATTTCATATGATTAAAATGTTATAGGTTTGGTGTCTTTTTGAATTTTAACTTACAGAATTATTGGTGAAATATAAAATTTCTATTAACCAATAATTCTTATTGTAAGTAACAGATTCTACCAATAACATTTTAATCCTCATATTTTGTTGTTCAACACGATTTTGTGCCAATAAGTCATGCACGTGCCTAGTTATTCATGAGAGCTCTAGAGACTAGGCCAAAATCTTAGAGTAGCGGTGGTGAAATTTGCTTTAAGTTATTGCGGTAGTTTATAGCAAAATAAATTGTTTAGTTTAAGATAATTTGAATTTTGAATTTTAGTTAAGTTGTTTGAATTGTTGAGATATTTTAGGTTATTTAAGTTTCAAATTATGCAGATTATATATTTTATATTTGCTATTTAAACCCCTCAATGCTTGATAAAATTATTGAAAGCCATTTCAATCAATGAGAGATATTTCAATCAATTCTTTTTGTTGTCCCATTTTTAAAAAGTACCAATAGCGGTATCAGAGCTTCATTGATCTTACGAAATCTGTGAAATCATCCAAAGAACTACCACACCATTTTAACCAGTAAGGGCTACCCTTTTAACCCGTCAGGGCTACTATTTTTAACCCGTGCTTTTTTCAATGCACAGACTTTTTAAAACAATTTTTAACCTAAAATTGGCAAGCAACAGTCTCTCTTTGAATGCCCAAAACTGTTTCACTAACAAAAACTATCAGATTTGGTTAGTGAAAATGAAATCATATTTTATGACCTATGTCATATGTGTTGTTGTGATAGAAGAAAAATACCTACAACAATACTTTGAAAATCCTACAATTGCCCAAATAAAACCACTTTGTGAAGAACTTCTACACAATACAATGTCATGAAAGGTGTTTGTCACTACCCAAGAACTGAGGTCATGATGGCATACACCCCAAGAACCTAATTTGGTGTGTAAGTCGAAAGAAATAACACATACAAGACATCCAAAGGGAATTCAAGCCACAACTGAAGAGAAATGAAAAACAACAAAGAAATTTCCAAAACCTAGTATCATAAGCATAAAGAGTATCTAATACATTTCTAGAATCTGGAATACATCTCATGTCTTTGAAAAGAAATTAAAGACTGTAAATGATAGATATTTGAGACCAATAGTGATTCGAAAAATAGAATCTCACCACAACTCCGAGTGGGAAGCAACCACTAGATCCGATCAACCACTACGAAGATCACCCTGACTAAGATATGCATCAAGAAGATAACAAAAGAAGGACATGTACTCAGTAGGTTAGACCAACTGAGTATAAGCAACTAATCAAACTTAATGACATAATTCATTCATCAAGGGTTTGAATAGAATAAAGTTTCCAAACTCAATAAGTATTGAAACACGTCATCATATGATAGGGATAGTAGACGAATCCATTTAAAATTAGCCTTTACCACTTAGAAAGCATTTCTTTCATTTTAAGATGATCAAATATCAATTCAAACCCCTAACTCGGGTATCTCGATGTAAAATATAAAAATAGGCCACATAGCCCCTCACTTATGCAAATTCTCAAATATCACAGGTTTTTCAGCAACAATTAAGGGTATCACACGAGCCTCCACACAGGCTAAGCATCACAAATAGGCATCACATGGACTAAATAAGAAGGTAAGCACTTACAACCTCTAAAACTCATACTACAACTCATTTCATAGTTGACATCCTAAGAAAGATTAATTACTCATCTCATTCTAAAAGAGGGATAGCCAAACCTACCTCGAAGACCGAAACTACACCTGAAAAACTCTATCGAAGCACTCCCTCAACCAAACAATCACCAAAACAATCCCAACCTGTCAAGAATGGAAAGGGTTCATCAAAAGGAGTTCAATGACACCTATAATGAGAAGATCAGAAATTGAGGGTAAAATAGTCCAAAAATCACTTCGGAGATCGAAAGGGTAAAATCAGATTTTTTTTATTCGAGAAACACAATCTACAATCATAGAGGAACTCTTGGTTGAAAAAACCCATTAAAAATAAGCAAGGAATAAACTCTAAGTCAAGAATTACTAATTTTTCCAACTTAGGGGAAAAACCTAAAACCCATATTGAAATCAAGATTAAAAATATTTTCAAAAGATAAAAATAAAGGATTCAACACAGAATTAGTAGAGAAAGCTTACCCACACGAGGTTTCACAAAAGAGCTCCCAAGAATCGCCTCCATAAAGCTCCATAAGATTGAAAATTGAGGAAATGAGAAATATGGGAAGAATCCCAAAATTTGGGTTTTATTCAGGTAAAAATTGGTCGTCGCGATCGCGAGCCACTAATTCAGGAGATTGTGAGACATCTTTCCATGATCGTGAAGGCTAACGGATGGGGTTCATCGCGAATAGGAGCCTAAGGTTCGATATTGCAAAGACCACTAGGAAGACACATGGTGAGCGCGAGCGTATGAGCTACGATTGTGAAGGTCAAAGTGATCTACACCAGAACTGCAAACCAGCAGCTAAACAAAAGGAAAATGCCTCCGATAGAAACTCAAAAAATGTTCAGGTTCTGATAAAAATAAACTAGATATGCTACCCTACTAAATTCAACATTTCGGATTCAATGAAATCGTTGAATTTTAAAAAATAGTTCAAATGATGAAATTGCCTTCACAACTCTTTAGGCTTAAGACTCAACTTCTTGTCCAAATGCCTAAAACTTAACCTAAGGCCTCGAAACCATGACCCACCATCTTACTAGCTCAAACTCGACGCTGTGGATGCAATGGAATTGACGAAATATCCATCCGACACTCAAAACTCAAAATGTTGACCAAAGTCAATAATACTAATAATACTCAACTCAAAAGGGGCAAAATCACCAAAAATACACCCAATCAAAACAGGGACCACACAAACCGTTCTAGTAACGCAAACATGGCATGAAAATGCTAAGGAGGGGGACAAAATAGTCATTTCACAACTAAAAGAAATGTCAGAAGAATGGGATATTACAGTGTTTTTGAAGATCAAAATAATAAAAAAGAAAAAGAAAGAGAAAAGAGAAAGATCGTCAATATCCAAAAAAAAATATGCAAGTTAAAAAATAATCAAGAGAAATTCATCATCAACTGCTAGAGCAAAAATTTAGGAGGAGTACTTTTTAAAATTGAAGTAACTAAAGCAAAGGAGCAGTGTTGAAATTTTCTTTAAGTTACTACCGTAGTGTTTAGCAAAATAAGTTGTTTAGTTTAAGATAATTTGAATTTTAAATTTTAGTTAGGTTGTTTGAGTTGTTGATATATTTAAGATTGTTCAAAATTTTAAATATTATGCAGATTATGTATTTTGTAGTGGCTATTTAAAGCCCTCAATGCTTAGTAAAATTATTGAAAGTCATTTCAATCAATTGAGATATATTTCAATCAATTCTTTTTACTGCCCCATTTTAAAAAAACACCAACAAGTAGCTTCACTCCACTTCTCATATAAGTTAATTCATCAAGTGTATACTGCTTAAATACATCATCATTGCAACACCTCGAAATTTGGAAAAGGTTAAAGTGGGTTAACGTGCAAGTCTACGAACGCAAAATGGACCATGAACCTTTCATGGAACCCTAAATGGTCTGTTTCGGGGTCCACGACCCATTTAGGGTCAGTGGCCTATCTTGTTTAGGGGCTGCCAGGAATTTGGGTCACCTGGATGGACCCCTAAATGGCCAGTGGTGACTTGTATGGCCCGTTTTGGGGTCCATATAAGTCACCCCATCAGCTTTTAAGTTAGGGTCATTTTGGTCTTTCCCCTATGTATTTGATACCTAAGATATGTCATTTTAACCCCTATTCTAAGCCCTATATAAGTGATTTAAGTCCTAAAGCTATCCATTCCAAATCATTCCCCTATATCACAAATTCCCTCCAAGTTCATCCCAAAAATTCTCTCTCTAAAGCTAAGGAAGAAGAAGAAGGGTTATTTCACTTCAAGAACTTCAATTCATCATAGCTATTGCGCCTTGATTACTAAGGTATGATAGTGTTCACCTATGGAGTCCTTTCCTCCATAAGAGTTCCCTAAATCTTCCAATTTCACAAGTAAGATTCTCAATTCAAAGTTAGGGTTTTATTCATTCTTCATGGGTTCCCTTCAATTGTGATCTTATTGATAAAGTTCTATCTTCTAATGAATGAATTGAAGTAATTACATGATTTTAAGTTTAATTCACATGAACACATGCATGATCCATGATTTTAGATTATGAACCCATGATGAAGCTTATGAATTTATGAAGATATACATATTTTTATGAAATTGATGTAAAGGATTTGAGGAAGCTTTGAGAGGAAAGTATCAATGTTATTGTGAAAGGTTTTCTCACATGCTACTATGATCATGGTTGTGAAAGGTAATTATCACACATGGATTCACATTGGTGAAAGGTTTTCTCATCTAGGTTGAATTGTGTTTAAGGAGCTATTCTATGTTTTGATTTTAAAGATATGGATTGGTATTGATGATTGTCTTTCCTATGTTGTACTGATATTTAATATTTATCTATTTCGTTGGGATTTTGACTTAGCACCGAGACGACTTTGAGGTGGAGGCTCAAATAGGGTAGTCTCTAGTAGCAACCTCTAGTCCCATACATGCCCCTGTAGGATTGTCTTAAATGACCTAGCTAGTGGATCCCCTTTAACAAAAGATGATGTGTATGGGTTCTACCTTGGCAAGTAGAATCCCCTTCTTTTGGTATGAGGGATATACTAGATTTCACGATATAGCCTAGATGGTCTCATTATCGGTTAACGCTAATATCCCACAAAACAAACATGCTTTTCTTTAAAGCTTTCTCATATCTCTTATCTTTAAAATGTTGACCATATCTTATGATTTATATGTTGTTTCTTCTTTAAGCTTTCAAATGTACAAAAGTTGGTCATGCATTACATATTTTACCTATCCATGTTATCATGCCTGTTTTATGCATTGCTATTATACTTAGTACATTCCATGTACTAATGCATACTTGTGCCTACATTGTTTCACTAACGTAGGGTCCGACATTCCTATCGTCATTTTTGTAGCTAGTTGATCTTTTGGCACTCAAGGATTGGTGAATCCTCATGTTTCGAAGACCGAGACACTCTTATTGCTTTCTGTATTGCAGTTTTCAGACTTTGCATATGATGTATGGGTTACGTCTCAATCACTTCCTTATGATATATTAGATGCCTAGCTGAGACTATGTTAGACTTCCACTTTTTCAAACTCCTTTATGATATAAGACTATGACTTTTGAAATCTTCATTTCTATTATCTTGTATGATGTATGCTAAGTGGCTAGTGTAGGGCCTTTCGGGGTTCTATACGCCATGTTACACCTAGAGTATACTTTGGATCGTGACAATCCTTTAGGACTATGAATTAATTAAGAGTTAATAACGCATCCTTCATAATTAGTAGTAGTTTGATCAAGCACTCTATGTTAGTGTGCAGTGTCAATATAGACTTGTTATTACACATATGAACCTACTTCATGGGATCTCCAATCACATAGTTTGGTTACCATCTTTATTGATAGCCATATTGGCCTTAACCCCATCTCTTTTGAGGTTTGAATAATTAATTTTCTTCCCACAAATTTAGTCAGAGAATCAGCCAAATTCAATTCTGACTTCACATAATCAATGGAAACTATTCGATCTCTAAACAACTATTTTATGACATCATGTCTCAATTTCATGTGTCTACTCTTACAATTATTAGATTTATTCTTTGCAATAGAAATTGCAACTTGAGAATCATAGTGCATAGACATATGAGGCAATACATCATTTATTAAAGGGATATTCGCTAAGATATTTCTTAGCCGCTTAGCCTCAGAACTAGAAAACTCTAGAGCTACAAACTCTGACTACACAATTGAACTCCACGATATTGCACCACCACCTAAGGTGAACACATATCCACTAGTGGATTTTTCTCATCTAAATTAGAGATCCAATTTTCATCACAATATCCATCTAATGTACAAGGAAATCCACTATACATGATACCATAATTCATGGTTCCTCAAAAATATTTTATTAGTCTAATTAAGGCAGACCAATGCTCTTTATTAGGATTATGAGTATATCTACTCAGTCTACACACAGTACAATTCATTAAATGCATCAGACTTCTAATAATTTTAGCATATTTACATTTAGTACTTGGATCACCATTATTCTTCTTCAATTGAGAATTAGCATAATACGGAATAGCTACAAGTGTCACATCAAAAGATTCAAACTTCTTTAGAAGTCTCTCCACATAATGTTCTTGTGACAATAAGATACCATCTTCACTCCTTATAACTTTAATTTCCAATACCATATTTACTTCAGCAAGGTCTTTCATATCAAAATTAGTAGATAAAAATAATTTGGTACTCTGCACAATATTTAAATTTGTATCAAATATAAGTGTGTCATCAACATATAGGAATTGTATCATGATAATATAGGCATATTATCATGTTATCTACCATTTTAGTATAAATACATTTATCCACTTCAACAAAAGAAAAGTCATCCCTCAGCAAGACCTAAACAAAAAACTCATGCCACTACTGAGGAGCTTGTTTAAGGCCTTAAAGAGATTTAATATAATGACCCTCTAGATCATTTATGTGTTGATGCCTTCTGTTTGTCATTTAGAACATTTCTATAGCGACCCCAATTTGTTTATGACTTGTTGAGACTAACAGTTTGATCACCTTGTAGTTCATTTGGTTTTTATGTGAATTTTTGAATTTTGGAGATTTTTAAACCTTGAATGGTTGATTTCGATCAAAATTTCAAGAATATGACCTCAAAATCCAATTTTGACGACTTCATTAGCTCTAGAAGGGTCATTTTAGACTAGTAGCATGGTCGACACGGCTCCCAAGGCTTTTGATGTGAGTTTGTATGATTAGGTTAACTTTCATATTATGGTCTTTGACCTTGGTAAATGTTCTAGGTAAATGTGACCAAATAAGAATTCTGTCAGCATGGTTAACTCTGGTATGTCGAGTTTGGTCTAGAATGACCCTCCATGCGGATCCAAGTCTCCCGGGCTAATTTTGAGTCCCTTACAGATTTGGCTTAAAATGGAGTTTGGTGTGGAACCCATTTTGTGTCTAGAAGACCTCGTATGGAAGTTTTGAATGCTCCGTTTAGTTCGTAACGTCAAATTTGACAAGGTAGCATATCTTGTTTGCATGCACGGGGTTCCAAATGAATTTTGAACACCCCGTCAGAGATTTTGATCTAGCCAACAAATAGCTGATGTGTATCAGTTGGTGCAGGGTGAATTAACCTTTCACGTTCACGAGGCCATTGGCTGCGTTCACAAAGGGCTGGATGTTTTCCCTCCACGTTCTACTTTCCATGATCGTGGAGCCCTGGTTGCCTGATCACCACGTTCGCATGTCCTTTGTCGCGTTCGTGAAGGCCATTTTGTTGGATCTCTGTGATCACGGGCCACTTTGGTTGTGTTAACACTCAAATTACTTTAAAACAATTAGAAGAGTAAGTGGTCATTAGAAAAATAAATACCCAACAATAGAGTCAGGGTCAAATAGAACAATCAGGGATATAATGCAAGTAATTCAATTATAAAATTAAGAATGCGAACCAATTCATTGTAGAAATTAGAGAAAGTGGAGGATGATTCCACCAAATTTACGAAAAGAGTTTTGGTATCAATTATCAAAATTAAACTAAAATCAGGGATTCAAACAAGTAAGAGATTATCTAGGGGTGTGGGGATTGGTATCGATGTCAAATAGGAGTACATGTCCTTGCTCAATAGTGATAAACAATCATGGATAGGCTGGATAATCTACAATGACACTAATCTTCTTTTGATCTCAAAGTATCATATCATAGAATCTTCTTTCGGTCTCATCTATGTGAATCACAAATCAACCCAATATCTTACTAGAATCTGTCTTTCGAGTAGATTTGGCAACTAGAACTGAACCACAATTTCTCTTTTGAGAAAATTATAGAAGCCAAATCTAAATTCCTTGCGTCAAGCTATTTACCCACTTCATTTGATCTCTTTCGAGCATAAATTGAAAATCTAGACTAGGATTACATTAGCAATCTTAACCCATGATTTAACCCCATGCTAATTAGCTCAAATCCATGAATATACAACAGTAAAATAGCACAAGACATAAGACCCACTACATTAAATCAACACTCAACTCCATAATCACAACCCTAAAATTGGGGTTTTAGCCAAGCATCATAAATGGAAGAGAAAGTATACCCATTATGATTTCAGCCATTGGAGAGTTGAAATTAAGCAATAATCTTCAACCCCCACTTTTATTTGATCCCTCAAATGTCAATTACAAGGTTGTTCAAAAACCATCAAAACTATGAATATTTCTCAAAGGATAAAAGACTAAGAAATGCCAAGTCTCTCTAAAATCTAATAAAACTAATAATTTGAAATTTGATCTAAATTATGATATATTTTTTCTCTCCTTTGGACCATTTATAGTTTTCTAAAAATTGGTCCAAAATTCCATGCACCGCCAATTCGGTGACGTTATCGGGTTCGCCTAACATGTTCCGCAGATCGCCATTTGCTCTTTAGCTTGCCCTCTTTTTGCTTCAGGCTTCAGATGTTTGAACATCAGTTGGCTAACTCAATCGAGTCTGCCTTTCATATTCAACGAATCACTGATTACCACCCCGTTCACCTTTTAAGCTTTCATTTTTACTCAGAAATCTATCACCTTTGGTGATGGAACTTCTTTTACGCCCAATGAATTCGGCAAATCGCCATTTCAAGTTTTGTTAACCGACCTACCTTGATTATTTTCAAACTTGCACACTATCAGATTTGGCGCGGTCTGGCCAATTTGGTGATTCACCCTTTTGGTTAGGCGACTACCAGATGGGAGTTTTATACTCCTTCAATGTTTTTGGGCTCTTTTTCATGTATTCTTCCTTGTCTTATCCTTTGGCCTTCATATCTGTAAAACATCAAAAAATCATCAGAATAGGACATAAATAGGCATTGAAGACACTAATTGTTGAACTAAAAAGGACTTAAATGAGTGAAAATCTTCCACTCATCAACACCCCCAACTTAAACTTTTGCTTTTCCTCAAGTAAATCAAGAACACAATTAGTTCAACAATGGTGTCTACGACATTTATCAAATGGGAGTTAACAAGCAAGTGCTATCAATAGACTTCTAACAAGCATATGCAATAATCAATAATGCTCAAAAATTTTCAAATGGTGACTAGCCGGTATCAATCCAAGCTCTCATTAGTGCTCCCTTCTAATGCAAAATCGTGTTTCAACAAAAGCATTCAAGTAACTTCACAACAAAAACGATTCCATGCTCTCACAAAGCACAGTAACAAAGAAGTTAGGAATCAATACAACTCTTACTCTCCTAAAGAGAAATACATACAAGCTTCATCCCATAGGTTTCCCATATTTTTAAATCATCACACAACCTAGTTTATGCAAGATCTCAAGGGTCTTTTAGGCTTGTAACTGATAACGCTCAAATACACCTATCACGGTTCAAGATGTAAGCGGACGTTAGCAATATAAACCCAATAAGGAGTTGGGGTCGATCCCACGAGGAATGGGGATAAGTTCAGAATTCAAATACAAAGTATTAAGGTGATTAAGCTTTTTGTAGATGGAAAACACGTGAAACGGTGCATAATGTAAATTTACGAAATTTCAAATAGCATGCTAGAAGAGTTTTAACGAACGATTCCAATAAAACACAATTCTAAAAAGAGTTTAATCGATGAGAGAAGGGGCCTTTGGGATGTGTGAGTGTTCAACCACCAATTTCACTAAATGGGTCATCACCAATTGCCTAATAATGTTGATCTGTAATGGGTAGGCAAGATTATCGCTATGATAGATATTTTGCAACCAACTACCATGCTTTCAATTGGGTTTTACCAAACCCCAACAGGCTAGACAATCATAGCACAATCTTATACCTTAATTAAACCCACTCTAACAAGCTGAGTAGTACAAGTAAGAACCCATACAATTATCATAAGCCAATCCCACTCAAATGCATCTTTAACAAGCATAAAAAGAGATACACGCTAGAATTAAATTTGCAACTTTAATTCATAAGATAAAAACATGGACTAACAACTGAAACACTAAATCAACAAGTAATTCAGCAATTGATAAGACCCATAAGCTAATTAGGTGTTTGAACATATAATCACACCACGAAAACATCGGGGTTTTAGCGAATCATAATGAAAGTGAAGAATTGGTTACCAAATGCATTCTCCATTGAGTTTTTCAATCTTCACACAGCAGAAATTAATCAACTAAAAGTACACCCATTTCTAGAATCTTCCCAAAGAAAAACTCCAAAAGTTCATTCACCAAGAAAAACTAAGTATTCTAGATACAGCTCTCCTCTCTTGTTCTGCCCCTCTTCTCATTTGAAATCTTCTATTTATACATCCCAAAAATTCCCATGATTTTGAATTTGCAGATCAATAGGCGGCATAAGTTGTGTTTCGCCCTTATATTCGGTGATACGCTGAATTTCCCAATCTCGCCCTTTCGATCCCTCACTTCGGTGCTGATTTCATCATGAAACTTTAGGCGATATATATTGAGGTTCACCATATGGATCGGCGACATGCCATCTGGTCTATCAGCTAACCGTTTTGACTTAGATTATTCCTTGGCTCCCTGGAACTTTAGGCGATACACATCGGGGTTCGCCGTTTGGATCGGCGACACGCTATTTCGTTTATCAGCTCACCGTTTTGACTTAGATTTATCTTTGCTACCCGGAACTTTAGGCGATGTCCTGTCCACTCGGCGCATCACCGAGTTGACTTTGGCGAGCCTCAGCCTTTTTGTTCCTTCAAATTTTGCGCTTTTTGACTTCCTTTTTGCAATATATTGGCTTCATCCCATTCCTTGTCCCTCATGCTACACACAAATGGTTTAACATCAGTTATAGGTGCACAAAATGGCATTAAGGACACTAAATTGGCACAAACTAAGCTATAAATGAATCAAAACTACTGAATCATCAATACCCCCAACTTAAACTTTTGCTTGTCCTCAAGTATAACAAGATATCGGTGCATTCAACAAGGGTGTCTACAAACAGTGCTACTTAAGAACTTCTATGACGGAGCACACAAGGCCAATTTTAAGCTACAAGGATCAAATGTACACCAAAAACATCAAATTCTAACTAGTCATCATCAATTAAAGTACAAGCTCACAAATGCTTACCTAAAACGCAAAACTATGCCCACAAAGGTGCTTGAAAGCTCTTACAACAAAAAGGATTCCATTCTCTCATCCAAACTCCAATTAAGATCAATGAACCGGAATCAATACTACACTCACTCTCAAAAGAGAAAGAGTTTGCACAACTTTGCCCATTGGCTTGCCCGAGTTTTCCATCTAGCCGTAACACTGTTCATGCGGGATCACAAAGGACTTTAAAGGCTTGTAATGGGGCTGGGGTTCAAGGTATGGTCAATTTTGGATTAGTGGCTTTACCTTCATGAAGCATGGCTTTCATTTCACTCAACCTTCTTTTTTTTCTTTTTTTTAAAACACATTTCACTTCATAGCAAATCCTTTGTTACTTTGCATCGCTCACAAAATTTCAATGAGCACCCCATTTTATTGTCAACTTTATGCACAGGGAGAACACCAATTTCCCACATGATTATTATTTATATATATATATATAATTTTTTAGAGCACTTTTCAGTTGATCGGATTTACCAACTCTAGCTCTCTTTCTCTCCTCATTCTCACCACACCCCACCCTTAGGCTTTTGGCCTAAGTTGGTAATTTAAACTAGCCAATACTTCATGAAAATTCAAGTGGGAGAGACATGGAATTTCAATAACAGGCTAAAGTTTTAGTGCTAGTGTTTCAATCAACAAGAAGGATAGGCTCAAATGG
This sequence comes from Solanum appendiculatum, assembly GCA_018342035.1. Lineage (NCBI taxonomy): Eukaryota > Viridiplantae > Streptophyta > Magnoliopsida > Solanales > Solanaceae > Solanum > Solanum appendiculatum. The sequence continues at coordinate 535,131 of JAGDQO010001406.1, read as the reverse complement.
TGCCAAGCTGGGTTCACACCCTCACAAGATGGCCAACGGAAGTTTAGCAAAAAGGTTCACCCTCAAACAAAATTATGCCTAAGATCATTTTCCCACAATCACCAATGCTTAGCCAAACAGACTACTAGGGCAAGTTCTAGGCATCGTCATACACACTTTTCAAGTAAATCTCGCCACACATGGCATTCAAACACAATTTCGGGTCACAACTCTACGAGTCAAGCTTGCGTGCAACGGTCATTACAAGACTCACCATTGAAAATTTGCTAGTCACAACGAGAGGCTAAGGGTTTACACAAGACTATGCAACTCCAATTTACCCCGTTGGACGTACACCAACATATTGTTCAATTAAGAGCACTATTCAAGTCATCGATATTGAACACCATCGACACTCAAAAGCACAAGAGAACAGCAACCACTCACTCGGCACAAAATTGAAAAAGGATAAGCAAAGAGAGATATCGCTATAATTTAAAATCATGAAAGAAGTATCCAAAATAACAAAACAAAACAATTAAAGTAGCACACAACCAAAATAACACTACCCCACCAAAAATTTAACGCAGTGTCCTCAATCCGAAATAACATAAATGAAATACAACCAAACAAAAGATAAAAGAAGTGCAAAAGAGCCCCTCCTGTCTCGCTAAGCTGGGGGTGTGCCCTCAGCCTGGGCATCAGTGCCTGGTGTGCTCTCAGCCTGGGCATCAGTGCCCGGTGTTCTCTCCATAGGTGGGTGAGTCCCACTCGATCCGATCATGGTGTGTCTCGTAGAGACTCAGTAGTAGCAGCCCAGACAAAATCTCCCTCTAGGTCCTCAAGGTTAGCATACACCTTCTCTATCCTGCATGGCACAATCCTCCTCATCAGTCTCAGGTGTATTAGACACACCTTCATCGTCAGCAACTGGAGCAGCACTAGTGGTAGCAGGTGGGGGATCATCGGCTCTCGGATCCTCTGGTACATCTACACTCTCCAATAGCATGGTGATGTCGGTGGATTTCAATTCATCCACATCCTTCCTCAACCCAGTAATCTCGGTGCGAATGACTGTCAACTCTATAGAACTGCCCTCACGCTGCTCACACGCCTCTACTCTAGCTGTGAGGGCTGTTAAAAGCTCCCCATGTGATGTGATAAGTCGGCACTGATCGGCCAACTCAGTATGGATAGGACCAAGGGCGGCATCAAGAGCTCTCTCAATCATCCCGGGGACAGCTGCCTCAACTCGAGAGGCTCGTACATCGTTGAATGGGCCAAGTGCCCCATCTTGATAATCATGGCCTAAGCCAAAGGCCGGGGTCCAAGAGCTGAAGCAGGGGCAGATGAAGAAGAGGGACCCTGTGGCTGAGTGGAGGCAGCAGGAGCATCCGGAACAAGCATACCTGACGGCTCAACGCGGGGTTGGGAGAACCCGTCTCCATGGCATCGACATCCACTGCTGGGGTTGTATAAACTAGGGGCCTCCTCTTTCTCTCGGCCTCATCCTTTTGATACTCAGTCTCAATCCTCCGGATGTCAAAGGACGAGGTCGAAGTGACCTCAACATCCATCGTCTTATCGAAAGGAACACCCGATCGTCTACACAGCTCGCTAATGAGTATCGGGAATGGTAGGGAGGTGTGCTGCTGCTTGGCCCTCATCAACATCTCCCTTTTGGTGATCATCCCCAAATTAAGCAGCTGCCTATCAATAATGCAACCTAAAAGTGCTGCCTTCGGGTGCCGGAGGATGGACTCATTTTGAGAAGGCATGAGGTTGCTACTGGAAAACCCAAACCAATACCGAGCCATGATGTTTAGATACCGCTTCTCAATGATAGCTCTGGTATCCAACCAACGGGGGGAGGCATCACTTATTAACGGTGCCAACCACCCCTTCAGCGTCTCCAAACTCCCTTTCAACTTATCTTTCAAGGAGTGCATGTACCTATTGGTGCAGCCCAGAACGTCATTTATTTCTGTCTGGCCACAATTAACCTTCTTGCCCCTCACAATGACAAGGTCCATAGGCTTCATGGACTGGGCCAACTTCTTGACCCTCGGTACTAGGCCGAAGTAGGCAGCATAGAATTCGCGAACCCAAGTGGGGACATATGGACTCCGGGGCTGCGTGAAGATCTAAAATTTATGTACCCAGAGCATATCCCAGACTACGGGATATCTATCCACCACTCCATCAGTGGATAGCCTTTTCTCCTCAAGTATTATGCGTGCACCCACGGCCTTTAATCTATTCATCAACCTCGAAAGCTGAGCCAGGGCCGGAGTTGAGGCTGGAGCAGTAGGAGTAGGAGCTATGTAGTCGGAGGCTCACGTATCGTAGGGGGACTAGTGACCCTATCCAGGGGATCATGCAATCGCTTGGACCTTACTTCAGCTTGGGTCTGTTTAAGAAGGTCCCCGATAGGAGTCTCAGACTCCTCACCTTCAGAGTGTCCTGACCTTGTGGAAGTGAACTATATCGACTGCTCCTCATTCTCCGAGGAAGACTCCACCACGACCTGCTTCTTTCGTTTTCCTTTCTCCTGGGATGCGGGTTATTTTTGTTGTCATGGTCGCTCAACCTCAGAGGCAATCTCTATGCCTTTGCTCCTCTTCTTAGGAGGCTTGGTAGCGTGAGCTTTTTGGCGAGGCATATCTGGTAAACAAAACAAACGAAACAATGAAAATCGATCAAAATGAGGTAGAACGAAACTTAAGAAAAAATATGCAGAATTAATCGCCAAACCGATCTGCGAGTCGCCGAATGATATTAGGCGAGCAAAAGAGGCGTCGTCGAAAATAACAGAACCAACTCAGTCAACAAAGCAAGCACAAAGGCGATACAAAGAACTATTTGGCGAGTCGTCGAATACACTCGACGAGCACAAGGCGTATCACCGAAAGCTACAGAACCTTCAGACCACAAAATAGCTACAAAAAAGAGATAAGCATGCTAAAGGGTGAGTCGCTGAGTGGAATGGCGAGCCCGACTTAGCTCACTGAACCACCAAAAGGCAACAACAACTACAAAAAAAATATGGTCTTCAACAAAAAGCCCAATACGCAACGATAAAAGCTCAATTAACAACAAGTAGCCTATACCCACACCCAATTATACCTTAGGGTACTCAGACTTCCCAAAAAACGAATCGAAAAAAACAAAATGATGATTTGCCCTTAAGAAAGACGTCACTCAATCTATCATTGGGAAAAATTAAGCCATTCAATTGAATCCGGGGGTTACTCAGACTTCACCCAACATCAACACAACAACCCACAAGCAATTAAACCTAAAGCCCACTCCCCAAATGAAATAATCACCCAATATTAAAAATGATTACTCAAAGTAGGGTATCAAAATAATGAAATGCAATCATAGTAAACAAGTACACATGCGATCAAACACCCAATCATTCTTAACATGGCTTTATAATTCACGGGGTTCAAAAATTGGAAAACATTATCGAGAACTAACCTCGAAGCCGAAAATACCAATGCACACATGATGAAAATGGGGTTGGGGCACGCTTAAAGCACTTCACCACAAATCAACCAAAAATAAGTAGCAATAATAATGCAAAAGTGTGTGGGTGTACAAGTATGACACAAATTTCGAGAATTATGAAAGTTTGAAATTGAAAGGTAAAAACTCTTCAGTTCGCGCCCCAAGAGGCGATGGTATTAATATCGCCTTTCCACTCGGCGATGCGCCGAGTGGTACCTTCTATCACCAAAAGTCACAGAAGAGCAAACCAACATTTAAGTCCAGAAGGTGAGATAAATCTGGGACGCCGATCCACTCGACGATACGCCGAGTGATGCAGATGCACGCCTAATATTCCAGTGCATTTTGTGACTTCAACCTTCAAGTTTTGATGAATTTAGGTGATCCCAAGGCAAATGGGTGATGCGCCGAATGGTGCAGCCCCTCGCCTAATTACTATCTTTCGAAAATTCACACTCCAACCTACACATCCAGCACACGTTATTCAAAAACACTAAAATAGAGCTTGGGTTGCCTCCCAAGAAGCGCCTTATTTAACTTCGTGGCACGACGTGGACATGCCTTCAAGCATCATCCAAGTACACCACATCAATCATTTGCACAATGGGACGCTCTCAGAAGTAGAGCTTCAGCCTTTGCCCATTAACCTTAAAGATCGAGCCATTCTCACCCTGAACCTCAATAGCTCCATTTTAAAACACACGATTTACCTTGAAAGGCCCTGACCATTTGGACTTGAGCTTCCCCGGGAATAACCGCAAACGCGAATTGTAGAGCAATACATGATTACCAACCCGAAATTCCCTATGAAGTATCTTGGAATCATGCCGTTTCTTCATTTTCCCTTTATAGAGGGCAGCACTTTCAAAAGCGTGAAGCCAAAATTCCTCCAATGCATGTAGTTGGTCAACCCTACCCTTGGAGACAACATCCCAATTCAAATTAATGGTCTTCAAATCCCATAGTGCCTTATGCTCGAGCTCCACCGGGAGATGGCAGGATTTGCAAAATACTAACTGATATGGTGACATACCAATTGGTGTTTTGAAAGCAGTGCGGTAGGCCCACAAAGCATCCTCCAACTTTCGCGACCAATCTGAACAATTTGCATTCACGGTCTTGGCTAAAATTCTTTAATTTCCCGATTGGATACTTCAACTTGCCCGCTTGTCTGCGGGTGGTAAGGGGTGGCAACCTTGTTCTTTACTCCATACTTGGTCAGCAACGACGTAAACAATCGATTGCAAAAGTGTGAACCTCCATCACTAATAATCGCCCGCGGTGTGCTAAACCTTGTAAAGATATACCGCTTAAGGAATGCAATTACACTTTCCCCTTCATTATTGGGTAAGGCTATAGCTTCTACCCACTTTGACACATAGTCAACGGCCACCAAAATGTATTTGTTCCCATAGGAGCTCACAAAAGGACCCATAAAATCAATTCCCCACACATCAAATAATTCAACTTCAAGGATCGGGGTAAGGGGAAGCTCATGTCGACGTGACACTCCTCCTTGCTTTTGACATAGAACACACTTGCGGACTAGGGAGTTAGCATCTTGGTACAATGTTGGCCAATAATATCCACTTTGCAATACCTTAGCAGTAGTTCACACCCCACTATAATGACCACCTACTGGAGAAGCGTGGCATGAACTAATTATAGCATCAGCTTCGACTTCCGGCACACACCTCCTAATTATATGATAGGCACATTCCCAGAATAAATAGGGCTCATCCTAAAAATACTTTTTCGCATCAAAGAGGAATCTCTTACGCTGATAAAATGAAAGCCCCTCAGGTACAATCCCACACACAACATAATTCGCGAAGTCGGCGTACCAAGGAATGGAACCATGAGAGATCATCATGACCATCTCATCCGGGAAAGCATCCTCAATCTCCTTGTCACCGGACACCACAACATTCTTTTCAAGTCTTGATAAATTATTCGCTACTTAGTTTTCACACCCTTTCTGATCCTTGACTTCAAAGTCAAATTCTTGTAGCAGCAATATCCACCGAATCAGCCTTGTTTTAGCATCCTTCTTAGCCATTAAGTAGCAGATAGTTGCATGGTCCATGTGCACCACTGCTTTAATTCCCAATAAGTAAGCTCAAAATTTCTCGAAACCATACACTACAGCTAACAATTCTTGCTCGGTAATAGTGTAGTTCCGTTGAGCCACATTTAAGGTCTTGCTAGCGTAGTATGTTGGGTGAAACAACTTGCTTCTACGTTGTCCCAGAACAGCACCCAAGGCAATACCACTAGCATCACACATTAATTCGAATGGGCTACCCCAATCCGGGGCAACAATGACCGGAGCTGACACAAGCTTCTCTTTGAGACACTCAAAAGCAATCATACAGGCTTCATCAAACAAAAACACGCTTGAATTCTCTAGAAGTTTACATAGCGGATGAGCAATCTTTGAGAAATCCTTAATAAATCACCTGTAAAAACCTGCGCGTCCTAGGAAACTTCGGACACCTTTAATAGAGACAGGAGGTGGTAGCTTGACAATCACCTCAACCTTTGCTTGATCTACTTGTATACCTTTCCCTGAAATTTGGTGTCCCAAAACAATCCCTTCTTTTTCCATAAGATGACATTTCTCCCAATTAAGTACAAGGTTAGTTTCGACACACCTTTGCAAAGCTAGTCCCAAGTGTTCAAGGCATTCTTCAAAGGAGTCACCCACCATGGAGAAATAATCCATGAAAACCTCTATAGAGCCCTCAACCATATCGGGAAAAATTGATTACATACACCTTTGGAACGTTGCTGGTGCATTACATAGCCCAAAAGGCATGCATTTAAATGCAAACGTTCCATAGGGACAAGTGAAAGTTGTCTTGTATTGGTCCTCCGGGGCTATAGAGATTTGATTGTACCCAGAATACCCATCAAGGAAACAATACCATCCATGCCCCGCTAACCTATCAAGCCTATGGTCCATGAAGGGCATGGAAAAATGATCTTTATCAATTGCCGAATTCAGCTTCCTATAGTCCATACATACCCGCCAACGTGTGACTGTTTGCATAGGTACAAGTTCACCTTTTTCGTTTGGCACCATGGTCATACCCCTTTTCTTTAGGACACATTGAACTGGGCTTACCCACTTGCTGTCTGTGATGGGATAAATCACACATGCATCTAACCACTTGATGATCTCTTTTTTAACCACTTCTTTCATTGGAGGGTTCAACCTCCTTTGGTGCTCTACGCTGGGCTTACAATCAACTTCCAACTGAATTTTGTACGTACAAATTCCGAGGGGAATTCCCACTATGTCAGCAATTGTCCACCCAATAGCTTTGATGTACTGTTTCAGCACACTCACAAGCGCCTGTATCTGCTCTTCAAGTAAGTCACCTGCAATGATCACCGGCAAAGTACTGTCAGCTCCCAAGAATACATATCGAAGATGGGAAGGAAGAGCTTTTAATTCAAGCTTCGGAGGTGTTACAATGGATGGCTTCGCGATAGGAGTTTCTCTATTCTTCAAATCAATTTCAAGCTTCAAAGGAGTTTTGGAGTGAGATCCTACTCCCGATAGAGCAGCCACTACCTCAACGTAATCTTGGATGTCCATCCCATCATAGTTCAATATCACAGAAGCTAACGAGTCACCAATACAAGAAACCTCGCTAATACTAGCTACCGCTTCATTGATAACATCAATAACTGACACCACATGGATGTCATTTGGTTGTTTCATGGATTTACACACATTAAAAGTGACTTCCTCCTCATTAACTCTAAATTTCAAGTCTCTGCTTTCCACATCGACAAGCGCTCTCCCGGTAGCCAAGAATAGTCTACCAAGAATAATAGGGATCTCAGCATCTATCTCACAATCAAGAACAACAAAATCTACCGGAAAAATGAACTTGTCAACCCGCACAAGATTATCATAAAGAACACCGATGGGTCGCTTGATAGAGAGATCCGCCATGAGAAGTCACATCGTGGTAGACTTGGGCTCACCTAGCCCAAGTTGTTTGAAAATAGTATATGGCATCAAATTAATGCTGGCTCCCAAATCACACAACGCTTTTGTAAATTTGAGTACCCCAATATGGCAAGGTATTGTGAATGCCCCCGGATCATCCTTTTTAGCAACCACATTTGACATAATAGCGCTGCAACTATGGGATACTTCCACCATTTCAAAGTCCATACTTCTCTTCTTCGTGACTAATTCCTTCATAAACTTGGCATACCCCGGCATTTCTAGTAGTGCATCCACCAAAGGAAGATTAATTGAGAGAGACTTGAAAATATAAAGGAACTTTTGGAATTTCACATTGTCATCACTTTTCTTCAACCTTTGTGGAAATGGGGAGTTAACTTTGGGCAACGGTTTGGGAGGAACCGATTTAGACACATTCTCTACCTTAGATGTAGTGATTTTTCCCGACTTAACATCACTTGGACCACCAACATCTTCATTGGCCATGTCATTGTTTACCTCATCATCCATACCGCCCTCATCATTTACAATCTGTGGACTCTTCTTCCGTTCGACCCCATTGTTCTCAGATACATCAGTACCCAAGACTTTTCCACTTCGAGTAACAATCGCCATACATTGAGCATTCTCGTTCTTTGGATTGGCCAAGGTGTCACTGGGAAGACCACCAATTAATCTCTGATTCAGTTGAGTGGAGATTTGAACCATTTGAGACTCAAGATGTTTGATCGAGGCGGAGTGAGAAGTGACCGTTTGATTTAAAGAAGAAAAATCAGTCTTCATCTCCTTGAGTACTTTGTCTGACCCTTCCACCTTGTGCAAAATACGAGCAAGCATATCTTCCGTTCTATAATTCTCAGGATCAGCCTTTGGTTCAGTAGCTTTAGGACGATCATGCGGAGGCACATATTGATCTCGCTCACCTTCCCTCCAATTGGCACCTAGATCACACCACTCACGACTATCTCTCCAACAACTACCTTGATCTTTGTTCCAAACTTGATTCCCACTCGACTTTTGATAGCTCAGACGAGAACCCACCATTTGATTCAACACAAACTGGACTTCTTCATTGTACATGGTTTCAAATGCAGCATCATCTAGGCTCATAGCAACTGCGTTTACGGCTTTTGATTTCACACACATAACATGCTTTGTTAACAAGTCCATATGAGACATCATCTTGGTCATATTCGCATCACGCTCTTGGTCTTTCTCAATTTGCTCCTTGGTCATTTCGACTACAAGAGGTGATACTTGATCTTCTCTTATGTACCAAGCCCGGTTAATCTTTGTCATGTCATCAAGCAAGGTTGTTGCAATAGGAAATGGTTGTCTCATGATTCCACCTTGAATCAAACGATCAACAATAGACTTGTTTACCGAATCAAGGCTACGGTAGAAGTATTGCAACAACACATTTTCAGGTAACCCATGAGTAGGACATTGTAGAAGAAGGTTTTGGAACCTAAGCCACGTCTCATGGATTGGTTCAACATCAAGTCTCTTGAAGTTCTGAATACCATCCCTCAACTTCACCATCTTCGATTGAGGAAAGAATCGTTCAAGGAATGCTTATGTTAGCTCCGCCCAAGAAGTAATTGAATCTCTTGGTAATTCAGCCAACCACTTCATTGCTTCCCCATTTAGAGAGAAAGGGAACAACCGAAGTCTAATTGACTCTTGAGATATGTTCTTAAAGATGAACGGACTACACACGTCCAAGAAATTCTGAAGATGTTCATGCGGATCCTCATGAGCAAGTCCTCCAAATGATCCTTTGATTTGCAACAGCTGAAGCATAGTTCCGGTCACATGAAAAATGGCATTACCCACAGTAGGGAGCAAGCGAATGGCTCCCACACTTCCCACCTTAGCCACATTGAAGACGTTCATATTACCAATGTCATCATTCACATGACGTATATCATCATTCTGACCAACAACACTATCAGCGTCATTCATGTTGTCACCTGTTGAAAATAAACAACGAGAGAGCTAATAATTAAATTCGACTACAATCAAACTAATTCATAATAATACGTCGGTATAAGAATTCTAACTGCCATTCCCCGGAAGCGGCGCCATTTTTGATAATGCTCAAACACACCTATCACAGTTCAAGATGTAAGCGGTTCTTAGCAATATAAACCCAACAAGGAGTTGGGGTCGATCCCACGAGGAATGGGGATAAGTTCAGAATTCAAATACGAAGTATTAAGGTGATTTAGCTTTTGTAGATGGAAAACACACGAAACGGTGCATAATATAAATTTACGAAGTTTCAAATAGCAAGCTAGCAGAGTTTTAACGAATGATTCCAATAAAACACAATTCTAAAAAGAGTTTAATCGATGAGAGAAGGGGCCTTAGGGATGTGTGAGTGTTCAACCACCAATTTTACTAAATGGGTCATCACCAATTGTCTAATGATGTTGATCTGTAATGGGTAGGCAAGATTATCGCTATGATAGCTATTTTGCAACCAACTACCATGCTTTCAATTGGGTTTTACCAAACCCCAACAGGCTAGACAATCATAGCACAATCTTATACCTTAGTTAAACCCACTTTAACACGTTGAGTAGTACAAGTAAGAACCCATACAATTATCAGAAGTTAATCCAACTCAAATGCATATTTAACAAGCATACAAAGAGATACAAGCTAGAATTAAATTTGCAACTTTAATTCATAAGATAAAAACATGGACTAACAACTGAACCTACACTAAATCAACAAGTAATTCAGCAATTGATAAGACCCATAAGCTAATTAGGTGTTTGAACACATAATCACACTCGTAAGGCATCGGGGTTTTAGCCAATCATAATGAAAGTGAAGAATTGGTTACCAAATGCATTCTCTATTGAGTTTTTCAATTTTCACACAGCAGAAATTAATCAACTAAAAGTACACCCACTGCTAGAATCTTCCCAAACAAAAACTCCAAAAGTTCATTCACCAAGAAAAACTAAGTATTCCAAATACAGCTCTCCTCTCTTGTTCCGCCCCTTTTCTCATTTGAAATCTTCTATTTATACATCCCAAAAATTTCCCATGATTTTGAATTTGCAGATGAATCGGCGGCATAAGTTGTGTTTCGCCCTTCTATTCGGCGATACACCGAATTTCCCAATCTCTCCCTTTTGATCCATCACTTCGGTGTCGATTTCATCCTGGAACTTTAGGCGATATATATCGGGATTCAGCATTTGGATCGGCGACACGCCATCTGGTCTATCAGCTCGCTATTTTGACTTAGATTTTTCCTTTGCTCCCTGGAAATTTAGGCGATGCATATCGGGGTTCGCCATTTGGATCAGCAACATGCCATTTGGTCTATCAGCTCACCGTTTTGACTTAGATTTACCTTTGCTCCCTGGAACTTTAGGCGATGTCCTGTCCACTCGGTGCATCGCCGAGTTGACTTTGGCGAGCCTCAGCCTTTTTGTTCCTTCATTTTTTGCGCTATTTGACTTCCTTTTTGCAATATATTGGCTTCATCCCATTCCTTGTCCCTCATGCTGCACACAAACGGTTTAACATCAGTCATAGGTGCACAAAATGGCATTAAGGACACTAAATTTTCACAAACGAAGCTATAAATAAGTTAAAACTACCGACTCATCAGTAACGGGGTTGAGGGTAACGGTATGGTCAATTTGGCTCAATGACTTCACATTTTCAAAGCACTGTTGTACTCATCTTCACCTCTTCTTAAGTTCTTTTCATTCTTTTCATTTGGAGACTCAAACCTCAATTTTCACTCAGTTTCTTAGACACCCCTTTTATTTCATCGCAACCTACTTTTTCATTTCATTTTCAAGCTTTTTCTCACACACATTTTCTTCTTTTTTTAATAAGGAGGGGTTCCTTCTTTTTGCAACAAACTTTGAGATTGAGTCGCACTTTTCTTTCTTCACTTTCACTTGACTTTCTCTCCTCATATCTTTCCACACCCCCAACTTAGGTTTTTGGCCTAAGTTGGCTATTCAAACAAACCAATGCTTAGAAAAGAATTTATGGGTGAAAATTTAGGGACATATTTGGCCCAAGAGGTTTCAACAAGGTTGACAACAAATGATTTAGGCTCAAATGGTGCAAAGATGATTGCACACCCTCAAAAGGTAGTCACAAAAGGTATGAATATTTGGGTTTTCTCTCAAAATTTGTGCCCAAGATAATTTTTTGCATTCACCAAGGCTAGACAATTAGACTAACATGGCAAATTCTAGGAATCACCAAGAATGCTTTCAAGTAGGATCTCACCAAACATGGCACTTCAAATACAATCATTTAGCACAGCTCTACAAAATTATGGAGTTTGTGTGCGATGTCCATTGCAAGGCTCACATCAATACGTAACTAGTCAATACAAGAATCAAGATCATTCAAAAGTAAAGCCACACCAATTTCTTCTTGAAAAAATCAACACAAAACACATTTCTCATCAGGAGTACTATCCAAGACATTGATATTGGACAAAATCGATCCTCGAATTCAACAATGAAAACACAAGCAATCCCAAAATCATGGGGTAATGGGTAGAGAGACAAAATAAAAGGAAACCCACCAACTATCATAACGAAACCAAATATCATAAAGAAAACAAAAATACTACAACATCTCAAAATAAAATTGAAATAAAAAAATACAATCAAAAAGGAGAATATAGGCACAGTGCCCTCACCCAACCAAAAATATAATAGCAGTGTCCTCAATGCTATCAAAATATATACGGGAGGAGTATGAGTGAAAAGTCCCCCTGATAGGCAATGCTTGTGAAGAACTCTGATCCTAGGGCCCGGAGGGGATAGCATCATCTCAGGCATCAAAACCTGACACATCTAGAATAGGAGGTAACATTATAGCATCAACTAGGGCATCAGTGCCTAGCACATTGGGAGGAGAAATGGTAGAGTCTGAGGGATAGACCCCACCAGTGCCAATCATGGAAGTCTCTAGATGAGATCTCTCCAACGTAGCATGCACTATCGACTCCTCAATCATCTGCAGCTCAGCTAAAGCCTCGGCACTAACCTACTCATCGGCCATCTCAAACTCCTTCTCATCAGTTTTTTCAGCCAAATCATCATCTCCAGCCTTATCCTCAACTCTCTCTAAATCATCACCAACAAACTGCTCTTCTAATATAGAAGGTCCCTCAGCTCTCGGCTCAGTAGGGATACAACCTCGGGCATCTGGGAAAGGGAACCTCACCCCATAGTATAAAAATATCAGTGGACTTTAGCTGGTCCACATCAGCCCTAAGGGTAGCTATGTCTTCCCTCAACTAAGTCAGATCAGTGGAGCTGCCCTCACACTTCCTTATCTCTTCTACCCTAGCTGTGAGGTTATCCAACATCTCTCCATATAAATCTAGATAGTCCGGTGTAGCACAACCTCAGTCCTACCAGGGCATAAAGTAGCTTTAATAGCCCTCTCAATCATCTTGGGCATCTCTATCTCAATCCTAGACACCCTCACATTCGCAGAATGGACAAGGTTGCCATCTGGTAAATGAAGGTCTAGGTCAAGGGAGGTCGGGATGCAGGGGTAGGTACGGACAAGGTAGAGGGTCAGTTGAAGTGGAAGGCATCGGAGGAGGATTAGGGGTGCCTAATGGCTCCAGTGAAGGAGCGGGATGAGCAGCGTCAGTCTCAAGGGTAGTGGGATCCACTACCAGAGTGATATCAGGTAGTGGAAGCTTCTTTCTAGCCGCATCTTCCCTCAAATAATTGGCCTCTATCCTCCGAATGTCACTAGACAAGGCTAGGGTCACCTGAACATCTAACCTCTCCTGGTATGGCACTTCGGCAACCTCACACAACTATGTGATCAAAACTGGGAATGGTAGTGATGTCTTCTCCTTGCATGCTCTCATGAACATCTCCTCTACAATAACGGTGCCAACTAAGACGGCCTTCGGATGCTGGAGGATTGACTCATTATGGCCTGGCATTTTCTACTGATGAACCCAAACTAAAATTGAGCTCCAATATTGATGTCCTTCTTCTCTATCCTCACTCCAGAACACCATGTGTTGGACATTGTAGTAACAACTTTTGAAACTGCAACCTATTAATCCTTTGAAGTTCAGGATGATGTCCCTAAGCTTTATCATTTTTGAGGGAGGGAAAAATCTCTCAAGGAATGCTTTGGTTAGTTCCTCCCACAAAGTGATAGAATCATTTGGTAGTTCGGCCAAACATCTAGTAGCTTCCACCCTTAAGGAGAATGGAAATAGCCTCAGCCGAATATATTCTTGTGAGATGTTCTTAAAGAGGAATGTCCCATAAACATCCACAAAGTTTCGGAGCTATTCATGGGGGTCTTCATGAGCAAGGCCCCCAAACATTTCTCTCATTTTAAGAAATTGTAGCATCATTCTGGTTACATGAAATATAGCTCTCCCTGTGGTAGTAGGTAATTGGATTTCTCTTGTGCTTTGAACGGTGTTCGCATACATGTCGTTCATATCTCCCATGTTATCATTCTGCCCATAATGACTAGCATCGTCACTTCCATCTTCGCTCAAAGCTCCACCTGCGAATAAGGCACAACAACAACACATAAAAAACAATCCACTACAACTAAAAAAGTTCAAAAACTGAATTCTTAGCCATCACTCCCCGGTAGTGGGGCCGATTTTAATAACTTCAAATTAATCTCAAAAACCATTAGAAGAGTAAGTGATTGTTAGCAATAAAAATACCCAACAAGAGAGTCAGGGTCGAATCCCACAAGGTGTGATATAATACAAGGAATTCAATTAGGAAATTAAGAATGAAAACTGATTCATTGTAGCCATTAGAGCAAGTGGATGGATGATTCCACCAAATTTATGAAAAGGGTTTTGTTATTAATTATCACAATTAAACTAAAATTGGGGATTCAAATAAGTAAGAGACGATCTAGGGGTGTGGGGATTGGTCTCGATGTCAAATAAGGGTACATGTGCTTACTCAATAGTGCTAAATAATCATGGATAGACTGGGTGATCTTCAGTGACACCAATCTTCGTTCGATTTCAAAGTATCATATCATAGAATATCCTTTTGGTTGAATCTATGTGAATCACAAATCAACCCGATATGTTACTAAAATCTCTCTTTCAGGCAGATTTGGCAAATAGAATTGAACCACAATTTCTCTTTCGAGCAAACGATAGAAATGAAACCAAAATTGGTTGCATCAAGTTATTTACCGACTTCAATAGATCTCTTTCGAGCATCAATCGAAGATCTAGACTAGGATTAAGTTTTCAACCTTAACCCATTAATTAACCCCATGCTAATTAGCTCAAATCCATGAATATAAAGTAGTAAAACAAAGCAAGACACAAGACCCACTATATTAAATCAACACGCAACCCCATAATCACATCTCTAGAATTGGGATTTTATCTAAGAATCATAAAAGGAAAAGAGAGTATAGCTATTATGATTTCAATCATTGGGGAGTTGAAATTAAGCAATAATATTCAACACCCACTTTGATTTGAGCCCTAAATGTCAATTACAAGGGTGTTTAAAAACTCCCAAAACTAAGAATATTTCTCAAAGGATAAAAGACTAAAAAATGCCAAGCCTCTCTAAAATCTGATAAAAACGAATAATATGAAATTTTATCTAAATTCTAATACAATTTCTCTCTCCTTTGGAATATTTATAGTTTTCCAAAAATTGGTTCAAGATTTCTTGCGTGACCAGTTTGGCAACATTAGTCGGGCTCGCCTAACACATTTGGCAGATCGTCATTTTCTCTTTAGCTCGCCCTTCTTTTGCTTCATGCTTCAGGTGTTTGAACCTCAATTTACGAACTCGATCAAGTCAACCTTTCATATTCAATGGATCATCGATTACCACCTTGTTCGCCCGTTAAGCTTTCATTTTTACTCAGAAGTCTATCACCTTTGGTAATAAAACTTCTTCTTCGCCCAATAAGTTTGGCAAATTGCCGTTTCCACTTTTGTTCGCCGACCTGCCTTAAATATTTTCAAACTTGCACACTATCAGATTAGGTGAGGTTTGGCCAATCGGGTGATCTTCCATTTTGGTTAGGCGACTACCAGTTGGGAGTTTTATACTCCTTTCAATGTTTTTGGCCTCTTTTTCATATATTCATCCTTATCTTGTTCTTTAGCCTTCATAGCTGCGAAGCATAGAAATATCATCAAAATAGGACATAAATAGGCATTGAGGATACTAATTGTTGAACTAAAAATGCACCAAGTGAGTGGAAATCTACCCCTCGTCAGGCGGCAATCACGCTGAGTTATTTATCTAGTTTTTTATTTAAATGACCAAATGGTTCAGAATTGCAGTCCTAACTTCAAATTGCAATTCCTCCTCCGTTAGAGCTCCAAATTCAGTGATTCAAAGTACTATGGATTCGTTGATAACGCTCAAATACACCTATCACGATTCAAGATGTAAGAGGTCGTTAGCAATATTAACCCAACAAGGAGTTGGGGTCGATCCCACGAGGAATGGGACTAAGTTCAGAATTCAAATACGAAGTATTAAGGTGATCTAGCTTTTTGTAGGTGGAAAACAAGTGAAACGGTGCATAATGTAAATTGCTGAAGTTTTAATTATCAAGTAAGATGAGTTTCAAATAATTGATTTCAACAAAACACAAGTTTAAAAAGGGATTTAATCAATGAGAGAAGGGACCTTAGGGATGTGTGAATGTTCAACCACCAATTTCACTAAATGGGTCATTACCAATTACCTAATAATGTTGATCTATAATGGGTAGGCAAGATTATCACTACGATAGCTATTTTGCAACCAACTACCATGCTTTCAATTGGATTTTACCAAACCCCAACAGGCTAGACAATCATAGCACAATCTTATGCCTTAATTAAACCCACTTTAACAAGCTGAGTAGTACAAGTAAGAATTCATACAATTATCAGAAGTCAATCCCACTCAAATGCATCTTCAACAAGCATACAAAGAGATATAAGTTAAAACTGAATTTGCAACTTCAATTCATATGATAAAAATATGGATGTACAACTGAACCCATTCTAAATCAACAAGTAATTCAGCAATTCATAAGATCCATAAGCTAATTGGGTGATTGAACACATAATCACACCCCTAAGGCCTTGGGTTTTAGCCAATCATAATGAAAGTGAAGAGATGGTTACCAAAAGCATTTTCCATTGAATTTCCAAATCTTCACACAGCAGAAATAATCAACTAAAAGTATACCCAATTTTAAAATCTCTCAAAAACTCAAAAGAATAAATCTCCAAGAACAAAACTAAGTATTCTAAAGTGCAATGTACTTCTTTGTCTCAATACAATTTTGTTCCACACACTCTCTCATTTAAAGTCTTCTATTTATACTTCCCAAAAGTTTCCCACGATTTTGAATTTGAGGTCTAATCGATGGCAAAAGTCGGGGCTCGCCCTTCTACTTGGCGACGCGCCGAGTTGCTCAATCTCGCCTTTTCAAGTTATCACTTCAGTGCTGATTTCATTCTTGAACTTTAGGCGATGTGCATCGGGGTCACCGTTTGGATCAGTGACTCGCCGTCTTGTTTCTCGGCTTGCCATTTTGACTTAGACTTCTCCTTTGCTCCCTGGAACTTTAGGCGAGGTCCTGTCCACTCGGCACATCGCTGAGTTGACTTTGGCGAGCCTCAGCCTTTTAATTCCTTCAATTTTGGTGCATTTTGACTTCATTTTGCAATATATTGGCTTCATCCCATTCCTTGTCCCTCATGATACACACAAACGATTTAACATTAGTTATAAGTGCAAAAATTGGCATTAAGGACACTAAATTGGCACAAACGAAGCTACGAATGAGTCAAAACTACCGACTCACCAACACCCCCAACTTAAACTTTTTCTTGTCCTCAAGTAAGACAAGATATCAATGCATTCAACAAGGGTGTCTACAAACAGTGCTACTTAAGAACTCACATGAAAGAGCACACAAGGCCAAATTTAAGATACAAAGATCAAATGTACACCAAAAGCATCAAATTCTTACTAGCCATCATTAATTAAAGTTCAAGCTCACAAATGCTCACCTAAGACTCAAAATTATGCCCACAAAGGTGCTTGAATGCCCTTACAACAAAAAGGATTCCATTCTCTCATCCAAACTCCATTTAAGATCAATGAACCGGAATCAATACTACACTCACATTCTCAAAAGAGAAAGAGTTTGCACAACTTTGCCCATAGGCTTGCCCGAGTTTTCCATCTAACCATCACACTGTTCATGCGGGATCACAGAGGACTTTAGAGGCTTGTAATAGGGCTGGGGTTCAAGGTATGGTCAATTTTTGGATTAGTGGCTTTACCTTCATGAAGCATGGCTTTCATTTTGTTGAAAAATCATATAATTTTTAAGATAGTTGTTGCCTTAGGTAGGTTCGGCGAGCTAAGTCAGCTCGCCGTTCCACTCGGCGACTCACCCTTTGCATGCTCATCGCCCTTTCATAGCTTCTTTTATGGTCTGTGTGTTCTGTAACTTTCGGCAAGCCCCCCCTTTGCTCGCCGAGTTGATTTGTTATCGCCCTTTTTGCATGCATTTTGCCTGAGCTGGTTCTGTCACTTTCGGCGATGCCTCTTTTGCTCACCTAATAACCTTACTGATCGGTTCAGCGAGTATGTCTGCATATATTTGCTTAAGTTTCTTTTCTACCTCATTTTAATCGATCTTCGTATTTGTTTGTTTTTGTTTGCCAGATATGCCTCGCCACAAAGTTGTCACTCAAAAGCCTCCTAAGAAGAGAACCAAGGGCATAGAAATTTCCTCTGAGGTTGAGCCACCAAACAAACCAAAACAACCCGCAACCCAGGCAAAGGGGAAAGGCAAGAAACAGGTTGTGGAAGAGTCCTCTTCGGAGAGTGAGGAGCAGTCTATATAGTTCACCTCCATAGAGTTAGGAAGCTCTGAAGGTGAGGAGTCCGGTACTCCAATTGGGGAACTTCTAAATGGACCCGCGCTGAGTTGAGATCCAAGAGTCGCATGACCCCCTGGCTAGGGTCAACACTTCCTCTTCTACACTTGAGCCTCTGACTACCTCAGCTCCTGCTCCTACTGCTCCATCCCCGATTCCAGCCCCAGCCCAGCTTTCGAGGTTGATGAATAGATTGAAGGATGCAGGTGCATGAATGATACTTGAGGAGAAGAGGCTATCTACTGATGGAGTGGTGGATAGGTATCCCTTAGTCTGGGAGACGATCTGCGAGTGATGAATGATACTTGAGGAGAAGAGGCTATCTACTGATGGAGTGGTGGATAGGTATCCCTTAGTCTGGGAGACGATTTGGGTGCATAAATTTTAGATCTTCACACATCCCCGGAGTCCATATGTCCCCACATGGGTTCATGAATTCTATGCTGCCTACTTTGGCCTAGTCCTGAGGGTCAAGAAGTTGGCCCAATCCATGAAGCCTGTGGACTTCGTCATCGTGAGGGGTAAGAAGGTTAGGTGTAGCAAGACAGATATAAATTAACATCTAGGTTGCACCTATAGGTACATGCACTCCTTGGAAGATAAGTTGAAAGGGAGTTTGGAGACCTTGAAGGGGTGGTTTGCACCATTAATAAGTGATGTCTCCCCCGTTGGTTAGATACAAGAGCTATCATCGAGAAGCGGGATTTAAACATCGTGGCTCGGTATTGGTTTGGGTTCTTCAGTAGCACCCTCATGCCTTCCCAGAATGAGTTCATCCTCCGGCACCCGAAGGCAGCACTTTTGGGTTGTATTATTGATAGGCAGCTACTCAATTTGGGGATGATCATCGAGAGCGAGATGTTGATGAGAGCCAAGCAGCAGCATACCTCCCTCCATTCTTGATACTCATTAGCGATCAGTGTAGACCTCTTCTTATGACATTCAAAGGATCGAGGTTGAGTATCAGAAGGACGAGGCCGAGAGGAGGAGGATACCCCCAGTTGATACGTCTCCAGCTATGGATGTCGATGCCATGGAGACGGGTTCTCCCACTCCCGCAGTTGAGCCATCAGGTACGCCTGTTTCAAATGCTCCTACTACCTCCACTCCTACACCAAGTCCCTCTTCTTCCTCTGCCCCATCTTCCACTCCTGGCCCCCGGCCTTTGTCTCAGGCCATGCTCATCAAGATAGGGCACTTGGACCATTCAGCAGATGTACGAACTTCTCGGGTTGAGGCAGCTGTCCCAGGGATGATTGAGAGGGCTCTAGCTGCCGCCCTGGCCCTATCCACACTGAGTTGGCCGATCAACGCCGACTTATCACATCACATGGAGAGCTTTTAGCAGCCCTCACAGCTAGAGTAGAGGCTTGTGAGCAGCTTGAGGGCAGTGCCACAGAGTTGACGGCCATCCGCACAGATATTACTGGTCTGAGGAAGAATGTGGATGAGCTGAAGTCCACTGACACTACCATACTTTGGGGGAGAATAGATGTGCCTGAGGATGCGAGAGTCGATGATCCTCCCCCTTCCACCACTAGTGTTGCTCCGATTGCTGACGGTGATAGTGTGTCTGATGCACCCGAGACTGATGAGGAGGACTTTACCATGCAGGATAGGGAGGATCTCGGCATCTATCTCACAATCAAGAACAACAAAATCTGCTGGAAAAATAAACTTGTCAACCCGCATAAGAATATCATAAAGAACACCGACGGGTCGCTTGATAGAACGATCCGCCATAAAAAGTCGCATTGTGGTAGACTTGGGCTCACCTAGCCCAAGTTGTTTGAAAATAGCATATGGCATCAAATTAATACTAGCTCCCAAATCACACAATGCTTTTGCAAATTTGAACACCCCAATAGTGCAAGGTATTGTGAATGCTCCCGGATTATCCTTTTTAGCAACCACATTTGACATAATAGCACTGCAACTATGGGATACTTCCACCATTTCAAAGTCCATACTTCTCTTCTTCGTGACCAATTCCTTCATAAACTTGGCATACCCCGGCATTTCTAGTAGTGCATCAACCAAAGGGAGATTAATTGAGAGTGACTTGAAAATAAAAAGGAACTTTTGGAATTTTGCAGTGTCATCTCTTTTCTTCAGCCTTTGTGGAAATGGAGGGGTAACCTTGGGCAACGGCTTGTGAGAAACCGATTTAGACACATTCATTACCTTAGATGTAGTGGTTTTACCCGAATTAACATCATTTGGAAGACCGACATTTTTGTTGGGCATGTTATTGTTCACCTCATCTTCCATACCGTCCTCATCATTCACAAAAGATGGACTTTTACTCCGTTCATCCCTGTTGTTCTCAACTACATCTCTACCCAAAACTTTTCCACTTCTAGTCACAATCGCCATACATTGAGCATTCTCATTCTTTGGATTGGCTAAGGTGTCACTAAGAAGGCCACCAATTGGTCTTTGATTCAGCTGAGTAGAGATTTGAACCATTTGAGACTCAAGATGTTTAATTGAAGCAGAGTGAGAAGTGACTGTTTTATTTAAACAAGAGAAATCAGCCTTCATCTCCTTGAGTACTTTGTCTGACCCTTCCGCCTTGTGCAAAATACGAGCAAGCATATCTTCAGTTCTATAATTCTCAGGATCAATCTTTGGTTCAATAACTTTAGGATGATCATGTGGAGGCACTTATCTATCTCGATCGCGCCACTCACGATTATCTCTCCAACCACTACCTTGATCTTTGTTCCAACCTTGATTCCAACCCGACTTTTGATAGCTCGGACGAGAACCCACCATTTGATTCAACATAAATTGGACTTCTTCATTGTACATGGTTTCAAATGCAACATCATCTGGGCTCATAGCAACTACGTTTACGAATTTTGATCCCACACCCATGACATGCTTTGTTAACAAGTCCATCTGAGTCATCATCTTGGCATATTTGCATCTCGTTCATGGTCTTTCTCAATTTTCTCCTTGGTCATTCTGACTACAAGAGGTGATACTTGATCTTCTCTTGTATGCCAAGCCCGGTTGATCTTTGTCATATCATCGAGCAAGGCTGATGCAATAGGAAATGGTTGCCTCATGATTCCACCTTGAATCAAACGATCGGCAATAGACTTGTTTACCGAATCAAGTCTACGGTAGAAACATTGCAACATCACATTTTCAGGTAACCCATGAGTAGGACATTGTAGAAGAAGCTTTTGGAATCTGAGCCATGTCTCATGGAATTGTTCACCATCAAGTCTCTTGAAGTTCTAAATACCATCTCTCAACTTCACCAACTTCGAGGGAGGAAAGAATCATTCAAGGAATGCTTCATTTAGCTCTGCCCAAGAAGTAATTAAATCTCTTGGTAATTCAGCCAACCACTTCGTTGCTTCCCCATTTAGAGAGAAAGGAAACAACCGAAGTCGAATTGACTCTTGAGAGATGTTCTTAAAGGTGAAAGGGTTGCACACATCCAAAAAATTCTGAAGATGTTCATGTGGATCCTCATGATCAAGTCCTCCAAATGATCCTTTGATTTGCCAAAGCTGAAGCATAGTTCCGGTCACATGAAAAATGGCATTACCCGCAATAGGGGGCAAGCGTATAGCTCCAGCACTTCCCACTTGAGCTAATTGAAGTCATTCAAATTACCAATGTCATCATTCACATGACGTATCTCATCATTCTGACCAACAACACTATCAGCGTCACTCATGTTGTCACCTGTTGAAAATAAACAATGAAAAAGCTAACAAGTAAATTCGACTACAATCAAACTAATTCACTAGAATACGTCGGTACAAGAATTCTAAACGCCATTCCCCGGCAACGGCGCCATTTTTGATAATGCTCAAATACACCTGTCACGATTCAAGATGTAAGTGGTCGTTAGCAATATAAACCCAACAAGGAGTTGGGGTCGATCCCACGAGGAATGGGACTAAGTTCAGAATTCAAATACGAAGTATTAAGGTGATCTAGCTTTTTGTAGGTGGAAAACAAGTGAAACGGTTCATAATGTAAATTGACGAAGTTTTTATTATCAAGTAAGATGAGTTTCAAATAATTGATTTCAACAAAACACAAGTTTAAAAAGAGATTTAATCAATGAGAGAAGGGACCTTAGGGATGTGTAAATGTTCAACCACTAATTTCACTAAATGGGTCATTACCAATTGCCTAATAATGTTGATCTGTAATGGGTCGGCAAGATTATCACTACGATAGCTATTTTGCAACCAACTACCATGCTTTCAATTGGATTTTACCAAACCCCAACAGGCTAGACAATCAGAGCACAATCTTATGCCTTAATTAAACCCACTTTAACAAGCTGAGTAGTACAAGTAAGAACTCATACAATTATCAGAAGTAAATCCCACTCAAATGCATCTTCAACAAGCATACAAAGAGATATAACCTAGAACAGAATTTGCAACTTAAATTCATAAGATAAAAACATGGATTAACAACTGAACTCATTCTAAATCAACAAGTATTTCAGCAAGTCATAAGACCCATAAGATAATTAGGTGATTGAACACATAATCACACCCCTAAGGAATCGGGGTTTTAGCCAATTATAATGAAAGTGAAGAGATGGTTACCAAAAGCATTCTCCATTGAATTTCTAAATCCTCACAAAGAAGAAATAATCAACTAAAAGTATACCCATTGTTAGAATCTCTCAAAAACTCAAAAGAATAAATCCTCAAGAACAAAACTAAGTATTCTAAAGTGCAATGTACTTCTTTGTCTCAATACAATTCTGTTCCACACACTCTCTCATTTAAAATCTTCTATTTATACTTACCAAAAGTTCCCCACAATTTTGAATTTGAGGTCCAGTTGGCGGCATAAGTCGAGGCTCGCCCTTCTACTCAGCTACACACCGAGTTGCTCTATCTCTCCTTTTCAAGTTATCACTTCAATGCTGATTTCATTCTGGAACTTTAGGCTATGTGCATCGGGGTCGCCATTTGGATCGGAGACTCGTCGTCTTGTTTCTCAGCTCACCGTTTTGACTTAGTCTTCTCCTTTGCTCCCTGGAACTTTAGGCGAGGTCCTGTCCACTCGGCGTATCGCCGAGTTGACTTTGGCGAGCCTCAGCCTTTTAGTTCCTTCAATTTTGGCTCTTTTTGACTTCCTTTTGCAATATATTGGCTTCATCCCATTCCTTGTCCCTCATGCTACACACAAATGATTTAACATTAGTTATAGGTGCAAACAATGGCATTAAGGACACTAAATTTGCACAAACAAAGCTACAAATGAGTCAAAACTACCGACTCATCAAATTTAGTACTGCGTGGGTTTGTGATTGGGAGGTTTTGGGCATCCCTTGTTTGAGGTAAATTGCATATTTGTAGGTTGCGTTTCTTCTTTTGTGTGCTTTAAAGTGCATTAAATTGCATGTTGGTTTTTCTGGCTGTTCTGAGCCCCAAATTGTATTCCATTTTGGAACTCAAGTTTAGGTACTGAATTGGACATGTTTACGAAGTCATTTTCAGAAATTTTGACAAGGGTCCCACAATTTTCGTTTGACTCCAAAATTAGTCTTTCTCTATTTTATGTATTTTTGGTGTCTAAATGACTGTATTAACGGTTTGATACTATTTTTAATAGTGTGGCAGTATTTTGAGGCCATTCAGAAAGGAAAATATCTAGAAAAGATATTTAGTAGCGCCTGCGGTTGGCCTTAAGGTAGGTTGCGACTCTCATTCGCCTAGATGGATCTTGAATGTGTAAAAACATGTTGATTAGAGTGAATTGGGGGTGGGTACCTAGTTGTTCATGCTATATTTCTTAGAGAATATGTTTTATGATGATTCAGTATTAGTTCGGGTATAATACCATGCTAGATAGGGTTATGTGTTTATTATTATCCTGTTAGTTGACTTGTATGTTGTTGTTATTTTATAATTGAGCATGTTTGGCCTTAGTCTAGGCTTACACTAGTGCTTACCATATACTCGTGGTATTATAGCCCTTTTTCCATGTTTCTGCTCTAACATCAATTCTGACGACTTATATCCTTGTAGACTTGTGTAGCAGACTTGAGTATGATAGATTGAGCCTTAGTTTAGGCATTGTTCCTAGTTTGATGACGTTCTACCCTCTCTCCCTCTTGCTATGGCCCCTTGAAACATTTGAGGTTTGGAGCTTCACTAGGTGACTTGGGATAGGAGTTGGTTAAGCTTGGAGGGTTGTGTGGGTTGCTGGTGAGTGGATATCATTCCACAGTGGTATTGTTATTGGTTGCAATGAGATCCTCTTTGGAATCAACACACCCCTAGGTTTACCTTTGCTAGATGGGCGGCTAATGCCTTGAGAGTATACTGGTTGGCTGGGTAGCCTTGATTGGTTACTTAGGGTTAGAGGTCCAGTATTATTGACGCCCCGGGTTTACTCTTTCTAGTTGGGTGGTAGACGCACCTCGGATTTACAAGCTGGATAGGAGGCCCCTCTTTTGTTCTTTTGACGCCCCTACATTTACTCTTGCTAACTGGGCGGCCTGGGATTCTACAGGCTGGCTGGGTGGTCCCATTATTGGGTGGGTACTTGTGGCTAGAGGTTGTTACTTGTTGTTTGAAGCCGGTCTTCACTTATTGGACCTTGATTCACTGTGCTTCAGCCTTAATAGCTAGCTATTATGTGTACCTTCAGGATTATGGGGGTCCGTTCGGGTTTTATTTAAAATTGCACACAAGTGTACCTTCTAGGCTTATAGGATCGAGTTAAGTTTATTTTTATTAAACTTAGTTTTTATTTCTGGTATGCTCGTGTGCTTTTCTTTAAATTCTGCTTTGAACTGTGTTTGTGTTTAGATTCTATCTTTTCATATTGTATTTATCTTTCTTGCTCAGTCGGCCTATGATGCCTAATAAGTACCTTTGCTTTGGTACTCATGCTACACTATGCATTTGTTTCGTGATGTAAGTCCCAATATCAGTTACCAATGTTGACCCTTCGTGCTTGCAACAGCTTTTGTGGATCGGAGGCGAGGGTGAACAATTGGTATTCTTGACTTGCTGGTCTCCTTTTGTATATTGTATAGCTAGTCTTTTGTATTTTGAGTCAAGATGTGTTTTTGGTCCACTTTTGAGACTTGTACTCTTTTGTTAAAAAAAACTTGTACTTATGACTTCGAAGTTCTAGGAGGGATCTTTATGTATATATGTTCTGGTTTGCCTCCACTTTTTTCTAGTTTAGTTGATTAAAGTATTGCTTCTATTTTTTTCTACCCTTATGCTCATTACTTATTGTTCGGGGTTACGGGTTGGCTTACCTACTAGTGGGTTATTATAGGTGCATCATTTCATCCTTGAGACTTAGGGTTAGAGGCCCTTTCTTTGTTGAACTTAGGACCCCGAGCATTAGAGGAACCTTGACCGGAAAACCTTTCTCAAAATCCAGAATGACCATGTCCATCGAACCTCAAATGTGAAAAGTCACCATCTCCGATCTTTGCCCTCTTTGCCTCCCTAGACCTTTCCTTAAGCCTCACCTCTTCAATTTGTTGGGCATGAATCATTAAACGAGAAATATTCATTTCCTTGACCAACATGGCAGTACGAAATTCCTTGACCACCATCTCAGACACACCCGAAACAAACTTACTCATCCTTACCCTAGAATCGGCAACCATAGTTGGAGCATTCCTAGCTAATTGAGTGAACTTCAAAGCATACTCCTTCACACTCATATTTCCTTTACAAAGGTTAATGAACAAAATCACTTTCACTTTTCTCATTTCAAGAGGAAAGAAACAATCAAGAAAAGCTCCTTTGAATTTCTCCCAATCAAGAGGACCCGCATCAACCGCCCTCTCACTTTTTTATTGTTCGAACCACACTTGAGCAACACCCTTGAGTTGAAGGAATATTGAAATTTCTCTCTCATGCAAACAATGTATGTTAGCTAAACCTACATTAGCGGTGTCACCATGGCAAGAGAACAGGGACGAGGAAAGGGACGACTAAGAAGGGAAAACATTCTCTCATTTGGAAGTGCTATTGGGGAAAGATTGCAACCAAAGGCAAAGAAAGAGGTCCCTGTTGCCACACCTTCTCATGAAACCCTAACTGATAATATCATATCCACTCCGATCTAAGCAATTGAAGTGGTAACAGAGCTGCAATTGTGTATGAGAGCAACTACTAGCAAGACAGAGCCAGTTAATACGACTATGTAATGGGAAGGCGAGGTGAACACCAGTGAAGCAGTAACTGGGGCACCCCCAATTACAGCCAAAGAGAAAGACAAGGTTCCGATTGAACCATGGGCTAATCTATTTGCAAAGAATAGATCGGTTACAAATGGTATGGCTCTATCCGACATCCCACCTCAAATAATTGATGGAAAATCAGTCAAACAATTAGATAAAACAGAGGTGGAAAGGTAGACTACTAAGTGGAAATGTTCTCTGATAGTGTATGTCCTAGGTAAATCCCCAGGTACAATACTATGCATAGATATATTAGCCAAACCTGGACAAAGATTGTGACGCTTGAAATATTTATGCATGAAGAGGGGTATTTCATAGTGCGATTTCAATTCGAGGAAGATATGCAAGCTATTATGTTTTCTGGGTCGTATTCTATAAGCAATAAACCACTAATACTAAAGAACTGGACAGAGGACTTCGATTTTGATCAAGAATTCCCCATAAAAATCCCCATATGGGTCAAATTTCCAAAACTACCCATGAACTATTGGGGTTGTGACTCACTAAGCAGGATTGCAAGCGCCATTGGAATTCCTATGTTTGCAGACCAGTGCACGACTAAATAGATGAGAGTTTCATTTTCTAGATTGTTGGTTGAGGTAGATGTAACTAAACCACTACCTGAGGAAATCACTGTCATGGATCCAAATGGGGAAACAGTAGTATAAAGGGTGAAATATGATTGGAAGCCTGCTTTCTGCCAGAAATGCCAAGTAGTAAGTCATGCATGCCAACAAGTACAAGATAATGAATATGCACAACCTATGAGAAGAAGAAAAGCCCCCAAGAAGGTAGTGCAGAAATAGATCTCAAAGGAGGTAGAGAAGCCAGTTGTAACCTCCACAATGGCAATGCCTGAACATTGACAAGCGACCTCCCCAAAAGCTGGACAATCTGGAGTCATCACATCTCGGCAACCTAGCCCAACCCTGAATCTAGCTAACTTTCCTATACTACAGCCTACCCCTCTTAGGAATGGGTTCAGTCCACTGAGTATGTCATGGGGTGAAGGAGATAATATTCCTCGTGATAAAGGAGGCCAACCTATAAGTCAATAATGGCTTGGTTATTTTGGAATGTCAGAGGTGTAAATAAGAGATACAAGCAGAAGGAGTTTCAGCATGTTCTCAGAAATAAACACATCTCTTTGGCAGGATTGATAGAGACTAGAGTGAAATCTCACTGAGCACAAGGGGTTAGTAAAAACATAGCTCCTAAGTGGGGCATCCTACACCATTATCAGCATGCTAAAAATGGGAGAATCTCGCTCCTTTGCGATACATGCAAGTATAAAGTTACCATGATCAAAGTAGAGACCCAACTTATACATTGTCATATTGAGGAGATTGGTGCTGATTTGAACTGTTATCTTTCAGTAGTATATGGTTACAACACTGATGGTAAGAGGAAAGAACTATGGACTAACCTCAGAGGCTTGGCTATAGGAATGACAAACCCATGGCTAATTTGTAGAGATTTCAATGCTCCTTTGTTTCCTCAGGATCGGCTTTATGGCAATCCAGTACACCCTACAGAAATTGTAGATTTCTCAAATTGCTTGCATGATCTATCTCTTGATGAATTGTCTTGAAAAGGTGACTACTACACTTGGACAAACAAGGTGAAAGGCTCAGATAGAATCTGCAGTAGAATTGACAGGGCACTGGGAAATTTTTAGTGGATGATACAATAGGGTCCCTTAGTTGTAAATTATAGCTTTCCCAACATATCTGATCATGCTCCTATGGTGCTCAACATGACTACTCAACCATGTACTAAGCCTCCTTTCAGATTCTTCAATGTTTGGGTTGAGCACTCCTCCTTCCTGCAATTGTTGGAGAATGAATGGAAAAAGAGAAAAACTGAAGGGTACATGAAGAATATATGGTTGCACTTAAAGTGTCTCAAATGACAATTTACAAAGCTTAATCAATTGGAGTTCCAGGAATTTCCCAGAGTATAAGACAATCAAGGACTAATCTAGTTGATATCTAGGAACAAATGATTATCAAGTGTACTAATAACTTGCAGAACCAGGAGAGAAACATACTAGAGCACCTTGAAAAGTGGTCAGGAATTGAGGAGAACATATTGAAACAGAAATCCAGGGCCAAATAGATTAAACTTGGTGATATGAACTCAAGCTATTTCTCAGTTGTCATTAAGGAGAGGACACATAGAAAGCAAATGAATGACCTTACATCCTTAACTGGTACTAAGTTACTTTCTTAAGAAGACATTAAGCATGAAGTGGTACAGTTCTATCAGAGTCAAATGGGATCATCCACGGGCAACCTCCTAGCAGTTAACAAGCTTGTAATGAGAGCAGGGCCTACTTTTTCGCTCTAACAAAAGATGGAGCTTTGTACGACTGTGGCAGAGCTAGAAATCATCAATAGTTTGAAGGCTATAGGTGAGGACAAGGCCCTTGGTATTGATGGCTACAATGTGTTTTTTTTTAAGAAAACTTGGAATGTTATAAAAGAAGTTGTTACTGCTGATGTACAACATTTCTTTATCTCAGGTAAGATGTATCAGAACATTAACTATAATGAAATTACTCTTGGCCTAAAGTTTCCAATCCATTTAATATCAAAGAGTACAGACCAATAGCCTGTTGCATTGTGTTGTATAAAATTATTGGGAAAATATTGGCTACTAGACTGCAAAAGGGCATCCCTACCATAATCAACCCCACCTAGGCATG
The DNA here is from genome assembly GCA_018342035.1 of Solanum appendiculatum. Taxonomy (NCBI): domain Eukaryota; kingdom Viridiplantae; phylum Streptophyta; class Magnoliopsida; order Solanales; family Solanaceae; genus Solanum; species Solanum appendiculatum. The sequence continues at coordinate 505,799 of JAGDQO010001406.1, read as the reverse complement.
ATTTGTCCCAGGTCACAGAATTGGAGATTAATTCATGGCCCATGAACTAGTAAAGTCCTATACTAGGAAAATGAATCACCTAGATGCATGATGAAAATTGACTTACAAAAGTCTTATGATAGTGTGGAATGGATATATCTGGAGCAGGTGATGCAGGAGTTGAATTTTCCCAATCAATTTATCTCTTGGATTATGGAATGTGTGAAAACTGTTAGTTACTCCATACTTGTTAATAGAGAACCAACAAAGCCATTCCCTGCAGCAAAGAGGCTGAGACAGGGTTGCCCAATATCTCCATTTCTTTTTGTTATTGCTATGGAGTATCCTAATAGATGCCTTACCTCACTTGAGGGTGTAAAGCAGTTTAAATTTCATCCTAGATGTGCTAAGCTGCAAATCACTCATCTATGCTTTGCTGATGATCTACTCATGTTTTCTTGAGGTGACAATTCTTCTGTCCAGGCTATGATGGAATTTTTTTGACTATTCTCAGGTACCTCAGGTCTAAAAGCAAACATGGGAAAAAGCTGCATATATTTTGGAGGGGTAACTCCATAAGAAAAGGATAGGATTCTACAAAGTACTGGATTCACCTGTGGAAATCTTCCCTTCAAAAACCTAGGAGTTCCATTGTCTACCAAGAAGATTTCCTTAATCCAATGACATCCACTGATCACAAAGACGATAACTAGGATTTCCTCCTGGACCTCAAATAAACTCTCATATGATGGCAGAACATTGTTAGTCAAATTTGTACTATTTGGCATACAAGCATACTGGGCTCAGCTATTTGTACTCACTGCTAAGGTAATCAAACTAATTCATAGCTATTGCAAAATATACATGTGCTATGCAAGTAATAATATCTCCAAGAACGCACTGGTGGCATGGACTAGAGTTTATTCTCCTCTCTGCTTTGGGGGACTAAACTTGACTAATATGAATATATGGAATAGAGCAAATATTACCAAAACTCATTGGACACTGGCAAAGAAAGAGGACAGAGTCTGGATAAAGTGGGTTCGTACCTACTATATAAAAGGGCTACAACTTGAGACAACGAGGGTACCTGCACAAGCATTTTGGATGATAAGGAAGATAATTGAAGCTAGAACTACTCTTGACCAATTCCAGTTTGATGATTCCAGTGGGCAAAGTCTAACAAGACAAATCAACATGCACTTTTTGAACCCAGAACCTAAAGTCATACGGAGGATTTTAATGTACAAAAAAGCAGCCAGGCCAAGAGCTAGATTTACACTGTGGTTGCAATTGCAGAATAAGTTATTGACTACAGAGAGACTTATCAAGTGGGGTATTCTTGTATCTCCAATATGCTCCCTATGCACTTTCCACAATTATTCTAGGGATCATATCTTCACCTGATGTGTTTATGGTAAAGAATTTTGGAGAATATTGCAACATTGGATCCAAGCCAAACCATTGCATCCCGTGTCATGGGATCAATATCTTACTGAAGTGCTAAGGAGTGCAAAGGGAAAGACACAAGCAGCTCAAGTATTCAAATTGGTTTACACATAATTTGTACACTGTCTATGGATTGAGAAGAATATGAGAATTTTTGAAACTAAGAGTAGAGAGCCTAATGTCAATTCTAAGGAGATAACTTTTGTATGTAGTGTTAGAGCCCCACCCAGGATTAGTGCCATCATGTGTACCTTCAGTTTTAGTTGAGACTGAGTAGGGAGATTTTTGATATATTAGATAGGTAGTTGTGGTAATTAGATATGGTGTTTGTAACTGCTTTACATTGGTGATTAATGAAATCGTTAGTTACCAAAAGACACCCTTAAGGTGATAAGCGACCAATTCCGCCATTTCCACCGCATCACTCCCATGATCATCAAAACCCTATACACCACATCAATGAACTCTTGAGGATCTTCCTCAACCTTGGAACCATGATACTCCGAGGGATTCATTCTAGTGAAGTCCCTCACTCTAGTTGTCATCGTACCCACATTTGGGTTCACGGGGACAACAGCCTCCCTATTGCCTTGAGCCATCATAGCTTGGGCCAAAACATGAAAAATAGTTTAGAACTCTGCATCAGTCACTTGTTCATCCAAAGAGTCAACCGAAACTTGAGGAGCTTTTTATTCCTCATTCTCCCCCGCATTCCTTCTAACATATAATCTTTGAGGGGCTGTATCCTGAAAAGCATTGGATAAGGATTATGAGAGAGACATATTGAGTTACACTCTATCGCACAACTTTAGAATGATGAAAGAAGTGGAATTTACTAAACGTCATATAGCCTCTTATATATAAATGTGGCGCATTTCACACTAATAAATAAGACCCTACTCATCGTGGCTTGTGAGACATCTTAGGACCTTTCTAAACCTTGTGCTCTGAATACCAAGTTTGTCATGGCCCAATGTATACCCTAAGTATAACATGGCGTATAGAACCCCAAAAGGTCCTACACAAACCACTTAGCATATATCATACAAGATAATAGAAATAAGAATTTCAAAAGTCACCATCTCATATCATAAAAGAGTTTGACAAAGTGGAATTCTAACATAGTCTCAACAAGCCTTCTAATACATCAATGGAAGTGATTGGGACGTAACTCATACATCACGTACAATGTTAGAAAACTAAAATAAAGAAAAGCAATAAAAGTGCCATGGTCCTCACAACATGAGGACTCACCAATCTTCAAGTGCCAAGAGAGAGATCAACTAGCCACGAGTATGAGAAGTAGGAGCGTCGGACCCTACATTAGTAAAACAATGTAAGCAGAAGTATGCATTATTACATGGAATGTACTATGTATGATAGCAATGCATAAATAGACATGAAAACATGGATAGCTAAAAATATGTATTGCATGACCAACATTTGTACATTTGAAAGCTTAAAGAAGCAACAACATATAATTCATAAGATATGGTCAAAACATTTAAGATAAGAGCCGTGAGAAAGCTTTGAAGAAACATATTCATTTTGTGAGATATTAGCTTTAACTGACAATATGACCATGAGAGTTATATCATGGAATCCGGTATATCCCTCATACCAAAAGAAGGGGCTTCTATTTCCCAAGGTAGAACTCGTATACATCATCTTTTGCTAAAGTGGATCCACTAGCTAGGTCATTTAAGACAAATCCTATGGGGCACGTAGTTTAGGACTTAAAGTTTCTATTAAAGACTACCCTATTTGAGCCTCCACATCAAATTCCACTCAGTGATAAGTCAAAATCCCAGCGGGATAGATAAAAATCAAATATCATTATAACATAGGAAAGGCAATGATCAATACCAATCGACCTCTTATAATCAAAACATAGAATAACTCCTTAAAACACAATTCAACATAGGTGAGAAAACCTTTCACCAATGTGAATTCATATGTGAGAAATGCCTTCCACAATTATGACCATAGGAGCATATGAGAAAACTTTTCACAATAACATTGATACTTTCCTATCAAAGAATCCTCAAATCATTTACATCAATTTCATAAAAGCATGCATATCTTCATAAGTTCATATTCCATAGTTCATAAGCTTCATTATGGGTTCTTAGTCTAAAATCATGGATCATGCATGGGTTCATGTGAATTCAACTCAAAATCATGTAATTACTTAAATTCATGCATTAGAAGATAGAAATTTATCAATAAGATTACAATTGAGGAGAACCCATATGAAGATTAAGTAAAATCCTAACTTTTGAATTGAGAATCTAACTTGTAAAATTGGAAGATCTTGGGAAACCTATGGAGGAAAGGACTCCATAGGTGAATACTAACATACCTTAGTAATCAAGGCTCAAAAGCTATGATGAATTGGAGATCTTTGGTTTAAACTCTAGCTTCTTCTTCCTTATCTTTCGAGAGAATTTTGGGGATGAACTTGGAGGGACATTTATGATTTAAGAGAATTATTTAGAATGGCTAATTTTAGGACTTAAATCATATGTATAGGGCTTAGAATAGGGGTTAAAATGACATAGCTTAGATATTAAAAACATAGGGAAAGACAAAAATAGCCTTGGCTTAAAAACTGATGGGACACTTATATGGGAGACCTTCATGGACGGTTTAGCCCTTCACGGTCTGTGAAGGGTGTCGTACAGATGGCCACCATTTATTGGTTGCCTTAAACAAGCAACCTTATCCCCCTCTAAATGGGTTGTGAACCTTCCAAGGACCATTTAGGCCTCCGTGGAGGGCTCATGATCGGTTTAAGGCTTGTGAACCTACCCATTCAACCCGTCATACCTTTCCCGAGTTCCAAGGTGTTACAGTAAGTAGGCGATGGTTGTTTATTTTCCTAGTATGTAATGTATGCATGGTAATTGCTGTATGGTATTACTTGTGTAATGCATGTGAGAACACTAAAAGGGATAATGTGAAACGAAATCATATTGATAATCTCATGCAATGAACCTAATAGCTACTTGTGGTTTCAAGTGGATTGTTCATTGTGAATATGATTGTGTATGTTGTTTGTGATTGATGGTTGGCTAGGGTACCACGCTGGTACATGATACTAACAGTTGAATCGGATACGACTCCTGGTATGAAACTCTAACAACAGTTGGCTCGAATATCGCATCGGTACATTTACAATTTGTGTGTGGGTTCCATGACAGAACCGATTTTGCATGTTGCTTTTGTGAGTAGACCAGATTTCTTATTTATGTTATATTTATCACATGTTTTTCCTTGAGTGGCCAAGTTGGTGTATCTTAATGCTGGGAAGGTTCTTATGTAGACTGTGATTGTACGTTGAAGATCGTAAACTATGTATCCTTGGGTGGTTTGAGTTACTTGGATGTTGAGTGGGACTCAGATATGGGTTGCATGTGAGTTTGTGGGCATGTTCCATGTGTTTAGGTCAGGTTGATGATCATGAGATTTGTTCTTAATTGATATACGTGGACCTTGTGTGTCTGTTAAAGTTGCTTAGGATATATCTGAAAAGTTAATCTTTGAATGTCTTGAGTGGCAAGAGGATTGAATGTTTAATGGTAGAGTTGACAGCGAAATAAGGTAGGAAGTTGGAACCAATGTGTACTAGTTTATGGGCATCATACCCGAGATGGAAAAAGGGTGTGGGTAAAGACTTGGGGTGGTGTAACCTTCTTATTGTATGTTTTCTTCTGAATGCCTACTTTATATTAGGTGGTGAATTTGGATCGACCAATGATGCCTACCGGTACATGTTGTTTATACTGATACTACTCTTGCTATGCCATTTGATATAGTCTAGTTATAGAGTCAGTGATGTCTCATAGGTGAAGACAATGGTAATCTTCGGCAGCTTCTACTCATGTTTTTCTTATTGTGGGAGTTGTGTCTATTTTCTTTATTTTGTAAACTCTTAGTAGCTCTTGTACTTGTTTAGACTAGCTCCTTGGGAAGGGTTTCTTGTTTACCATCAAAAGATGATTTTTGTACTTGAGTTCATAATTATTCAAAGTATTAAGGAAATTTCTTATGCTTTGCTTACTTCCACATTTCCAGTTTTAAATTGGGTTATAAGGTTCTCCTATCTAGGCGTTAGAGTATGTACCCGGGCAAACCGGTGGGTTGGATGGTGAAAGCTACTAAAAACGCTTTGTATTTATTTATAGAGCCATCATAATCAAGTTTTCTTTTGAAAATTCACTTACAATTTGCACCAGGAGGTAAATCAGTCAAAATTCATGTTTTACTTTCCAAGATAGAATCAAATTCTATTTTTATTGCCTCTTCCAGTATTCAACATGAGAAGAAGATATAGATTCAAAATAATTTGATGGTTCATTATCGATAAGAAAGGTTTGAAAATCATTTTCATAAGAAGAATATTCTTTTCTCGACCTTTTTCTCCTTCGCAGTTTCTCATTAGTGGTTTTCTCGTGATTTCTTTCAACATGTGCATTAGAAATTTTATCAGATTGTGGGAAAATATGTTAAACATATTCAGCATTTTTTGTCTCAATAATAGTTTTGTAATCCAGCACACCACTTTTCAAAATAAGAAATTGATATGCAACAATATGTTTAGTATATCCAATAAGCATGCAATCAATAGTTTTAGAAACTATTTTCCTCTTCTTAGGTTCAGGCAAAAGAAATTTAGCAAGGCACCCCCACACTTTTAAATATTTCAAGCTAAGTTTATAATCTTTCCACCTTTCATAAGGAGTTTTGCCAATTTTTTATGAGGAGTTCTATTCTGTAAGTAACATGCAAATAATATTGTTTCACCCCACAAATTATCAGGAGAATCAAAACTAATTAACATAGAATTCATCATTTCTTTCAAAGTTTTATTTTTCCTTTCAACTAGCTACTCCATTAGACTCAAGTGAATAAAACTATAACACCCCTGTACTTGTGATGAAAAAGTGCAGAAAATAAACTGATGAGTAATGGTTCTACGGAAGCCACCTACGGACCGTAGGAGTGACTACGGGCCGTAGGAAGGCAACCGTAGAAACCAAGTTGAGTTTGGAGAAATTCAAGTTTCTGAAATTGAGTTACGAGTTGACAAGACGGACCGTCATTAGTTCTACGGGCCGTAGATTGGTTCCGTAGGAGTGGTCCAGACCTAGTGAAATGTTGAGGTTTAAATTAAGTTCTACGAGAGGGTCATAAGTACCGTAGAAAGTTCTACGATCTGTAGAAGGGACCCATAGGAAGACGGCCAAATATTTGGGTTTCTGAAATTGGTTCTACGGTTGAATAAGATGGACCGTTGGATGACCTACGGCACGTAAGTCCAAACCGCAGGTCACTTCGCAGCTTTAATTAAGGGTATTTTAGACTTTTCCCGTCCCTTCTAAACCTAAATCTCGATCCTTTTCTACCTAATTAAGGGTCTAAACAGTGTTAAAACATTCTTTTACGTTCTTTAACACTTAGAAGATTCATAGCAAGGTCCCTAAAGGAGAAAAACTAGGATTTTCAAGTGTTCTTCAAGATTCTTCTAGTTTCACCAAGAACTATGTTATTTCCAAGTATATAAGGCTATCATAGTGTTGGACTAGTTTGTCCTCGCGCCCTACATCTGCTTTCTATCAATTAAAAAGTAATCTAGGGTTATATCCTTAGTTTGAGTATTCTTGAGATGAGTTTGATGTTGAATTTTGAGTTCTTGAATTTCTGATCTTGAGTTTCTATTCCTAATTATTGAGTTGCTGCATATTGTACATTGAGATTGTCGAGTTGATTGTTCATGTCTATTTTTCAGCACGAACCCTATTCCTGAGTAATTCATTGAGTTCTTATCTAGAATCCTTTAAACAAAACATAATTGTTTAAACTGAGTTTTTGAGAAAGCAAAATTATGAGAAAGCAAAAAAGGGAGTTTGAGAATCTTTTCATAACAAATGCTTTGTCTTTAAAATTGATTCTGAGGAGAGTAAAAGATGAGTTTCGAGAAAAGATAATAGTTTTAAATTGGAAAAAAAGAGAAACTTTGATTTTAAAAAAGTTTATGAGTACAGAGTTCCTTTAGCGCAGTTACCTCTTTTAAGAGGATCTTTTGAGTAATTACCTCAAATTGAGAAAAGAGAATATATTTAAACATTTAGCATGAGTAATAATTTTGGGAGTAATATTGAGCACCGATATGGGGGTGAGTTCAGACAACTCAAAATCCTCATAAACCATGTCTTGCCAACATGGGTAAAGGATTCATACTTTTTAGATGATTTCCTTATGCCTTCAAGTAGAGCTTAGTGGATCCACTTAGTTGAGAGGTTCTATACCAGGGCACAGTATAGGACAGTTCTGGCAGCATGGGCGAGACGCTGTATCATCACGTAGCTCATAAAGATGGTTGTCGGTTAGAGAAACTCTCTAATAGAGTAAAGAGTACTTTCATTGTATTTTCACATCTAGTTTCTTTGAGTTATTATATTGTACTTTGTGAAGCTTTAAATGATCTTACCTCTATTTATGCTTTACATTGAGTTGAGTAGAGCATTTCTTCCAGCCCGGTCAGTTCATTAATTTGTTATTCAGTTGTGTTACATACTCGTGCATTCAATGTACTGATGTCATTTTAACTGCATCTTTTTATGATCCAAATACTGGTGTTCAAGATCATCAACACGTGCTTTATTGAGATCTCCTTGCACTTTCCCTTTGAGAGTTTTGGTGAGTCCTCCTTGCATTTTGGAGGGCCATATTCTTTTCATTTCAGTATTTACTTTGGGGCATCGAGGGTCTTGTCCCAACGTTCATGTTGAACTTAGAGGCTTCATAGATAGTTAGATTTGAGATGTTCTCAGAGTTATTGTTAAATTGTTTTGCAAACTTATATGATTGTTGCAAATGAGTATTTTCAGACATTCCAGTTGAACTATGTTGAGATAAATTATGTTTTAAGCTTTTTATCGCTTGAGTAGTTTTTTGCTAAGTAGTCAACTAGGTCAAGGTTTGCTTGGGGATCAGAAAAGGGTTCTCGGGTGTCGGCCACGTCCAGGGTGTATGCTCAGGGCTTGACAAACTTGGTATCAGAGCACAGAGTTCAAGAGCCCTAGGGCATCTATGAAGTTGTGTCTGTAGAGTCCTTCTATTGGTGTGAAGCGTGCCACATCTATAATTGGGAGGCTACAAAATTTAGGAACATTTCACTTTCTTCTTACTCCTATTTGTGCGATAGAGTTCAACTCTATAAAAGTTTATTCTAACTCGTGCTTACGCGTGTCTTTTCAGATCATGCCTTCATGAAGAGTTGTTTGAGGACGTCCTGCTAGGAGGAATGTTAATCCTCAAGGTCAAGAAGCTCCAAATGCACTAGAAGTGCAACCCCCTCAGGGAGATGTCACCAATGCTGAGTTTAAGAATGCTATTCAAATGTTGACTCAGGTTGTGGAAAATCAGGCAGGTCAACAAGGAATGGGTCGTTAGGATGTAGATGATACATCTAGACTCCGGGAGTTTTTTAGGATGAATCCTAGAGTTCACTGGGTCAAAGCTCAATGAGGATCCAGAAAACTTTGCGGAAAAGCTTCAAAAAGTGTTTGAGGTCATGCATGTTGCTGATGTCGAGCGTGTGGAGTTAGCCTCATATCAGCTCAAAGGTGTTGCTAGGATACGGTATGATCAATTGAAGAAGAACAGGGCAGAGAGGGCACCACTTTTGAGCTGGGCTGTGTTTGAGAATGCTTTCTTGGGACATTTCTTTCCTCGAGAGCTAAGGGAAGCTAAGGTGAGAGAGTTTTTGAACCTGAAATAGGAAGCTATGAGTGTGCAGGAGTACAGCATCAAGTTTACTCAACTATCCCGCTATGCTCCGGATATGGTGGCAGATATGAGGAGTAGGATGAGCTTGTTCCTGTTCGGGCTATTTCGCTTATCAAGTAAGGAAGGTAAGGCGGCTATGCTGATAGGGAACATGGACATAGCCAGACTTATGATTAATGTGCAGTAGGTTGAGGAGGATAAGTTAAAGGATAGTGAAGAGTTTTGCAACAAGAGGGCCAAGACAGCAAGTCATGAGACTGGCCAACTAAAGCCTAGGAATGGGAATCGGTCAACTTTTCAGCAGACGTTATCTGGACCTGCTCCATTATCAGCTAGTGCACCTGCACCAAGGAACAAGAATGATCACTGGAATCAGAATTTCAGAGCTCAACCCACTCAGTCTTAGGGTAGTGTGGCACAAGGGGCTACTTGGACCCCCACATGTGCTAAGTGTGGTAGAAACCACCCGGGAGCATGTCGTGATGGCTCCAATGGCTGCTTCAAGTATGGTCAGATGGGTCATTTTATGAGAAAGTGTCCTAAGAATAGGCAATACAATAGGGGCAACAGAGCCCAATCTTCTTTAGTAGCTCCATCATATAGAGATGCTCCGAGAGGAGCTACTTTAGGGATAGGGGGAGGAGCAAACTGTCTGTATGCTATGGCTAGTCGACAGGATCGAGAGAACTCACCAGATGTTATCACTGGTATGCTTAAAGTCTTTTCTATTGATGTTTATGCCTTACTTGATCCAGGTGCGAGTTTGTGCTTTGTGATCCTTATATAGCCATGAGGCTCGGCATTTCCCCTGAACAACTTCTTGAACCCTTCAGTGTTTCCACACCTGTTGGTGAGTTTATTCTAGTAGAAAAAGTCTATCGTGATTGTACCATCTCTGTCTATCACAAAGACACCATGGCTGACTTAGTTGAGCTAGACATGGTGGATTTTGACGTCATTCTAGGTATGGATTGACTTCATGCTTGTTATGCCTCAGTTGATTGTAGAACTCGAGTAGTCAAGTTTCAGTTTCCTAATGAGCTAAGTCTTAGAGTGGAGGAGTAGTTCAGCAGTGCCTAAAGGCCATTTCATTTCATACCTTAAGGCCAGGAAGTTAGTTTATAAGGGGTGCATCTATCAGTTAGTCTGAGTTAATGACTCTAGTGTTGAGGCACCGCCTATTCAGTCAGTCCCAATTGTGAGTGAGTTTCCAGAGGTCTTTCTAGACGATCTTCCCGGAGTCCCTCCTGAGAAAGAAATAGACTTCGGAATAGATAGACCTATTTCTAATACTCAACCTATTTCTATTCTACCATATAGAATGGCTCTAGCTGAGTTAAAAGAGTTAAAAAAGCAGTTAAGAGATCTTCTTGTTAAGGGTTTCATCTAACCAAGTGTCTCAACTTAGGGCGCTCCGGTCTTATTCATGAAAAAGAAAGATGGTTCCCTTAGGATGTGTATTGATTACCATCAGTTGAACAAGGTCATCATAAAGAATAAGTATCCCCTTTCGAGAATTGATGACCTTTTCGACCTACTTCAGGGTGCCACTTGTTTCTCTAAGATAGACCTCAGATCTAGCTATCATCAGTTGAGAGTAAGAGAAACTGACATCTTGAAGACAGCTTTCAGGACCCGTTACGGTCATTATAAGTTCCTTGTTATGTCCTTTGGTTTGACTAATGCTCGTGCAGCATTCATGGATCTTATGAACAGGTATTTAAGCCATGTCTGAAAATGTTTGTTATCGTGTTCATTGATGACATATCAATTTATTCGAGGAGTAAAGAGGACCATGCTAGTCATCTCAGAATAGTCCTCCAAACTCTCAAGGATCGAGAGTTATATGCTAAGTTTTCTAAGTGTGAGTTCTGGCTTGAATTTGTGGCATTTTTAGGCCACATTGTGTCTGGCGAATGAATTCGAGTCGACTACATTGTGCAGAATTGGCCTAGACCCACATCTCCAACTGATATAAGAAGTTTCTTGGGGTTGGCAGGTTACTACAGAAGGTTCATTGAGGGTTTTTCATCTATTTCATCCCTATTGACTATGTTGACTCAGAAAATAGCTAAGTTTCAATGATCTGAAGCTTGTGAGAAAAGCATTCAGGAATTGAAAACTCAAGTAACTACTTCTCTAGTGTTGACCGTACCAGAAGGTACAGAGGGTTTTGTCGTCAATAGTGATGTGTCCAGAGTGGGGCTTGGTTTTGTGTTGATGCAGAATGGTAAGGTTGTAGCCTATGCCTCCAGGCAGTTTAAGATTCACGAGAGGAACTACCCGACTCATGATCTCGAGTTGGCAACAGAGGTTTTTGCTCTCAAAATATGGCGTCACTATCTCTATAGTGTCGTGTGGATGTGTTCACAGACCACAAGATTCTCCAGTATGCTTTCAGTCAAAAAGAGCTTAATCTCAGACAAAGGAGGTAGTTAGAGTTTCTCAAGAATTATGACATGAGTATCCTCTGCCACTCAGGTAATGATAATGTTGTTGTTGATGCTTTGAGCAGGTTGTCCATGGGGAGTATTGCTCATGTTGAGGAAGGCAAGAAAGAATTGGCTAAGGAAGTTCACAGACTTGCACGTTTGGGAGTCCGTTTGTTAGATTCCAGTGAAGGTGGAGTTGTTGTAATGAATGGGGCTGAATCATCATTAGTGGCAGAGGTGAAGGAGAAGCAAGACAAAGACCCCATTTTTCTTGAATTGAAGGCAAATGTGCATAAGCAGAAAGTAATGGCTTTTGCACAAGGGGGAGAAGGTGTGTTGAGATATCAAGGGAGATTATTTGTTCCAAAGGTGGATGATGTCCAAGAGAGAATCATGGAAGAAGCTCACAGTTCTAGATATTCTATCCATATGGTTTCCACAAAGATGTACCATGACTTGAGAGAAGTCTATTGGTGGAATAGTATGAAGAGAGGTATTGCATAGTTTGTCGCTTAAGTGCCCAAATTTCCAGCAAGTCAAGGCAGAACACCAAAGGCTGGGCGGTGTGGCTCAAAACATAGCTCTTCCGGAATGGAAGTGGGAGATGATTAATATGGACTTCATTACATGTTTACCGCAATCTCTCAGGCAGCATGATTCCATTTGGGGGATTATGGATCAGATGACCAAATCAGCCCACTTTTTACCAGTAAAGACTACCAATACAGCAGAAGAGTATTATAACCTGTACATTCGTGAGATAGTTCGACTGCATGGGATTCCCTTGTCCATCATCTCAGATAGGGGTGCTCAGTTTACCGCGCAGTTTTGGAAATCGTTTCAGAAAGGTTTGGGTTTGAAGGTGAACCTTAGTACTGCTTTTCATCCTCACACTGATGGTCAAGCAGAGCGCACAATTCAGACCTTAGAGGACATGTTGAGAGCTTGTGTTTTGGATTTCAAAGGTAATTGGAATGACCATTTGCCTCTTATCGAGTTCACATACAATAATATTTACCATTACAGCATTCAAATGGCTCCGTATGAGGCTCTTTATGGGTGAAGATGTAGATCTCCTATTGGTTGGTTTGAGGTTGGTGAAGCTGAGTTGATAGGGACAGACTTGGTTCATCAATCCATGGAGAAGGTGAAGATTATCCAAGAAATGCTAAAAACAGCTCAAAGTCGACAGAAATCCTATACAGATGTTAGGAGAAGAGACTTAGAATTTGAGGTTGATAATTGGGTCTACTTGAAGGTTTCACCTATGAAGGGTGTTATGAGATTTGGTAAGAAGGGAAAGCTTAGTCCATGATACATTGGTTCTTATCGAATATCCAAGAGAATAGGCAATGTAGCTTATGAGTTGGAGCTACCGTCAGAGTTAGCAGCAGTCCATCCGGTATTTCACATTTTCATGTTGAAAAAGTGTATGGGTGATCCTTCACTTATAGTACCTATCGAGAATACTGCTATTAAGGACAGCCTATCCTATGAGGAAATGCCCGTTCAGATTCTTGATCGTCAGGTTCGCAAGCTGAGAACCAAGGAGGTTGCATCAGTCAAGGTCTTATGGAGGAATCAATTCATCGAGTAAACTACTTGGGAGGCTGAGGAGGATATGAAGAGGAGCTACCCACATCTCTTTCCTTCCAGAGAAATTCCAAACCAAGGTACTAACTCTTTGTAAAGTACTCTTTAAGTTGTGTACTGAGTTATGTTAATTGCATGTTGTGTGCTTGAGTTGGGGTTGTCAGATGCTTTCCACCCCTGTTCTACTTGGTGTGATCTCATTCGAGGATGAATGTTTCCAAGGGAGAGATATTGTAACACCTCAGACTTCGATCAATTTTCAGTTTTGGGTCAATTTCAAATGATCAATTTTCAGTCTTGAGTTCTTGAGGTGAGGGTTTTGGGAATGAGTGGTGTTTCTTGATAGAATTTAAGTGAGAATTTCAATAATTTCGTGTTGGGTTTGTAAATCAAAGAGAGTTTGGAAGAAACCAAACGATTCTAGATGCGTTAGGACCCGAAATTGAGCAAGAAAATTCATCGGATTTCTGGGTTTGGGGTTGGGGCAATGTGCCACCATAACGCCAGGAGGGCTAGTGCCCTATGCCTGCAGTGTGCCCCAAAGTAGCCCCAATACTTTTGGGGCTGGCGCGGCGCGCCATTGCTACGCCAGGGTAGCCAGGTCATTTTCTTCTCCGTTCTTCGTCTCATATGCATTCTTTCAAATCGTGTCTTCGCTCTCTTCTTAATATGAACTCTTAAAGTCTTCATTAATCCTTGAGAGAGTCTACATGTCCCACTCACATGTCTTAATTTACAATCCAAACAAAAGTAAGTTTAAGAGGAAAGTTCAAGAGGTCTTTTTGAGTCATTTTGAGAAACTTTTGTAATTAACAATGGTTTTGAACTAAGTCTTGAGAAAGTAAATATGAGAATGAGAAGAGCATGATTTAAAAAGAGTATAAGGGAACTAAGTATTCCCAAATGTAACACTTTTACACTTAAAAGAGAGAAACATTGATTTCAAAATGAGTTTAAGAGTTCAGAGAGGTTTCTGAGTATTACCTCTTTTAAGAGGATCATTTGAGTAATTACCTCAAATTGAGAAAGAGTTATGTTTTATATATTTGAGCATGAGTATATATTATTCGGAGTACTATTGAGCACCGATATGGGGATGAGTTCAGACAACTCAAATTCCTGATAAACCATGTGTGCCAACATGGGTAAAGGATTCAAACTTTTTAGATGATTTCCTTATGCCTTCGGGTAGAGCTTAGTGGATCCACTTAGTTGAGGTTGTTCTATACCCCGGCAAGGTATAGAAAAGTTCTGGCAGCGTGGGCGAGATGTTGTATCATCACCTAGCTCTTAGTGATGGTTGACGGTTAGAGAATCTCCCAAATAAAAGTAAAGAGTATCTTGTTGTATTTTTATACATCATTGAGTTTATATATCCTGTTTTATAATGTTTTAAGCATTGCATCTATTATTGTTGCTTTTGTATTGGAGTTGAGTTGAGGTAAGTTTGTCTTCCACCCATATCATTTCAGTTGTCTATGCTGTCAGTTTTCCCCTTACATGCTCGTACATTCAAAGTACTAACGTCATTCGACCTGCATCTTTTTATGATGCAGATACAGGTGTTCAGGGTCATCAGGAGGTGCTTCGTTGATACCATTTGCACTCCAGCTAGCTTTGGTGAGTCTCCTTACTTTCCAGAGGGCTTCACACTTATATTTCCCATTTTGTTAAGTTATCGAGGGTCCTGTCCCGACATCTATCTCAGTATTTAGAGGCTTCATAGATGGTTAGAGGTTGAGGAGTCTCTCGCTATTTTCCTTGTTGATGTTTTAAGATCTTGAGTCGATTACTTATGTTATTTAAGTATTTCCATATATTCATTGAGTTAAGATGTTGTTGAGACATTATGAGTTTAATTATGCATTTGGAGTTCCCATTTTGCTTGAGTAAGTCTTCCGCTAAGTACTCAGTCAGGCCAAGGGTTCACTTGGGGACCAGCGATGGTTCTCAAGTGCTGGCCACGTCAAGGGTGTAGGCTCGGGGCATGACACCAGGGTAGCATCAATATGAATATCATCAATAGTTTCAAGGCATATATCGCTTGTCATAGTTTCTCAAATTGTTGGGGAACATGGGTATAATCACAACAATAGTATAATGTTTATTTATAAGTGAGTATGAATAATGCTTGAGCCGTGCTGGGCACTATCCTAAGAAACTATTTCAGCTGCGTGAAATGTTTTCCTAGGATTAAACAAGCATTCTCTATAAGAGGAATAGAAAGAACAAAATATAATTACTATAGAACCAACAAGATAGGAAAATGAACTTTTGATGACTGAGTAAAGTTGCTTCGTTCTTGATACATCCTCAGAGAGCTCACCTTCTCAATTTATAGAAGAAGATATGTAAGGCTTTAAAATGAAGAAAAGGAATATGTTTGAGAGATGATAAAGAGCCCATTTTTCTACATGATCACTTCACGTGAAGGGCCATACCCTTACAAGGCCAAACCCTATCACATGGATCTTTAAACTTTGGTAGCAAGTCATTACATAAAATACTTTGACAGCAAGATCTATATTCTTTTAAAATAAAATATTTTCAACAGGAATTTCTACACTAAGCAAATAATAAAGAAATTCTAGTAGGAAAGCAAGAGGAATTTCTACACTAAGCAAGTAGTGAGGAATTTCTATGGCATTTTATTATGGCAGCAGCGTTAGATCATATTGAAATTGCTAAAGCAATGAGGGAAAGGAATAAGAATCTACCAAACATCCCTTGTGACATGTATGGTAAGCTATAAAAATGAACACAAAATCCATTTGTTGCATTGTACATTATCAAAGTCATATACTAATTTTTTGTATGTAATAAAGATCTCATCAGATACACACAAACTCACTTTGCTTTTTCTGTTTTTCTTATTGAACTAGTTATGTATGTTGTTTATTTTTATTATACCTACAGATATGTACCTCTATTGGTAAGTTAATTTAGAGGTAGCATTAAACATATTCAACAAGGACAGAAAATTAGCCAAGTAAAATGTTACAAGGAAATGTGGATGTGTTGTTCATGTTATCTCAAAAGTCCTTAGTGATCAGTAACCAAGAAGAAAGTTTATTAGCGGGATTTTCATGGCCAGGAGGCAATTCATTTCATGTAAGATCTACTGGACCATAACTTATTAGACATTCATTTAATTTGAGATAATTACTTGACTGGAAACAACTAATTGAGCCTATGTTGATAAACTCTAATACTAGTACTGGAGACACAAGATGGTCTACTACTTGAGGAGCTATGGGCGGAGTGTGAAAGAAGTGCAGAGGATAAGTTATTGGAGATATTGGAATGATGGAAATAACATTCTACATTCGGCTGGGAAGTTAGGACAGTCAATCCGTAAACAGAAAAACAAACTTGTCCAGTATGTGCCTCTTAATGCTGATAATAATGTCGTACTACAACAGTTGTTTCAAGAGATTAGAAAGTTTGTTAAGGTATTTCCTCTCTCTTTTTAAACTATACATGTTGCTTTGTTCCAATTTAACACGATACAGAAAATATTCTATAATCAAAAAGTCCTATTGTTTGGGTTAATTATCATTATTTATTTACATTTTAGTAAATAAGATAGTAAACACAGAACGGAATCACTTTGTTTCAATGACATATTTAATCAATCAAACGTAATATTTTTTAAGCTTGCTAATTTGGACGCATTGTTTTGCTTGTTCTTCCTCGGTTACCCTTTCTTAAAGAAGGTTCAAGCTGTGATACCAAAAGCCTGTTCCAAAAACCAATTTGGGTAAGAAACATATTTCTAGTTAAT
This sequence comes from Solanum appendiculatum, assembly GCA_018342035.1. NCBI lineage: Eukaryota > Viridiplantae > Streptophyta > Magnoliopsida > Solanales > Solanaceae > Solanum > Solanum appendiculatum. The sequence goes on along the minus strand of JAGDQO010001406.1, from coordinate 488,768 downwards.
TTCCAAGTGTTTGAAACTTTGCATTTTGAAGGGGAATGTATTCTGAAGGAGGCTCAAGACCAAAATCAAATCTTATGATTTCCTTCAAAGATGACGATTGATGAGGAATTGGAATCGTAAGTTTTGTATTTATAGAGGGTGACCTGAATTGGTGACTGTGTTTTGTAGCGGCTTCAACTAAACAGGGGTGATGCTTCTCTCTGGTGCAGCAGCTAAGAAAAATTAATGTTTTATTCTAAGTTAGCTCACACATTTTGACCAAGCCAATATTTGACAGATTTCGATCCAATATACTTTTTCATTTTAATCCCCCTAATTATAACTCAACCCGCTCATTCAACATCATGAAGAATGTGTATTTATTAGTCCAGTTCTTCAACTACAGAACTGTTGGTTGATGCAATCTACGACTTTCTTGTATTTCTAAATAATGATATGGGTGTTTGAGGAAAGAATATAATCAGAATTCAGATTTGGAATCTACTCCATATATTCACTCTCCAACCAATACCAATTTTCAGCTCAAATTTAAAATAAATGAGGTGCCATCACAGAGTTGTTAATCTCAAAGCATCTTTCAAATCTCTTGAATAATTCAAAATTGATGGCATTGTTGTCTAACCAAGCCAATTTAAGGAGTGTGATAACATGTGAAAAGTTAAAATGATCATTGCTATGAACTACAAGCTAAACATTATAACGTACATAAAAGAATTGGCAATTGTTCAGCTCTTGCCGCGACCAGCAAGTTGCCCACACGGAGATTAAACAGCCACTGTATCACAGCAATCCCCAATATTACGCTAGAAGATCATTGGTCTAAAAGTCGAAGATCGTAATGCCTCAAAAGTGGTGGGTAGAACCTGTTTTATAATTCAGAGTTGGTGATGAGAAGGATCTGCAGTAGTAGTAGTTGTAAAATTGTACGGGACTCTGAATGTCGAAGATGATAGTATGGGTACGCAGGATAAATTATAGTTTATGGGTGTATGGAATTCGAAGATGGTAGTATAATGAAGATGCCTGAGGAAGACTTTGAAGTAGTATGTTTATACTAGTTCATGGGGGGCGAATTTAAAGTATTATGCAACAGTGTTAGGGCATATTGAAATTGCTAAAGAAATGAGGGAAAGGAATAAGAATCTACCAATCATTCCTTGTGACGGTGGACTATTACCAATCGCTATGGCAGCTTTGTTTGGGCATAAAGTGTGGTATCATACCTTATTGAGGTCACAAGTCTTGATGTGATACAGCAAGAAAAACGCTTAGACCATTTTCAGGCTACTATCAAGAATGAGATGTATGGTAAGCTTATACACCATATATGAGCAATTAAAAACTAAGCTATTCAAATGGTTGATAATGATGGCAATAACATTCCACATTTGGCTGAGAAGTTAGGGCAGCCAATCCGTAAACAGAAAAACAAACTTTTCCAGCATGTGCCTCCTAATGCTGATAATAATGTCGTACTACAATAGTTGTTTCAAGAGATTAGACAGTATGTTAAGGTATTTCCTCTCTCTTTTTAAACTATACATGTTGCTTCGTTCCAATTTAACACAGATACAGGAAATATTGTATAATCAAAAAGTTCCGTTGTTTGGATTAATCATCATTGTTTAAATAATGGGCTGACCAACAGGAGGAAGAGAAGATTAAGTCGCCATCATTTCTCAGGGTTTCTGGAGCAGCACTTCAAATGCAAAGAGAGATATTGTGGTTCACGGTGAGAAGATTACCTAAAAGTAAATTTTGCATTCGCAAACACATCTTGTTGCATTTAAATATCTGTCATTTTACTTTTAAGTATGAATTAAAGAGATACAATTTTCAGTGTTTTCTTTAAAGGGACGAGTTATGGCTTTTAAAAATTTTGTTGCTGCAGAATGATAATTACTAAATGTCTAGGAAGTGGAGAAAATTATACCACCTATATACCACAAGCTAAGAAACAATGATGGGAAACCCCTAGGGAATTATTCACTGAAGAGCACAAGTTATTACTAAAAGAAGGTGAAAGGTGGATGAAAGACGCTGCAAATTCTTGTATGATTGTTGCAACTTTGACTACCACGATGGTGTTTGTTGCTGGCTTCACTGTGCCAGGCGATAATAATGGTGATAATGGTATTCCAATATTGCTAAAATTGAATGAATTTACGGTATTTGTCATATCAGATGCAGTGGCATTATTTAGCTCAACCGTTTCCATCATTATGTTCTTGTCCATTCTGACATCTCTCTATGACAATGACACAAGAAAATCGTCTTCGGCATAGAGAGATGTCAGAATGGACAGTGAAGCCAGCAACAAACACTATCGTTGTAACCAAAGTAGCAACAATCATACAAGAATTCACAGTGTCTTTCATCCATCTTTTCCCTTCTTTTAGTAATAGCTTGTGCTCTTCTGTGAATAATTCCCTAGGGGTTTTCCCATAGTTGTTTCTGACCTTGTAGAATGAAGATGGTACAAGTTTCTCCACTTCCTAGACAATTAGTAAGTAATCATTCCGCAGCAACAAAAAATTTTAAAAGCCATAACTCTGCCCATTAAAGAAAACACTAAAAATGTACGTCTTTAATTCACACTTAAAATATATAAATGCAACAAGATGTGTTTCCGATTGGAAAATTTACTTTTAGGTAATCTCTCACCTAAAACCACAATATCTCTCTTTGCATTTGAAGTGCTGCTCCAAAAACCCTGAGAAATGATGGCGGCATAATCTTCTCTTCCTCTTGTTGATCGGCTCATTATTTAAACAATGATGATTAATCCAAACAACGGGACATTTTGATTATACAATATTTCATGTATATGTGTTAAATTGGAACGAAGCAACGTGTATAGTTTTAAAAGAGAGAGGAAATACCTTAACAGAATGTGTCTCTGGTATCTCTTGAAACACCTGTTATTGTGATTCAGCGAATATATCATTAATATCAGTATCAGGATGATAATTGTTTTTCAATGCTTCCATCTGTCCAGTTTTCTGTTTACGGATTGCCTGCCCTAACCTCCCAGCTAAATGTAGAATGGTATTGCCATCACTATCATATATTTGAAGATTTTTTCCTCTCGATATAAAACTGCAACATGGAAAATGGTCCAATTTTGATGATTGGGTTGCCATATGAGTTCAGGATGACTGTGAATAACCACAGCTACATTTCCTGCTTTTGCAGAAGAATGGGACAAGCTTTCCTTTTCGAATAGTTCCAATAGCTTATCCTCTGCACTTCTTTGACATTCCGCCCACAGCTCCTCAAGTAGTAGGCTACCGTGTTTCTCCAGTACATATTTTTCTGGGAGTACCCCTGAAGTTCGAAGCAATTTTAGCACTACAAACAGGTTTTGGCTGATATATATCAAGCTTGTCTTCATTCAAAATAATGACAACGGATGGAGACATTGATATTATTACAACTTACATTGATACAAAAGGTTTAAAACACAGGACACTTGAATTTTCTAGAGGGACAAATATTTAATCTTGAGCTACACAATCAATTTTTTAACATTTAATCCTTTAATCAATCAGTTGACTTAACTTGCATAGAAGGATAATCATGTTTGTAGAAACTAATCCTTCAATCAGTTAGTTGTTTCCAGTCAAGTAATTATCTCAAATGAAAGAAATGTCTACTTAGTTAAGTTCCAGTAGATTTTACATGGAATGAATTACCTCCTGGCCATGGAAATCGCGCTAAATAACTTTCTCCACACTGGAGAATAAGCCTCTTCAAATTTCCTCCTAGGTTACTGATCGCTAAGGACTTTTGAGATAACGTGGGTAAAACATCAATATTTCCTTGTAACATTTTACTGGCTAATTTTCTTTTCCTCTTAAATATATGTAATGCCATCTCTGCAAGAAAAAACCTGAATTAACTTAGCGATAGAAGTAGGTATATGTAGGGGACAAGAGGTATTGGAAAGCAATAATACAAATAAACAACATATACATCACTAGTTCGTTAAGGAAAAACAGAAAAAGAAAGTGAGTTTGTGTGTATCTGATGAGATCTTTAATACATACAAAATATTGGTATACGACTTTGAGAATGTAGAATACACCATTTTTTATAGCTTACCATATCATTCTGTATAATGGTGTGAAGAAGGTAGATCTAAGCTTTCTTTTAGCTGTAGCACATCAAGACTTGTGACCTCAAAAAGGTATGATACCATAGCTTTATGCCCATACATAGCTGTCAAAGTGATTGGTAATACTCCTGTTTGGCAGATTCTGATTCCTTTCCTTCATTGCTTTAGCACTTTCAACGATCCCTGTCGCTTCTGCAAGAATAAAGGCAATATTCCCATCAGTTTCCTGCCATCTGCAAATTAAAATCTTAATTTGTGAGTAAACTCTTGATAGAATATAATACTAATGTTTTAAACAAGAAGTAAGTTGTGTCTCTACATCCTTTCTTCAACTACTTTGCCTATATAACCAAAATTGGTTGTGCATTTTGAATTGATTCTAACGTTACAACCTAAACTCAAGATGGAGCTGAACCTGTGAATGTAAACAGAATTGGATTTGTGTTACTTGTGATTAATTGCATATAAACAACTATCAAGAAATAATATGAGCCAAAATTATTGAGTTTGTAGGAGCGTACACTAAAGTCTGCCCCGGTTTATATATTCAAGTTTCAGCAAAGCTAGATTTTCTACACATATATATGTGTTCACAAGAACCCAATGATATTTGCACCAAATACTACTACTATATCTATTATTGATGTTCTTGTAAGAATCCATAAACTTGAACACATTTACGTTATCTAGAGAGATAGTTGTGAACTTACTAAGAAATGGAAGTTGATTTTCAATATCCCTGACTCAAATTGTTCATTATCGTGAGCAACTGTCTCTCCATTTTATGCCTGCGCTCTTGTCTTTGAATTGTAGTGCTAACATAAATATACTATATTTATTTATATTCTTGTCTTAAGAATCACGTATGCATTCTGTTATTCCTTATTCCACTATGATGGTATCTCCTTTATTTCCAACCCCCAACCCACCCACCCAAATAAAATAATATAAAGTAAGGTATTGTTGAAGTGATTGTACAAGAATATCAGTGAAAGTATAAATAATATAATCCTGCACCTCTCTCTTCATCTGTAAGGAAGGAATAAAATTGAATCTTAAACTTGTATCACATGCCAACTAGGTAAGGTACTCAGACAGAAAACAACCAAAATTCAAAATCTAGTTACAAAGTTTATATTTTCAAATATTGGCATCTCTAAGCTCTTCTTAACCTTTTTTATCCGGAGTCACAAGGGTCACTTTTTTCCTCAAAAATATAAAAAAAAGCCCACTTGTTTTGCTATTTAACCAAAACGGACATATCACTCACATCTCTTTTCATTTAACTGATGGCAAATAACCGTTAATTTTTTCCATAACTCTCACAACTTATGTATTTTACTTTTTCTTGTTTCTCCGCTCAGCTTTGAACTATATTTTTTTTTCTTCTTTTAAAAGCTTCCATGTCGCTCCACTATGAGCATCCTCCTCCTTTATGTTGTGTTTGTTTAATTAACAAAGTGACAGCTAGCTAGTAATGGATAACCAAGCATTTAATGAGGAAATTTGAAAATTCATCTTTCTTTTTTATATTATATTATATTAATAACATATTGTAATCCTTTAAAATTTATATATTATTGAATATAAATTTATAAAATGATTCGGATGATATTTAATTCATCAATATATTTGTCCAAATAAATATTATAAAGTAATATAATTGGGTTAATTATTTAAATCAAATAAATATGGACTTAATTAAAGTTCAAATTAATTGATTTGATTTACAATAGATGAGTCTATATAGTTTGCTAAGTCCAATGTCATCTCATCTTAGAGGTCCAGTTTGATGCCACGTGTCAAATGATGTGGCATACCAAGTCAAACAAAGAAGCCAATAGGATTATGACATGTGTCAAAATGACAAGCCCACTTTGCTAAAGCCCAATATGTCATGTTACTTAAATCTAATTGACCGAAGAGAAGCATGTTCTTATCACAACTCTTCTATTCAAAAACTATAAATAGGGGTCATCATAATTCAGAAAAGAGAGACTGGAAATTCAAACAAGAAGCAGAGAAAGCTCGTGGATCAAACGCCATAGATTTCTCTATAAGGTACAAGTTCAAGAATTCAAGCATTCAAGTTCCAGAACAAGCCCCAAAGCCTTTGAACTCAAGTATAAGTCAAGTTTCAAATTCAAGATCAAGCTCAAGAGCTCTTGAATCTATATTTGAAAAGACAAATCAGAGGAATCATAGAGATTGTAACACTCATACTTTGAAATCAATGAATACGATTGTTGCGATACTTTTCCATTCTTGATTATTGTTTTCTCGATGCGAATTTTACTGTCTACAAATTTTGGCATGCCCACTGGGACAATCTCTACCTCTCATCTTAACTTATCAAGAATCAAAGAATATCGAGAGATGACTTCCAAGAAGATAAACTCTCAATCAACTGCCTCTAAAGCCACTAACTCCAAGTTCTCTACTGAAATTGAAGGAATCCTTGGTGTTACCTTCAGAAGCTTCGGAGCTATCACGAGGAGCAAGGAAACTATGCTGGGACAACAAACACTTCAAGTGTCGTCCACATCAACTCTTGTTTTTGGGTCTTCAACTCCAAAAGGATCAAGATCCTCCACAAATGCTTTAGAAGGAAGAACAACGTTGTTGAAAATATCAAGAAGACCTTAGCTCTACTTGAGCAATCTAGTTCCAAGAACTCTACCACAAAGGGGAACTACAATTCAACCAGTGAATCACCTCCACATGTATCACGTAATGTGAGTCTGTTAAAGATCAACTTGCACGACAATCCATGCTACTCCCCTACATCCCCAATGATCATGCAAACAATGGTAAGTGATGCTTCTTCCACGGAGAAACAAGTTGCAAATCTGACGAAGTTGGTTGAATGATTAACAAAGCATGTATACCACCAAGAGTCTCGAATTGATAAGTTGATGGATAGGATGGAAAGACTTTTAGATGGAGAAGCCAGCCATGCGCCTGGAAAGGGTGTTGAAGTTCAGAGATCAAAAATTCGTGAAGCAAGCACCACTTGTCAAGGATTTACCCGTTTCCTCCGAAGGAATGATCCCACACGATCGTTTGAAAGAGTTCATTGAAGGGACCATCAAAGATAAGTATGAAGTTTCCACCAAGTCTTCTCATATGTATGCCAAGCCATACACTACAAGAATTGATAACTTCAAAATGTCTGCCGGTTATCAACCTCCCAAATTTCAGCAGTTTGAGGGTAAAGGAAATCTGAAGCAACATGTTGCATACTTTGTGGAGACATGAAATAATGCTGGAACCTATGGAGACCATCTTTTCAAGCAGTTCATCTGCTCTCTAAAAGAAAATGTCATTGATTGGTATACGGATCTCGAGCCCAATTCTATCGATAGTTGGGAGCAACTAGAGCACGAGTTTCTCAATCGTTTCTATAGCACAAGGCGTATGATGAGCAATGTAGAACTCACGAATACTTGCCAAATGAAGGATGAAACAGTTATAGATTTCATAAATCGATGGAGAAACGCGAGCCTAAATTGCAAAGATAGGCTTAATGAAGTTTCTGCATTGGAAATATGTATCCAAGGAATGCACTTAGAGCTTCTTTACCTCTTACAAGGAATAAATCCAAAATCCTTTGAATATCTAGTTACTCACGCTCATAATATGGAGTTCAGAATGTCCTCTGCTGGAAAAGATATGACGTTTGTCCATGATCCTCGCAAAGGAAGGGACAAGCAGAACCCAAGAGATGGAGCAAATTTGTGCCCGGGAATGACAACAAAGAATCCATGAATGTCAGTGTGTCACCTGTGAAGTTTACTATGAAGGAAAGTAAGAAGCAAAGTGTGAAAACAACTTTCCAAGCGCATTTGAACCAAAAGTCGACCCTGGGGGAGATGCAAGACAAGGAATATCCCTTCCTGGATTCTGACGTTTCTGAGATTTTTGATGAGTTGCTTGAGTTAAAGCTCATTGAGTTGCCAAAGATGAACCGACCTGATGAATCTGGAAAAATAGATAATCCAAATTATTGCAGGTATCATAGATTTGTGAGTCACTCTCTTGAAAAATGTTTTATCTTCAGATAGAGTTGTGCGATTGGCTAACGAAAAGAAGATTGTCCTTGATGATGAGAAGGTTAGTTCTAACCAAATCTCTATCACATTCGGCTCACTTGATCCAGTCCAATATGTATCTCTAGAAAGCATGAAGAAAAGTCGTCGGAGCAAGACGAATCGCAAGTTGTATATATAGTGATGAAGGTTGGATTCTTGTGACTAAGTGAAGACGCGACAAGACAAATTTACGAAAAGAATCATTCGAGCAACCAATCAGAAGGAAGATGGTGAAGAGACCGGAAATTCTAACAAGAGGCCAGGGAAAACTTGTGGATCAAATGCCATAGATTTCTCTATAAGCTACAAGTTCCAGAATTCAAGCATTCAAGTTCAAGAACAAGACCAAAAGCCCTTGAACTCAAGTATAAGTCAAGTTCTAGATTCAAGATCAAGTTCAAGAGCCCATGAATCTATATTTGAAAAGACAAATCAGAGGAATCATAGAGATTGTATCACTCATACTTTGAAATCAATAAATACGATTGTTGCGATACTTTTCTGTTCTTGAGTATTGTTTTCTCGACGCAAATTGTATTATCTACACATAGCATATCATCATATCATATATTACTAAAAGTGGGAAAGTCTCATATCCAAAGTTGGATTACGATTTTATCCCTACACTAAATAAAATTGTTACAAAAATATATATAATTAATTAAATATTAAAATAAAAGGAACACAAATATAATTTATTTAGATTACCAGCTTTTAGTAAGGCAATCAATACAAAAAACTTTTGATTTTCTTGTGTTAAAACCAAGAGTCGAACAGAATCCGTAAACCAATTCCATTTTATCATGTTGTGAATTTAATTAACAGTTGCAAAAATTTAACATACATTATTTTTTCTCTTTATTTACTTTAAATAAATATTCACCTTTATAATTCAAATCAATTACAAATATTTAATATGAAACTTAAAAAAAGTATGTATTGATTTTATATATATTTTTAATCTAATATTGTTATGATTAAAGTCTTAAGAAGAATGTGTATTGTGTAACTATTTCATACTTTTCATATTCAAAACCTCCAAATATTTAATATAAAACTTTAAAAAATTATGTATTGATTATATATATATATATATATATCTAATATTGTTATGATTAAAGTTTTAAGAAGAATGTGTAATATGTCACTATTTCTCCTTCTTTGTTTAGTTTTTGTGTTTTCTCTCTATTTAGCTTCTTTAATATAATTTTCTATGAATTCCCGATTATCGTAAGTCTGTATTTTTAAGGATTTATTTGTAATTGTTGTATTTTATTGTTCATTACATGCATGTTTGGATAGAATTTAAAATTATTCTAACAAATCTATAAAAAAATTACATGGGATACACATGCCCATAAACTAGTATATATATAATGAGGAGTGATCAATCATGGTAAACGGAAAATTAAGTGGCAATTCTTTAAAAATAAAACGATGGGTAGCTTGGGAGTAACATTTTATATATAAAAAAAGGAATCGTTGGACTACCGGCGAGTTCCAGAAAATAAATTAAATACAAAAACGCCCAATAACTACCGAGTGCAAAAAAAGAATATTTTATATATTGTTATAAATCCATTGAACTAAGTGGATTGTCCATTTGATTTATTCATGAATTAATTAAATTCATGTATGTATAATTCCAAGGTGATAAGAACCTTTTTGGATAACTATGTATCTACTAGTTTGGTCTTTTAACATGATAACCTTTGAGGTGATATCTCAACACTATAAATAGAGATGTCATTCACCATTTGTAGGATACACTTGAATAAGAAGAAAAGTTCTCTCTTCCATCTATATTTCTTATCTTCTCCTCTTTATATTTATAATGTTCTGAGCTTGATTTTACAACACGTTATCAGCACGAAGTTCTAATCACTTTATCATTTCAAGATTATGTTTTGTTTGCTCTCCGAAATAAGGGTACTTCACATGGAAATTAGAAAGGCAGTAAGCAATTTTTTTTAGTGTGATACATATATTTTTTAGTATGCAACTATACAATGAAAACACTTGTGAGCAGGAACAAGCTCATGACTGAGTTCTATTGGTTTTGACTTATATGAAATTGATTGAAGGGTAAGACGATGGATTCAAGTCCCATTGCACCAAAAGGGTAAGACATCAGGTTAAAGTCCGAATGCACATAATGAAAAATATTTGAGGATAAGACAGTAGATTCAAGTTCTATCGCACCAAGAGGGTAAGACATCAAATTCAGTTTTGATGCACCATAATGATAAGATATTGAGTTCGAGTCCCATGAAATTATCGCCTAACGTGCCTTATATGGGTAAGACATTGAGTTTGAGTCTCAATGCACCATAGTGATGATATAATGATGACTAAGGCTTTGATGGAAAGTCATGAAATTCGTCCTATTGAGTTTGCTCTATTCCCTTAAGCGAATGTGGCAGCAGTATATGATAACTTTGAAATCTACCCAATTGATTTGCTCCATTCTATCGTATGAATGGGTAGTAGTGAATAATAAGTCTAAAAGACGACAAATGATTGAATGTATGAATAAGGGCATGGAAGGACGAAATAATAATAGCCATTATTGTGGTTAAATGAAGAACGTTATGGGTTCTCAAAATGATCCTTCAAAGGGTGAAGAAGTTATTGCCATCTCAAAATGGTCTTTCAAAGGTTGAAAGTAGTTTATTGCGATTTGGTATGAAAGGTCATTTGACACCCAATTTTTGTGGACCTAATCAAGTAAACTTTATAAATCCTCCATCAAAATTAAAAAAAATATAAAATGGTGGTACACTTGACCTTTCAAAGTGATGTTGAGGTGTGTCATGCAAAAATAATAAATTTTAAGGGCACGACAATGAGCTTATAATGCAAATTTATGAAGCACATACAAATGATTGGTTCATTCCTTCAAGAGAATGTGATTGGTGATAAGAATCATGAATGCTCGACTATTCTTAAAGTGGATAAGTCAAGATATGATAAAAATATTATGAGTTTGATATATGTCACAACTCACCTCTACAGGAGGTTTGAGAGAAATAAATAAATTTTATTTGGCATGAATGGTCAATCGTCGTGCACATTTTATACGTCATAAATATTATGGTATGTTTATTGTGAACTACCGAAAGGACAAAAAGAAAGAAGTAATTCTTGCCTATAAATATTGTGGCCATCACAAACAAACAAAAAAATTATTGTGTGGCAACACAAATTTGTCACTGGTTGTGTACCTATGGTACGATAAAAGTAAAGCAAGAAACATGTCTTGCCTGTAATAATTTTGATCATGATAATAATAATATAATTTTCTCCTTGAAGAAGATGTTCACCATACGGATGGTGTCATGAAATATGTGATAGTACACAAAATTAATTATAAGCTCTAAAGAGCTATTGTGGTACTATTGAAGGAATAATATTGGGATTGTAGTATGTCTCAAAAGAAACTTTCTAAGTTTTGAAGGAATTGAAAAGAAAAATGATTATATTGAGATAATATATGAGAAGATTTAATATCTTCATATTACTACAATCGAAGAGGGATATAAATATTTATGTAAAAGGTTACCCGCCTTGTTTGTTGTATACAAATATGAACTTGATGATGGAATCATATCCAAAAGTAAATTAGAAGTTTACTGGAATAAAGATCAACTGGCATGATCGGTTGGCCATTACGATCATATTATGATGCAAAAAAATAATTGAGAATTCACATGGTTATATATTGAAGAAATAAAATACTCTTCAAGAATTATCTTGTGTTGCTTGTTCTCCTGATAAAAATATCATTGTACCAGCTAAGGTTGGGATTGTATTCCCGGAAATTATTTGGAACATATAAAAAAGTGAAGATGGGCCCGTTCACCTACCATGTGGACCGTTTACTATTATATTTAATAGATGCATCTATAGTATGGTCACATGTGCATTTGTTATCAACTTGCAATTTGATTTTTGTAAGGTTATTTGCTCGAATTGTTAAATTACGAGCATAGTTCCAAATTATAAATCTATGTTGATAATGCTGGTTGGTTTAGTAGAAATTGTATGCCTCCAATTATAACTAAACCAATGGTTATGAGAACAAATCTCCCAAAAGAAATTTGGTTGGAGATAAATTTATTTAACATGTAGCAACACTTGAATGCATCAAGCCAATAAAGATCCCCTATCAAATTGGTTCAGGGTCAGGAACCAAATAATTTTCATCTAAAACTTTGAAAGTGCGGTTATGATTTAATTGTTCCACCATACACATAAAGATGAATCCCCAAATGGGGTTGGGATGAATGTTAGAGTTTCTAACATTAGGGGGAGAGATGTTGACCGTTGAAAATTATGTGAGAGATGAATTATGAATTATCTAGATTCTCGTTAGAAAAAAAAAAGTCAACATGAAGTTCAAGGGATAATTCATTTGCATAATGTTGCAAATCAATTGCTAGATGAGTTTACTGACCTTATGTTGTAATTCAACTGTAAATGCTCCAATGAGAAGTCTTTGAAGGACAGAGTCTATAATATGCTTGAAGCGTGATAGACCGATCGATTCCAAATATAAAACTGCTTGAGGAAGGAGAGGAGCAAATGATCAAGATGGTCATGATAATGAGACAAGTGCTTTAAAGTAGCACGACGACATAGCACTTCATAAAATCTTGACAAAGGTTCAGTTACCTGAAATGATGAAAAATGAAGAGATCTTGATAAGTTATGTCATATTGAAATCGATATCAAATAACCGTCGACGGTATCTTTGATATGAAGTAGTGCGCAATGATATAGATCATGATGAGGATTTTGAATTCAAATCTGTCATATAGTGTGGACAGATAAATGATTGGCCAAATAAAATGCATAGTTCAAGTATATTTTGTTTCACTTAGAAAAGTGACGTTTTGGACTGATAGTCCATAAATCAAGGTATAATGTCAGTGGGGTACAAATAAATTATTATGCGATAGTATAACCGTAAATATCAAGTACGACTTGCCTTGGGGCATAAAGATTTTTCGCAAATGTCCTGATATTATTAGAGATGTTTTCTCCTATTGTGGATGCAATGAGATTTGTTTTGATCTGGCAATATATGAAAACTTGAAGGCATATAATGAATAGTTGTCATGTCTAGTTAGACAATGAAGGTTATATGAAAATCCTTGAAGCAATCAAGGTGCTTGAAACATATAAAAGTTTGAAAGAAACGTTTTCAATAAAGTTTTAAGAATCCTCATATGGATTGAGATAATCAAGGAAGAAAGGGTACAAAAAATGACCCTATTTTGTCCTTGTATTTTTATACAAAAGGTCAGGATCTAAATTGTTATAATGGTTGTGTATGTTGATGACTTGAACATTAGCACTCTTAAAGAGTTTTTAGAAGCTATTGAGTGTTTGAAAAGGAAATCTAAAATGAAAAGATCCTGGTAAGACAAAATTTTGTCTTGGCCTATAGATTTAGAAATTCACAAATGAAATATTTGTCCATCAATCAACATACACAGAAAAGTTTTGATGCGATTTTATATGGATAAATCACATTCATTGAGTACCCCAATGATTATGAGATTGTTTGACATAAATAAAGATCTATTTTGTTCTCAAAAGAAGGATGAAGAGCTTCTTAGTGATGAAACTCCATATATCAGTCAATTGGGACACTAATGAACCTTGCTTTATATGATTAAATATTTTGCAATGAGTTTATAAACAAGATTATGCTCCTCCCTAACAAGAAGACGTTGAAATGACATCAAAGACATATATGAAGTTATCCTACAAGACAATCAACTGCAAATGAAAGTGTCCACAAGATGATTGTTGCTATGAACAAGTTGAATCAAGGTCACGAATAGAGTGATTTTCAAGAATGTATTCGGCTAAGCTCAAAGCCTTATCATATCCATGAAACCAGAAAATGATATATCAGGATGAGTTCAACGATGCAACATCTTCGTGAATGTGATTTGATTACAAAGACACTATCAATATTTGAGAAGTTGGTATATATGACTGGATGATATCATCACAAGAAATTAAGTGATGTTTTAATTAGGGGGAGTATAATACGCGTTGCACTCTTTTTTCCTTGACCGAGGTTTTGTCCCATTGGGTTTTCCTGGCAAGGTTTTTAATGAGGCAACAAATAATGCGTATCAAAAGATATGTGTACTCTTTTTCCTTCACTAGAATTTTTTTCCTACAGGATTTTTCCTAGTAAGGTTTTAACGAGGCACATTATATATGGACATCCAAGGGGGAGTGTTATAAATCCATTGAACTAAGTGGATTGTCCATTGATTTATTCATGAATTAATTGAATTCATGTATGTATAATTCCAAGGTGATAAGAACCTTTTTGGATAACTATGTATCTACTAGTTTGGTCTTTTAACATGATGACCTTTGAGGTGATATCTCAACACTATAAATAGAGATGTCATTCACTATTTGTAGGATACACTTGAATAAGAAGAAAAGTTCTCTCTTCCATCTATATATCTTGTCTTCTCCTCTTTGTATTTATATTGTTCTGAGCTTGATTTTACAACATATATCACGTAATCGGTCAACTATGAGCAAAGTTTAAATATTTAAAATTAAATTTAATCACTCAGCTTTGAGCGAGAAGTAAAAATGATATAACTTATACATGAATAATGCATAAGTACCCCCTAAACTATGACTGAAATCCCAACGACACACATTAACTTAACCAGGGCCCTATTACCTCTCCCCCTTCGAACTCATTTTTTCTATACTTTCATGCATTTTTTTGTGCTGACGTGGCACCTCCAACTAGGTTAGTTGGTTGCATTTGTACAACACGTGCCTGCCACGTGTATAAATAATTTTTAATTTTATTTAAATTTTCTTATTTTCTTTATTGTATTTAAATTAAGTCAATATACATTTTTTTTTAAAAAAAATTGCCTTGTATTTAAACTTCTTTTTCTTCATTTTTTTTACCTTCATTTATTATTTTTTCTCTCTTTTTTTCTATTGATTTTATTTATTCTTTTTATTTTCTTTTCCTTTCCTTTTGATTTGATTTCAAATTTAATTTCTAATTATTTGTATTTAAAATAAGTTAATTTTGAAAGGATATCAAAATAAGTGAAGAAAATCAAATAAGACGTTAATAATTAAATGACACTTTTTATTTTTATTTTTTTAAAATTCACATAATTTTTTAAAATAATTAAAAGTGAAAAGATAAGAAAATGATGAAAGAGGAAAAATAAAAAATTTAAAGTGAGGAAGAAATTAAAGTAAATATTTACAAAAAAAGAAATGAAAATACTAAAATATATAATAGTTTTAGTGTCAATTATTATGTGTACTAACTAATTGTAAATAAACCAATTAAAAAGGAACATGTGTCCAATTTTTTTGTCTTCACTTGCCTTCAAGAGAGTGTGCATACTCTCTGTGCCACGTCAGCTTTTGAGGTGTGTTTATTCCATTTAAAAAATATTTTAGGGAGTAGTAGGACCATAGTTAAACTACGGCCGAAATTTCAGTGATACACCTAAGCTTAACTTATCTAGAATCATATCATCCCTTAAAGTATTTTAAAATTGAAATACACCCTAAATGGTGACGAGGCATAGAGAGTGTACACACTCTCTTGAAGGAAAGTGAACAACGAAAAAATTGGACACATGTCCTTTTTTAATTGATCTATTTACAATTAGTTAGTACAAAATTATTGACATTAAAACTTATATCTTTTAATTATTTTATTTCTTTCTTTGTAAAATATTTATATCCCTTCCGACTTTAAAGTTTTCTATTTTTTTCTCTTTTATTAATTTTTTATTTTTTCACTTTTAATCATTTTTAAAACATTACATATATTTTATAAAAATAATAATAATTTTTTTAAAAAGGGTCCTTTATTTTTTATGTTTTAATTTTTTTTTAATGTTTTATTTGATTTGCTTCACTTATCAGGCCTATGGAGGTAGCATCTCAAGTCCCGGGGGTTCTGAGGTAGGTTGTGGTGCCTAAAACATGCAGAGTTCAAACTATACGTCTCACGGTGGCCATTCTAGACCTTCAGGTGTTGGGCCTCATGTTACTCCAGTTGGGTCTTCACAGCTAGTTGATATCGATGAGGGTTGCTATGGGTGTGCTGAGCTAGGCCACTATGTTAGAGATTGTAGCAAGGCCCAGTGCAGTCGGCTAGAGTTGGTTCTGAGTTTGGCAGAGGTAGACAGGGCAGGTCACCACGTTCTTCATGCTGGGCTTCACACTATATAGGTTGCTATAATTGCGGAGGGCGTGACCACTGGTCTAGAGAGTGCCCCAGGTGGGAGTTGCTTTTCCAGGCTTTGCAGACATCTGATACTCTCAGACTAGGGTGCTCGAACTTAGTTGTGCCTATGGGGAGCTTGGTTATCAGTCTACATCTTGTCCCCAGCATGGTATCATGATGAGAGGTACTCAGTTAGATCAGTCTCATGGATTATCGGCTCCTTCGATCAAAGGTGGCACCTTGGTGTTGCCAGTACTTCATCAGGTGTTCAGGTTGAGGTCGAACACGATTTGTTCTATGCTTGTGCAGGCCGACCAAAGGTCAAGGCTCCAGGTATTTCTCCTTTTGATGCGATTTCATGGCTTTACCCCTTTTGTTCTTATTTTTGTGCAATTTGGGGTTCTCATGCCCATTCGGGTGTATTCAGCTTGTTATCTATCGTTGGCTTTTTTCGACAACTTGAATTGGAGATTGTGTTTGTATTTTGCCTCCGCTAGTTGATTTCCTTTTGTAGAGGATTGACTAGGCTGTGTCGCTTCGATTGGGAGTAGTGGTTAGGTAACTCCCCGTGCCTTTGCCTTGATATTCCTGTTGTTGTTGTGGCCTTGGGATTGTTGGTTTCCCTTTTTGCCATCCTTATTGTGTGCTTTTGCTGTGATGTCAATCCTTATTTGATAGGTGGCTAGACCAGCCTTGCCCGATGTGAGATTTGTGTGTTGTTGGGCCTAGTTGGCTTAGGAGGTTGACTTAGTTGTGTGCCGTCCCTTTTGGGCAGTAGTTGGGAGATTGCAAGTTTTTCGTGTTGTGTGTTGGGAAGTTTCCCCTTCTTTAGTTGTGGTGGTCTTTTATGGGTTCTTTCTTTCTTTGCCTTAGTCTTTTCTCGATTGCAGAGTTGTGTTTCTGCTTGTTCGGCCCCTTTTGGATTCGCCCTCTTCTTGTGGTCTTGGATTTTGGTTATGACTACCCGAAATTTGGAGGTGTAACTCCTTATGATTCCTTGTTGTGCCTGAGTTGTTGTGTTGGTTCTTTGTTGCTTTGTTAAAAGTTATCGAGGCCAGTGTATGATTTAAAACCAGAGTGGCGGTGTTCAGCAATGGTTTCAAACTTTAGCTTCTGCTAGAAAAATGAAAATTGCTAAGAAGGTTCATCTCTAGGACAGGGTAATTTGTGGACTCTATGAGTTGGTTCCATTTTGGGATGCGAGGTTTGCTTTAGTCATTCCTGGTAGCTTGTGTGATTCGTGATGAGAGATGGTACCCTTGGGCTACTATCGGCCAGCTGACTAGGTTAATATGTTGCTTGTCCACTTGGCTTCCCTTAGACTAGGGTGGTTGATTCAGATTTTGGGTGGCAGAGTAATTTGTGGATTCATGGTGTCTGTTTTTCATAAGTCCCTTTGCTTGTAGTTGGTCCTTGGAGCTGGGCTTAGTGCATACTTTTCATTCGCGGGATGATCGTCCTTTGGAGTGGCGTGGTTAGCTTCAGAAGGTTGTGTTTCAGCTGGATTTGTTAGTGTTTGAGAGCCAAAGGTGGATTTTGGGCCTTGCCTTGGGCTGAGTTCCTTGTTTTGGTGGTTGTTGTTCCTCGACGTTCAGGTGGAGCTTGTTGTCCTTCCGAGGGTTGTGTTGTATGGGTTGGTATATGGGATTCAGGTGGTGTAGGTAATGTTCAGGATGGCTACAGACCGGTATAACTTTCTTGATGGTTAGAAGATGATAGATGTGGAGCATAAGGTTAGTCTTTTGATTTGAGAGTTGGGTTGCATCTGCCATGGTCTTGTTGTTGCTCTATTATGTGGTTTTGGGGTGGTGTTGGTCTTCTCAGGTGAATTTGGTGCTTTCAGGCGAGTTCGGTTCAATTGGGTGAGAGTTGGAGCACAAAATGGATTTGGAGGAGTTTTGAAGAGAACTTAAGGATTTTCCTCTTAGCCTGAGTTCTGTGATGGCATTGTTCGACTAGAGAGGGTGTCAGAGGGTCTGGAGGAGCATGCAGACCCATTACCCTCATCTTTTCATGCTTTTAGGTTGTGTCTATCCTTCTACTTTCGCGGACAAAAGTCCTTTTAGTAGTAGATATTGTAATGACCCTCCGAATCATTCATTTGAGTTTGTGCAAGTTTCCGTATTTTGGAGCCTTTGAAACTTAAATGGTTGACTTTAGTCAAAAATTCAGGAAGATGGCCTCAGAATGTAATTCTAATGGTTTTATCAGCTCCAGAAGAGCCATTTTAGGCTAAGGGCATGGTTGGTTTGGGCCCCGAGACTTTTGGTGTGAGTTTGTGCCATTATGCATTTTAACTTTGAAGCTTAAGCCAATGTTTGACTTTGGTTAACATTCTTGGTAAACATGATCGGATGAGAATTCTATAAGCGCTAACTCCGGAATGTCAGGCTTGGTCTAGAATGACCTTTCATGCAATTTCCGAGGTTTCTGGTCTCATTTTGAGCACTCTTGTGGATTTTAGCTTAAAATGAAACTTGAGTGTGGGACCCACTTTTCATCGAGACGACCTCGAATGGAAGTTTTGATGATTCCGTTGAGTCTGGAATATTGAATTTAGTGGGGTAGCATTGTTTGTTTGCGCTCACGGGGTCCCAGATGAATTTGGAGCACCCAATCGAAACTTAGTGCCTTAACTGGTTTTTTTGGCTTTTCTGGTGCCTAGCTTTTTGTTCATCACGATCGCGACCCATGGCCTCGTGATAGCGATGAAAAAAATTCTGAAATTTGACTTTTTCTTCATTGCGGTCGCGACCCAATGGGCTAGCGATAGCAATGAACAATTTTCAGACCTTTTAATCAGTCCCTTACGATTTTCAGCTTTCATCTCTAATTTCAAAACGCGATATCTCAAGCTTGAAAGCTCCGATTGAGGTGATCCGAAGTCGTGGACATCTGGAATCTTCGTGGCTCTGCGTTGGAGTGTGAGGGAAGTGTCAGGGCTCTCCGTTTGAGGTATATTCCACCCCGAAGGGGCTGAGTCAAAACCGCATGAAAATTGTAAATTAATTTATTCTTGTCTCTTGATGTCACTTCCTTATTTTGTGATTGATGTCATTACAAAGACGATGTTTGACAATATTTATTTTTACACAACAGCTTTTAACTACTAAAAACGTGTCTGCAGTAAAATGTATGCCTCTTTTTATATCCTTCAATTTCCACATCCATAATTGATCATGACAAAGATATAATTTTTTTGTTTGATTTTTTTCTTGTAAATTCTAAAACTTTTTATATAAGGTATAATTGTATTTGCATCATTCCAAAGATCTAGAAAAATATTCTTCTTCCTTTATCTGTATAGAATTACATTTCTGAAATGATTTAAGATATGTCGTTAAAATTACGCTCGCAATTGTAGGTCTTTATATTGAAATAATCTTGAATTTGTCAATTATAAATCACAAAGTAAATAATACTTCTCTAATTCTTGAATCTATTAATAGTTATCAATAAATTGTTTGTACCATATTCTATTAACTTATTATGACTAAATAAAACTAATGCACATAAATGGTTATCTCCACCTTGAATTCTTGTCTTTGAGTGAAAAATTCAAATTCCCTTACAAAAGTCTTGTCAATTACATATAACATATATGAAAGATTTAATTTTTCTTGTTTAGGCGTTAACTTGCACAGCCCTAATGATAAACAGTCGGCATCATTTCCTATTATCTAAATTAATAATTCTTGATAAGTAAGATCATTATGAGGGAGATCTTGACCATATATAAAATATGATTGTGTTTGTATCATTCCAAAGATCTAGTAAAATACTACTCTTCTTTTATCTAAGCAGAATCACATTTCTGATATTGTGCAAGATAAAATTCTAAAATTACGCTTGTAAATATAGTTCTTTGTACATAAATAATTTTTAATTTATCAATTGTTAATCACAAAATCCAAAATACTTTTTCGACATAATTTAGCAATAGTTATCAACCATGTGTTTCTATGATTGAATAATTGAATGAAGTATATGTTGACACCCAATTTTGACCATCCACAATGTATATTAATCATCGAGCTTCTTCAATTTCGAACGATTTGAAATAACTAGTTTTATAATATTCAAAATATTTTTCAAGTTATTTTTTAAATAATTTTGTCACTTTTTATAATTTTTAAATAATATATAGGTTTATATAATTAGTACATTTTATGAATATTTGAAAATCATTTCAAAAAGATTTTTTTTTAATTAAATATTTTGTTAATTAAGTTAGTTTAGTTAGTAGAACATATTTTTGAATCAATTAGTTTATAATTAAGTTAATTATTTATTTTGTTAGGATTAAGAGACTCGTTAATTAATTAATACTAATTCGTCTTATTTAAGTTTTAGCCGATTCATTAATTAAACTCAATTTGGCTAAATTCTTAATTCCAAACAGCTACAATTGCAATCCATGTGGCCATTTCTTAATTCAAAATCCAACCACTTTTATGACTATTCTAGCCATTTCTTACCTCATCCTAAATCATCTTTTAAGACCCCAACATCAGCCTTCTTTCTATCTTTCAGCAATTCCAAACCAGCAGCCCAAAAACCCAATTCGATACCGACCCAGCCCATTCCCTTTACCCAGCTTCTACAATCTGCAACAACAACACAAACGGCGCTACATACATCACCCGTACTCTTCTTCCTCACGCGAACCAACCTAGGAACCCAGAAATCAAATCATCGCACATCTTCTCCCTCTCTCCCTTATCCTCTCCGTATGAAAACATTCTCGAATCGAGCCAGGTGTCTCCATCTCGCACCTCAATCGTCCTTCGCTCAAGATTAAGCGGTTGTCATTCTCAATCTATTGAGAATTGGTACAATTGATAGCTGGCCAACCTTATCCTCAAGAAAGAATTCAAATTCTATCCTAATCCCTCATCCGTTTTCTCCCTTTTTTCAACTTCAAATCTGCCCTAATTTCCCTATATATACCCCGTTATCTTCACTGTTAAAGGGGGAGGGACGGCTTACATTTTAGAGGTTGGAGACTCCATATAGAAACCAAAATTGAAGCGAATAAAGAGTAAAAAACAAGGCAAAATCCAGTGTCTCAACGTTCAAGCCAGATTTTGTTTAGTCTAGAGTTTAGTCTCTTTCTCGTTCGCTGTTCACCGGAGTCTACCGGAGTTCTCGTTGTTGTGGTGTGAAAGCTTCGTTGTTAAGCTCGTTTCGTCCCAGTCGCTGCTCCGATAAAGGTGACCTCTCTTCTCCTCTTACTTTAGTTTTAGCTAATCCTCTATTTAGTAAAGTAACTATGTATCTGTGTTGTTTATTTTCGCTTGAAACTGATTAATCTGGTAATGTATGAATTAGAATACGTAATATGATTGTTCTCTTCTAGTATGTGCTTGTTTGTGGTTCTGTTTGTATCTTGTCATCATGTAACTTAGTTATACAGTTAATTTTCTTTTCCCTTTAAAGAGGGTGCTAAGATTCAACATTTTCGTTTTCTGTTTCATATATAAATCGATTAGTGCTATGCTTAAGCTTTGGTTTCATAATTTTCTGCCTACTATGTTTAAACAAATTGATTTCTTAATAGCTTGAATCTTGAAAGTATTAACTTCGTCATCCTTTGATTAAGTTGCTATTATTTATTTCCTATTCATGTTTAGAAGTTATTAAAATATATGTCATAAGTTGTGATATCAGCTTTCGTCCACATTTAGAGGTTATTTAATTATGTTTAGCATTTCATTTGTTGCACTAGTTCTTTCTCTTTATTGCCTTTGCTTCTTAAATATTTGATTTAGGTGGTAGTCTTAGTTCTTTACCAAGAGTTAAATCTTCTTTGTTAAAAAGATATTATCTTGATATGCTAAATCTAGCAATACTCGAATAGGCTCTCATTTAGTTTTGATGGCGCTGTTTAGTTTGGTTAGTATTAATTCTTTTGTTCGTATAAAACTCGATGCTTGTTTAAACGTTGCCTTAGCTTATTATCTTTTTGGCTTAATGTGATCTGTTTTAATTAAACTCATGCTTGCATTCGAGCACATTAGCGATAAGTTGATTTCTTCATGAAATTTGCTACTGATTCCTAGTAAGATTAAATGAAATTTGCCTAAACCATGCATGATTAATTAACTCCTCAAGTATGGTACTGTTTTCTTGTGTAGAATGAATCCATCTATCTATTAGCTAATTTGGCGCATATAATTTGGGCATACTGGCTATGTGAATTAGTTATGGTTTAAAAATTGCTTGTGTATGCATTTATTAATGGATTAGAGGTCTCTTTCCCGTGTATTAATCAACATTATTCTTTATTTGCATGTGCAACTCTTTCGAATCTATTTTGGACTCCACCCTTGCATTGCGTTGAGTTGGATCATTTTTGAGTCGGTCCCATCAATGTTCGAGCGAAAGGAAAGCTATATTACAGATCTTGAAAGCTAAAATACAGGAAATGGAGCGGAAATATAAGCTGATATACAGTTGTCATCAAAAAATATAAGCTGATATACAGCAGATTTGTGTTCGATATACATGATATACACTATTTGTATATACAGTGATACAACAAAAATTGCGTCAGGCCCAAAATGAAGTGCAGCAACAGTCTTAAAAGATTGAATTACTTAGAATTAGGATAGGATGAAGGAAATTGGGCCTGTCAACCCAACAGTTTGAAATTGGCCATTTTACATTAGGAATATATATTGAAAAAATTACTAAAGTACATATCTTTAAGTATATTATTTTTCATTTGTTCCTATATCTTTTAAAAATAACTAAAATCTCTTATTTTAATAATGTATCCGTATTAATGTATTAATGTATCCGTGTTTGTATTAATGTATCCGCGCTTTCATTAATGTATTCGGATTGGGTTAATTTTTATTTTAATAATGTATCCGTATTAATGTATTAATGTATCCGTGTTTTCATTAATATATTCGGATTGAGTTAATATTTATTTTAATAATGTATCCGTATTAATGTATTAATGTATCCGTTCTTGTATTAATGTATCCGCGCTTTCATTAATGTATCCGGATTGAGTTAATTTTAAGAGATTATTGTAATTAGAAAAAAAATAGGAATAGATAGTAATTTCATCTTTACACTATGTGATTTATGTAACTTATCCATATATATTAGTCTCATAATTAGTTAATTACCACTTATAGTAATAGAATGTGTTTTACCATTTATAGCATTACTTTTTTTAAGAATTTGTCTTTCCTCTCTCTCTTCTTCTTCTCTTTTTTTCTGTCAATCATTCTCTCTTTATTTTTTAAATAATAATTAATTATTCTAATTTAGAACTTAATTTTAAATTGGGTATTACTATTATGTATGACTATTCTTTAAATTAAAAAAAATACATATAGAATACATATCTAACACAATTCTAATACATTTGATATAAATTAATTTAGTGTTTGAATGTTTGAAATTCAGGTATAATATATTTTGACATTATTAATAAAAGAAAAAAATATAAACAATAATTGTAATATTTTTTGAATTCAATATATTATACATATTATAAACATGTGTTCAATGCACATGGTGAATATATCACTAAAATATCTTAAGTACAATAATATATTTTAGCACCGTTAACAAGAGGAAAAAATATACAAAAATTATAATACATTTTGAATTTAATATTTTATACATATTATAGGCATTTTTCAATGCATATGGTGAATATATAATTAAAACATCTTTAATACAAATGTATTATAAGTATTATATATGAATTTCAAACATTTCGGTACTATTTAAATTAGTTTACATTGTTAGAAATGTATTATATTTGTTCTTGGATATCAACTATCGAATTCATAATAATGTATAATATCGAATTCGAATTGTATTATAACTATCATTATATTTAATACAATTCTAATACAATTTTTCAAAGATTCACCTTTTCTTTTTTGGTAAATCACTATCACCAGACCATCGATTGTTTATATTTAATACAGTTTTGATACAACTTTAATACAAATTTTCAGAACTTCATCTAATATATAACTAAAACATTTTTAATACAAATATATTATAAGTATTACATGTGAATCTCAAACATTCTGGTACTATTTAAAGTAGCTTACATTGTTCGAAATGTATTATATTTGTTCTGGGATATCAACTATCGAATTCATAATAATATATATTATCATATTCGAATTATATTATAACTATCATTATATTTAATACAATTTTAATACAATCTTTTAGAGATTCACCTCTTTTTTTCGTAATCACCATCACTAGACCACCGATTATTTATATTTAATACAATTTTGATACAATTTTAATACAAACTTTCATAATTTCACCTAATAAATATTTATACAATTTTAATACAACTTTAATACATATTTAGATCAAATGGTTATTAAAGCTAAAATTATGTCATATTTGATAATAAAAATAAAGTTACACTTAAAAGCATAATTAATCAAATAAAATTTATTATTAATGTAAAAATTCCTTTGAAATTTGGAAAAGGGCCCAAGTTTATAATTTTCTTTTCCCTTTATTATTCTCTTTGATTGTAATTTATTTGTCTAGCTTTATTGTTCGATTAACTTACTTAAATTCCTTAAAGATGAATCACTTTTGGTTATGATAATTTATTCTATTTGAGTGATTTTATTTAATTTCCCTTTTTTATTTAGCCATTTTGACAAAAGTTTCCCTTCTTTCTAAATAATTTCAAGTGATTTAATTTCATTCATTTTCCAATGATTTTAAGTATCTTAATTTATTTCTCAAGTTAGTCAAATAAAATTATTTTCAAGTCGTTGGATAACTGTGTGTTAGCGGACACTTCAAATGTCCTAAAAACCTTCATGAAGTGTAAATAAGAACTCCGAATCCTTTTTCTCAAATTTTTTAGGCTTAATTTTGTAAAGTCTTTAAAATAAAGTTTTCTTAATTTCTTTTAAAAATTTATGTGGCGACTCTTTTAAAAATTGATTTATTTCTTAAGATTGAATCTTTTTTAAAAATCAGTTATTTCTTAACCCATAACAGAAATGGCGACTCCACTGGTGATTTAATTAGGTTCTAACCATTAGACTTGACTGTTTTTGACTAATTGTTTGAATAATTGCTAATTTATCTTTCCTTATTTGTGCCTTATTTGTTTAAATTATGGTATTAAATTGTCATTTGCATTCATGACATACTTCCGTCACCACAACATAAATATACAGTATATTAAAGAACGATTTTGCGATCCTGCAGTCGATCTTTTTTATACTTAACTCTTTTCAAAATGATTGACAATTTATTGGTTCGTCCCACATCCAATGGTTGCCATAGTTCCAACCTGAGTTGTTTGCTTGGACCCCGGTCTTTCAAAAGACACTCTTAGTCAACTAGCATAGAACGAAATCAAATCCCTGAATTTAATGCATTGAACTAAGACCGGCCCAACACCCAAGGTGTGTTGGCCCATTAGAAAGACCACATTGAGTCCAAAATGGGCCACGGCCTAAATGAACGATCATATTTATGTGTTTAAATTTGAAGGATGTATATGTTATTGACAAACCATTGTCCCTCGGGGTTCGTAACTTATTCTAGTCGAAGGAGGATCTTCACAAGCTACTATTCAAAAGGTATTGGCATTCAGAGATGACAAGAAGTTTAAGAAAGAAGGACTTTCCATGGAGGCATAATTTAGGATTGTACCAATGCGTGAGACTGATTATTTATATCCCTTTTCCCTATTATGTATCCCCATTTAGTTTATTCATAAAGCTTGTATAAATTTAAGTATTGGGGCAATGGAATGTTTTAAATGACGTTATACATCATTCAAATCATCAGGCCTACCCTTGGCGCAAAAGGGTCACATATCTTTTTAAAACGCGCGATAACCGTTTATATGTTATAACTGCTTGTGTGAATATGTTGCTTTATTTGGAGATGTTCTAGCTCACTCCTTTTTGAAATTTTTAGAATCCCGAAGCATAAATATCAAGTCACTATCAAAAGTGCGTCCAAATACTCTTCGAGTCTTTAGTTTTCCAACAAAATTCGAACTTCAATTTCAAATTCTAAACCTTACTCTATCACCTCAGAAAAAAATCAACCCATCATCTCAAATCGAAAAGAGATTCAAGCTAGTCTAACTACGTAGGACCTAAATTCCCCTCTGTGCTACAAAGGCAACCTTTCAAGGCTCAGTCCCCATTTTTGAGAAATTCTATCTTTTCCAACTCTTGCAAGATGATTGAAGTTTCATATCAATCGAAAATCAAAAGTACGAAAGCTGAATATGAAAAAGGACATTGCTCAATGCCAGTCAACCTTCCTGATTCATTAATCCCAAAATCAAATAGACAAATTCCTATTTATTTAGTCATTTTCCTATATATGTGGGCTAGTTTATCTTTGAATAAAGCGGCTCTTGTGTGCTTACTACTTTGTGTGTGATATCTTGTATTATAATAACCTACATAGACTGACATGTTTACCTTTTGAGTTAATTTTTCTTTATCTGGTAATTAAAACTGATTTATGTTGAGAAATTGGTTGAACATCCCGTCCACAAGGTCTAAAGTTCTCAAAGATTCCTTCCCCAATCGAAATTTCTTGAAAGGAAAAAGAAAAATGGCTGAGAATAGTGAGAATGTTGGCTTGATCGAAATTGCCATAATGGATCCCGTCATTGCAAAACAAAATGAGATGATTACACAGTTGATGCAACAGATTGCTGAGATGAGAGTGGAGATACCAAAAAATTGAATCCAACAATCTCTCTCAAATCTCATTCCCGAGCATTCCATTTTCTTCATAATTTGATATCGGGATAGCTTTTGAATTCTTTTAGAATCGTGTGTCAAATCAAGCGTATTGAACTACAAGTGGCTTGAATTCTCATATAGCCTAGGATATGTAGAAAACCTGATACCGGGGTCCGGCCATAACTTCCTAAAGTCCGTACCAAAACCCCTTTCCCAAAGGATGAAGACGTGTTGGCCAAAATTGGATTCGTCAATATTTTTTATCCTGAATCTCTTTTATCGACCCTACCCAAAGAAAGGGACAGATTGTTGAAACCCAATTTTGGCCCTCCACAATATATATTAATCATCGAGCTTCTTCAATTTCGAACGATTTAAAATAATTAGTTTTATAACATTCAAAATATTTTTCAAGTAATTTTTAAAATAATTTTGTCACTTTTTATAATTTTTAAATAATATATATATATATATATATTATAATTATGTATATAATTAGTACATTTTATTAATATTCGAAAATCATTTCAAAAATATTTGTATTTAATTAAATAATTTGTTAATTATGTTAGTTTAGTTAGTAGATCAAATTTAGTCAATTATTTATAATTAAGTTAATTATTTGTTTTGTTAGGATTAAAAAGCACGTTAATTAATTAATACTAATTCGTCTTATTTAAGTATTAGCCGAATTCATTAACTAAACTCAATTTGGCTACATTCTTAACTCCAATCGGCTACAATTATAATCCTTGTGGTCATTCCTTAATTCAAAATCTAACCACTTTATTACAATTCTAGTCATTCTTATCTCATCCAAAATTATCTGTTAAGAGCCCAACATCAACCTTCTTTTCCAACCTTCAGCAATTCCAAACCAGCAGCCCAAAAACCCAATTCCATACCGATCTAGCCCATTCCCTTTACGCAGCTTCTACAATCTGTAACAGCAACACAAACGGCGCTACATACATCACCCGTACTCTTCTTCCTCGCACGAACCAACCCAGGAACCCAGCGGAAACGCGACCCGAACCCATAACTCAAATCATCACACGTCCTCTCCCCCTCTCCCTTATCCTTTCCGTATGACAACATTCTCGAATCGAGCCAGGTGTTTCCCTCTCGCACCTCAATCGTCCTTCGCTCAAGATCAAGCGGTTGTCATTCTCAATCCATTGAGAATTGGTACAATTGATAGCTATCCAACCTTATCCTCAAGAAAGAATTCGAATTTCGAATTCAAATTCTATCCTAATCTCTCATCCGTCAAATCTGCCCTAGTTTCTCTACATATACCCCGTTGTCTTCGCTGTTAACGGGGGAGGGATGGCTTACATTTTAGAGGTTGGAGACTCCCTATAGAAACCAAAATTGAAGTGAATAAAGAGTTAAAAAACAAGGCAAAAGCCAGTGTTCTCAACGTTCAAGCAAGTTTTTGCTTAGTCTAGAGTTTAGTCTCTTTCTCGTTCGCTGTTCACCGGAGTCTGCCGGAGTTTTCGTTTCTGTAGTGTGAAAGCTTCGTTGTTAATCTTGTTTCTTCCCAGTCACTGCTCTGATAAAGGTGACCTCTCTTCTCCTCTTACTTTGGTTTTAGCTAATCCTCTATTTAGTTAAGTAGTTATGTATCTATGTTGTTTCTTTCCGCTTGAACTCGATTAATCTGATAATGTATGAATTAGAATACTTAATATGATTGCTCTCTTCTAATATGTGCTTGTTTGTGGTTATGTTTGTATTCTTTTCATCTGATGTAAGTTAGTTATATAGTTAATTTTCTTTTCCCTTTTAAGAAGGTGCTAAGATTCAATATTTTCGTTTTCTGTTTCATATATAAATCGATTGTTGTTGTGCTTAAGCTTTGGTTTCATGATTCTCTTCCTATTATGGTTTAAAAAGTTGATTTCTTACTAGCTTGAATCTTGAAAGTATTAACTTCGTCATCCTTTGGTTAAGCTACTATTATTAATTTCCTATTCATGTATGGAAGTTATTAAAATATATGTCATAAGTTGTGATATCAGCTTTCGTCCACGTTTAGAGGTTATTTAATCATGTTTAGCATTTCATATGTTGCACTGCTTCTTTCTCTTTATTGCCTTTGCTTCTTAAATATTTGATTTAGGTGGTAGTCTTGAGTTCTTGATCAAGAGTTAGATCTTCTTTGTTAAAAAGATATTATCTTGATATGCTAAAATCTAGCAATGCTCGAAAAGGCTCTCATTTAGTTTTGATGGCGCTATTTAGTTTGGTTAGTATTAATTCTTTTGTTCGTATAAGACTAGATGCTTGTTTAAACGTTACCTTAGCTTATTATCTCTATGGCTTAATGTGATATGTTTTAATTAAACTCATGCTTGCGTTCGAGCACATTAGCGATAAGTTGATTTCATCATGAAATTTGCTACTGATTCATAGTAAGATTAAATGAAATTTGCCTAAACCATGCATGTTAACTCCTCTTAAGTATGGTAATGTTTTCTTGTGTAGAATGAATCCATCTATCTATTAGCTAATTTGGTTTAAAAATTACTTGTATGCATTTATTAATTGATTAGAGGTCCCTTTCTCGTGTATTAATCTATATTATTCTTTATTTGCATGTGCAACTCTTTCGAGTCTATTTTGGACTCCACCCTTACATTGCGTTGAGTTGAATCATTTTTGAGTCAGCCTCATTAATGTTCGAGCAAAAGGGAAGCTATATTACAGGTCTCAAAAGCTAAAATACAGGAAATGGAGCCGATATATAAGCTAATATACAGCAGATTTGTGTTCGATATACATGATATACACTATATTTATACACAGTGATACAGCAAAAACTGGGCCATGCCCAAAACGAAGTTCAGCAAGAGTCTTAAAAGAATGAATTACTTAGAATTAGGACAGGATGAAGGAAATTGGGCCTACCAGCCCAACAGTTTGAAATTTGGGAAAGGGCCAAAGTTTATGATTTTCTTTTCCCTTATTATTCTCTTTGATTGTAATTTGTTTGTCTAACTTTATTTGTTTGGTTAACTTAATTAAATCCCTTAAAGATGAACCACTTTTGGCTATGATAATTTATTCCATTTGAATGATTTTATTTAATTTCCCTTTTTTATTTAGCAATTTTGACAAAAATTTCCCTTCTTTCTAAATTGTTTCAAGTGTTTTAATTTCATTCATTTTCCAATGATTTTAAGTATCTTAATTTATTTCTCAAGTTAGTCAAATAAAAGTATTTTCAAGTCGTTGGATAATCGCGTTTTAGCGGACACTTCAAATGCCTTAAGAATCTTTTTGAAGTGTAAATAAGAACTCCGAACCTTTTTCTCTAATTTTTTTTAGGCTTAATTCTGTAAAATCTTTAAAAATAAAGTTTTCTTAATTTTTTTTTAAAAAATAAGTAGCGACTCCTTTAAAAATTGATTTATTTCTTAAGATTGAATCGTTCTTAAAAATTCAGTTATTTCTAACCCATAACAGTATAAATATGTACAATAATTAATCATGATAGAAGCTTCTAAGTAAGAAATAACATATTCACAAGTCATAACCACATGAAAATTGTAAATTAATTTATTTTTGACTTTTGTTGTCAATTATTTATTCTGTGATTGATATCATTACAAAGACGATCTTTGACAATATTTGTTTTGACCCAGCAATATATAACTACTAGAAATGTGTCTGGCAGCAAAATGTATGTCTCTCTTTATATCCTTCAATTTCCACATCCATAACTCACAACAAAAATTTATTTTTCTTAATTTAATTTTTTTTCTTGTAAATTCTTAAATATTGCAGTTATATTCGAAGACAATTATATACTCATGGATATTGTAATAATCAACGACGAACATGAACATTGACAAGCACTTTATCAACACACTTGCTTGCTTATCCACATTTATTATTATCTAATAAATGTGAATAAGTGATCTTAAAATTTCGGATGACACTTGAATTTTTCATTTTACACATAAGCAAGTAGCACTTTATTAATGTGCTTGCTTGCTTAGTCGCATTTATTCCTATCTAATAAATGCAAATAAGAGATGGTGAAGTTTTGGGGGTCACTTAAATTTTCCATTTTATACCGTGATTGTAATACTATTTTATCCACTATTTATCACGCATTTGAAAAATAAGTAATTAATATTAAGGATAAAATATGAAGGAAAAAATGAATTTCTCTTGACATGCTAAAAGTTAGAAGTAAAATAAAAAATAATAATATTAATATAGTGGACAAATAAAAATGAATGTATGGAGATTTTGACAGCTTTCTACTATTTTTCAATGATAAAATTTGTATCATCCAAGGATCCAAAGGACCAAAAAAAATTGGTGTGTAGCAAAGTGTTCTTTTTGTTGACATGAAAAAGACAAAAAAATATTTATGTGATCGCTCAATTTTCCTTCATTTTTAGGTTAATAATTTGGCTATAAAATAACAATTCACATTATTTCTGAATAAATTTTATTGTATATGCTATAGTGGCCAAATCAAGACCCGAACGAATAGCTTCAGATAGTTAACTGATTTCCGAATCGTTAAATTAATAACACAATTATTGGTTCGGATTATTAATTTAACTGTTAACTTACACAACACCTTAATGATAAAAAGTCAGTACATGTTTCTATTATTCAAATTAATGCTTCTTGATAAGTAGGATCAATTTGAGAGGAATTCTTTGACCATATATAAGAGAGTCTGTAGCTAAAATGACCACTTTTTTCTTTCAAAATGCATAAACGGCCTATCTATTTTTTTTAAAACCAAAAGGGACAAATCGCTCCTAAGGGAGCGATATCCTTTCAACATAGTAACGCCGTTACCTCCGTGTTAAAAGAAAATCGCTGCTCCGGCAGCGATTCCTTTAAAAAAAAATTTACTAATATCACTGACACAACAACGATTGTTTGTAATTTTTTTTTTAACTAAAAACGCTGCACTGGCATCGATTTAAATTATTTTTTAAAAAAGGAATCGCTGCTGGTGCAACGATTTCCAACCCAATTTTTTTTTTAATTTGTTTCTAAAAAAAAAACAAATTTTGTAAAGGAATCGCTGCATGTAACTTCTTTTTATTATTTTTTTAAAATTATTTTGTCAACTTCCTATTTTCCTTTATTTTTCCTTTTTACGTAAAAATAAAATTAACTAAATCACATGCATTACCTAAAAAAAAAAAAGTTCACATTCTCCATATATTCTTCTTATAAATTGCACAAAGTTGAAGTATAATTTTGTTAATAATATTCTTCCTCAAAATTTTTTTTAATTGTTACATGCAAATACTATTTACATGTCAAGTAAAAACAAAATTAGTTAAGTCACATGTATTACCTAAAAAAAAGAAAAAGTTCACATGCTCCATATGTTCTTCTTATAAATTGCCCAAAGTTGAAGTATAATTTTGTTAAAGTTTACCTCTCTCACTTCAAACTTTGTCAAAAATTTCAAAGTCTTTCATTTATAAGGTAAATTTTGATTTATTTTACTTTAAACTTTAAGAATTAGTTATAAACTTTTATTATATTGTGAAAATATTCTTCTTTAAATAATTATATTAACATTAACAATTTTTTTGATATTTTGTGTATAGATATGCATCCTTCAAATATGTACGTACATCCTGGTCTTGTGGAGTATGATGTATTAAGAATTCAAGTTGATCATCGTTCTGAAGGAATTTGGGATGGTAGTTTAAGAGAAGAGAAAACTTGCTTATATACGTGTCACGGTGATGTTGAATTTTGGCAACATATAAAGTATCATCCCTTACATCCTCGCATTCGTCAGTATTTTGAAAATTGTAGGTTTAAAGGAATTCTTGATGTAGGATTTGTGCCGTATGACTCCAGATTAATTTCTGCTTTAATTGAAAGGTGGCGTCCAGAAACGCATACCTTTCACATGCGAACTGGCGAGGCTACCATAACTTTGCAAGATGTAGAAATTTTGTTCGGAATGGTGATAGATGGTAGTCCTATAATTTTAAATGGCGCTGATACTTTAGGAGTTTTGGGTAGATAAGAAATGATGTTGGAATTAATGGGATGGTCACCCGATAATGATTATTTTTCTGGTGTTAGTAGACTGCTAACATTTAAATTAATCGAGCATATTGAGAGTTTAGATGATATTACTGATCATTCAACTGAGCATGAGGTGTAACAAAGGTTCATATTATATTTATTATGGTTATGTAATGGTTCAATATTTCCAGATAAATCTAGTAATAAGCTTAATTTGGACCTTTTGATTGAGATGGTAAATTTAAACGTAATGTCAACACAAGCATGGGGAGCAGCCGCATTATCATATTTGTATAATTGTTTATGTTGTGCATCAATGAAACAATCAAATGAAGTTTGTGGATTTCTCTCTTTAGTGCAGGTATATAATTTTTTTAAATTATTTTTTATATTTTAGTAATATGCACTTTTAAATTTAATTATATTCTAAAAATTGCTAAATTCTATTTATTGTAGATTTGGACATGGGAACGTATTATTCCCCTACAACCATCACCGTTTTCTATAAGGACCAACCAACTTGAGGCTCCAACTCCGCTTGCACGTAAATGGACTCGACGTAGAAATCATCAAAATGAGGCACGAACTGTAATCAGTGTGATTAGGGATGTACTAGATAACCTAACCGAGGATCATGTATTTAAATATTTTTATTTTTATTGCAAGAAATTAAATTTTATAAGAAAATCATTGATGATACTGATTTTATTTAAATTTTTAACAATTCATATTTGTATCCCACTATCCAAGAAAATCATGTGAATATAATGACAAATATATAGATTTTTGGTAGGTTCTCAAAATAAAATATTTTATTGTGTTACATCAAATCATATGACATAATAGAAAAAAAATATCTTGTAAGATTGTTTTAATTGATGTACATATCTGTTTTTATATTTTTGTCAAATATTTAATAATTATTTTACTTACATTTTTTATAGTTTATTTGGCAACCTTATTCAGAAGATGTTATTAATGGATTGCCTGAGTGGTGTCGGTTAGGACAATCCGTCTGGATGGCACATGTGCCACTCATTTGTAGAATTTATCGTGAGTGGCACATGGTTGACCGTGTTGTGAGACAGTTTGGTTATTTACAACATATTCCTGGACCGTGTACGCAATTTTCCGAACATCATTTTAAGCGTGAAACGATCCAAAATAAAACAAGAGGATACAGATGCATTTAACTACACGCAATATTTATGGGAACATCGTCAAAATTCTATATTTCAACCTCCATTTGTAAGCGATCAAACAGATTACTTTCGTTGGTACATGAGGCATTCCCGCATGTTAATTGGAAATCCACAACATGCTGTTCAAAGAGGGTATCAACACATGGCAGGAAGACATGAGGCATTAATATGTATATTATGAAAATTTTAAATCATTATACCGATCTTTAACAATTTTTTTTATTAATAATTTTTATTTATTTTAGGCTAGGGGGCATGAAATGCAGTATCGTAAAGCTCGGATGATTGAAAATGATGAAAACCAATCTAATGAAATGAGACAATATGCAGAGGAGGTCGCTCGTATTTCAATGGAATCAATGAATGCGGCCTTTCAGGGAACGCGGTTGAGCTTTGCTCCTGATTACAATCCTCCCACTCAATACGAGGAATCGCCACCAGTACAAGTATCCCGTCGATCGCGACAAACAACACCTAGAGATGGTGCACGTCGAAATCGTATGGAGCATCATTTGATTGATGAAGATAATTTGATTGATAATAACCCACATTTGGTGGCTACTCCCGAGCCTTATTATCCCATGTTCGATTTTTCTGCCGGGCCTTCTAATACTAACGCTAATTTTTCAAGTCAGGAAATAGTTGGTTTTGTAACTCCACATGTTGCGATATCTGATTTTGCGCAATTCAGCGGATCTCAGCATGGTATTCAACATTGTATGCGTGAATTTCCTATTCATAATTCCTCATTTGGTGGGAGGTTGAATTTTTCAAATGTAAGTATGCCAATTTTAATTGAAATTTTATAATATTTTCTTAATTTCTTTTGCATATTTATTTAATTATATTGTATTGTATTATAGGTAATTGTGTCCCATGATACAAGGTTTAATGCTGAAGCTTCACAACATTCAATATTTGTTAGAGAGAATCTCCCTAGAAGAACATATAGGCCACACAAATCAACTAGATATGGTACAGGAAGTCACTATCAAAATGAGGAAGATTCGGATGATTCGAAAAATGAAGACGAAAATGAAGATGTAGAGAATTCAAAAAACTCATAAGAATAACTTTTATGTATTTTTATTATTATTTTAAAATGTAGTATTTTAAATATGTTGCAGTAAGATTTTTTTATAAGTATTGAAATTTGTTGTTATGTGCAAATTTCAATAAAGAGTTTGAATTTTATTGTTTTGTGCAAATCAAGAAGATTGTCTTCTTCTTTTTTGTTTGCAGTAAGATTCTCCTCTTTTTTTTCCAAATATTGTCCTTCTTCTTCTTTTTTTTTTCAAAATTTGCAGGTATGTTTCTTTTTCAATTGTGCAGTATAGGTCAAATCAACTATTTTTAAGTTAGGTCAAATCAACTATTTATTACGGTATGGTAAAATATAAACTCACAGATCTCTTTTGAATTTTTAATTTTAACTCATTTGAATGATCAATTTATTATTATACAAGACAGATTAAATGAATATCAACATGTATTTAAAAATGATATATTATTATATTAATAATAAGACAGAAAATTACATTCATCTTAAAAACATAAACAATATATTTAAAATCAAGTAGGACATCGTGCCTTTGTGTTACCCGTTTCCTTGCAAACACTACATTGTCTGGCCATGCGAGCAATGTCCCACTGTATGTTTGTTTGTAATATTTTGTACTGTAGAATTTGCTTACATATGACTTTGGCTCGATTCCACGGAGTCCACAAAATTTAATGGCATGCGAACAAGGCATATGATAGTTTCTCCATTTTCCACAAGAACATTTCTTACCCTTTGCAGTAACTTTGTGGACATTTCCACCTTTACTATCATGAGCAAAAGTAAGAATTTCAAATACTCCATCACAAGTGTTGTAAGTCATCATATCAGTATGCCCTTGAGCTCTTTGATAATAATCATTAAATTTTTTATCTATTGCAAGAGGTCACGACATTTTAGTTTGAAGTAATGAGACAGCAAGGTTGTTTCTTTCGACAAAGCGATCAACAAGAGCTTTGAACGTCATGCGAACCATGGCAGTTACAGGAAGCCCTCGAGCTTTTTTCAATAGACCATTATATGACTCAGACACATTTGTCGTCATGGCACCCCATCTACGACCATCATCCTTATACATTGCCCATTTTTTCAAAGGAAATTCATTTAACCATATATATGCTGCAGGAGATGATGTTTTGATTTGTTGCATCCGTTGCACAAATTTCTTCTTTTGGTGCTCTGTAGCAGCCAACCACATTAATTTCTCGAATTCACTATTTACAAATTTTTTATTAAAATTTGCTTTTAAGTGTCGAACACAAAATATGTGGTATGTGTTGGGTGGACTCAACCAATCGTAAGATTGAATACATTGCAAGATTCCTTGATGACGGTCAGAAATGAGACCAATTCCTTGTCGCTCACAAACAACATGTGTCCATAATAACTTGAGAAACTATGACCAAGACTCAAAACTCTCACGTGCAACTAAAGCATATGCAAGTGGAAAAATATTTCCATTCGCATCAATCCCAACCGCAATTATTAGTTTCATATCATACAAACCATAAAGATGTGTGCCGTCGATGGAAATGACCTACAACTTTTGAAACCATCAATGCTTGGTTTAAAAGCCCAAATTTTTTTTTTAAAGATTTGCTCACTTTGCATTGTTGTAGAATGATGCTCCCACTCAATAATAGTGCCTGGATTGAATAGTTGTAGTGCAGCCATGTATTGAAGTAATGCCTTAAATGAACTTTCAAAATCACCATAAACCATTTGAAATGCTTTTCTCCGACCTTTTTGTGCTTTCCTATAACTAGGAGTGTAGTGATTTTTTCCTTTAATGATTTCACGGACCATCTTAATATTTATATCTGGATTTTGCATAACATACGGTATCAATGAAGTGGCAATCATGTTACTATTCAAATTGAAATGATCCTCCTTATAGTTATCAGTAAGACAAGTATGCGATCCAATCATTTTACCTGCCTTCTACATACCACTTGAAATCTCTCTAAAGCGAATCATCCAATTACATCCCAATTCATAACGCTTGCAAATAACTCTCCAACTTTTACTCTTGGATCGATCACAAAGAAATTCATTTTCTATTGCAAGACTATGTGCTCTTACGACAGATTTCATTTGTTTCTTATTCATAAATAGCATACCTAGTTGCATATACAAATTATATTAATCAATATAAAATAAATAAGAAATACTACAAAAATTTAGTATTGCAACAATCGAACCTAACTGAATATTTTTAGGATTGTTTGGATTCCAAAGTGCAGTTCGAATAGAACCATCATATCTTGTATAGATAAAATATTCTGCACTTTTTTCATTGCATGTGATCTAAGTATGGAATCATAGTAGAATGATGATTAACACTTTGATTTTTAAAGGGTGCATTAGGTGCATTATCCACATTATCATCGTCATCATCATCTTCATCATCATCATCATCAGACATTTCATTATTGTCTGTTAATTCATGCTCCAAAGGTTCATCACTATCCAACTCACCAACTCGTTCATTACCCATAACATTGTTGTTCACAATTTATGCACAATAATTCACTGCATCTTCAAGTTGGTCACACCTATAAAATATAGAAATATAAATATATTATATAATAAAATAATTTTTAATTTAATAGATAAGGAAATATCATTTTATGTACCTGTCAATTGACTCCGGTGGTAAAGAATTATGTCTATCACTTGGATTCAAATTATCCAAGTGCATGGAAGCATTGCTAGGCTCCCTCATATTGTAATCAGGCACACTCCAATCCAAACCTTCATATTGTGATTGTCTTTCAACACCTTCCACTATTTGTTCTGGGACTGTATTCCTTGAAGATTCAATATTTAAATTTGAATATGTAGTATCACGAAGATCAAATTCACTATCAGTAGGTGCTTGAACAATAGGACAATGCTCAATTGATACATACATATGAAGCGTCCTTACATTAATTTGATCAGCAAAACTTTCAGCACCACGAAGAAACACAGCTAATGAATCATCATTCCAAATGCAGGTCTCTTCATACATTGGGCTCCCATCAGATGTAAAGTAAGTTGGATATCTCCCAGTAATAACAATTACATCTTATAAATCATTTATCTCCATTTTCTTCCTTAATAAGCGCTGCAAACGATCATATTTAAGAGACAAAGGAAATATTTGGACTACTACAGGACGTCGATTATATCATATAGAACCACCTTCATGCACAATATTACCACCCCAATATAAATTTACTCTCACCTGATCATCCATTTTGTTTTGAATGGACAAAATAATCAAAAATTTGAGCTATTTTAAACGAATGATAAAAGCTAAATTTTTTAATAAGATGATTGAATTTTTGACTAAGAAGAATGATTGATTTGTGCAAAGTCATGAATATATAAGCCAATTTTTTCATATGAAATCGCTGTCTCAGAAGCGATTTTAAAAAAATATATATATATTAAGAAGATCGCTGCCAAAGCAGCGATTATTTTTTTAAAAAAAAATCAATTTGGGGAAAATATATATGTTGGTAAAAAGGAAAATAGGAAGTTGACAAAATAATTTTTAAAAAAATAAAAAGAAGTTAAAATAGCTGCATGTGCAGCGATTCCTTTACAAAATAGTTACAAATTTTATTTTATTTTTAGAAACAAATTTAAAAAAAATTGGGTTGGAAATCGCTGTACTAGCAGCGATTCCTTTAAAAAAAAATTTTAAATCGCTGTTGTGGTAGCGATATTAGTAATTTTTTTTTAAAGAAATCGTTGTCGGAGCAGCGATTTTCTTTTAACACGGATATAACGGCGTTACTATGTTGGAAGGATATCGCTCCCTCAGGAGAGATTTGTCCCTTTTGGTTTTAAAAAAATTAAATAGGCCGTTTATGCATTTTGAAAGAAAAAAGTGGTCCTTTTGACTTTGGATAAGATATGTTTTGTATTTGTATCATTCCAAAGATGAAGTAAAATATGCTTCTTCATTTATATATGCAGAATCACATTTATGATAATGGGTAAGATATGGTACTAAAATCACACTTGTAATTATAGGTATTTATATTGAAATAGTATTTAATTTGTCAATTGTAAATCACAAAATGAAGAATACTTCTCTAATTTTTTTAATTTATAAATTTATTAATATATAATTATCAACCGTATGTTAATACCAAATTCGATTAAATATAATTAATGCATACAAATGGCTATCTCCATCTTGGATTCTTGTTGCCTTTGGGTGAAAGATCCAAATTCTCTTACAAAAGCTTTGTGAACAAAATATACTATATAAGAAAGATTTAATTTTTCTTGATTTAACCTTTAACTTGCACAATTCAAATGATAAAGAGTCGGCATCAATTTCTATTATTCAAATTAATGCTTCTTGATAAGTAGAATCTAGCAAAATATTCTCCTTCCTTTGTCTATGTAGAATCACATTTCTGATTGTATTGTGGAAGATATGGTACCAAAATCACAATTTATCAATTTTAAATCATAAAATATAGAATACTTTTTCAACATGATTTATCAATAGTTGTCAACCATGTGTTTATATGATAAAACAATTCAATGAAGTATAAATATGTACAATAATCTATCATGATAGAAGCTTTTAAGCAAGAAATAAAATATCCACGAGCCACAACCACATGAAAATTGTAAATTAATTGATTTTTGTCTCTTGATAGAACTTCCTTATTTTGTGCTTGATCTTATTACAAAGACAATCTTTGACAATATTTATTTTGACCCAGCAATATTTAACTACTAGCTAGAAATGTGCATGGAAGCAAAATGTATGTCTCCCTTTATATTCTCCAATTTCTACATTCATAACTCACAAGAAAATTTTAATTTTTCCTTTGTAAATTCTAAATAATTGCATATATATTCAAAGACAATTTTATACTCATGGGTACTGTCCAAATCAACGACGAACATAAACTTGATGATCAATTATCATTCATCAACACAAGTACACTTGTAGACCCTGAGGAGTTTAGAAGGCAAGGGCATATGATGGTTGATTTTCTAGCTGACTATTTTCACAATATCGAAGAGTATCCTGTTCGTAGCCAAGTTGAACCTGGTTATCTTAAAAAATTATTACCTGATTCCGCGCCATATCAACCTGAACCAATTGAAAAAATACTCGAAGATGTCCAAAGAAATATATTTCCAGGGTTGACACATTGGCAAAGTCCAAATTTCTTTGCTTACTTCTCTTGTATTTCAAGCACTGCTGGAATTCTAGGTGAAATGTTAAGTGTTGGTCTTAATATAGTTGGGTTTTGTTGGATAGCATCACCAGCTACTACTGAACTAGAGAGCATTGTCATGAATTGGCTTGGCAAATTAATATGGCTTCCCAAGACATACCTTTTTTCTGGAGATGTTATATTTCGAATTTAAACTACCATTATTACTTTCTTTATGGAGGTGGTGTTACACAAAATATACCATTATTATTTTCTTTGTAAGCTCCAATTAATGAAAAAACTACATGACTACCATTATTTCTCTAACAAAAATTATTATTTTCTCTCTCCTAAAATATTATTTTATCTCTCGATTTCTAAATCACAGTTATCTACTCTCATTTATACATATTGAAATTCATGTGTATATATATATGATGTAGCTTTGAGGAAAATCACTTAGCTAAGCTTTTGATGTCTTATCTTATTGGAGATTTTATGGTGTTTTCTGTTTGATGATTTGGCTGTGAGACTTTGACTTTTTCTTATATATTTTTTGTGATAGAAAGTTGTTCCGTCGGTTTGATTCATTGAAGTGAGCGATTTTCACATTACCATGAACAATTAAGAAGGCTTTCGTATCAGTGTAATCATTTAAAATTAATTAATTATAAATTTAGAAAATAATACGGATTATATTAAATTCATAAATATATTAATCCAAATAAAATTATGGATTAATATAATTGGGTTAATTATTTAAATCCAATAAATATAGATTTAATTAAAGTCTAACTTAATGGATTTGGGCTAAAATAAATGAACCCAGTTTATTAATTCCAATGTCATCTCATCCTAGAGGTTCAGTTTAGTGTCACGTGTCAAATGATGTGGCATGTCAAGTCAAACAAAGAAGTCGATAAGATCATGTCATGTGCCAAAATGACAAGCCCACTTCGTAAAGCCCAATATGTCATGTCACTTAAATCTGATTGGTCGAAGGAAAATCCGTTCCTATCATAACTCCTCTATTCACAAACTATAAATAGGGGTTCTCTATTATGAATGAAAATAGTGAGGTGGAGGCCAACGTGGCTAAACCAACTGTGCCAGCTAGGCACAACACACGAGTGAAGAGAAGGCCAAAAATATTAGCTGATTTCGAATGAAAGGTTGGGTAAAACGCATGAAGTAATCTGGGAGCATGTGGGCAGTATGAGTTAGATATAAAAGAAGTGATAGCAGTAGCAAAAAGTAGGGTATTTTGTTATGGAAATTCTCTGAGTCTCTCATCCCCAATTCAGAGAAATTTGAGCTTCTCATCCCCCTTCTTCTCTATCTTATATTTCAGTGTTATATCGTTACTTTCCCTTGTTGCATTCTCTAATATAGATTCAATTGTAATTCAGTCCTATTTTCAAGTAATATAAACAGTGTTTGGATCTTTCCTGTTGCATTGGTGCTTTCATCCTAGCATGTCCAATGGCATACCAACACTTGAAGGGTACCGACGACATATCAGTTGCCCGAGAAATTGCAGATCTGCGCTCCTTTACACTACAATTGATAGCTCCCATGGCTACCTTGGTTTCGCCTACTCGTGTCCCTGCAGTGGATCCAGATCATTATCGTGAGCAAGTGTTGTGGTTAAACCGCCCAGAACCACCGCCAGTCCCTCCAAGTCTTCATCATAAGCCAGCCCCGGTGGACTTGGGACATTTTTATGGCATTAATCCTGAAGCTTGGATCTTCCGAGAAGAACGATATTTTGATTTTTATCGTATTGCCGATGACCATAAAATTGTCCCTGGCTTCGTTCTATCTTGATGGCGATGCTCTCAAATGGTATAGTTGGTTGTATTGCAATAAGTAGTTGATTGATTGGGACCACTTTACTGAGAAATTGGTTCATCGATTTCGAAAATAGGAGTTAGAAGCACCGGAGGGTCGTCTGGCTAAGATACAATAGATTACAACGTTGGCGGAATATCGAAGCAGATTTGAACCTCTCACCAATGAGACTACTCCCATCGATGAGCATTGGTTGGTACACTTTTGGATTTCTGGGCTCCGACTCGAAATTAAATCAGCAGTAGTGGCTCATGAGCCTACTAAATCAGATGTTGAAATCGGATCGATTTTGGGTTGAAAGTCAAGATTGGGTCTCATGTTAGGTATCGGGTTTAGGTCCCAAATCAATTGTCGAGATGATGTTAGGGTCGGATGTCAAAGTACACGAATGTAGGACATTTTCCTTCATACCAAACTCACGAATGTAGAACACAACTGATCTTATACCTTAGATAAGGTAAGTGCTTATAAAAATGGGACGACTTTATTATCATTATTTATTAGGGGTGTCAAATAGGCGAGTTGAGTTAAAATTAGGGATATTAAAATGGGCTGAAATAAAAATCGGGTTGGATCATGACCCACCCAAGTTTATTTTGGGTTCAAATGGGTTGGGCTCAAATGAGCTTAAATACGGGTTGGGTCATGATGACCCGCCCAATTTGACCCGTTTAATCTCAATAATTTTAACATATTGTTTATTTAACTTTTACAACAATAGTTTGAATTTCAACTCAAGAAAATAAAATAAAAAGTTACATATGGATAAATAAATCCCAGAAGATATAAAATAGATAATAAATCATATCTTTAATATAGGAAAATACATTACATCAATAAATAAAGAGTCTTAAAATGGATTGAAATTCGATATTAGATTGGGCTCAATTAAAGATTCTTTTAAAATGAGTTAAGACTTGAATGAGTTGAGATTGAATCTAATTCAAATTATCTTTAGTCCAACCCATAAAATTCTAGACAGATTGAATGAGTTACCTATATTTGGAATTATTTTGACACCCCTGTTACTGATCAATATATGAGCCATCAGCCCACTTGCTTATTTTCGTGTACGGTCTCATTCCAAAGACAATCTCTGACAATAATTCACCACTAAAACTTATGCTTGTGCGTGTAATTATTGCACAGAGATCTCCAAATCTCTTCTGGTAAGATTCTTTTGTCGTTTCAGTTATATATAGTACGTACACAAATAGATCGTTTGGTGTGATGGATAAGGAGAGTTAATTTCGGGATAAATTTTAAGTGTTCTTTATTTTCTTGTTTGGTTGTAAAACTTGGGATA
Organism: Solanum appendiculatum; assembly: GCA_018342035.1. Classification (NCBI taxonomy): domain Eukaryota; kingdom Viridiplantae; phylum Streptophyta; class Magnoliopsida; order Solanales; family Solanaceae; genus Solanum; species Solanum appendiculatum. The sequence goes on along the minus strand of JAGDQO010001406.1, from coordinate 444,938 downwards.
ACTTATCCCGGGATTAGAAATTAGTACCGGGATAAATTATCCCTCCCATTTGGTGGTATAGTAATCCCGAAATAACTTATCCCGAGATAAAATAGATAAATGACAAATATACCCCTTTAAATCCTTTTTATACACCATTTTTCACATTTATGTATATTTACATTATTTTTAATACCATGTATAATAATATTCACTACTTATTTTTATGATAACTATTCATATTTTTCTATTAAAAAATTACACTATATAAATACAATTTTTATTTATGAATTTATTTGACTAATTCTTATGTTTATTTATATTTTGATTTCTCATAAATCTTGTTTCACTTTAACAAACTTAAGAGGGAAGTTCTATTTTTAAGCTAAATAAGAAAAAAATTTTATTTTTAAATACATATGGTACTTATCATGGAATGCATAAACAAAAATATTTAAGCTAAATAAAATGAAAGTTTCATTTTAAAAAATGAATAACTAAAGCTTATAAAAAAATATAAAAAACTAAATAAAGTGAAAGGTAATTTTGTAAACAAACAACTTGTTCTTAAAATTTATGCAATGTATATTATTTTGAATACAACAAACCAAACACTCAATAAGAAATAATCCCAGCACAACTTATCGCATCATAACTAATCCCAATATAACTTATCCCAACATAACTTATCCCATCATAACTCATATTCAAACCAAACAACCCCTATTAGTATAAGCTCTTCAATTCAAGTTCCACATCCATTACTCACAGAAAATTAAATCTTGGTTTTTTTCCCTAAAGCAATATCATATTCATGGATACTGTACATCCAGAACATGAATTTGATGCTCAATTATTATCCATCAATAACACAAGTAGTAGTACACTTCTAGACCCTGAGGAGTTTAGAAGGCAAGGCCATATGATGGTTGATTTTCTAGCTGACTATTTTCACAATATCGAAAAATATCCTGTTCGTAGTCAAGTTAAACCAGGTTATCTTAAAAAAATATTACCAGATTCTGCACCAAATCAACCTGAACCAATAGAAAAAATACTCGAAGATGTCCAAAGGGATATTTTTCCAGGGTTGACACATTGGCAAAGTCCAAATTTCTTTGCTTACTTCCCTTGTATTTCAAGCACGGCTGGAATTCTAGGTGAAATGTTAAGTGCTGGTCTTAATGTAGTTGGGTTTAGTTGGATAGCATCACCTGCTGCTACTGAACTAGAGAGCATTGTCATGGATTGGCTTGGCAAATTAATATGTCTTCCCAAGACATACCTCTTTTCTGGGGGTGGAGGAGGTGTTATACAAGGTAATGTTTTGAATTTAAACTACATGGAAATTCATGGTACTTATTAATATTAATGCATACATTAAAAACATATATAATTGCTCCTCAAAACCTTTTTAACATTATATGTGGACAGTATATATTTTCAACAATAATGTTTACTATTTCCTGCAGGTACAAGTTGTGAAGTTATGTTGTGCACTATTGTCGCTGCAAGAGATCAAATGTTGGATAAGGTTGGAAGAGAGAAGATTGAGAAGCTAGTAGTGTATGCATCTGATCAAACCCATTTTTCTTTCCAAAAGGCTGTTAAGATATCTGGGATTAGACTTGAAAATTTTCGAGTTATTCCAACAACAAAGGATACTGAGTATGCTTTATGTCCAGAATTACTAAGCGCAACAATTCAACAAGATATAAAAGTTGGATTATTACCCTTATTCATGTGTGCAACTGTTGGAACTACTTCAACAACTGTTGTCGATCCATTGAAGCCACTTTGTGAAATTGCTAAACGATATGGAATTTGGGTACATGTTGATGCAGCCTATGCAGGAAGTGCATGTATTTGTCCAGAATTTCAACATTTTCTTGATGGTGTTGAAAATGCAAACTCTTTTAGGTATATTTATCTTTGATTTATATTGTCATAATATAAAAATTAAACTTCGATCTTGATGATATTGAAAAAATTACTGTTTCAGCCTTAATGCACACAAATGGTTATTCTCCACCTTGGATTGTTGTTGCCTTTGGGTGAAAGATCCAAATTCTCTTACAAAAGCTTTGTCAACAACACCTGAATGCTTGAGAAACAAAGCCACCGATTCCAAGGAAGTTATTGATTACAAAGATTGGCAAATTTCTCTAAGTCGAAGGTTCAGAGCATTGAAGTTATGGCTTGTATTACGAAGTTATGGTGTAGTCAATCTCAGAAATTTCGTAAGAAGTCATATCGAAATGGCTAAGCATTTTGAACAACTTGTAGCTATGGATGAAAGGTTCGAAATTGTAGCTCCTAGAAATTTCTCTATGGTGTGTTTTAGGATTTCACTATTGGCATTGCAAAGAGAGCTTGAACTTGTTGATGAAGATCAAGTGAACAAGTTTAATGCTCAACTTTTAGAGTCCATTAATTCAAGTGGTAATATACACATGACTCATGCAGTGGTTGGAGGAGTTTATATGATACGTTTTGCCATTGGTGCACCTCTCACAGACTATCGCAATATCAATATGGCTTGGGATGTGATTCGAAACCATGCGAATGTCATGTTAAAAAGTCTAAGTTATGTTACATCGATAATGTAAAAGGATTTTTACACTATCATTCGTAGAAGTGAATTTGATATATTGAAAAATAAAGCATATGATCTGCTATAACAATTAAATATATTGATAGTGTGAAAATTTATTTACACTATTAATATAATTTAATTATTTTTTTATTGAGTGTGATCTGTCATTTTCATCCGGTGTTCTTATTGATTGTTTTCCTATAATAGCTTTATCACATTTGTACCTATTAGGGTACTAATTTGTACATTGTCGATATTGCTTAGTGAGCTTAATAAGACAAATTTAGCGTTTGATTTTTATATTTAATTTTGATCTTTGACAAAGTTCATCGAGTGATCTTGTTGATGTAATATTTTTGTTTTCCTTGTAATAGCTTCACCACATTTGTACCTATTAGGGTACTAATTTGTACAATGTCGATATTGCTTAGTGAACTTAATTAGACAAATAATAAAGTATTTGATTTTTTGTTCATGAGTAATAACCTATTTACTTCCATAGAAGTATTATAATAGGTGATTGAGTATTGAAATTTTTCCTTCTACATTTTAGACTAGGAGTGTAGTCTTGAAAGGGGTTGTTACAATCGGTTTGATTGTAAGGGTGAAAGGTACTAAAGTTTGTGTCATTGGTTATAAAGTTGTAATTTAATATTGCTCAAGTTTTGTCGGAGATTTGAGGCAAATCCAACAAGGGTAGGTTGTGATTTTTTACTCCCTTGAATAAAAAGTTTTTCACGATAAAATTTCTCGTGTTCTTATAATTTGAATTTACTTCTTGTTTAGTGATTAAAGAACCCGATTCTTCGATACAGTAGGGGTAACTAAAATAACAGAGTGAATTCATACACGTGAGCAAAGGGCCTAAAGGGAAAAAAAGGTGGATTTGTCCCATGTGCACGAGATATACGTTACACCTAATTCAATTTTGTTTTTGTCAAAATTATTTTTGTTCTTTTGAGCTTATTAGAATAAGTCCAAATTCGTGCTTACCAAGATATGTACAGATACATTCCTTGTGATAAAATGTGTCTTTAACTTAATATAATGGTTATCATATCTTGGTAATCATCACTGTCATTGGAACGTAACACTCTATTATTTCTTCAGTGTAATATTCCATTATTTAATTAATATAATGCTATAAATATCTCACCTATATATACTCAGAATCCTTTCAATTTAATCAATGTACTCCAATCCAGAAATTATTATATATCCTTCTCTTTTGTTTTCTGTTACTAAATTACTCTTTGTTGTTTTTTTCCCTAGTTGATACTAGAAAAGTTTATTTAATGCAAAGAAAATATATATACCGACTGAATTATCTTTAATAATAGTATTATTTTCAACCTGCCTCAAGTTAGAACGAATTTTCTGTTGTTATACAACAATAGCTTTTACCACAAATATGTATATATGTAATAATTTGGCAGGCTTGGGAAACTTGAATGCAATAGCTGGTATCAGGACGGATCTAGAGGATTGCGAGGGCAGCAGTAAGAAATTACATTGTATATATAAGGTATTTTAAAAAATATTTTATGTATATATAGAGATTTTGAATCCCCATATATAATCCTACAAGGGTAGGTTGTGATTTTTTACTCCCTTGAATAAGAAGTTTTTCACGATAAAACTTCTTGTGTTTTTATAATGTGAATTTACTTCTTGTTTAGTAATTAAAGAACCCGATTCTTCAATACAATAGATGGTAACTAAAATAATAAAGTGAATTTGCACACGTGAGCAAAGGGCCTAAAGGGTGGATTTGTCCCATGTGCACGAGATATACGTGAGACCTAATTCAATTTTGTTTTTGTCAAAATTATTTTTGCTCTTTTGAGCTTATTAGAAAAAGTCCAAATGTAATGCTCTACTATTTCTTCAGTTTAACTAGACGGTAGATGCTCGTGCGCGCACGGGCCCAACACATCTTTGACGGTAATTATCATAATGGTTTAGTAATATACATAAGCATATGTTGTTTATATATTACATTTGTTTTGCACTGCCTATGCGTGTTCACGCTTTGTTTTATACATATTTATATCTTTGCACAGAAAAGGTAAAATAGATGGTGGTGGCAAGTTATGCTGATGCGTTGTAGTTGACAAAATATCTGCAGTTACAAAGAGAAGTGTTTTAGGTTGTGAAGGTATAACTTAGTAAGAATGGAGCTAGATGGCTAATTGTGATGTACCTTGTTGAAACTCTGGATGTCTTGCCATTTTTTTTGTAAAGGCAGCACATGGACAAAAGGATAGCAAACTGATATCTACCTTGTTGCAAAACCAGGTGTGAGAATAGAATTGAATAATTAGTTTAGTTATATGGTAGTAGTAGTTTAGAAGATTTTCACTCAGAAGATCATGGGTAAACATAATTATTTACCACAATAGGGAACTTTTTTAAAAGTAGGAGAGAGGAGGAGGTGAAATCTCATCTTTTAGTCTCTTTTCAGAGGGGATGTGATGAGGGTTTTGAGTTTACTGCTGGAGGGTTTGTTTCTGGTATCCAGTACTTTGCGTTTTGTTGTTTCGGCTGTAACCATTGGTGTTGATTGAGTGGCATTGTGTTTTTTTCATGATTTATAAAGCCAATTTTGCAGCTGACGTGTTGTGATTTCTGGAGAAGAGTTTTTTCATTTGAATTTTGTAAGTCGCTGCTCCTAGGTGATTTGGACAGCTGTTCAAGAAGTTGCTGGTGGTTCTGCAAGGAAGAAAGTACCAATTTGTTATGATTGTTTTATGTGTTTTAAATTTAATAGTAAGAAATACCTTGGCCTGACAAATTTTGTGAATTTCTTTTATTGAAAGATGCAACATTTTTTCAGCTATTTGGTCAGAGACAAAAGCTGTAGCGAAACCAGTGTGATCAGTGACTGTGATGTCAAATTGTACTCTGTATAAAGAAGGGAAGAGTTTTAGTTTAGTTATTTATAAAATAGCATAGATTATACCTTGGGATGAGCATAGCAGATCGATCACAATGTATACAGTAGAATGGCCTTGAGGAAATACTTCTTGTGAATGGAATTAATGTTACAGTCTGAGCATGCCATGGTGCAGAAATGTTGATTTTCATTTGTTAATGTGAGTTGACCATCTATGTAGAATATTTGACCCTGTCAAATTTGAGGGTGGTATTAATTTACTTGTAGTCGTTTTCAAAAGTTGTTATATACCTGTTTGTTGTTGTACTTACTGGTGGTTTCATTTGTATATCAGATATGGATGTTGATTCTTCTTCAAATGGAGCCGGTTGTAGATGTGCTTTTTGTTGTGTATTCAATGAGGAGCTGCTGGATTGTCTTTCCCCTGCAAGAAGAGTTTACGTAAATTTGGATGGAAAAGTTGTTTTAGAAAAGGGAGTTATTGTGTGTATTACCATTGATGTAATGCTGTGGCTTGTGAATATGTGGGATCCATGAGTATTATCGTATTGTATCTATTTGACAAACCTAAAGAATGAAAATAAGGAGAAAACACAGAACAAACATCTTAAAATGAATCAAATAAATCGTAATGATTTACCATCCAAAATGTAACGATCAGCAAAACAAGTCTCTAAAAGTCAAATCCGACAACAAAAGCATCATACTGCTTTGATAAAAAATTTCAAGAAGAGCTAAGAAGATTGAAGAAAAATGAAAAAAAAAATGGGATGAAATGAAGAGTGTTGAGTATTTATATATATATATATATATACTGAGAAGATAACGATTACCTGCTAAAGATTTTGCCACCCTTTTAGCTAAAATGACGGGATAGTCACTGAGCCTTTCTACAAGGGTATTTCCGTAATGCACAACAAAGTCTTCCCAAAGTGTAAGCTTTTTGGATTTTTTTCTGTTAAACAAAATATCATTGAGTTGGAAGAATGAGGCAAGTAAACACAGTATTAATATTGCATTGAATTAATAAATGAACAAAATCCCCTTCTGTATACAACAAACACCAAAGCTATTCTCAATTTCATCAAAAAAATCAAAACCCTAAAACTCAAGTTCCCGCTAATAAATACCAACAAAGTCTAATGTTTGACCTTGTGCTTTGTTTATAGTCATCGCAAAACACAGTCGGATAGGAAATTGAGTTCTTTTGAACTGAAGAGGTAATCTTTCATCTTGTGATGTCAGTAGAGGAATGCGTGGAATAAACACATTTTTGTTTTTAAAATCTCCACTGGATATTGTAGCACTAATGATATGACTTTTGAAATCATTACATATTAAGCGTGTTCCATTACATAAACCTTCAGAAGGATTTAAGTTACGTAATAGCATTATTGAACAATATTTTTGTAACATTAATTTATAAGGAGGTAAACCTGCAGGGTTTAAACTGTGCATAAGATCTTCATATTCACTTTGATCTTTTGGATCAATTGTCTCATCAATAGCTTGATAAATTTTTGGAGGCGTCGGGTATTAAGTTATTAGCATATTATTAATCTCATCAACGAAGTCATTTTTTGTTGTTAAAATGGCGCAGGAACTAATGAATGAAGTATCTGAATGGTATACATGCAAATTTGGATAAGTAACTTTAAATAAATGACACAGATTCTTGTTCGGTAGTGAATGGAATAATTAAAGAATCGAGAATAATGATTTTTCCTTCAGCATTTGTTTCCTGACTACCATTACCAATTCGCATTAAATATTCATAGAAAGCAAGATCTGACGGTAATGACCCTTCAGGTCATTTGTGTGTTTGTGCCTCTTTTCTGTCATTTAGAGCATTCATGTAGCGACCCCAAGTCATTTCTGACTTGCTGGCACTGTAGGTTCGGTTGCCTGGTCGTTCGTTTGGGTATTGTGCCTGTTTTCCTGTTTTGGAGCTCTTGGACCTCGAAAAGTTGATTTCAGTCATAACCTCAGGTAAACGATCTCAGATGAGAATCTTGACGGTTCCATCAGCTCCGAAGGGCCCAATTAGGCTAGAAGCATGGTTGGCCCGAGTCCCGGGGCTTCTAGTGTGACTTTGGGGCCATTTGGCTCTTTAGCCTTTGAAATTTGGCATAAGGTTGACTTTGGTCAATATTCTTGGTAAACGCGCTCGGATGAGTATTCCGTCAGTGTGGTTAGTTTCGGAATGCTGGGTTTGGTCTAGAATGATCCTTCGTACGCTTCCCGAGGCTTCCGATCTAATTCTGAGGCCCTCGGTAGAAGTTGGCTAAATCGGGGCTTGGGGTGTGAGACCCACTTTTTATCAAAACAACTTCGTATAAAAATTTTGACTGCGCCATTGAATTCGGAATGTCGAATTTGATGGGGTAGCATATCTTGTTTGCGTGCACGGGGTTCCGAACGAATCCCGAGCAGCCCGTCGGAGTTTTGGGAATGCCCAAAACTCAACTGTGCACAGCTGATGTTGCAGACCCATTCCTTCTCCGCGTTCGCGGAATGGCTCCATGTTCGTGGAGGTGTGGGCCTATCCTCTCGGCATTCGCAGAGGTTTGAGATCTCCTCTGCGTTCGCAGATAGGGCTCCGCGTTCGCGGAGGTCTGAGAGGTCTGGGGAGTCTTCCTCTCCACGTTCGCGGAGGTGTGGGTCCTTTCCCTTCGCGTTCGTGGGCCTGTGGCCGTGTTCGCGGAGTGTTGTTTATTTTCCCTCCGCGTTCGCGCGACCTTGGCCGCGTTCACAGAGGTCAGCGACTGGCAGTGGTTATATAGTTGAGGTCGAGGTTCATTTGAAGAGAAGTTCAAAAATTCATATCTCCCTCATCTTAAGTCGGTTTCTGGTGATTTGAAGTCCCAGGTGCTCGGAGTCTCGTTGGCTTCATGGATTGTTGATCAGTTTGTGTTGGGTGGTCCTCGATTCCCGTGAATTCGAGGCGTAAGTTGCTATCCTAAGCTAATTTTGTAAAGTTTTACATTTCTTGTTTGTGTTGCATGGAGCTGATCCGAGCCCCAATGGGTGTTCCATTTTGGAACACAGGCTCGGGGGAGGAATTGGGACCTCTTTACGGAGTCAATTCTGAAAAATCCGAAGCGGGTCCCACGTTTCCCAATTTTAACTCTGAAATTGGTCTATCTCCGATTTTGGTGATTTGTGTCTAAACAACCGCACTGACGTTGTGATTCTGTTTTTGATAGCGTGGCAGCGTTCTGAGGCCGTTCGGAAGGGAAAAGTTCCAACAGAGTGATTTAGAGCGCGCGCGGTCGATCTTTTGGTAGGTTACGACTTCCCTTCCTTTAGATTGAGATGGAATGTGTGAATACTTGCTGATATGTGTGAATCTGGGGTGGGTTTATAGTATTTCTGTTCCTCTTCTCCGAATTCTTGCTTTAGGGTTGATTTTCGGGTTATTTTCGAGGTTAGTACCATGCTAGTGGTGGGGTTGCTTATTGGTGTTTATGATTATCTGTTGGACTGTTTATATGTTGTTGCATGTGTAGTATCTGGTCGACTGTCTAATTATGTTGAGTTATATCTTTGGCCTTAGATTAGGTTAGGTGAGAGTTGACTTAGACCCATGTACCTGTTGACTTTGGTATGTATCCGACGTCGATTCTGATGGACTAGGTCCTTGTAGACTGGAATAGCAGATTTGGGTCTGATAGTTGAGCCTGGTTATAGTTTCGTATTGTTTGTGATCCTACTGTCTTCTCTCCCCTTTCTGTGATGCCTACTGGGTACCTACTGTATTGGTACTCATGCTACACTCTGCATCTGTTTTCGTGATGCATGTCCGAGCACCAGTCACCCGCGTTGAGTTCGAGCCTGCAGCAGTCTATTCCGGAGGCGAGGGTGAGCACATGGCGTTCTAGGATTACCTGTCTCCATCTGTTGTTATATTTTGTATTGTCTTTTGCTTTTGAGACAGTCTAGTTTCTGTGGTCAACTTTTGGGACTTGTACTCGTTTAGTGGTTTTGTACATGTGACTTCCAAGTTCTAGGAGGTATCTTTATATTTATAGTTTCGGGTTGTTTCCGCTTTCTCTTATGTGTTCCTTATTTGTATTTCCGCTTTAGTTGAGGGTTAGTTCCCGCTCTTAGTCCCATTACTGCTAAGTTCTGGGATAGAGTCTGGCTGGCCTACAAGTGGGTTGGTAGGCGCCATCATGACTCGATAAATCGGATCGTGACACTGACTTTGTGCGCATGTTTTATGATAGTTTCAATTTTTCAAGATGAGGCCAAATTTCAGAGCATAGTAAGCTTTCACGAATAAAATCTTCTTTCTTTCCGCTACAGATAACAGGAAGAGTTTGTCTAAAATCTCCACTAAAAACAATAACTTTACCACCAAAAATTATATTGTTTTCCATTAAGTCTTTTAAAAGAAGATCTAAAGCTTCAATTAGCTTCTTTTTTTGCATTGAAATTTCATCCCAGACAATTAATTTAGCGTCTCGAATTAGAAATGCTAAGGAACTTTGTTTGATTATATTACATGTAAAATTTTCTTCAATGTCTATAGGCAATTTAAAGCGAGAATGAGCAGTTCTACCTCCAGGAAGAAGTGAAGCTGCTACACCTGAGCTTGCGGTTGCTAAAGCTGTGAAGCCACAATGTCTGACAGTAGCTAATAAGGCACGATATAAGAAACTTTTTTCAGTTCCACCTGGGCCATCAATAAAAAAAGCGCCTGATTGATTTGAAAAAACTCGATCCAAGATAATATTGCAAGCAGTTCTTTATTCGAAGTTTAGTTTTTTTTCTAATAATAGATCTTCTTCATTAACTGTAATATTTCTTTCGAAGTAAACATCTCTAGCTTCTCTTTCTATTTCAGGGGGTTCTATTATTTGAGTAGTGAGCTGAAATTCGTTGATATCACGACCCATTGAGTGTAAAATATCATTGATATGATTTAATACTTTATGTTGTATATTATGGACAGTTAAGTTGGTAAATCGTTTGAAATCATCAGACATTGGGTTCTCAAATTGTTCCCATAGTTCTTTTGGATTTGCAAGGATTGCAATAAACTAACAATGTAGCGAATAGATGACGTAGACTATAAGGCATTTGGTAATTTACAGCTTCAGTCCTACATTCTATTAAGTTATTATCACAAAGTAAGAGTCCTCTTTTTTCTGTAGATTCTCTAAATGTATTATACGACACTCCGTTTATAGTTTGTAAATCTCGATATGATTTCGGTCCTTTCACATTCATCAGAAGGAGTCTCAGATAATATCTCTCTCCTTCCGTTGGATGACATGTCACAACACGACCAATAACTTTTCGTTGTTTGCAACGCGTCCAAATTTTATCAGAAAATGACGATACAAAATATTCTTGGAATTCTTGAGATAGTAAATTAAGTCTTTTAGCATATTCATTAGTAGCATTCATCAGAATGAATTCAGTTAGCATCGTTTTTTCGATTGTAGGATTATTTACTATTTTAGTAATGCTATCATTACTCTTAAAAGAAACAAATTGTTGTCCTTCTAAAGGTACTTGGAGATGGTATACATTTGGATTCATTTCGCTGATAGGTAAAGCAAATATATGCCATGTAGCTTTGGGGGGTGAGACCCATCTAGTAGATTAATATTCTTTTATTTCATCTATTTCAACATTTGTATCATTTGAGTGTATGTGAAATGCAATTTTATCGTGTCCTTTACAAATATATTTATAAATATATTTAATAATTTTAATATCAGAGCAAATTTCAACGTTTATATGACAGCTATATTTACAAAGCAGAAAAGGATTGTATGGGACAACCCAAGCATTATCAATTAGATGACCTCTTATTTCTATAGATTTTTCAGTGTGTCGTCTTTTATAAATTGGATATGAATTTTTTCCTTTGCTTATTTGTTCGGCAAAATCTTTGGGGTATTTAAATTTGCAGGAATCTTTTTCCTGTTACAAGGAAGTGATGGATTTATCATACCACAAGGACCATGAATCATATGTTTTGTAACAATTGTATATAATTCAGGATTTAAATTAGGATCTGGCAATTCAGCACAAACAAATTTGTCATATGCCTCTGGAGTTAATAGCTTATATTTTTATTCTAATATAATAAGAAAATGAGCATGTGGATGTCCTCTTTTTTGAAACTCTATAGTATACATGTATGCTGCAACTTTACCAAACACGTCTTTTTGAAATATCATTTTTTAGTTCTTCTAATTTGCCATGAAATATTCGGCTAAGTAAATCTGGCCTGTTTTGTGTTTCATCTATAGGCAGAATGTTAGCTTTTATTTCTGGCCATGTGGGATTACATGTCATTGTCAAAAAATATCAGGTTTTTCAAAACGTTGCACTAACGCAATAGGATCCACATATCTTCGGCGCATGTCTCTTGGCCCTCTAGTAAAGCTTTGTGGAAGTATTTTATGTCTACCTATTTGTGAGGCTTCTCTTTCTCCATGTCGCAACGTATCTAAGAGTCCTCCCAACACATCGACTCTTAATAAGTCCTGATTAAAAGAAGCAAAGTCTAATAGTTGGCTTTCAATTTTAATCCATTGATCAACTGTGAATTGTTGAAATAATCTTCCAGAATGTAAAATTATATTTTCCTTCTCTTATTTGTAATTTGTAACTGTAATATTCACGGCAAGAAACTGTATGTCTTTTACGCTTCCCTTTTTGCATATTTGCAGATTCCATGTCAAGAAAATCATCGATGGAACGCATATTTCTTACATTTGGTAATAATTCGTGTTGACAATATGGTAAGTTATTATGTGTATGAGTCATAGGATTTATTTTGTAAATACTACAATGCCATCCATTTTGACCATAAGAAAATAGTAGTGAATATTGTAATGGATCATAACAGCCATAATAGTAGTTTACCAATTGGCTTCTATTACTTTTTGTGTATATGCGAATATGTGGTGTTGGGATAGCGACATTGTCATTATTTTCTACCCATATTCCAACAACTTCTGAGGTTGTAGGCAAGTTATAAACTCGTTGGTCTAGACCAGCATCACATTTAAGAGCAAAATAGAAATCAGATAAGTGAGTAATGCTTGATAAAGATTCCAAGAAAATAGAATAAGGATTATTAGGTTTCAATATGTTCATCAAAGTTAGGACATATTTTCATTAAGCTTGTTTGAACATGCCATTCGATTGTGTAGTTCATTTTTATTGTCGAAGAAATATAGCTGTAAATTCTGAATTTTTGTATTACCTGGAATCAAATCATTCATAAAATGGTACATTTGTCCCTGAACTCTAAAGGTGTAAACACCATTATTTCGTTTTGCCAAGTTTTTATCATAAGTTACTCCAAGTGACGTGAAAGCGAATATGTTATTATATGTTCTAATATAAGTTCGAAATTCTTTTGACTCAGTAGTGTTACTCAAATAGAGATTTGTCAATTCATGTGGCATGTCATAAGAAGTTAAGTGAATAGAACCATTGTTACAACAGAATGCAGGAGGTTCATATTCAAATTTTTTGGCACCACAAAATTTACAATTAGGAACAGCTTTAAGGTAAACATAACTGGTTTGTGCTTGTGTATTTAACAAACAATCAACTTGGGTTGAATTTTCACCTGCATATTAAATCTTAGTGTGAGGATGTTGTGATATGTAACGAAAAAATATGTAATTGTTATTGTTATTGGTGAAAGGCGAGAATTGAACCTGGAGGTATAATAGTTGTTGAATTTTGAGCATACTGTGAACGGTGTGTGCCGGATGTTGATCCTATTTAATGAATAGTGTAAGTATTTTTAGATAATGTATGTTGGAGTTATAGATTAGATTAAAGAGAAGTTGTTACTCTGGGTATTTTAAGATTGGAACGGAGTAAATTTTGTAGTTATGGTAAATAAGGTCATTCTAACCTGTTTGACCAAGTAACAGGGACCACCTTACCATGGAAGAAGCTTGCTCTGAGAAGAAACTGCTTGCTTCAATGGACGGCAAATTTGTTGAGCTCATTGTAGATGAATTTTCAAGCAGCGGACGATTGCTTACAGCGGCTTTATTTGCTCGTTGTCAAGCCAAAGAAGTTTTTTTTTATCAGGTGTCATCATCATGTATAATTCTTGGCACCTAGCTTTTTTATTGGCTGTTGTGTTATGAGAAATCTGAGCTCGTTTATTGTAATTATCTGACATTGCTGAAGATTTGGTATTGTAATAAATTTGTATGAAGTATATTTAGTGTGGATGTATAAAAGTTTGAGTTTTTTCAATTTTCGTGAAATCATTACAATTCACAGAACAGCAAGAGAAGAAAATTTATAACTAGCAATATAAGGAAAGCAAATAGCACATAACAACAACAGTTTGTAAAGAAAGCAACACATTTCATGTATGAAGTGTATAGTGAACAATTATGAAGCAAGAAAACAGTAAAAGCTAAGTGTGAACAATTATCAAACAAGTAGTGAACAATTAAGAAGCATGAGAAGAATAATCAGAAATAAAAGAATAAAACTTGCAGAAGTGTAAGAACAGGAAAGAAAACAAACTTGAGAGTAGTAGTGACAACGATGTGAAAGCCTGTAACAAAGAAATAAAAATTAGCAGTTTAGTATCGATAATTATAAAAGATTTTAAGAATTAAGAGCAAATGAATATTTGGAATTATTCTAATCAGATGCTTGATTAGCGTAAAAAGTAAAGTGACTCTTCCAGGTAAACACAAACACACACAAAAGAAATAGTCCTGAACCATTTAAAGTGACTCTTTTTTGGATCCCCTTTGCTATTTTCTATATTGGGCATTAACTGTCATGAAAATGCAAGGTTTAATAATAATAACAACAGGAATAATGAAAAAGCATCATTTGAATTTAAGAATTTAGCTTTTGAACATCAGTCAACAACTAATTAGCCTTTTGTTTCTATCTGCATTTTATAATTGAAGTGATTTAGGCTGTTCATGCAATGGTACATTGTAGGAGTGTAAAGCCATTTTTAAAAAAAAAATTGAAGGTAGGAAAAAGGGGGAGGGAATTGTAATGTGGGAAATCAAACCCTTCAGGTAATCAACCAACTAAACTACTCAAGAGTGTAAAGCCTTTTAAATTCTTATATATTATGCAGGGCATAAAATCCTCTCTAATTTATCATTTACCTTAGCTTATTAATGATTGCTCTCAAATGTACTGCTTTCTTTATATTTCCTGCAAAAAATTCTCTCTAGCTTATTAATGATTGCTCTCAAATGGAATGCTTTAGTCTTTCTTTTCTAGTTAATGGACTATTTTTTGGTTAATAACATTTCTGATTCTTCTTTTGCATAACTTCTCTTTCTCGCGAAGTTTCTTTATATTTCCTTCTTTGAGTTGTTATGTTTCATCCTTGAGTTTTTGTAGGTTAATTAACTTGAAGATGCAACTTCTTCAGAATAGTGCACATGAACAAGCATGTGAAGAACCACATATCATGTGGTAATCATCTTTTGATACAATCTGTGGAAGGGAGCAAAGTTGTTCTTTCTAAAATTCAATATCTTGAAATTGTATCATAAATATTCTACTATAGCTTAGTTCTCATCTAAGAGTTGTACAACTAAATTTAAGTTGTTGAGCCCGTGCTAGCGCGGGCTACTACTCACGTAGCAACAACAGATCTAATGGAATCTCACAAAGTGAGGTCTAAAGAGGGTGAAATTCAAATAAAATAAACCCTAATGAATCATCTGGAGTGAATTACGATTCATACACAGTTATCGTTCTCCTAATCAACAGATCTGTCAGTGAGAACTTGAACCATGCCAAAAGAAACATCTTTCTCTCCCTTGATATTAGTATAGAATCTAGTACTCCAAACTTTTAAATTTATTTCCTTAATACAAGTCTGTTCAAACTTCAAAGAACTTGTCCAACTACCCTATAATTTTCGCTACTAACTGCACAAGCTCAAAATAAGCATACCATCTCTCCAATTGGTAGGTTGTCTATTTCTGTTTTTTGTTCAAGTTGCTTACTGCAACTCCCGCTTGCGATGAACTACCACCAGTCTGTTTTGCGACTCCTTTACAAATATGTAAATAGTATAATATAAATGCACATAGACGGTGTCTATAAACATATGTATGTATATATTACCAACCTTTTGCTACTTGCCACATTGCCAATAGTCCCTAATGGAGTTGTTTCACTTCAGTGTTTGAAAAATCATAAATATTCTGCTATACCTTAGTTCTCATCTAAGAGTTGTACAACTAAATTTAAGTTGTGGGGCCGTGCTAGCGCAGGAGACCCAATGGAATCCCACAAAGTGTGATCTAAAGAGGGTAGAGTGTATGCAAATCTTACCTTGGTAGAGTGTATGCAAATCTTACCTCTACCTTCACAATGTAGAGTGGCTATTTCTAAAAGATCCTCGTCTAACTTGAAGCAGTGAAGAAAAACATGACAACTAATAGAAAATTAGTGCAGAGCATATAGATACATTGAAATTGTCATGTTTCGGCCACCCGAACTCTTGAAACAATCGTTCTTCCAAACTCTCACACTCGCTTTTCTTCACTTGCACTGATGAATTCAAAGAGAACCCCTTATGTGTCAATATGAACTTCCCTCATCCATTGTCATTCGAAGAAGTCAATTTATGATTTCATCATCAAAAAGACTAAATTTTTAATTCAGACCCAAACACTAAATTTACAAGCAAAGTACAATCTGATGAAGAAAACCCAAAAAAAAAAATTCAAAATCAAAATCAGAGCAGACTAAGTAGACACCCATGGGTTTTTTCTCTTCAATTTTCGAAGCTAAAAATGGAAATAGCCCTAAATTGAGACAACGATTTTAGATTGAGTTTCATGACAGACACGCATGAGTATATTCTCTTCAATTTTCACATAGGATTTCAACACAACAACTTGAAAATTAAGAAGAAATCGAAGCTGAAAATGAAAATTACCTGAAAATTGAAGTGGGTACTACAGAAGACGGAAGGCGAAAGACTAAAAGTTCTTATCTGTGACCAAATTTAAAATTCGAATGAAAAATTGAAGCAAATTTGAAGCAGCACTACGGAAGACTGAAATTAGTTGATAACTTTTTCTTTTCTTTATGAGAGTTGACAAGCTTTTTATTTATCTTCTCATGAAAAGTGAAAAGGTGTTTATGTATCTCCTTTCTACCGTGGATAAATCATACATGAGAAGAAGGTGGAAAGAGGCATGGATGCCACGCACAACACTGTTGTGGCCAGCTGACCACGTGGAATGAGATGGAAGGAAAGTCGTGAATTAAAATGACCAAAACACCCTCAATAAATAAAAACAATTACCAAAAACAGACATGTTGATACCTGTTGATACTCACACTTCTACTATGGTAGAATATTCCATTATTCAATCAATATAATGTTATAAATATCTCACCTATATAAACTCAGAATCGTTCCTATTTAACCAACGTATAGTAAAACCTCACTAATTAATACTCGATAAACTAATAATCTCTAAGATAATATTTTCTTTTGGTCCCAATTTGGGACAATAGAAAAAATTACTTATTTCGATAAAATAATAAGATAATATATTTTCAGAAGACTCCTATATAAATATATGGTCCCACTAATATTATAAATTAATAATTCTTTAAAAGTATAAATATATCTAAGACAATTTAGTGAAATGTGATTCTATTGTGTTTTATTTTTTGTTAAACTTTAAATCTAGTTGAAGTTCATCTCTAACTTTTCTTATTGCATCCAAAAGTTTCGTTGTTGTCTTTTCTATCTGCACCATAAAATTGTAAAGAATTCTAGATACGATAAGTGTTTCCTTACGCGTAACTGGTTTCAAAGGTATTGTATCATCTACAACTTCATCATCAATATTGTTTTTTATGGTATCCACAATTTCTTCTAAGCTCTGGACCTCTGAATATGTATCATTTTCACCTGGATAATTCAATAGGTTATTGACGTCCATTTAATTGCGGTAATCGAAATTATTAATCATGACCTCAAGTTCATGAATGACGTTTTCACAAGTGGGTTCATTCAAATTCTCTGAGATTTCATCCTCCAAACAAATTTTGCAGTGTCGGAAATAATTTGTTGTTGTCTCTTGCTGAACATTTGTCATCCAAGCCGGGATTGCAAAATTGATAGAATCCAAAACATTAGTCTTTCCTGGATCGGTTTCATGTCCCACTTCGTAGCCTTCTAATATCCTACGATAAAATTTGTTCCGATAATACATCTTGAAAGCTTTTATTATCCCAGCATCACAAGGTTGAATCTCAAAACGCTCTATAAATTAATAATTATTAATTTATCCATTAAATAATACCTCTACAAAATAATAATATTTCACAGTCCTAATTATATTAATTTAGTGAGATTTTACTGTACTCCAATCCATAAAATATTATCCTTCTTTTTTTTTTCCTATTCAGTTTTGTTTTTTGTTACTAAGTTACTCTTTGTTGTTTTTCTCTAGTTGATATTAGAAGAGCTTATTTAATGTAAAGAAAATATTTATACCGAGTGAATTTTCTTTAATAATAATATTACTTTTGACACGCCTTAAGTTAGAACGAATTTTTTGTGATCATACAACAATAGTTTTTACCACAAATATGTATATATGTAACAATTTGGCAAGTTTGGGAAACTTAAATGCAATAGCTGGAGTTAATATTTCATATGGTCACTTAACTTTGAATAGTTCACTTAGAAAGTAATTCAACTTTGAGTAGTTTACTTAGAAAGTCACTCAACTTTGTTTTATAACTCAAAAGTCACTCAACTATTGATATTTCACTTAGAAAGTCACTCAACTATTGATATTTCACTTAACTCAACTATTGATATTTTACTTAGAAAGTCATCCAACTAATTTAAATAATTTCTTTATTAATTTTTTGTTGAAATACAATTTCATTTTAAACTACTTTTTAAAAAAAATAAAAAGATGCTCATTTTAATTATTTTATTAAATTTTATTGAAATACAATTTTTTTTAAAAAACTATTTTTAAAAAATAATAATAAAAGATTGCTATTGTGCATATTTTTGATCTTTTTTATTACTCCTTTTAATTTAATACTTATAGTAACAATTGATAAATTAAAATTAAAACGTACAGTAGCATTGCTATTAATTTAATTAAAAATAATAAAAGATTGCTATTTTAAACGTACAGTAGCAATTGAGAAAAAAAAATTTCTTTTTTGTTCTAGTAATTGTTTTATTGGAATTAAATATGCTGAAAATGCTACTGTACGTTTTTCAAAAAATTGTAATTAAACAATTGGAGAAGGTCAATAAGATAATTAAAATAAATATTTTATTATTTTCTTAAAAAATAATTTAAAATAAAAATTAAACTTCAACAAAATTTAATAAATAAATCATTTAGATTTGTTGGGTGACTTTTTAAGTAAATATTAATAGTTGAGTGACTTTCTAAGTGAAATATCAATAGTTGAGTGATTTTTGAGTTATAAAATAAACTTGAGTGACTTTTTGAGTAAAATACCAATAGTACTAAACTACTAATAATACTACCTCTCATGGGGTTGATCCCATTGGGATTCTCATGATTGAAGTTAGGTAAACTTCTCCTCTTTGACCAACAAAACAAAAAGATCACAATGGGAATAAGTTCAAATAAAACTCTGTTTTGCATTTATGACAACAAAGAAGTTAAGGATTGAAGTATTAAATTATCATTTAACTTAAACATCTATTTTATATATATATATACCTATAATTGTTTAATCTCTTAGTAAATGGTTCTCTAAACAGTTTTTTAACAGTATCAATGGACTAACCTGTAAAGTCCTAGAGATTTGGAATGTCTGCCGAGGCCATGTTGTGTCAAAGGACATAGTTACCCGGGGTGTGGTTAGAGAAGATAACTGTTAAAAGTTAGGCTGCAAAGAAGATATGAACAGAGGTTAAAGAATTATAAAAATAAAAAATAAAAAAAAACCCTTAAATTTTGGGAGAAGTTACTAAAACATTAAAAGTATAAGCTATTTACATGACAAAGGACTAAGGAAAGAGAGAGTACCAAGTAGGATTTACAACATATTTGATCAAAACCCTTTGCAGAATTTATAATTTTATCTAAGTGCATTTATATTGGTATCAGAGCCTAAAGATTTAAGGACCAAGTTAATAGATTATTTAGTTTATGAGGTTACATAGATATTCTAGATATATAAGTCTTCATCATTTACTAGCTCACACTGAACCAGAAGAGGTGACAAAATTAAAAAAGATTAAAAAAGAATTTATAAATATAGAAGATAAATTAGATCAGACAGACCTAGAAGTTATTCAAGTAAAAAACTTTGTAGATTGGGAAATACATAATATAGGATACGATATAGGAACCAGATTAAGGATAAAAAAGCATTATATAGAAAAGATAAAACACTACCCCTTAGGATAATTGTAACGACCCGCTAGATAGTTTTGAGCACTTGAACTCTTCCTTCATAAAAGGTCCTTCTCGGAAAAAAATTTAAATGGAAATCTTAGACTAATTGTTTAACTATGGTTATTTAGTTAATGGGAATTTTATTAAATAATTAGTTTAAGTGATAATAATGGGCCAAGTCTGTAAAAAAAATTTATACCTTATACCACTTGACCCATATTTATTAAAAATAAGTTAGTGGGTTTTTATCACTTTTAGTACATAATTAACCTAGAAAAGAAAAATAAAGAGAGAGGCAGAAACTTACCTTGCGATCGACTGCGAGAGGAAACCACCGCACTTCAGATTGATCAGGTAAACAAAGAAATAGTTCTTAATCTTAAATTTCTATAGCTAACTATGTACACATTTATAGATAGGTATAATATATTAGATGACATCCTAGAATTAGAGAAATTTGGTTGGTTAAGAGAATTGAATTTTGTTTAAATCAATGGCGGCTCATTTATTTTTAGGAAATTAATTAAGGGTCTTAAAATTTTGAATCTTTTGTTACCTGTAATGATGATTCTTATAGTGGGTTGTTACTAGTATATTGTAAGTTAAAGGAAAGGAACAAAAGTTTGGTTTTTGGACTTAAAAAAATAAAATAAAATTTAGGTTCCTATAGATTAATTATTTGGGTTCTTTTGTTACAAATTGTAACCTTGTATATGGGCAAATGATTAGACAGTAATGGACAAATGATTGGAAGTGGTGAAATTAAAGGAGTTGGCTTGAAATTGTCACAGTTGTCGCTACTGGTTTAGTAACCAGTGGCTTCAATCTCAATTAAGGTTAATTGTTTACCCCATTATAAATTAGGTTCTTGATACAGTGAGATAGGCAATTAAAATTAGGTGTATCGTGCTATATGGATACCACTAGACTTAATATTAATTGGATAAATTAAGACTTAACTCTATGCTTAAATTTTAGGAATATGAGACTTGGCTTAATAGTTGACACCAAGATTTATGAATTTAATTATTATATTAGGGTGGATTTTGGGTTTAGGCTAAATATATAGTAATATGAGTGTCTATGTACTCAATTGCTCACGAATAAATATTACATATTTGATAGATTGGGAACATTCTGAAGCTTTACGAAAGGGAAAGACAAAATCTTGAGGATTTGTGACACGTGTTCGGCATTCAAGGTATGTTAAGACTTTCAGACTTCGTTGAAGGACATTTTCCTAATTAAAGATTAAAAATGGAATAGACAATGGGTAAGGGCGAAAGATGGGGGTCTCGTGCCAATGGTGTGACGGGCATTGGTACGAGTACCGGTGTTATTAAGGGAAAGTTTCTTACTATAATATGATATATTGCAAATTGAGAATGCCAAAGCATATGGGCATTAGCTGATGTATTTAGTGACTTGATTTCTTTTGTGTGGTGGTACTTCCTTATTGAACTTGTGTAATTGTAATAGTTGAGGTGATTATATGTCATGGTGACATTTGATTTATTGAGATGCTGCATTATCCCCTTTTGTTGAAATCATATTGTACACATGCATTGACATGAGATTGAGTATAAGTTGGGCACGTGGAGATCGTCCGTGCTGGGGATTGTTTGATTTTATGATAGTGCGTTGAGATCGTCCGCACAGACACGTGGAGATCGTCCGTGTCGGTATATGGACCTCGCGAGTCCCCCATGGGTCATGAACTCTCGATGTATTTCCGAGGAGTATCATGTATATATGGTTGAGAGAGTACTTGGCATCTGAGGCATATCATTCATGGTGTCGCATCGCATTGCATCTCATTGCATCCTCATTCTTGTTGATTGTATGTTTTATTGGTGATTGGACATTATGTGATATTTAATTATCCTTATTTGATGAAACTTGACTGATGTATATAGTGTAGACTTGTAAAACAAAGAGATGATTTTCTTATATGAACTCCCGTCACTACTTCTTCGTTGTCGGTCTATGAGATATGCTGGGTACACGTGGTTTCGTACTCATACTACACTTGTTGCACCTTTTTGTGGTGCAGATCCAATTCCGGATACGAGCACATCTCGTGGAGATTTTTGAGTCCGAACTTGGAGTATCTTGGAGTTGTGGTGAGCTGCTTGCCTGTTCCGTGGCCCACACCTCCCTCTATTTTATTATTTATTCAGTTGCTTTTATATTCAGACAGGATCTTTCTTAAGTTAGGCTTGTCATTTCAGTTTCAGACTTGCACCGTATTTTAGAAGCTCTTGTACTTATGACACAAATTCTTGGGTGGTATTTTGTTTTTCCGCTTTTCGTATTTATGAAGACTATGGTTGGAGATATTCTACTCGTCGTTGACTTTTCACCTTATTTACTTAGTTAAAAAGGTAAAACTAGTGGGTTGGCTTACCTATCGGTTGGGAACATAGGTGCCATCACGACATGTGAATTTGGGTCGTGAAAATAATCAAAGAAAAATTTGCATGAAAAGACATCCAATCACTAGATCTATAGCGTTTAACTATTGGCTCTTACATAGAGAGCTACAAGAAATTAAAGAAAATAAACAAAAGATAAAAAATTTACTACAATTATTACAAATTCTAGATGAATTATTAATTGAACACATAAGGAAAAACTTATAGAACGAATCACGACTACAGACGAAGTTGCGGAAAGAATTAAATCAAAAATAAAGTGAGAAATACTAGCACTAGAAAGAACTATTGAAAATAATCAGTCTAGAATAATCTTCCAGAAACAAAGACCAGTGTGGATCCCTTTAGGATAAATGAGTAAAGATAAAATACAAAAGATAAGAAAAAGAATTGAGTTATTATATCCAAGATACATAAGCCTAAACCAAAGTAAAGAGGATAATAAAAAATTAAATAAACTTATAAAAAGAATATCTAAATTAGAAGCAAAATATATAAGAGAATTAAGAATAAAATACAATAGCTAAATTAAGAGAATTAGAATATTTAGACTTAAAAATATTACCAGAAAAGAAATATCGAAGACTAAAAGACGAGTCGCTCATAAGGTGTAATTTCAATAACGGAGAACATTTATTACATAGTTTAGACCAACATCTAAATACTATTACAGACCTAATTATAAATTTAGGAGAAACGGTTCAAATAGATCAAGAAAAAGTAATAAAGACTCTAGAAAGTTTGAAAGACCTGCAAACAAAGCAAAATAAGCTATTAGAAAAATTAGAACAAAATTTAGAATATCTAAAGAGGCAACAAGTAGATTTAGAAAGAAAGATACCAAGCCACCATAATCAAAAAATAAATAATAACCAAATAGATGAATCAAGTATAAATAAATATAACTTTAATAAAGAGCTAAAAGAATTAAGAGAAGAATTAGGCCAAATAAAAAGTATAGTACTTTCATGAATGACCCGTTGTATCAGACAATCTTAAAAAGAACAGAACAAATCCAGCCAAACCCCGAAGGATTGTCAAATCATCAGCCCCAAGGGAAATCAGACAGTACTTTAATAAAACAAAATAATACCATAATACTACTATTACTAGAAATAAATAATAAACTAGAAAGGGTTATTAAAGAAAAAATAACGGAACAGAAACAGGCTACGCAAGAAAAGAATATAGACGATTTAATAGAACAATTAAAAAGAATAGAATTAACTCCTAAAGAAGATAGGGTAATTAAGATAAGAAGAAAACCATGGAATTTTTTCCAATTAAAAGAAGAACCGATAAACCAAGAGCAAGTTTCTCACAAGACAGCTTGAGAGGAGGAATACTAGCAAGAATTTTAGATTCTTCTAAGACTAAGACAAATACAAGTCAACAGTTAGAAGAAGTAATAGACGTGGATAGAGACATACAAATATTCCAACAGAATAAGCTAAAATTGTTAAATCCAAAAATATTATACAATACAGGGTTTTTCGCGGGACAAGCTCAATTATATAAACATTACAGAGAAGAACAAATGTGTGTAATAGGGAAAGACAATAAAAGCTTAAGTTTAATAAACCCAGAATCTTTAAAACAAATAAAAAAATCAAATATGACCTTAATGCATATGGGTCTAATAGTAATAGGTTTAAAAGGATTAACTAGAAAGAATCTAGGCACAAAAGTATTAATCACAATATATGATGATAGATGGACAAAATTAAAGAAATCAATAATAGGATTAACAGAAGTAGACATGACAAATAACGGAGGACTTTTCTATTGTAGTCCAGATTTTATGTTAAGCTCCACTGATTTTGCAAATCATATTAAAATAGGTATACAAACAAAAGGATATGAAGAAATGATAGGAGGAAACAACATATTAATATGTGTAGGTTTTATAGGAAAAATTGCAACTAATAGTAATACAAAACTTAAGTTAAAAGTGGAAGACGTAGTAGGGCTAATGGGAGACAAAGGCATAAAAGTAATGAAGCCATTAAAAATAGACTCAGAAGAATACGCTGGGTTAGAATGGAATTTAGAAAATTTAAGTAAAAAAGAAATATTGAAACCAAAAGACCATCTAATGTATACAAACAGTAAATGACAAACCTCTATAAGATTTACAGATTATACATATACAGACCAAAAAGAAATAGATGAAGAAGAATCTGATAATCAAGGAAAGATTAGGAGAGCAAAATGTAAAAAATGTTATATAGAAGGATGTATACCATGTATAGAAAAGAAATTAAATGAACCTATACAAACTAATGATAAAGACCAAAAATCGGTAAATATTTCTCAGATTAATAAGAATGAAGGAATAGAAGATAAAATAAAGGAACTAAGAAAAAGAATAGAAAACTTAGAGAAAAGGGTAGAAAAAGTAGAGAAAGGGAAAGAAAAAGAATTACAAGAAGAATCAGAATCGGAAGAAGAATTTTTAAACACTTTTTCTAATGGATTGATTTGTAATGAGAATAAAAAGATAAGTACAATAAAAATTTTAGCAAGAATAAGGATCCAAGATTATGAAATAGAAACCCTAGCTCTAGTAGACTCAGGATGTACAAAAAATATAATAAATAAAAAGATTATACCCCCAACTTAATAAAAGAATTACCTAGTCCGCAAATATCCATGCAAATGGACGGATCATTCAATACTTATAAACATTATGTAAGTAAAGCAACAATAAGTTTTATAAATACTTGTACAAATTTTTATAAACCAACATACAAACTAGAGAAAATATGGGTAAGAGATTTAAACATTAAAGTAGATTTTGTATTAGGACTAGATTTCTTATTACACAATAACGGAAGTTGTTTGCTAACAAGGGACGGAGTAATCCTATCCAAAAATATCACCCAGACACCAGTAGCAACAATACATGTAGAAATAAATTTAGATACATTAAAGTAAAAGAACAAGAAAGAAAGACCACGTGTAATAAAGGAGAAAGTTGCACATGCAATACTTGTGAACAAATAAATGAAGAAATAGAAATACTAAAAGATGAGGAAAATGGAAAAGAATATACTCTAATAGAAATAAACACAGAATTATATGATTTTAAAAAAGGTATACAAAAAATAGGAATAATAAAAGATCACAAAGACTTAGAAAGAATAATACACATTTTAGATGAATTAGAAATCATAGGAGAAAATCCACTAAAACATTGGGAATCTAATCAAATAAATTGTAGATTAGACATAATTAACCCAGAATATACGGTAAGAACAACCTCTATAGAATCAACAAATCAAGATTTAATAGACTTCGAAATTCAAATAAGAGAACTAATGGAATTAGGAGTAATAAGAAGGTCCAGATCAAGACATAGATCTGCAGCATTTATGGTAAGAAACCATAGCGAGATAGTAAGAGGGAAAGCAAGAATGGTAATAAACTACAAAAGACTAAATGACAATACTAGAATGGATGGTTATAAGCTACCAGACAAGACAGAATTAATAAATAGAATACAAGGAAGGAAAATATTCAGCAAGTTCGATTGTAAATCGGGCTACTGGAAAATAAAAATGGCAGAGGAAAGCATAGATTGGATTGCTTTTACTTGTCCGGAAGGACATTTTGAAGGGCTAGTAATGCATTTTGGTTTAAAGATAGCCCCACCAATTTTTCAAAGAAAAATGGATAATATATTTAGAGACTACAAAATTTTTATCATAGTATATATAGACGACATTTTAGTATTTAGTAATAGTATGAAAGAACATCTAGGACACTTACAAAATATTTTTAAATTATTCGTAGAACATGGAATAATTATTAGTAAAAAGAAAATTGAATTATGTAAGACGCATATTAATTTTTTAGGAGTAATAATAGGAGAAGGAAAGATAAGTTTACAACCCCACATAGCAAAAAAGATTCTAGAAATGCCAGACAAACTAGATAAAACCAAAGAATTACAAAAGTTTCTAGGAATTTTAAATTATGCAAGACATTTCATAAAAGATTTAGGGAAGGTAGCAGGACCTTTATATTCAAAGACAGGATCAAAGGTCAAAAAACTTTTAATATAGAAGACATAAAATTAGTAAAGAAATTAAAAGAAATGGTAAAAAACATTCCAGACCTCGCACTACCGTTAGAAACAGATTATTTAATAATAGAAACAGATGGTAGTCTAGCAGGATGGGGAGCTATTTTAAAAGCAAAGAAAGACAAATATAGTGATAAGAAGGAAGAGAGAATTTGTGCTTATCAAAGCGGTAAATATAAAGAAAAAGGAAATTTAAGTAGTATAGATGCATAAATTCTAGCAGTAATTTATGGATTAGACAGTTTTAGGCTACACATCCTAAATAAACCTGAAGTGTTAATAAGAACAGATTGTGAAGCAATAGTGAACTTTTATCAAAAGATAAATGAGAAAAAGAGTAGTAAAAGAAGATGGTTAAATTTTCTAGACGCAACTTCAGTTTATAGTATAAAAATAGAACATATAAAAGGAAAGGATAATAATTTGGCAAACCAATTAAGTAGGATTATTATAAACTAACCATTTTGTTTCAGTATGAATGCAGGAAAGGGAAAAGACAAAATGGAATACTCTTCCTCCCCAGACAAATATAGAGACTTGTATCTAAAGATTTTACTGAGTAACACTCAGTATAGGCCACAAGCAATGCTTGAAAGCCAGAATTTGGAAAGACTATATTTTGGGCCACAAAATTTGATATGTTATCCACAATGCAACATGAGTTTCAGACTCAAACCAGAAATAAAAGTGGATAAACAACAGAAATGTTTGGTAGACAATTTATGGATAGCTTACAATAAGCATCCCAGAGACAATAGTTATTTCATTTCAACTTTAAATGCTTTAAGTTACTATTTTACTGATAAAAACCAAGATAAAAGATTTAAATTCTATGTGGTGATAAAAGGGCAAAAATCCGGAATTTTTCAAACTTGGATAGAAGTGATAGACGCAATAAAGAATTTTCATACCCCCCTTTTCAAAGGTTTTAACGATTTAAATGAAGCACTAGACTATGCTAGAGGAAATTTATGACCAAATTACTATAGTACCCCAGCCCTAAGACAACCAAATATAAACATTCCTCAATACAATATCCAAAAAGACACAGACAAAATAATTTTTTGTGACCATTGTTCAACAATGACGGACGCTTTCAAACGTCTGAACCAAGAAAATGAAAGACTCAAAATAGACAAAGAAAAATTATTACAGCAGATAAGACTTTTGCAAGACAAAAAAAAACACTCTGCTATGAAATATACCAACTCAATAAAAGTTTTCAAAACCAGAGTTCTCCATCTCTAAAAATGGATGAGAAGGGTGTGCATTTCCCAATAAATGCAAAAGAATCCACTACATCGGAGAAAGATGTAGCTAGTCTAGTTCAAACGGTAACTGGTAAAGACTTATCAAATCCGTCTAAAACTGACACTTTGCTAAAAAGTGTAAGGATACTACCGGCAAATTTTAATACAGAAGCAGAAGGAACTTCAACTCAGACACCCAAAATACAGAAAAAAGGTTTTAGTTTAAAGAAAAATGCACAAAAAAAAGAAAATAGAAGACATGGTAGACAAGGCAGTAAGAAGATTGCTCAATGAAAAAACCAAAGAAGTAATTATAGAACATCCAAGACCAGAACAAAAGACAGAGGAATACGAAAGCTCGGAATACGATCCGACCATGGATCAATTCGCACAAGACCCAAATGAAGATAATGATTCAGGCATAAGTTTTGACTCAATAGCCCTGCATAATCTAGACACCATAGAATAATAAGTTGATAAACTCAAGAATGAAGATCAAGACAGGGAAAACGTAAGCAATGACGACCAAGACAACAAAACGTAAGCAGTGACGACCAAGACAAGAAACGTAAGCAGTGACGAAACAGGGCACTACTCAAAAGAAGATAAGAATTGAAAGAGAGTCAGATATCACCATGTGATGATGGGGCCCACAGAGCACCCGGCAGGTTTTAAAAGATTCTTAAAACAATTTGAAATCCGAATTTGAGTCCCGACGGATACTATAAATACCCCCTTCTTAATAAAGAAAGAGAGTAAGAGACAAGAGAGAGAAATAGAGTGAAAGTAAGAAATCCAGATAGTGATAGAGTGATTACTATTTTTCCAGTTTAGATTTCATAATAAAAAGTAAATAAAAAAAAGTGTTAGTGTGACTGTTGTGACTTCAAGCTTGTAAAAAATTTCTGCTCCAAGTTAGTTCCAGTTCACCGGGGACTCCCGAAAGGAAAATCTCTCTCCAATCGGAGCCATGTAAGTAGTTTATGCTTAGGTTTTTGTAATATATCTCCCACTAATGTATCATAATGTTTATATATGAAAGTAAATATGTTTGATTTCATATACCTATAATTGTTTAATCTCTTAGTAAATGATTCTCTTAGTATATATATATATATATGAGTGTCACACCCCTGTTTTTCCAAATCGATGTTTTGAAAAGAAAACGTTTTTCCAATTAAAGTGACGTTTTGAAAAGGGATTATTTATTTTATAGAGTCGCCACTTGGAATTGAGTTTTGATGTTCCAAGTCACCTTATTTAGATCCCTAAATAAAAGGAAGTTTGACTCTTTATTTTATTAGTCTGCGAACTAGTAGTCTAGGTAAAGAATTCTGTTGACCGAGGGGAAGGTGTCAGGCACCCATCGAGTCCCGTGGTTCTAGCACGGTCGCTTTATTGACTTATTTATGGCTTGGATTGAATTTTGTAGTATTATACTTGTGAACTTTATAAATGTGCTTATCATCCGTCTTCTTTGATTTATTATAAACTACTTAATAACTATCTTATCTTTATTAGTGTGTAGTGTATTGGTAGCAGCGCTTTCCAACCTTGCCACAAATTATTTATTTATTTATATTTCGTGTCTAAAATTTGTGTAATATATTTTTTTAGAGAAAAAGTTTTTCCAATTAAAGTGACGTTTTGAAAAGGGATTATTTATTTTATAGAGTCGCCACTTGGAATTGAGTTTTGATGTTCCAAGTCACCTTATTTAGATCCCTAATCAAAAGGAAGTTTGACTCTTTATTTTATTAGTCTGCGAACTAGTAGTCTAGGTAAAGAATTCTGTTGACCGAGGGGAAGGTGTCAGGCACCCGTCGAGTCTCATGGTTCTAGCACGGTCGCTTTATTGACTTATTTATGGTTTGGATTGAATTTTGTAGTATTATACTTATGAACTTTATAAATGTGCTTATTATCAGTCTTCTTTGATTTATTATAAACTGCTTAATAACTATCTTATCTTTATTAGTGTGTAGTGTATTGGTAGCAGCGCTTTCCAACCTTGCCACAAATTATTTATTTATTTATATTTCGTGTCTAAAATTTGTGTAATATATTTTTTTAGAGAAAAAGTTTTTCCAATTAAAGTGACGTTTTGAAAAGGGATTATTTATTTTATAGAGTCGCCACTTGGAATTGAGTTTTGGTGTTCCAAGTCACCTTATTTAGATCCCTAATCAAAAGGAAGTTTGACTCTTTATTTTATTAGTCTGCGAACTAGTAGTCTAGGTAAAGAATTCTGTTGACCGAGGGGAAGGTGTTTGGCACCCGACGAGTCCCGTGGTTCTAGCACGGTCGCTTTATTGACTTATTTATGGCTTGGATTGAATTTTGTAGTATTATACTTATGAACTTTATAAATGTGCTTATTATCCGTCTTCTTTGATTTATTATAAATTGCTTAATAACTATCTTATCTTTATTAGTGTGTAGTGTATTGGTAGCAGCGCTTTCCAACCTTGCCACAAATTATTTATTTATTTATATTTCGTGTCTAAAATTTGTGTAATATATTTTTTTAGATCGTAATTTTTTCTATTTTTAACTATTATTATCGGAACTTGTTGCATTAGTATAAACATGTTAGGAATTATGGGTATCTAAAATCTTTTCTTTCTTTATTTTAGTTATTGGAATGAAAAGAAAAGCCTACTAACTGAAATCAACACTTTACATAATGAATCTTTGTCATTAATTATCATTTCAATTTTTTATGCCATATATACACATATCATCATTAAAATAAATTAAAATATGAAAATAAGAATAAACTTGGACAATAGTATTACTTCAATGTGAAATAAACTATTGGTTGTTTAAACATGAAATAAACTACGGGCTGTTATGATAAATTTACACTAGATCTAACAGTATAAAAGATCTGAACATGAAGTGGATATGAAAGATTTGAACATACTTCATATTATATCATCAATGAATATTAACGGGTTAAACACATACGAAATTGGACAACTTCAATATATGCAATCAAGATTTGTATAATAATGACTTTAAATCATACAAAGAAGATTAAATGTTACCTCTTGTGAAGATTAATCCATAAAAAATAATCAAGAACCACGAATTTGGAAACACGAAACGAAGACTCCACCTTTTTTTTTCTTTTGTTGTTGTACGTAATTTTTGATTTCTGTGCGTGTAGGTGTTTTTTTTTTTTCTGATAGTGTAAATGTTTTTTGTAGTGTTGGATTTTTCCTTTTTTTTGGTTTTTTGGACGTCTGGGTATGTGGGTTTTCTTTTTGTTATCTATGGTGCAGATGGTTTTTTTTTTTTAGTTTGTGCGTGTGTGTGTTAATATGTATGTGTGAAGTTATTCTTTTTTTTCTTT
Source organism: Solanum appendiculatum (assembly GCA_018342035.1). NCBI lineage: Eukaryota > Viridiplantae > Streptophyta > Magnoliopsida > Solanales > Solanaceae > Solanum > Solanum appendiculatum. Next base: position 413,920 of record JAGDQO010001406.1, on the reverse strand, counting down.
CGTGCCTCCCTCCCCCTTCTTTTTGGGCAGATGTTGTTTGTGGAATCTAGGTGTAGGTTGAGGGAATTTGGGTATGTAGTGGGGATTAGTGGAGATGGGAAATGGAGTAGTTAGTGTAGTGGGGGTGTTGGGTAGCTTTAGGTCAATTATTTTATTTTATTTTTAATTAATTATATATAAAAACTATAAAAATAAAAATATTAGATAACTATTTTAAACTAATAAAAATATAAGAAAAGTTAAATGGTCAATCTAAAAATATACTTGAGAAATACTAACTTATTTATTTAACTTATATTAAAACATATATATATATATATATATTTTATAGATTTTCTTTTCTTTTAAAAAAATTGAAAAATAAAACTTAGCCTACAATATGATTCTATTTTTTGTAGTTTTCAAATCTTTTAAAATGAACGTATTAAAATAAAAGTAAAAAAAATGTCTAATTTAGATCCAAAATAAATATTTAAATATTAAAAGGGGTAAAACTTTAGATTTGGTCAAAAATTAGGTGTTCACAATAAGAATTCAAAAACCATAAGTAATTTCTTGCAATCCAATTTCATCATGACTATGTTCTTCACTAGTAGGTGAAGGAATATCTTCTGGATCTCTTTTGGGCCTTACCCATCTACCATAAGAATTACATTCTAACCCCTTGTGGGCCAATTGGTACCAACAAGTAGGAATTCTTAACTCATCTACAAGCATATCACATGCCTTGTTCACTAGTGCCACATCCCTTTTAGCATTAGACCTAAATGTTGAACTAGTACTCACAAAACCATCTACTAAATGAAGGTATGTCTCAAGCATATGAATCCCTATAAAATTGAACCCCCTTTTGAGATAAGGTGAAGACCTAACATCAAGCTTCAATTCAGCACCAACATGTGTGTAAATCCATTCTAATGTCCCAGTAAGATCGTCGAATTTTTGTAGACTTTCATTCAAAACTATTCCGGGCATTCGAGGGACTAAGTCTTGTTTCACTGTAACGCGTAAAATTTTGACTCCCATTTGGTAGAGCTCATCGCGAAATGCAATATTTCCAACTCTTGGGGCTGCAAAAGAAATAACACTAATTGGAAGTTTTGTAAAATTTGCTGCTGATTCATAAGCATTTAGTAGAGCAAGTGCACCCCCTAGGCTATGTCCTGTTATTGTGAGGCTGACTTGTTCACCTTTGATTTTGTAAAAATCTACCAATGTTTTCAATTCGTTCATGACTTGTTCTGAGGCGCTTGATTTGTTGTATCTAGTTGAATCACACTTAGATGTGTAAATACTAAGAAAACCATGTTCCACTTTTGCGTCCATATGTCCAATTGGCTCTAATTTCCTCTGCATATTTTCGTACCATTCTGAAGGTGTCACAGTGCCTCTCCATGCCACAACAATATCTCTCCTCCCAATTCTTCGTGATTCTTCGTCATCACTCACTGCCACAAAACCAATCCAATTTGAATCTTTGCTCCATGTGTATGTCAATCTTGATCTTTCAAGCCATTGGGGCATATCTATTTGTGACATAGCATAGATGTACTTGGTAACTTTGTAGCCACTCTTGCTAAGTCCTGACTTGTCAAACAATTTATGACTATTGTACATGCAACTTCCACAATACTCAGAGAATGAGTCAACATCTAATGCATCATAAGTTGCTTGAGCAAATTCACCATATTTAACAATTTCTCGACGAAGAAAAGGGTGAAGTGGATCAAGAAGTCCTTCCCATTCTTGAACACCATGAATGTCGCGCCATCGATCCGATATGTCCTCCTTAGGGGACATGGTAGGTGTATTGGACTTGTCTTCATGAAAATGATTCAAATAGTTCCAATTAGATTGAGTACTAGGAGGAGGATCATTCTTTTGGTATGGTTTTTGAATGTTTAAAAGGTTTGACAATTTTTCACCAAGCCTATTTGATTTCTTTGAGGTTTTAACATCTTGGTAGGCATAGACCGTGGGAACCCTATTTTTATTTAGATCAAGGTTGTGATGGTGGAGATGTGTGATAAGGGGGAGGTGAATTGCTTTCATGGTGGCTTGAAAAAATATGAAGTTGTAAATTAGAATTTGAGTTGGAACTTGAATTTTACTATAATATTTAAATGATGTGGGGTGGTCGGAAATTGTCAAAGTAAGATTTCAATATTCAAAAGTAAGCAGCCATTTTGACTTATATTATTTAATTAAAAATGGTCCAACATAAATATCACGCGTTAGGCAAGAAAAATGAGTCTTTCAGCATTAAGAAACAACCCATGAAGTATCCAGCAGGACTTGGTTCAATGCATAATATTTTAAATGACCATATATATGGTATTTATTAGTGTATTATAAAATATGGAGTGCGAATAAGTTTTTATATAATATTACAATTCACTTATTTGTTTTATACTTGTATTTGTACTTCCTTTTCTTACATTATTTAAGTATATCAAAATTTTAATTTCACGAATATATATTACATATTGACTTTTTTTATTTTCTGGTGTGTATTTTTTTATTTTTATATATATATATTTATATATATATATTATAACATTCCTTAATAAAATTTCTGATTCCGTACTAACTTTAGATCATAAGATTAGGTGGTATGTACTTTTTCTTTGTGGGTTTTCAATTAATTACTATATCTTATTGTTGGAAAGTTTAGTTTATGTGACACTTAGCCAATACACCTCATGTGCTCTCTTATCACGTGAAAAATGGACTCAATGGTTCCACTTACCTTCTTTAAAACATAAAACATGATAATTTAAAAATCCAATATTTTTTTCTAATTAAGATTACTAAAGTACCCAAAAAAGGAGGAAGAAGATGTTCTAGGTGTGAAGTAAAACACTTATTACAAATAATAATTTGATAATGTTATATTCTGGTATTTTGATGATTTAACAAACTATAGAGAAGTAGGATCTGATAGAGGGACCTGATCATTTGAGCTGAACTTGCACAAGACAAGTCAATGGAAGACAGTTGTAAAGCTACAGTAACTGCAGTGGTAGGTGGGCACAACAACAGAGGTCCATCAAGGACAAAAGTCCTCGATCAATGGCATGCTATTAGGTTGTTTTGTCTCTATTATACATTAGATACATTGACAAGAAACAACCTAATTTTTGCAATCATTTTTATTCACAAAGCGAAAGACATTTTAAAGAAGAGCGTAACTCATATTTAACAAGGGACCTGATCGAGTGTTGCAATGTCTTAAGTTATTCTTTGAGTTTAGTGTCATGTGCTCTCATATTGTAGAACTATTCCTAAGTTATAAAGGATAATAGATCGTGTCAGTTCTTTCATTATGATTTGATTCATTGGCTAGATTTAGCCGTCTTGTAGTCGGTGAAGTCTATGTTAACTAGAGGTAGTTGATATAGTGGGCAATATAGTTGTTACTTTGAGTCTTGTAATAGAAGTGTAACAAGATGTGCAGGATTAAGACTTTAATCCTTTGTAATTATCGGAGTCTGTACTCACAAGTTGCTTGAAGTTATTGGAGTTGGTGAAATCCTGTGTGACAGGTCGTGATTTTCTTCTCCCTTGAGCAAACAGGTTTCCACGTAAACATCTTTATTCTTTTCTTTAAGCATTTATTGAACTTCCTATTATTAATATAGTCAAGGGACATGGTCTCTTGAATCGTGGTGGATTCATATTAGCCATCAATTGGTATTAGAGCTTGAACTCTCTATACAGCTAACACCTAGAGAGGATTTTGTTCAGATAGCCGCTCAACCAAATCTGGAAGAAGGTCAGCCAACCATCAGACCCCCTCGATTTAATGGTTAATACTATAGTTGGTGGAAGACTAGGATGCATGATTTTATCATGAATGAACATAGTGAACTGTGAGACATCATTCTGGATAGACCTCATGTTTGTATGAATGAATTCAAGGAAGGAGAAATAACTAGACTTGTTCTTGAGACACAAAGGGAGTACAACGAGGCTGATCGAAGGAAGATTGAGAAGAATTATATGGCAAAGAAGTTGTTTGTTTCTGGAATAGGATCTGATGAGTACAACTGGATCTCTGCATGTGAGTCTGCAAAAGAGATTTGGGAATGCTTAAAGACAACTCATGAAGGACCCAGTCAAGTGAAAGAGTCTAAGGTGGATATGCTTACAACTCAGTATGAGAAATTCTCTATGAAGGAGGGTGAAACCATTCAAGAAATGTACACCAGGTTCACCTCCGTCACAAACGAGCTACACTGTGTTCTTTACTTTAAGCATTTAATGGTCTTATTATTATTAATATAGGCAAGGAGCTTGGTCTCTTGACTTGTGGTAGATTCATATAAGCCATCAAATAAAACTAATGATTAATTTACTTATTTTTGTACAATTACACTGTCAAAAATTGCACAAACAAGTAATATAAGTCAAATTTTTACTTAAAAAAACAGTTTAAAATATTGAGAAATTACACAAAGAACTAAATAATAATAGTGCTTAGACGTTTTAAAAATCGAACTATTTTAGATGAATTTCATTCCATCAATATAAAAAGACATATAACTAGGAATTATAGAACATAATTAATGAATAAATAAACTTTTAATCAGGGACAATTTTGAGGTGGATGACCTTTTTTACATGGAAACAAATCATTAAAATTTAGTAATATACTCCTTTCATTTCCTTCAACTTGTTCACTTTGTCATTGTATTTCTCTTAAGAAATTATTAATTAAGTGTTTATTTTACTAAATTTTAGTTATTAACAGTACTTTAAATTTTGATTTGACTATTAGTATTCCAATTAGTTTGATAAATGACTAATTAGTGATAAGGATACAATTTTAGAAAAAAATAACTAAATTTCTTTTAATTAACTAAAGTAAACAATTATAAGGAAAATGTTATTTCTTATATACTTAACAAATAAAAAGGAAGGAATAACTAAATTTATTCAAATTCCAAGAAATCAGTAAAATCAATATTAAATCCGAATTTAATATGTTGTATCTATTTTATTTATGCTATTAAAAACTATTCATTTTTTTTATATTTAGATGACTTATAGAGTTATAGTTAATAAGAATAATATCGTAAAATTACTTTTTTATTTATTATATTTTAAGGAATATGTCAAGTCAAATATAAACAAGTAAAAATGGACGGAGGAAGTAATAGCGAGGAAAATAAACGTGTTCAGCAGAAATCAGTTAATGGTGTTCTTCTTTAATCAAATTGACAGGACAACAATGATTTCTGTCCTTTGTTAGGGTTATCTATAGCGGTGGATTTAATTAAAAACGGTTGGGGTTTAAAGGTGAATGTGAAATGAGAAAAGATACTTTTTAGATTGAATCAAAAAGGTATCTTTTGGATCATACATCTCATCTCACTTTTTATTGTCAATAAATTTGGAGGTCGTGCCTTAGATTTTATATATTGAAGACAGTAGACATTTGAAAGTTTTTTCTTCTTCTTCGTGCAACATTTTCAAATAAAATTAAGTGTAGTGTGATTTGCTCTGTTTATTGAATTCGTTGGAGTTCTGTAATTTGCATTTGCTATTTTTATAAAAATATTTTTCCATTCTATTCTAGGAGGAAGTAACCCAAAACTTTGGCGATGAATATTATAAATAAATAGGAAATATAATTGAAGAAGAAGATGGCTTTGAGGCGTGATTATTCACTTTCCTTAAAAGTTATTGTCCATATATATATTGGAGAAAATATAAGTAATTCCCTTCAGGATACAACAAAGCCCTTGTATATACCTGGAGATTTTTTTTAGGTTACTTCTTGAGAATCCTTATATTTATAGAACTTAAGATGACTTTTCATAACAATTATGTTCTTTTATAAACACATGATTTTTCATAATAATCATGTTCTTTAATAAACAAATATGTATGTTCAATTTAAGAGCTCTATACATAATAAAATATCCAACGACGATGAGGGAGTTATAATTCCTTAAGGACACACAAATAATTTGTAGGCTTGAAATATAATTTTCTGGTTCTTTTATATTTTTGGTTTACTGGATTGAACACAGGATACCAACAAATTTAAGGAATTACAATGTCTTGTTTTGTGTTCATTTTATGTTCTGCTTGTGTTGTCCCGTGAGGCAATGTATATGATTTTTGCGGTTCCTTTTGATGGAGACCTGGATCTTAAGGAATTATAATTGGTAAATGAATCTAGGCAATATTCTGTAAATTTATTGTGGCCTTGAAGTTTGGACTTACTAGGAATACACAATGTGTATTCAGTGGCTAAATATTTGAACTCAAATACAAAGGATATTTTTTTACTCCCATTCTCATAATTAGTATCATCATGAAAGTCCATGTTGATTTCCTTTATTTTTTATTTTTTTTGAGTTTTCTGTTTTCAGGGTGATGAAACTTGTCGTATAGGAATGGGAGAAAATGTCATAATAATATTCCTTTAACTATTTAAAAACTAATCAGTTTTGGTTCATTAACTATATACTTATCGATTTTAGTCCCTCGAGTATTCAAAAACTTATCAGCTTTGGTCCCTTAATAATACACTTACCGATTTTAGTCCTTTAAGTATTTAAAAACTTATCAGGTTTGGTCTTCTTTTTTTATTATTATATAAATAGCTTAGATTTATATTAACGGAACTCTTCGTGAAATTAAATCTTTAATCCATTTATTAATTTGTGTCTCCGCTACTTTTTCTTCTAATTACTCTTATGAAAAGAACAACAGCCTCAAGATTCAAAATAAAATTAATGAGGAAAGAAGATATAAGTCTTAATTTTATTGAATGGAGGATGAAATGAAGCATATAATTGTTACTAATGACTTGAATATGTTGTGTTTCCTTTTTTGGCGGTTAACGGTTCATAATCAGCGCAATTTTTTTTAATTTTATTTTCATACAAAAGAAAAATAAGAGATTTGATCTTATTTTTCAAATTTCTCTAAGTAAAATAAAATGAATAGAATAATATCATTCTATTTAAAAAAACTAACAAAAAGTTGCAAATATACCATTTTATAAATTTCAACTTCTGAAAAATTAAACAAATTTCCTTTAATAAAGACGTTGGAGTACCAATTTTGAATTGAACGGGTAATAATATTTTTCTTTTTATAATAAAGTTTAACATATTCAAGTCATTAGTAGCAATAATATGTTTCATTTTATGGTCCGTTGAATTAAATTATGACTTATATTTTCTTTCTTCGTGAATTTTATTTTGAATCGTTGAGGTTATGGTTCTTTGAATAAGGATAATTTAAAATAAAAATAGCGGGGAGAGACAAACAACTGAAAAATGGATAAATGATTTAATTTCTCGAGACATGGAAAATATTCTAACACAACAAGGGTCCCTCTCATGTGAAATTGCTTTATTTGTTTTGAATTCTAAAATTATTTTACTACTGCGATTAATTATGTGCGGCAAATTAAAGAATTATCTCAACAGACATTGATATTCAAGAAAAGCAATTACGGTGTCAGTATTAAGGAATATATCAAAAGAAGTTTTTTTAAAAAATTCATGGGTCAAAGTAAAATAAAATAAAATAAAGAGAAGAAATGAAAAAGAACATATATGGAGCTGGACTGTTCATAGCGGAACATGTTAGGACTGGGCAAATTTTAAAACAATGTTAAACGAGGTGTAACTAGGCAAATTGGGTCAAAATCTTGATAGATCAACACTTGTACCGCCCTATTGTCATCCATAATGTCATGTTGTATGACTGGGTTATAAGATAGCCACATTTTGAGGGATTGAGTATTAAATGAAGTTTTATAGTAACGTTAGTTTTAGGACTATCTTTAACATTGATGATGTGAAAATTCGAAGCAAAAGAGTGAAATGAAGAATGGACATGGACCTTTGGCGAAATCGTTGTGTATCCTTATTTTTTGAGTATCCTTCAAATAAGGATATCACTAACTAGGGCTGTTCAAAATCGAACCGAAATCGATAATCCGAACCGAAAAAAAGTTATTGGTTTATCAGTAATGGGTTATTGGTTTAGCGGTTTTGATAATGGTTTTAATTTTTTTTGTTATCGGGTTATCGGTTCTTAATGGTTTGAGGTTTTTTCTTAACGGATTAACCGATAACCCGATAGTAAATTAAATAATTATATTTTTATCATTTTGTATATAAAGTCCTTGACTTAGAGTTTAGTTTCCTACTTTTATTTTTGGCTGTCTCAAACTTTTGGGTATTCTACAATGTAAAAGTGTTTGCTTTTTAGCAAGATGTTATTTGTGAACTCATGTGCATGGTTCATTTGGTTTGTCACCTTGTTTCTACGTGATTTTTAATGACTTTTTTTTGTGTCAAATCTTAACGGTTAAACCGATAACCGAACCGATAACGATCAATAACCGATAAACCAATAACCGATAAGTCAATATCTTAATGGTTCTTTAACGGTTTAGCATCTCTACAAACCGATAACCAATAAGTCAAACCGATAAACTTCAAAACCGAACCGAACCGACCGATACACAGCCCTATCACTAACCATCCGATCAGTTGTGGAACAATATAAATTGATTTGACATTCAAAGGCATTTTCCTAAAATTGATTTGACATGATGCCATTTATTTGTAAAAGAAAAGTAACACTAACAATTATTTATTCTTGAAAATCAATACTTGATATTTTTTATCCTCTTCAGTTTGTTAGTTCTCATTTGATTTGGTAAGGAATTTTAAAAAATAACTTTTTCAAATTTTATAATATTAAATTTAAAATATGTATAATATATGAAAAACATTTTTTAAATCTCTAATTTTTTAAAAATATGCCAAGTTAAATATAAATAAATAAATAAAGATGGACGGAGGGCATAGGAGAGAAGGAAATAAACGTGATTAGCCGAAATCATTAATAGTGTTGTTGATGTTGTGGTGCTGCTGCTTTAATCAAAAGTTGACAAGACAACAATGACTTTTGTACTTTGTTGGGCTTATCTATAACGGTGAATTTAGAAACTCCATTATTTCATTTTTTTTAAAAAATTTTATTCGATATTTGATATTTTTATTAAAGTTTGATTAGATTTAAATTTATATTGAAAAGTCCTTCTAGGGGTTAAAGTTTTTCCTATCAAAGCAAATTTCGTACAACACCTAAGAACTTTGATTTAATAATGAAGGGGAACTTACATGTTATCACTCTATCACAATCCTTGGTGAAGTTTTATTTCTATGTGACTATATCATTATTTTTCAAAGTTGTGAGGGCCAATCTAGGAAAACCTCGTTAGCATTAGTTGAAGTTGAGTAAATATTAAGAATTAGTAAAGGCAATAAAGTGTTAGTATTTGATTTGGTCAAGGATTGTTGCTTAAAGTCCTATATTCGTGTGGGTCATTGGACGTTTGTTTTATCTTAACTACTTAAAGTTATTAGCGGTCTATTTTCTCTCTTCTTATTAAGTGTAAGGCTATATTAAGCCAACATAATCTCAATAAAACTTATTACTGCAAATCCCAATTGTTTGTGTTACTCTTTTCAGCTATCTCTATTGTAGAGCTTTACAATTGGTATCAAAGCCCCCACTGGGCTTGTAGAAAAGAAACGAAGTCGCAATCTTCGAGTGATCAAACGTTGTGAGAATGAGTGAGGACAAGACTCTGACAAAAATTCCTCACTTTGATGGTCACTATGACCACCGGAGTGAACTGATGGAAAATTTGCTTAGGGAAAAAGGTCTATGGAGTTTGGTTTGGAAGAACCAAGAGAAGGGACGAGAATGGCCGAAGCACAACAGGCGCAACTCGACGATGCTAGAATCAACGATTACCAAGTCAAACATTATCTGTTTCAGGCAATTGATCGAACTATTTTTGAACAAATCTTGGACCGCCGCACATTCAAGATTGTTTGGACTCAATGAAGCGGAAATTTGGAGGAAATTCGAAGGTGAAGAAATCTCTTCTAAATTCATTAAGAAGAGAGTTTGAGGCTCTAGCAATGAAGAGGGATGAAACCATCACTGAGTACTTCGCAAGAGTGATGATGGTCTCAAATAAGATGAGAACCAATGGAGAAGATATGCCTGAAAAGAAAATTGTTGAAAAAATTCTACGAACTCTAACCTACAAGTTCACATATGTTGTAGTACCCATCGAAGAATCAAAAGATACTAACAACATGTCCATCGATGAATTACAGAGTTCGTTAGTGGTGCATGAACAAAAGTTCCATTGACCAAGCAATGATGATGAGGATCAAGCTCTAAAAGTAGAAGGCCGTTTAGGAACAAGCAACAGAGGGAGAGCAACCTACAGAGGAAGAGGAAAAACAACTTTCAACAAAGCAACTGTTGAATGTTATAAATGCCATAGCTTAGGAAATTTTCAATATGAATGTCCAATGTTGAATAAGGAAGCAAATTATGCAGAATTGGAAGAAGAAGATGAGTTGCTGTTAATGGCCTACATAGAACTACATGAAGCAAAGAGGAGCGATGCGTGGTTTTTGGATACTGGATGCTCAAATCACATGTGTGGAAATCAAAATTTGTTTCCAAGCTTGGAAACAACTTTTTCTCACACTGTCAAGCTTGAAAACAATACAAGAATGAAGGTTGCTGGAAAGGGAACTGTGAAATTATTCTTACAGGGAGTTTATTATCCCGTTGGTGATGTATATTGGGTTCCTGAACTCACAAATAATCTCTTGAGCGTCGAGCAGCTTCAAGAAAAAAGATTAGTTGTGTTATTTCAGGATGGTGTGTGCATGTTTATTATCCACAAAAAGGAAAGATGACAGAATCCCTTATGAGTGCAAATCAAATGTTTATTTTGCTTGCTGAGCCCTCATCCACAAAAATTGAAGCAAGATGTCTCCAAATCAGCAATACAGATCAGTCAACTCTTTGGCACTACCGTTATGACCATCTTAGTTACAAAGGCTTGCGCACCTTGAAATATAAAAAATTGGTGAAAGGTTTTCCCCATATTGTAGCACCAAGCGCCACTTGCGAGGCATGTATGAAAGGCAAGCAACATCGGACTCCAATTCCAAAAAGGAGTCTGTGGAGAGCAACTAGAAAATTGGATCTAGTTCATGCAGATCATTGTGGTCCTATTTCACCAGCCTAAAGCAGCCAAAAGAGGTACTTGTTGTGCTTTATAGATGATTTTTCTAGGAAATCATGGACTTATTTTCTTTTATAAAAATTAGAAACATTTTATCACTTTAAATGTTTCAAAATACTTGTGGAAAAGGAAATTGGGATGCCCATTTTAATTCATAAGAACAGATAAAGGAGGAGAATTCAATTCAGCAGAATTCAATGATTTTTGCAAACAACATGGAGTGAGGAGATTCTTGACCACAACCTATACTCCACAACAAAATGGAGTGGTTGAACACAAGAATCGTACAGTAATGAACTTGGTGAGAGCTATGTTGACAGAGAAGAGAGTACCTAAGTTTTTCTGGCCAGATGTAGTCAGGTGGATGATTCATGTCTTGAATCGATCACCTACCCTAGCTGTAAAAGATATGACCCCAAAAGAGGCGTGGAACAGAGAGAAGCCATCAGTTAATTATTTTTGAGTGTTTGAATGTGTGGGACATGTTCATATTCCAAATGCTAGGAGAACCAAACTTGGAGATAAAAGTGTGAGTTGTGTTCTATTTGGGGTTAGTGGTGAATCCAAAGGGTACAAAATGTTTGATCCGGTTACCAAAAGAATTATAGTTAGCCGTGATGTAATTTTTGAAGGAGATTGTATGTGGGATTGGGATGTAGATTCTGAACGAGAACAACTAATGGAATTAGATTGGGGAGACAACATTGAAGAAGAGAACATAGTTCAAGAAGGAGAAGTCACAGAAGTTGACAGTAATTCATCACCGGGAAATAATTCACCAGAAGCTGCACTAGACATAGTAGTAAGGGAGAAGAGAAATCGACGTCCACCTGTGTGGTCGGTAGATTATACTTTCGGTGAAGGTTTGTCTAAAGAAGATGAAGTAAAAATGGCCTTTTTGATGATATCAGATCCTACAAGCTTTGAGGAAGCTGTCAAAAGTCAAAAATGGAGACTGGCCATGGATGAAGAAATCAAATCCATTGAAAGAAATCAAACCTAGAGTTAGATGGAACTACCTGCTGATGCAAAGAAAATTGGAATATTATGGGTTTATAAAGCCAAGCTAAATGAGCTTGGTAAAATTGACAAGTACAAAGCAAGATTGGCGGTTAAAGGCTATACTCATGAACATGGGATTGATTATACTGAAGTTTTTGCACCTGTGGCCAGAATGGATACAGTGAGAATGATCATAGCTTTTGCAGCTCAAAGGGGTTGGAAATTGTATCAATTAAATGTCAAATCAGCTTTCCTATATGGGGAGTTGAGGGAAGATGTCTTTGTAGAACAGCCGAAAGGTTACGAGAAAAAAAAAGTGAGCAGCTGGTGTATAAACTACAAAAGGCACTTTATGGACTAACACAGGCACCTAGGGCTTGGTTTAGTCGAATAGAGTCCTATTTCATCAAGGGAGTATTCGAAAGCAGCTCCAGTGAGCAAACACTCTTTGTCAAAAGAAAGGGAGGTAAAATACTCATCGTGAGTATTTATGTTGATGATCTTTTATTTACCGGTGATGATGAAGAGTTGTGGGTGAATTTAAATGTTCCATGAAAAAGGAGTTTGATATGACAGACTTAGGTCAGATGAGGTTCTTTCTTAGAATTGACACTACAACAAATTGTATTTATAGCTACAAAATCTAAGCTATGAATGTAAAAATTGTAGCAAATACTTAATAATAGCCACAAAAAATTAAATTTCATAGCTATTTATAAATTTGTAATTTTTCTTAGCCACAAAATTCTTATTGACAAAGCTAATTCCTCATTTATGCTACAAATACTATAAATCGTGGCAAAAATGGGATAAATAGCTACAATTTTATTGCTACAATAAAATTTTGTAGCTAATCATAAGTTTTTGACACGCTATAAAAATTATAGTAGCAATAGTAACCTTTTAGCCACAACAAACTATTTGTAACAAAATATTGTAGCTAAATACATTTTCTGCTTCAAGTTATAGAAATTTTGTGGCAATAGTTAAATGATATAGCCATGTCTTTTCTGCTATAACATAATTTCATAGCTAAATTATTAATTTTTGCCATGAGTTGAAACTTATTGTCGTAATTGTAACTTTCTAGCCACAATAAATTATTTGAAACAAAAATTATAGCTAATAAATAATTTTGCTTCAAGTTACATAAAAATTGTGGCAATAGTTAAATGATGTAGCCATATATTATTTGTTACAGTAATTTAATTAACTTCGTAGTTAATTTTTAATTTTTGCGAATTATTGAAACTTTGTTGTAGCATTGATAACCTTTTGGCCAGAAAAAAGTTATTTCATATAAAATATTATAGCTAAATAAATATTTTTGCTTCGAGTTCTAAAAAATTGTGAGAATAATTGACTTAATAGCTAAAATTATTAATCATGACGAAAGGATATATCCACAAATTTATCATTGTGATGAATTTCATAGATAATAATTATTTTTTACCACGAATTGAAATGTGTTGAAGTAATACAAACCTAACGTAACTAGAGGTGTTAATTATTCGATCTGATTCAATTTTATAGGTCTATTTGTAAATTTCAATATAATTAAAATAAATAAATAGTTATATCTAATTAATTTTGATTAACAAATTTACCAAACTTAAACATAACTTCATGAGCTTATAGTCTCATTGAAAATTCATCTTGATCAAGTGCTTCCATTGTTGTTTGACTCAAACTTGTTGCATTCGAAATGATGGAGTTGTCGATCTAGTATAATTTGAGGTGTTAATCATTTCATTTAATTCAATTTTATAGCTTATAAAATTTTAATATATGATAAATTAATAAATAAGTAATTATATTAAATTTCAACAAATTTTTAACAAATCTTATTCAACTTCATTCCGATCAAGTATTTTGAAATTATTATTTGATTCATAAATGATTTATTGAGATAATATCTTTAGTTATTAATTTAATATAATTAGAAGTGCTCATCATTTGACTCGATTCAATTTTATAAAATCTTACTTATATATAATTTAAATAAATAAGTGATTATATAGTAATGGTATATAGATTAAAGAATGAGTTGAATCTAAAAAAAACAAAATCAGAATAGAAAAAAAAGAAGAAGGTAACCTTCAACAATAGTTCATTTGTATACCTACTTATAGCCTAAAACTTATCAAGCCCACATTTGATCTCATGCAACATGTTATAATGTACTTTTTAAAAAAAATGTTTGATCAATTTTTAATTAAAAGTCATAAAGATATTTATATATGTTTGGCAATTTACTATTATTTTAAAATTATAAATGCTTTTTTTTTTTTAATATCTAAGCATTTATTTTTTAAGAAAAAGTATAAGTGATCATGTGTAGAAAAAAATATTGGGGTAATTATGGTGCATCTAGTTTTGATAAATTAATAAAAATAATTTTAATGATAAAGACACTTTATAGCTACACAACTATAAACAGGGGTGTATCCAGCGGAGGTTCCACGAATTCACGTGAATTCATGCTCTACTCCCTAGATTATATATAGTAGTGTTATATTTTCTTAAAAAAAATAGGAGTACTTAAATACAATGATGATTGGGTGCACATTAAAAGTATCATATAATACAATGATGATTGGGTACATCTCTCTTAGTGAAGTTAGGAATGTAAATCTTGTTAACTCCTGTATTCATCAGATTAGCAAACCAAAAACAATAAAAGATGAAAAGAAAAAGAAAAGAACTATCCGAGTCCACACAACCCACTGTGTGTCCTTAAGAAATTTAATCCCCTCAAGTACCCGAGGTTGTAGATTAATTCTTCCCAAGATAAAACGGATTAACCATTAAAGAAGTAGCGGTACCTCAAATTTCGATAATTTCAACGAACTCAAAAAGAGAGCAACGAATCACACATAGACTCTATTTTGTTTTGTAAGAAAATATATGCAAAAGAAGGAAAAAATTTCATTTTGAAAAATGAGAGAAATCCTCTCTATTTATAGCCAACAAAGGGTAGTATGAAAATGTGTTAATTGTGCCTTATCGGAAAGGTCACAACTCTTTGGAAAAGGGATAACCTTTCATGAAAGGCACAACCTTTCAAACGGTCACAACCCTTTAGAAAAGACACAACCTTTCGTAAAGGTCACAACCCTTTAGAAAAGACAACCTTTCGTAAAAGTCACAACCCTTCGATAAAGTCACAACCCTTCAGGAGAGTCACAACTCTTCATTTCCTATTCACACCTTTAAAACCCAACAATGCCCCACATGAATAGGGAATGACTATTGTTACCTAGACAACATAAGTCACACAATCAAACCTTGAACTGATTTTGGTTCTCATTGTTTTGTTCGTTTCAGCCATGAACACATCTTGGTTTATAAGTGCGTAGAGAACTGGCCTTATCGGATTCTCCTTGAAGCGGCTTACAGTTCACACTTACATAGGTGATTTCTAAATGTGTTATCCCATAGATACACCATTTGATATACCGTGTATCAAACTTAGAAACCATTAAAAAGTCCTAATGCCTTTATCCTAGTTACTGAACATTGTCTCATCATGAGAATTGACCATAAAATAATTTTTGACAATGTTGAACCGTCATTAATGACTTTGTTTGATCTCCTTGAACCTAGATCTTGGGATCTCCAGTCTTCTAGGTAGAGTTACCGCCAGAATGACTTGTCCTCGGCCATAATCCCATTCCCTTTGATAATCTATCAACTCCCTCTCTAGTTAGGCCTTTTGTAAGTAGATCCGACACATTATCCTTTGACATTACATAGTCAATTGTGATAATTCCACTAGAGAGTAGTTCTCTAACGATATTATGTCTACGTCATATATGACGAGACTTTCGCTATACATCATGCTCCATCCCCTACCTATAGCAACTTAACTCTCACAGTGTATGCATACTGGTGCTAAAGGTTTGGGCCAAAAATCTTTCAAGAAATTTCGGAGTCATTCAAGTTCTTCACCAGCCTTATCTAGAGCGATAAAATCAGATTTCATAGTAGAGCGAGCGATACATGCCTATTTGGAAGCTTTCCAAGAGATTGTTCCTCCGCCAAGAGTAAATACATATCCACTCGTGGATTTTACTTCATTTGACTTGGTGATTCAGTTTGCATCACTATATTCTTCCAATACTGTTGAATATTAGTTATTATGCAAAGCATAATTTTTTAAGTATGTTTTAAATACTTTAAAACTCTTTTCATTGTCATCCAATAAGTTTGATTGAGATTACTCGTGAACCGACTTAGTTTACTAATAGCACATGCTATATTTGATCGCGTACACTTCATCATATATATATCATATTTCTCAATACTCTAGCATAATTCAATTGTGAGTCACTTTCTCCTTCACTCTTGTTGAAGTACAAAGCTCACATTTATTGGAGTCTTGACAATATTGAAATTCAAATACTTGAAGTTGTCAAGTACCTTTTCAATCACATCAGCAACTTCAATGTCTTTCATATCGAAGTTACTTTCTAGCATATGCTTAGTAGCATTTATGTCAGAAATGTCTCTTTTGATGATCAACATGTCATCAACATAAAATCAAACAATGACCTTGTGATTTGGAGTGTCTTTAATGTAAAAATATTTATCACATTCATTAATCATGAATCCATTTGCCAACATGGTTTGGTCAAATTTCTCATGTCATTGTTTAGATGCTTGTTTTTAGTCCATAAAGTGACATAACAAGTTTACACACTTTCTTTTTCTTTACCAGGAACCACAAAGCCCTCGGGTTGTTCCATGTAAATTTCTTCCTCCAATTCTCCATTTCAGAAAGTTGTTTTAACATCCATTTGATGAATTTGAAGGCCATATATCACAACTAGCGCTATTAGCATCTGAATTGATGTAATCCTAGTTAGTGGCTATTATGTGTCAAAATAATCAATGCCTTCTTATTGTCTAAAGCCTATGCCAACAAGCCTTGCTTTGTATTTGTCAATAGTTTCATCAACTTTCTTTTCCTTTTGTAGATCCACTTTGAACCCAAAGATCTATTTTCTGGAGGAAGATCAACCAACTCCCAAGTATGATTGCTCAAGATTAGGACTCATTTTCAAGAAGAAATGTTACAAAATCAAACCCAAAGGAAGTAGATGTCCTTTGACATTTACTACGGCTTTGAATCTCTCTATTAAGTACATTCTCCTTTGGTTCTTTTCAAGGTCGTTTAGACCCTTCACTTGACTATCCGATGGTTCGGACTTATGAACCATAAATCAACATGCTTTACTATTTGTAGCATATTCAATGAACATACAATCCACAGTCTTAGGTCCTATTTTGACCCTTTTGGGAATAGGAACTTGAATTTTTCATGGACACCTCCACATTATGAAATATTTCAAGTTGGATTTCCCTTATTTCCATTTCTCATATGGAATAGACTGTATTGAAAATTATTAGATCACTATCTTTCAAGAGTTATTGCTTGTATATACTTTAAGGGGCGACAAAGAATTTTCTATCAGGATACAACAAAGCCTGAACAAACAAAACTTTTTGTTGCTCCCTTTCTTAACAAACAAAACTTTTTGTTTCTCTCTTTCTGAACAGACAAACTTTTTGTTGTTATCTTTTGCTATAATGATAGCTTCCCCCCACAAATTTTATGGTAAACCTGAACTTATAAGTAGGACATTCAACATTTCCTTCAAAGTTCGATTTTTTTCCTGTCAGCAATTTCATTAGATTAATGTGAGTATGTGCAGTAATTTGATGGATGATTTGGTGTTGACTTCATATAACAAATGTCAGCGTGAATTAATACTAAGGAATTAAAATTTCTTTTAACAAATTTATAAGAATGCTTAGCATACTTAGATTCAACACAAACTTGACATTTTTACTTATTGCACTCAAAGTTAGGGAAAACTTCTAAGTTGATCAGTTTTCGCAAGGGTTTGTACTTGACATGTCTCAAGCGTTCATGTCATATATTGAGTTTGAAAAGACCTTCCGTGAGGTAACTTTTTCCCACAAATATTTTATTCTTTACTTTTTATAACTTTGTCACATACAGACATTGTTTATAGTCAACACCTTGCCAGATGTTCTTTTCAGAAGAACCTTTTCATAACCTTCAATTTGGTTATTGCATAGTTACCCATGAACATAGTCTCATTGGGTCCAAAAAGAGCATACGATTCAAATGCTTCTTTTACAACACAAACATGACGATTCACCTTTCACCAATTTTCATACTTTTCCATCAAAGAACACAATTCTTTTGAGCAAGTATATATATAATTTGGTGGTTTTATACTAGTCATATCATATACTAGTAAAGAGAGATTCAACGACTACAATATCAAATATACTCCAAAATTTTTGTGGGTCTAACATAATATAATAATGTCATTGAATTTCATATCTTGTACTTTCAAATTTAAATTAGACACTAAGTTTAGTTTTTTTTCTTTATCACAAGTAAAGAACCCTCCACATTTTAAATATGATCTCAAAAATATTTTTCAAGTATTTGAAATTATTTTTCACATATTTTTTTTCCCTGCTTTCAAATTGTATACCATCAAAATACACATTGACAACATAAAGCATTCTTGTGGAGATTTAATCCATAGAAACATCCATTGCATGCACAAAAATCACTAATTTTATGTCAATAGTGTTTTTTTTCCCTTTCTGTCACAATTAGACAGACCACTTAGTATTTAGAATACTAACAATAAAGATTCAATCTTTATACAACTTGTTTCTAGTTTAACGATGAAGTTTTTATATCCTTTTAATCATTTAGCCTTAATATTCCTAACGAAGTTTTTAAACTCTTCAAGTCGGAATATTCATTCAAACAGAGTGTTTTAATAAATTGGTGAATATTCTTCAAACCAAATGTACAGTTTGATTTGTTCAGTGAAGTTATTATATTCTTCAAACCAAAGAAAAAAAAATCAGAAGATTTTAGTCTTAAAAAATCAGACACAATCAAATTTTACATGGAGTAGAAAACTACAAACATTTTTTCCCCTCCTCCAAACAGAATACATATAAATAATAATAAAGATATATTCTGAGATCATCACATAATGAACATCTATCCTAACATTTATAAAATAAATATCATAACTTATAAAGGATAGAACAAGAAATAATCAAGGGAAAATAAAGATAAAACCTGATTTTTACTCCCATTGAATCATATTCTATCTGTCAACAAGGATTCCATGCAAGTCACCTTTCTTGCTAACGTTTTCCTTTCCCAGTTTCCATCATATTCCAATTTTCCTCAGAAAGCATTGAATTCAACGAGAAACTAAACTCATGTTCAAATATTGTTAGGAGACAACATCTGTTCATTTACTTCTTTTCATAGTTATATAAACCCAAAACTATAGAAAAAATAATTAAAGTGCACATCTTGACCTTTATGCACAAAATAACTTTTCTCACTGAAAAGAAAACTGAAGGGGTGCAATGCTTGAATGCACTTGGGAAGAAAATAAAAATAATCTTACCAGTCCAAGGAAAACTTACTACATAAAATATACTCAAACATATTAAAGTAGTACTAGTTCATCACAAATCTCTTTTATCATATGATAAAATAATTCTCTTTCTCTTCTTTTTTTCCAACAAAAAGAACACAGAAAATAAAAATAATTTCCTTACAACAGAAAATGCCAACAATATATAAATTTCTTAAGCTTGTTAACTCATGTATTCATCAGATTAGCAAACCAGAAACAATAAAAGATGAAAAGAAAAAGAAAAGAACTATCTGAGTCCACAGAACCCACTGTGTGTCCTTAAGAAATTTAATCCCTCAAGTATCCGAGGTTGTAGATTAATTCCTCCCAAGATAAAACGGATTAACCATTAAAGAAGTAGCGGTACCTCAAATTTCGATAATTTCAACGAACTAAAAAAGACAGCAATAAATCACACATAAACTCTATTTTGTTTTGTAAGAAAATATATGCAAAAGAAGGAAAAATTTTCATTTTGAAAAATGAGAGAAAGCTTCTCTATTTATAGCCAACAAAGGGTAGTATGAAAAGATGTTAATTGTGGCTTAGTGGAAAAGTCACAACTCTTTGGAAAAGGGAAAACCTTTCATGAAAGGAACAACCTTTCAAACGGTCACAACCCTTTAGAAAAGACACAACCTTTCATAAAGGTCACAACCCTTTAGAAAAGACACAATCTTTCGTAAAGGTCACAAACCTTCGATAAAGTCACAACCTTTCAGGAGAGCCACAACTCTTCATTTCCTATTTACACCTTTAAAACCCAACAAATCTCATATCTATTTTTTTTTCTTTCAAAAATTGGGTAACACATCTTTACGTTGTCATTATTAGCACTTTTGGTATTTTAATAATTTTTCTTTTGTATTTACTTTACTCTTTCAAAATTTTCAATTTTGTCATGATGAAAATTCTTAATTTCTTTTAGCACTGTAGATCTTTTATACAACTAAACCAAATGTGTATATTAAAATTACTATTTGAATATATAAAAATTAATTTTGGACCTACAATTTTAAAAGTTTAACAGACTCAATGATAAGAATTTAATGGTCAAATCGATCAAATTTATATCTTAGATCAAATTTAATGGTTTGTATATTTTTTTTGTTGCTTTGCGTTATTCTTGTTTTGATCTGTTAAAAATTTTAATAAAGGAATTATTTAGGTATATTTGTTTTCTCTTTGAAATTCTCAATGTATATATACGCACTTACATATATAATCAATTGGTCCTGATTGTTGGTGCTAAAATATTTTGTTATTATTGAGAGATAATATCTCAGATGGTCACTCAGCTTTGAATAGTTCACTCAGAAAGTCACTCAACTTTCAGTTGTTCACTCACAAAGTCACTCAACTTTGTTTTATAATTCAAAAGTCACTCAACTATTAATATTTTACTTAGAAAGTCACCCAACTATTAATATTTCACCTAAAAAGTCACTCAAACAATTTAAATAGTTTTTTCATTAAATTTTATTGAAATCTAATTTTTATTTTAAACTACTTTTTAAGAAATAATAAGATATCTATTTAATTATCTTATTAACCCATTCCAATTATTTAAAATAGATATCTTATTATTTCTTAAAAAGTAGTTTAAAATAAAAATTAGATTTCAATAAAATTTAATGAAAAAACTATTTAAATTGTTTGAGTGACTTTTTAGGTGAAATATTAATAGTTGGGTGACTTTCTAAGTAAAATATTAATAGTTGAGTGACTTTTGAGTTATAAAACAAAGTTGAGTGACTTTCTGAGTGAACAACTGAAAGTTGAGTGACTTTTTGAGTGAACTATTCAAAGCTGAGTGACCATCTGAGATATTAACTCTTATTATTGACAGGCATATTAGTGGAATTAGGGGCCGTTTGGTTATGGGATAAGCCCAAAGCTAATACATGAATAACTTTGGTTATTCATGTATTAGTTTTATACCATGTTTGGTTTGTAAATAGAATAAAAATTATTCATGTATTAATTTTATACAATGTTTGGTTGATAGGTTTCAAATGTTATATAAAAATTATTCCTGCATTAGTTTTATACAATGTTTGGTTGTGTTTTAGTGAATCCACATAATTAATACTTACATAACTTATGAGGAAATCTATGTATAATTTTATGCAGGATAGAAGATGAAATAAGTTATATGGGTATTAGTTATACATGGATTAAAACTATAAAATTACATATTTATCCCTTCCTTTTCTTTTTTTCCATAAGGGTAGCGTGGTTTAGGGAAAAATTACGTAGGGACCCAATAATATATGAATTAGTGATAGTTATCAGTAGTTGAATTATAGATATAATATACACAAATTAGTAAGCAACTATAATATACAATTTAAAATATTTAATTATATCTTTAAATAATAAAAAATATCCTTGCTAGAATTCACAAAGTAGAATTTTAGGAAGCAGTAGTCACTGCTTCAATTGTTTTCTCCTTTCTCTTTGATAACACTCTTTCAATTCTCCACATTATCGATAATTTCTCTGGTTTTTGTAAGGTACCGGATTCTTTAATTCACTTTTAATTTTTTTATTTGTGTATTTAACGTGATTCAAGATTAGAAAAAATAATATATTTAATCAATATCATTTCCTATAATTTTATATACTAAACCAAATTATAATTACTTGATTTTTGTTTGGGCCATGTATATAATTAATTTATAACAAATTAAACTTTCAATAAGAAATAATTCATGTATTATTATTCCTACATAACTAATACTTGCATAACTAATATCTGCATAATTTATTCCTACATAACTAATACCTGCATAACTTATTCCTACATAACTAATATCCGCATAACTAATACATGCATAATTTATTCCTACATAACTAATACCTGCATAACTTATTCCTACATAACTAATACATGCATAACTCTAACTAGTAACTAAACGGCCCCTTAAAGTATATAAGTGACAAATTAAGTAATGTTGATCAAGCTAAGGTGCAATTAAAGACTGTGGAAGACTATGCCGCTTTGGATTCAAACAAGATAGTGTTTGAAAAGAAATGTATATTATAACTATTTTCAAAATTGTAAAATGCAATTATATGTAATTTGAGAATTGTTTTGGAATCTGAAAAATGAATTATATCTATATTAGGCAAAAGTTCTATGACTAACAAAATGCAACTCTTATGACTAACAAAATTTGTAGAAAGTTCTCTAATAATAGTGAAATTATTGAACGCAACTATATATATATATGTGTGTGTGTGTGAGAGAGAGAGAGAGAGAGAGAGAGATACGAGCATGTATGCAAATTTTAAATATCCGTAGCAAATGATTTTGTTTTAGCTAGAATTCTATATATTCATGGCTAAAGATATTAAATTTTAGCTACAATACGATAATGTTTGCAGCAAATACTTATATTTCATAGCCACAAATTTTATTATTCATAACTAAATACAAGTATTATTGCCACGAGTTAAGATATAGAAATAGCTACAAATTTTAAATTTGCATAGCAAACGAATTAGATACTTTGCTACAATACAATACCTTTGTAACTGAATCAATGCAAATAGCTGCAAATATTGTCTATTGTAGCAAAAAAATAAAATTACTTGCTATAAATATATTTTTTGTGGCAAGAACCTTTTATCGACACAGCTACAACAAAAAAGATCTATATCAATAGATATTAATTCTTAGCCACGGATCATGTAAAGTTTGTAGCTAACTTTTAGCTACGCTACATCTTGCTACGAAAAAAAATAATGTAGCTAAAGTGTTTAGCCATGAAAATTTTCATATTTAGCTACAACAAATTTTGTAGTAATAGATGCGTTTTTTTGTAGTGTGAGGTGATACAAAGACCTAATGGTGTTTTGATATGCTAAAGGAAGTACGCAACTGAAGTTTTTAGCCGATGTGAAATAGAAAATTACAATTCAGTTTGTAATCCTATCGTTCTAGGACAAAAGATTGGAAAAGATAAAGATGGCATAAAGGTGGATGCAACCCAATACAAGCAGATAGTGGGAAGCCTGATGTATCTCACAGCCACTCGTCCTGATCTTATATTCGTTGTAAGTCCTATTAGTTGTATGATGAGTGAAGGAGCAATAGCTTGGTCATCTCAAAAGCAACTTATCGTCACCTTGTCAACCATAGAGGTTGAGTTCATGTGCTTGTCAAACTATTTGGATGAGGAGGATCCTAAAAGAAATTGGTCATTTGCAGGCAGATGGTACAAAGTTAATGTGTGATAATGCTTCAACTATTAAGCTGTCCAAGAATCCAATTTTACATGGTCGGTCTAAGCACATAAGGATAAAATTTCATTTCCTAAGACATCTTACTAGAGAAGGAGCTATTAATTTGCTGTTTTGCGGCACTAGAGATCAACTTGTAGACCTGCTGACAAAACCTCTCAAAGTGGAAGCATTTCAGAAACTACGTGAAGAGCTTGGCATATTTTCCATTCAAACTTGAACTAATTCTTGACAAGATGAATAAGTTCAAGAAAGGGATTGTTAGTATTTGATTTGGTCAAGGACTGTTGCTTAAAGTCCTATATTCTTGTGGGTCATTAGACGTTTGTTTTATCTTAACTACTTAGAGTCATTAGCGGTCTATTTTCTCTCTTCTTGTTAAGTGTAAGGCTATATTAAGTCAACGTAATCTCAATAAAACTTATCACCGCAAATCCCAATTGTTTGTGTTACTCTTTTCAGCTATCTCTGCTGTAGAACTTTACATAAAGCACAACTTAATTATGTTGGAAATTTTACGAAAAAGTATTTCAAATAATTTATAGCTTGAGGCATTGTTAAGATATTATCTTTAAGAATATTTTACTTGATATAAATGTACAAGTGAATATGTCCGCGCTTCGCGCAGTCATAAAATACCTTATTAAATTTATAAAAACAAAAATTAAAAGTAATTCCAAAATATAGTTTGTGAAATCTAATGTCTTCTTTAATTTTTCTTTCATAAAAATAAACTAATTAACCATATAATTTAATAGATTGATCCCATATATATTAGAATAATTTAGAGTTAAGGGTCAAAATGACACTTAAACTAATAATTAAGGTGTGTTTTTATAAACATTTGATGATAACCACATAGAAAACTCGCATGTTTAATACTTCAATATGAAATTCAAAAAATTAAGATACTATAAAATTTAAATATTCAGAAACTTAATAATTAGACAAAATAAATTAAAACATCACCAACTTTATTTTTTATCGGATGTCCCCGAAGTGACAAACATCACCAACTTTATTAGTTAAGATAAGAAGACATAAGCACAACAACACAATAACAAAAAGACTAAAATATAAATCTCAAAATATGATACTCCTATCCTTATTTCAGAAAATACCAATTATCCTTTTAAGATACTCTAATGAATCTCTTTTTAAAAATTATCAATGAAAATCAATCATGAACAAATCAAATTTGGAGATGAAGCCAACCTTTTAGTTTACACATTAAGAATTATTTTATTTATTTATTAAATTTTAAATATCCAAATAATTAACATTAGAACCAGAAAATCACCTGACTTTTGTTACTAATATTTAATTTATACTATTAATTAGCAGGGAAGAGGCATAAATTTTCCTCTAAATTTATCCTGGAAAGTCAGTTGCACGCTTAAACTATCGTGACGACCTATTACACACTTTTACTGCTTAAAAGTGAATTTAATACCACCTTGAAACGTGTAACACCACTCTCACAGTATGTGGTGTATTATACTCGCTGCCACATCAACGTTACGTCAGAGCCATGCCAGAAATTATAGCTTTTAATATCTTTTTTGTATTCTTTTCTTTATTAATGAATTTTTCTTTTGTTAACTATGTTTTACACTAATCAATCCCTAATAAACTATTAAAATTCTCTTATAATTATATCTTCTTATCACTAAATTCCATCTACTTCATCTCTCATCTCACCGGAAAAATCATGTACGACTACCTTCATTATCGATTTTTTGTTCTTCACCATCACTATATTACCTTCAATTCTTCCTCTTCTGCATCACCTACCATCAAATATCATCACCATCCTTATCAAAAATTTAAATACAAATCACTAGGTTTTAATTTTTACAAAAGAATCTTAATTTTCTCATCAACCCCATTGAATTAAGTTCATTTTTTATGAATTCCAATTAGATTTCTTCTTCTTCTTCTTTACGTTTTTTAAAGAAAATGAAGATTCGAAATGGGAAGTAAATGGAGAAAAGCAAAACCTGAATTGGATTTAAGTATGTGTCTTTATTTTCCAAAAACACTTGAAGATTCACACTGACAACGACGACGGTGGAGGCCGGATGGTGTTTCATTGTCTCACACTTTAAGACTCTGATGAAAAATAAAGAATGATGAAGAAGAGTATAATGGGTGGGTGTGAAGAAGAAGAGAGGGGTGAGATGTGAAGAAGAAGAGACGTGGGGGTGGGTGTGAAGAAGAAGAGAATTTTGCTTTTTAATTTTTTTTTTGACGTGCATGTTTTTATTTTAAATTTTTTTTTTTACCATGTTAGTTTTAAGGGATAAATAAATTAATTTTTAAGTAGTAAAAGTGTGTAATAGGTTGCCATGATATTTTAACTGTGCAACTAACTTTTCAGGACAATTAAAAGTATACTACAAAATATTCTATTTCCTCTAGAAGATTTTTTCCGTTCTAAATTGCATGAAACTAATCTTTATCTATGCACAGTAAAATAACTTTCGCTCATTCTATAACTACACTGACATGTAACTAATTTTATATGTGCACATTAGGAAACCAAAGTGCCATGTATGCAATTATTGTTTTACTCCTCCCGATATTGGTCCCGAGTCATTTTTGAATGAGTTTTTTTATTGGTTTCAAGTTTTGAGTTAAAAGTTGTGAATTTAGAGAATTTTGGTTTTTTGAAAGGCTAAAGTTGTTAAAAAGTAGTTTTTGGTGTCTTTTAGAGTTTCGAGTGTTGGAATGGAATTCTGTAGATTCCATTAGTCTCGGAATGTGGAAATTGGCCTGAGAGATTTTTCAATTTCAGATTCGTAATCTTTTTGAGAATTTGAGATCCTAAGTTGGAAAATGATGGAATTTTAGCCTTTGGGTTGACTTTGGTCAATATTCAGGGTTCAGATGCTCGGATCAGGATTCCGAGAGTTTCGTTGGATCCGAGGGATGATTTTAGGTCTAAGTAAGGTTTTGGTTAAATTTTCTGAGGTCCCAAGCTTGATTAAGCCTTTTTAGATGTTAGGTTAATTTCTTGTGGCTTTCACGGATGTCAAGTCAAGGAGACCTCAGATTTATGTTTCGACGGTTCCATTGAGTCCAGAACGTCGAGTTTATTCAATTTGAATATGTGGTTTGTGTGTACGAGATTTCAAACAAATGCCGAGAGTCCATTCGATGATTTGAGAGTTGATTGATTTTCTGGTGCATAGAATCTGGTGTATCACGTTCGCGAAGGGATGGTCATTTTCACGAGGCGAAAGAGAAGGGCCAGATGTCCTGACCATCACGATTATGAAGGGGAGGTCGCTTTCGCGATGGGAAGGTGAAGGCCCTAACTTTTGCAGGGTTCGCTTTAAGCGAACCCGTGGTCGCAAAAGTGACATCAGAGAGGGGTTTATGCCTGCCATTTTCGTGGTTCTAGCTATTTTCCCCTATTTTGAGCTTTGTAAAACCCTTGGAGGCAATTTGGGAGAGATTGCTTGTGCTGAATCATTTGTGTAAGCTTTTGTGACCCTAAAACATTATTTTCCTTTTATTATTTCGAGTCTCGGAATAAAATTTCATCGATTCCACCAGTCCTAGAATATAGAAATTGGTCTACGAGAGTTTTCAGTTTAAGATTCGAAGTCTTTTTGAGGATATAAGATCCTAAGTTGAAAAATTGTGAAATTTTAGCTTTTAGGGTTGACTTTGGTCAACATTTGGGGCTTGGATGCTCAGATTGGAATTCTGAGAAATCCGTTGGATCCAGGGGTTGATTTTAGGCCTAAGTAAGATTTTGGTTGAATTTTCAAAGGTCCCGAGCTTGATTTAGCCTTTTTAGGTGTTATGTTAGTTTTTTATGACTTTCGGGGATGTTGGGTCAAGGAGACCTCGGATTCATGTTTCGACGGTTCCATTGAGCTTAAAATGTCAAGTTTATTCATTTTGCATATATGGTTTGTGTGTACGAGATTCCAAACGAATCCCTGGAGTCCATTCGGTGTTTTGAGAGTTGGCTGATTTTCTGGTGCCTGGAATCTAGTGTGTCGCGTTCAAGAAGGGATGATCACTTTCACAACGTTTGCGAAAGCGAAGGTTTGATCGTGAAAGCGAAGGGCCAGATGGTCTGACCATCGCAATCGCGAAGGGTGGGTCGCTTTCGCAATCTTCACAAAAAAGAAGGTCTAATTGAGAAAGCGAAGGCCCCAACTTTTGCAGGGTTCGCTTAACCGAACTCGTGGTCGCAAAACCAACATCAGAGAGGGGGTTATGCCTGTCATTTTCGAGGTTTTAGCTATTTTTCCCCATTTTGAGTTTTGCAAATCCCTTGGAAGCGATTTTTGAGAGATTTCTTAAGCTAAATCATTTGAGTAAGCTTTTGCGACCCTAAAACTTCATTTTCCTTGTATCATTTATGGATATTAACATCAAAACTTGAGATTTTGATTGGCAAATGACAAGATTTTTCAAAAACTTGAGTTCTAAACTAAAATGGTGATTGTGAACTGATTTTAACTCTTTTTTGAAATGGTTTTCACCAATGAGTTCCAAATACCTTGGATAATATTTTCAAGTAGAATTTTTTGGATTCAAACCTCATTTTTAGAATTGGATTTTTGAATTGATTTGATCCATTTTGCAAATGTATGAATTGGGTGTTGTTATTTCCAGAATCTTATTGTGATTACTTGATTGAACTAGATTGTGTGGCTTTGAACGTTGTTCGAAAAGAGAGGACTCAAGTCTTGGATTGACTATTTAATTGAATTGAGGCAAGTAATCTCCTAAACCTTGTAAATCTAGTTGAATCGTGTATTTCCCTTCATTGTGTGTGTTGGAGAGTAATGGGAATGACGTGAGTGGTTCATTGTTCCACTTGATTAATCTTTATGAATAAAAAGGGGACTAATGAAAAGGCAACGTGTTGATCATATTTTGTGAATTTGCCTTATTGTGGGCCCTAATGTATTGATTGATGAAATACTTTGATGGCATTATTGTGGACTTGAATTGCTTGAGTTATTGTCTCTTTCTTGTGGTGTGAAATTATTTATTTGCATTAATTTCTGTGCACTGTGATGAGACATATGATAGTTATTGATGCCGAGGTCATATCCGGCAAGTGTTATTGATGCCGAGGTCATCATCTGCAAGTGTTATTAATACTGAGGTCATTTTCATAATGTGTTATTAATGTTGAGGTCATTTCTGAACAGTGCTATTAATGCCGAGGTCATTTCAAACAAATGTTATGGATATCAAGGTCATTATCGGTTAGTGTTATTGATGCCGAAGTCATTACCGGTGAGTTCATGAACTATGGGCGGCTCCCATGAGTTTCAATTGGTATTGTGTGTTATACCCCATTTTAACTCGCGTCAAATAGTGTACGACATTTTGGTGATTTCCAAATTATTAACTAACTAAAGAAGTCGCCACTTAATTATTTAAGGGTGAATTAGGACACCTAAATAATTAACTAAGTGATGCTAAAGTTGACTTCATTTTAAGGTCTACTAAACATAAGATTCTAAGTAAGGATTCTAGTTATCCTAAAGAGAAAGGATTAAGCATTCTTTAAGATTTGTTAAAAACGATTAACCGGCCAAACTTAAGTTAATTAATTTTAAAGAAATTCCCATTTATTTGATTAAAGAAAATAATAACATTTTGAAAAAAAGTTTTTTCTTAAAAATCCACGAACTTAAAGCTCTTTGCACATTTTTTATCAAAAGTTTTCTAGTGAAAAGATTATGCCAAGTCACTTAAACGACCTAAGCATAGTTAAAACATTCTAAACTTTTTAAAAGCTCTTTTGCATTGTAGAATAGTAAAAACTTAAAAGAAATGATAGTAATTTGTTTAAATCAAGTTGCTGATTCATAATCCAAAAAAAAACACATTTGCTTCCTTTTGAAAATGTTTCAGAAAAAAATGAATTCAGAACAAAACATTTTTATTTGGTCTTTTTAGAAAGACACTGCCAAGTCTTTAACAAAACTTTTTTTTTTTAAAACTTTAAGAATGGCTCAAATGGTGCAATTAACAAGTTTAAAAAGTATGTCAAATGAAAACTAAAATAACTACTCTATTGTTGATTAAAGATTAACCCCAAAAATAGCAACAAACAAAGAGGAAAAAATTCCACAAGATACAGTTCATCAAAAGTTAAGAAAAAGTAAATAGAATAACGACTAAAAATAGAGTAGTTTTCCAGATTTCATGGCTGCCTTTGCCATTCAGTTCAGATGAGTTTCAAGGAGGCGCGAGGCGAGGCACATAGTAAAAGAGAGGATGCACGCTCTCAAAATCTATCGACGGCAAGAGGCTATATCATAGTGAGAGTCTTTCAAAGAGACTCCATTTTGCTCTCGAAATGTACATGTAAATAAAGAGAATAAGAAGAGATTAGTAAAGCAAACCGACCTTAAGCTATATGAAAAGCTATAGAACAAATATGCTATTCAAAATTCAAAAACATGTATATGTCGAACAAACTCAAAGAAACCAACACATCTTTAAAGCACAAAAAAAAAGAAAATAAAGCCCAAATCTCTTCATATTTAAGCTACAAGAAAATGCTCAAACACATCAGTAACTATAAGAAAATCAAACAATTTTTTTTTTGAGATTTTACACATGCCAATGTTTAAACTTTGGAAGACTTATACACATATATATGTATGGTAACAAAATCAGAGAGAAATTCCAAAACTCATATTTATGGGTATAGAAATATAGAGTGCAAAGCTAAAAGGGGTGTATTTAGATCCATGGCCATTTTTTACATTTTTATCAGAAGCATAGGGACAAAAAAAATAAAATAAAAAAGTATAAACTATTTCAAACCTTTTACAGAATAAAGGCCTCAGATGATTTTAACCTATAACAAAATTGATTCAAATGGATAATTATTTACAGATCAAAATCATTCCTTAAGTTTCATGATGTCTAAAACAAGAGGAGAAACAGATTCAATTCTCAAAGAAGACGCAAATAATCAGTATAGCTAAAATAAGCAAAAACCACTCTTGACACATAAATTTCTCAAGTATACATAGCATTTTAATCACAGTGACAAAACAGAGATAAAAGGGGCGAGTATTACCTATTGCGAGGCAGTGCACGGGGTCTTGCGATCTTGAATCCCAAACTCACTATTTCACAAGAAAAACGAGCAAAGAGGACAACCTTTGCTAAAGCTAAAACGTGTATGAAAGTGCTCAAACGCTAGATTACTATGACTTCCGATTTTTTTTCTTTTGTGTGAGTGTTCAAGATTGTTCTTTTATGAAGAGATAAGGTATTATATATAGGAGAAAGAGGCTGAGATTTTTGGGCGGGATAAGCTAGATTTTTAAAAATCCGGTCAAACTCTTTTGGGATCAAAACATTGGGGGATTTTGGATGAACTCGTAGACCTTCACGTGGTTTGAATCATAGCTTTCTCAAAATGTCTGGATCTTCTCTGATCATTGCAGATTTGCCGCGTCTTGAAGCATAAAATAAAAAGGATGGAAGGGTGTTTGAGACACGTTAAGATAAACGTGCAAAAAGACGAAAGTTGCACTAAAAGGGATGAATGAATTCTCCCATGGTTGAAAAGGGAGTTAGAAATTTTGCTCAAAGAAGACAGAGGGGAGAGCGGCTGATAAGTTTATGATATGCCCTAATTCTAAAAGGGGCTTTCACATTTGGGCTTATTTTGGACAGTTTTGTCATAGAATAAAGGGCTGAAAAGTTTTGGTCTGATTTGAGGCTTCGGGCCGAATTTTATTGGGCTTTTCTCCTCTTCTTTTAAATTATTTTGGGCTATTAAATTAATAACCAATACTATATATATTGTAAGATGACAATTGATAATTTATAAAATCAAAATATCACTATTACGACTCTACGCTAATATAAATAGATACAAAAATATGACCTTATAATTAGTCTAATAAGTGCGAAACTTGAAATAAGATGACGACAATCGATTATAAAAAAAAAAGGTAAAAAGTGATAATATAATTTTAATAATAAAACATACAATTTTAGTAGTAATTATAGAATTATGATATAACGATAACAATAGTAATGATAAATAGTCATAGTAGTATGAATAGTTGTGAAAAAAAGATAATTTTATATGTTATTAAATTAGAAACTCAAAAATAATGAATTAGAAGAAAGGAGGGTCAAAATTGGGTGTCAACAGCTTGTCCCTCTTTGACAAGAGACGATGTAAGAGTTTTTGGGCTAAGAAGTTGACTATTATCCCATTTTGCCCCGACCAACAAATACGACCTTGGGAGAATATGAGACGATATGAACATTGAATAACTGATGAGGTAGAGGATTTTGGGAACAAGGTAGTCGCAAGCTTACAAAAGTTGCCGCAGTGTTGAATTATGATGTTACTTGGTATTGTGATCGAGGAGAGTATTTGAGAGTGGAGTCGAGCAGAGTTCGAGGTGGACCTTTGACCTTTGTTGGAAAGCTGAACTTTCTCAACAAATTGCCCCAGTTCACTGCTTAGATAAAGTTCCACGTTGTGCTAACGCTCCTGCAGAACTCAAACTTGACAAAACAAATAGTAAATAATATTAAATATAAAGCAAGGTGCAATAAACACATGAAAATAACACCTCCTGGGTGTGAATCTATGAAAATGCAGCCTTGCAAGCCGAAATGATTTAATGAGATGAAATCTTTAGCACAATTTATGAAAATGGGGTTTAAGGCCAATGATTCATGAAAATGGTGCTTTTCAGCGATGATTAATGAAAATGAGGCCTTAACCCAAATATCTTATGACGATGAAGCTTTAGCCAAATGAATTATAAAGATGAGGCTTTTTAAGCTGATGATTTATGAAAATGAAGTATTTGAAGACGATAAATTCTCGTAAAGAGTTCGTGTAGCATATTTGAAAGCATCTGTGCAGTCAACTAAAATCATTTGTGTAATGAATTTAAAGCATTTTGCAATGCATTAGAAAGCAACTGAAAGCCATGTAGAATTCTTTTTAAATACTTGAAAGCATTTGTGCAGTGCATTTGAAAATATGCATTTGTGTGAAACATATGAAAGCATTTGTGAGGTGCATTTGAAAATATCTAACAGCATTTGTGCAGTGCGTTTAAAAATATTCGAAAGCATTTATGCAGAACATCTGAAAGCATTTGTGTGGTGCATTTGGAAATATCTGAAAGCATTTGTGCAGTGCGTTTGAAAATATCTGAAAGCATTTGTGCAGTGCCTTTAAGAATGTTTATGCAGAGCAAAATCATATGCAATGTGTTATAAAATATTTGTGAATCAACACATATGAAACTTTTGCAAAGCTTCACTTATAAGTTTTCGACTCATTAATTTATATGTAAGTATTTCAAACCACTCGACATATAGTCCTTTCGATGCTATAGCCGTTATTGACTTCTTAGTTCCTGCTAATCCTGACAAGCCTGCACTCAAAGAAAAATTATAAGTTTTGGGGGAAGGTTGATTCGCGTTGACTTTGAAGGTCTGGCTCTTCATACTACTTTCTTCCAGCTTTGCTTGGACTTGTAACCTTCGTCTATTCTAAATCTTGGTTAATAAATGACAAGAAAATACCTGATTAAAATCGTATTTTTTTTTAAAAAAATAATAAATAAATAATAATAATAATAAGATAAACAATATATATAGCAATAAAGAATTTCTGTCAAACTTCAGATTTTGACATATCATGAAACAAAGCGAACGTCCTTTATCTGAAGTCCTTCTTTCGGGTGATTTGATTGACCATATACTCTTCAATCTCTTGATATCTTCTTGCAACGACGCCCTTAAAAATTGTCCCAGTTTGTGGCGGAAGAGATATGTTGTTCTTTGGTCACGATGATACTGAACTTTCTATAAGATGACTACTATTCTATCAATGGCACCGAACCAAACATAATCTATGGATACATTAAAAAATGAAATGAAGGGGCCGAACCCTCCTCGGGTTGCCTACGTATCCAAACGGAATCAAGCCATACGTAGTTCGTTACATACAAAATAAAGGGAAATTGAAGTTTTCTAATAAAGTGACCCAAGCCAATGTAGGCCGCCTATGTATCCCACCAAGGGCATTAGGTCAAAACGTAGTTCAGATTATATCAAAAGGAAGTTTAGCAAAATTCTACTAAGAGACCAAACCCTATATGGATTTCCTACGTATCCCGCCAAGGGAATCAGGTCAAAACGTAGTTTTCAATACATGACAAAAAACATTACATGAAAAATAGAAACTTCTAGATGTTGTATCTCTTAACCGCATCTGCATTGATGGCTTTCGTCCAAATCTTACCATCCATTTCTGCTAGAATCAAAGCTCCTCCAGTCAGTACTCGATGAACCATGTAAGGTCCTTGCCAGTTAGGTTTCCTTTGGCCTCATCTCGGTGCGAGAATATTCGCTTCAATACCAACTGTCCCGGTTTGAACTGTCTCAGTCTTACCTTCTTGTTGAAAGCTTTGGCCATTCTATGTTGATAAAGTTGCCCGTGACAAACTGCATTCATTCTCTTTTCATCAATGAGCATCAACTATTCATACCAATTTTGTGTCCATTTGGCATCACTCAACTCAGCTTCTTGGATAATCCTCAGAGATGGTATCTTTACTTCCATTGGTAACACTGCTTCTGTTCCATATACCAAAAGATAAGGTGTTGCCCCAGTCGAAGTCCTAATAGTGGTGCGGTAGCCAAGAAGGGCAAATGGCAAATTATCATGCCAATGTTTGTAGTTATTGATCATCTTCTGCAATATCCTCTTGATATTTTTATTGGCTGCCTCAACTGCTCCATTCATCCGAGGTTGATAAGGAGTGGAATTGTGGTGAATAATTTTGAACTTTTCACATATCTCATGCATCAAACCACTATTGAGGTTAGCTCTATTATCTGTTATAATTGACTCAGGGATTCCAAATCTACAAATGATGTTATTGCGGACCAAATCTGTCCCCACCTTCTTTGTCACAGATTTGTATGGAGATGCTTCTACCCATTTTGTGAAGTAATCAATTGCTACCAGAATGAACCGGTGTCCATTTGATGCGGATGGCTCAATTGGACCAATGACATCATGCCCCAAGCTGCAAACGGCCAAGGAGAACTTGTCACATTGAGCTAATTTGGTGGAACCCGAATCAAATCACCATGAATCTGACATCGATGACACTTCCTCACAAAATGAATGCAATCCATTTCCATGGTCATCCAAAAATATCCAGCTCGCAGGATCTTCTTTGCCAAAGTAAAACCATTCATGTGTGGCCCACATGTACCCCTCATGTATCTCTTCGATCAACTTGCTCGCCTCTTTGGAGCCAACACACCTTAATAATCCCAAATCTAGAGTCCTCTTTTAAAAGATTTCTCCACATAGGAAAAAGTGATTTGCGAGTCTTCAAAGTGTCCTCTTTTGAACATTGTTTATGCCTTCTGGATAGTCTCCTTCCTCGAGATACCTCTTAATGTCGTAGTACCAAGGTTCTCCATCTGGTTCTTCATCTACATGAAATAATAGGCTGGTTGATCCTGCACATTGGTCTTGATTGGATCTATGTAATTCTTGTATGGATGTTGAATCGTAGAAGCCAGGGTTGCCAAAGCATCTGCAAACTCGTTTTGAGCTCGAGGAATATGCTTGAATTCTATCTTGACAAATTTCTTTCACAATTCTTTCATGCATTGCAGATATGGGAGTATTTTCACATTTTTGGTGCTCCATTCGCCTCGTACATGATGAATCAATAAGTACGAATCACCTATAACCAACAATTCTTGTATGTTCATATCAACATCCATTTTGAGCCAAGAACACAAGCCTCGTATTTTGCCATATTGTTGGTGCATAGGAATCTGAACTTCGTTGAGATAGGATAATGCTGGCCTGATTCTGAAACTAGCACCGCTCCAGCACCGACTCCTTTGGAGTTTGCAGCAGAATCAAAAAACATTCTCCATCCTAGATATTCTTCTGATATATCCTTTCCAATTAACAAAACGTCTTCATCGGGAAAATAAGTTTTGAGAGGCTTGTATTCTTCATCCACAGGGTTTTCA
Source organism: Solanum appendiculatum (assembly GCA_018342035.1). Taxonomy (NCBI): domain Eukaryota; kingdom Viridiplantae; phylum Streptophyta; class Magnoliopsida; order Solanales; family Solanaceae; genus Solanum; species Solanum appendiculatum. The sequence continues at coordinate 378,022 of JAGDQO010001406.1, read as the reverse complement.
GTGAGATGATCAGCTAGCGCTTGTCCCTTGATTGCCTTCTGAGTGACATAAACAATGTCGAATTCACATAGCAAAATTTGCCACTTCGCCAGTCTTCCGGTAGGAATAGGCTTCTGAAAGATATACTTGAGCGGATCCATCCTTGAGATGAGAAAAGTGATATATGCACATAAGTAATGTCTTAACTTTTGTGCAACCCAAGTCAAAGCACAACAAGTGCACTCCAATAAAGTATACCGAGCTTCATAAGGAGTGAACTTTTTGCTCAAGTAATATATAGCTTGCTCCTTCTTTCCAGTTTCATCATGTTATCCCAAAACGCATCCAAATGCATTATCAGACACGGACAAATACAACAACAATGGTCTTCCAGGTTCTGGGGGCACTAAGACCGGTGGACCGGATAAATACTCTTTGATTATGTCAAAAGCTTGTTGGCAATCCTCCGTCCATTTGGTAGCAACATCTTTCTTCAACAACTTGAAGATCGACTCACAAATTACAGTTGATTGGGCAATAAATTGACTAATGTAATTGAGACAACCAAGAAAGCTCATTACATCCTTTCGACTCTTTGGAGGAGGCAATTCTTGAATAGCCTTTATCTTTGAAGGATCCAATTCTATCCCCTTCCTACTCACGATGAAACCCAAAAACTTTCCGGTAGGGACACCAAATGCACACTTTGTAGGATTCAATTTCAGATTATATTGCCTTAATCTGTCAAAGAACTTCTTTAAATCTGATATATGATCTGAGCTCTTCCGCTACTTGATAATGACATCATCCACATAAACTTCAAACTCCTTATGGATCATGTCATGAAATATGGTAGTCATAGCTCTCACATATGTTGCCCCTGTATTCTTCAGTCCAAAAGGCATTACCCGATAACAATATACTCCCCAAGGCGTGATGAATGATGTTTTCTCTGCGTCTTCTTCATCCATTAGAATTTGATGATATCCTGCAAAGCAATCAACATATGACTGCAACTCATGCTTTGCGCAATTATCAATAAGTATGTGAATTTTTGGGAGAGGAAAATCATCTTTCGGGCTAGCCTTGTTAAGATCTCGGTAATCTACACATACTCTGATTTTCCCATCCTTCTTTGGCACTGGTACTATATTGGCCAACCATGTAGGATACTTGGTGACTCGGTTGACGTTGGCATCAAATTGCTTGGAGAGTTCTTCCTTCACTTTTAGGCTCAAATCAGGTTTGATCTTTCTTGGCTTTTGCTTTACTGGAGGGCAAGAGGAATCGATGGGCAACTTGTGTGAAGAAATGTCCGTGCTTAGACCCAACATATCATCATAAGACCGTGCGAACACATCCATATAATGTCTCAAAAGATCAATAAGTTCTTTTCTTTGAGACGGAGTTAAATGGACACTAATTCTTGTTTCCCTCACTAATTCCAAATCTCCCAAATTTATCATCTCAGTTTCATCCAAATTTGGCTTTTCTTTATTCTCAAAGTGTTCAAAATCCTTAGACAACTCTTCAGGCTACACATCTTCTTCATATTCTGTAAAAGTTTGTTCACTATTCAAGATTTGTTCGCTTGTTTCATTACATGTCACATTCTCAGCGTTGACAGATTTATTAGTTTGCTTGCTGAAAGAGAGAAGAAAAATAAAATAAAATTAACAAATAATGACAAATTTTGAAATTCAAAGCAGAAAAACATAATTTAGATTTGGCATTTAAGCTCTCAAAAGGTGGAGGCAAAACACATCAAATTCATAAACATGATTCAGGCCTCAATTTGAATCATGTTGTTTTGTTAATTCTAACACAATAATCTACCAAGATTCCCGGAGAGCCGGGGATGGGTTCAAGCCCAATTATCCAAAGCATCTCCTGGCTTGGCATCCCATATGGTTGGGGTCTCGGTGCAGTCTTCCAAAATCACATTGCATTCAACTTCTTCAATGAACATGTTTTTGAGTGCTTCAACGAGGTTATCTTCAGCAACTCCCTTTGATTCTTATGCAATGAACGCCTTGGAAAATGACCGATTCAAAAGTGGAATAGGCCGTGGTAAGGGAATGTCACTTTTCCATTTGAGATTAGCCGATAAGACTTCTTCAGGAGTAGGCTCATATCCAAGACCAAAGGTGTATTTCTAACCAGGCAATTGAATTGGTTCCAGTATTCCATCCAATTTCTCTCCAAGAGCTTGACCGTGGCAATTGTATCCTTTCAACTTGAGTAGCACACATAATTTCCCTAGTATGGAATATGGACCCATCCAACTCTTCCATACTTTCAATAAAAGGGACTGAATTTTCAGGATATATCGAGTTATTACCTTCTCCATGAACAACAATTTCCTGATGGTTCCAAACGAATTTCAAAGACTGGTGTAGAGTAGAAGGGACCGCACCAACCATATGAATCCATGGCCTTCCAAGTAATAAATTGTAACTAGTAGATATGTCCAACACTTGGAATTCTACAATGAATTCCACGGGTCCAATTTGCAATGGCAGATCAATTTCTCTAATGACTCCTCTCTGTGTCTCATCAAAACCTCTAACCCTTACATGACTTTCACGAATCTTTCCAATGTCAATTCCCAAAGCTCGAAGGGTAGTGAAAGGACATATGTTAAAAGCTGAACCATTATCAATCAAAACTTTAGAAATAAACTTATCCCTACATCTGACGGTAATGTTCAATGCTTTGTTATGTCCCAGGCCTTCGGGTAGCAATTCATCTTCATGAAAGGAGACTTTATTAGCTTCCAAAACTTGCCCTACCATGGCTGAAAAATTCTCACTAGTGGTTTCGGCTGGAACATAAGCTTCACTTAGAACCTTCACCAAAGCGCTCCTATGAGTTGCATAATTCATCAGTAAGGCCATTAAGGAAATTTGAGCAGGAGTTTTCTTCAATTGTTCAACAACCGAATACACCTTAGTTGGCATCTTCCTCCAAAAATTCTCCACTTCAGCCTCGGTCACAACTTTTTTTTGGTTATTTTTCTTATTTGATCCTCCTCGTGCAACTTCTTCAGGGGGCATAACAACGCCCAGGTCTTGTCATTCATGCAGCAACAATTTCTACAGCTATCTTTCCTTTTCCTTTGTCCCTTGCATCAGTCGAGTAATCCCAAGGAACTGCTTTGGTGTCAAAAGGAGATGGCTGAGCGACCAGGGCCGTGATCTTAGGCTTAGGAAGAAGAAATTTCACTTCAATCGGTGCTTGTGTTTGGACTGTGATTATGGGAGCAATAAAGGCCAATGTCTCAACATTCTTCTCCACTTTGATCGGTACTATGTTCCTTTCTAGATTGCACTCTTCATCAATGGTGATCATGTTCACATTAACATTGCCATGGTTTGGCAGCGGGTTGTTGCTTACATTAGGGGCAATACCTTTGAGTTGAATGACTCCTTCTTTGATCAATGCCTCAATCTTATCTTTGAGAGTAAGGCAATTTTCGATATCATGTCCAGCAGCTCCAGAGTGATATGCACAATGTTTGGTCTCTTCATACCATCCAGGAAGGGGATTGGGAATTCGTCCTTGGATTGGTTGGAGTACTCCTGCGGTTCTCAATAGTTCGTATAGTTGGGCTAAAAGTTCGGCTAGAGGTGTATAGGTTTTGGCTGGTCTTTTCTCAAAGTTTGGGCGGGGTCTTGGTGCATTTGATGGACGGTTTTGTGGTTGGTAGTGGGATTGGGATGGATATGCAGGTTGATATCATGGTGGATTTGGATAGGCAGGTGCTCTGGGTGGATAATATATTGATTGGGTGGTGTAAACTGGGTAAAAGACGGGTAAATGTTGGTAAGATGGTTGAGGAATCTGAGCATACTGACTATAGTATGAAGGTTGGGGTAACGAATTTTGATAGGTTAACATTTGGTTTGGCCTACATTCCTGGATGGTCATGAAGCAGACACCCCGTCTTTTTTTTTCTTGAGGGCCCCTCCAATTGAATCTGACTGAATTGCCTTACTTGTTGCTTGTAATGCTGCCAAATTAGTGATTCTTCCAGTTTTAATACCTTCTTCAATGAATTCTCCCATCCTAAAAACCTCAAAGAACTTTTTTCCTACTACGCTTATCATCTTTTCATAGTACGTTGCATCATTTTGAGATTGTATAAAAAAGAGGTCATCTCGCTTTCTGCCATCGGAGGTTGAACTTTTGTGGCGTCTGCTCTCCATCGCATGGCATACTCCCTAAAAGACTCTATTGACTTCTTTTCCAACTTCAACAAGTAGAACCTATCTGGTATAGCCTCAGTGTTAAACTTGAATCTATCCATGAATTCTTGCGCTATCACACCCCAACTATGCCATTTCTGTGGATCCCGACTTGTGTACCAATCAACGGCTTCTCCAGTTAGACTCCTTATAAACAACTTCATTCTAATGGCCTTGTCTTTCCCCACTCCAACTAGCTTGTCACAATATGACCTTAAATGAGCTCGAGGATTTCCCTTCTCATCAAACATATCAAATTTTGGTACCTTATACCCTGCAGGCAGCTCAACATCGTGATGAACACATAAATCCTCATACTCAAGACCTTCACACCCTTTGTGGACTTGGATACTTTTGAATGCTTCTTTCAAATTATGAATTTCCCTTGCTACACTATCATCTGTTTTTGACCTTGCTTCTTTCTCTATCTCATCATATGGATCAACTTCCGGCATTGTTGGCATTGGGGTAATGAAAGGTTGAGCTTCCACTTCATATACTTGAGGCACATATTGCATGTTAGGGATTACAGTGTGTGCTGCCGGTATATGATGGGTCCATTAGTGTTTTTGAGTGAGCGAGGCGGTTTGGGTGAGTGGGGTGGTTTGGGTGAGTGGGGTGGTTTGGGTCGGTGGGGTTTGGGTAAATGAGTTAGTTTGGATGACTAGAGTTTGGGTAAGTGAAGTTTGGGAAGCATATGGGGTAGTGAATAGTGAAGGATTGGTTTGTTGCGGATTATTTGGTGGAAAATTAGGTTGTTGAGGGTTGGTGGATTCTTTAGAAGCAGTTGGATTAGTCTTGTGAAGGGAAGGATTTGATGGAAAGTCTTGATGAGTGGGAGAGTCAACGGGTGGAAAATGAGGTGGCATAGTTGCATTTGTTCCATGCTTGGAAAGTGGTGTGTTCAGGGTGATGGACAAATTGGTGAGGTTTCGAAGTCGATCAATCTCACTTTGCATATTGGCCATCTTTTGCATCAGATTAGCAAAATGTTCATCATAAGGGATTGGATCCCTTCTTTTTGAAGCCTCGGGTTCGTCTCTTAGGACAGTGACAAGTCCCAAACCATTTTGATAAGATTCACTTGAATCAGCCATGTTTGTGGATGCACGTGCTTTTGATCTCTTAAAGTACGGGTGATCCGCCAGTTCGTAGCCAACGCAAATCAACCTTTAGGGGAATATAAATCAAAAGGAAATAAAACCTTCAAAATAAAAGAGAAATATTAGTATAAATTGGGTAATTGTTGTTTGAATAATATTAATAATTAGGCAAATAAAAGTAAAAAAGAAACGTGTATCAAGTAGCAAGTAAGCCACATAATAAAAGAAAAATTCAAAAGAAAATGCATTCTAATATGCATGGGACCTCTTTTATGCCAGAGGTTGGCCTAAATGTCAGGCATACGAGATTATGATAGATTGATCCAAGCCATTAATTTGTGACAACTCGAGTTTCGAATAAAAAAAGGGCCAAGTTTTCATTAAATTCCAAATAAAAGAGTACAACGAAGATAAAATAAACTAAAAATACATGAAAAGATGACATAACATAAAGACAATTCTAAGACTTGGCCTAAATCTTGTTCTCAATCACGCTGGTGGAGGAAGTGAAGATGATGCTCCAACGTCACTATGCCGTGTTCCCTCATTATTTAAATATTGCATTATATTTTCCATTTGTGCCCACATTTCAGAAGTAACTATTTTGGTTCCAAGGCGAGAATGTCTTATCCAAATCATCGTCCCAATATCCTCAAAGCCTTGCTCACCTTCTGGGCTTATGCAATCGCGATCTTCTCGAAACCATACCTGATATTCTAGAATTTCTCTTGCTGGCCCATCTCCTATGTCTATCGTGATAATATTGCTCCATTCATGAAGAATCTCTCTAGTTCTAGGGACTTCAAAATTTGGTCCAAAGGAAATTTCAGAAATTCACATGTTTGTTCGAAGAGGAATTACTTATGCTTGACCAGACTGTTGAAGCACACGTACCGGAGCATATGGCTGGAGACCTTTCAACCCAATAAGCTCGATATAGTAAAACCTTCTACATCTTATATAGGCAGTGGAACGTGAGAGTAATAGATATTTCCACTGGATTTGATCGCTAATGCGGGAAGCCAAAAACTTTCACCAATCATCAGTACCAGCCGGAGACACAAACCGTCTCAATCTGTATTAAAAACTGTCAACCTAATTTGTGTTACTAAAGCATATATCCGTCATGTTTGAACGTTGGTAAAAATGTTCCATCGCCCACATTTGTAAAAGGATATTCCAACCTTCAAAGAAGTTTGTGTCCCCTCTTTTACATTTTCCAAGAGCTCGGAATATTTCTGCTAAAATCATGGGAACCAAGGTGAGTTCTCTGCCATCAACTCCTTCAAACAGTACCCGAGCCACAGAACATATGCAAGTGCTAATTGTTCAAGAAAGAATTCTCTTGCACTTTTGTTCATTCGCAAGTTAGACGTCCTTTTGAGCGTCCATACCTTTCATATAAGTAATCCAAAGAAACCCAATTATGTTCAAAGCATTGAAGTTTCTTGTCATTATTCAATCCTAAGTAGAGAATAAATTTCTTCCCTGATTGACTGTGTGGAATAATTTGACCTCTTTCTTGATACTTCAAACTGGTGAAATAGCGGATTTCCTCCAATGTAGGTGTTAGTTCAAAGTATTTGAATGCGAACACAACACGATCTGGATCCCAAAATGGAATTAATGCCCTAATCACATGCTTGTCGGGGGAGATCTTGAATAGCATAGTGAGGCACCCCAATCTTCTTGCAATTGCTAGTTTTTCACTAGGATTGAAATTTTCCCACCATGTCTCCAATTTGTGCTGGATCCCCTCGACCATCCTAATTTTGGGAACTTGAGGGATTGAATCCATCCTACAATACATATCAAAGTAAAATAAAATAAAATAAAATGAACACATAATTTCCAAACTCACTATGTCAAAATTGGCTTGGATCCATCTATCATTATCACGTTGCACAAAACATGCTTATTGGTCGTTGGGTCGTGAAACCCGTTGACATAAGGGTGGATTTCTTAAATGTGGAGTCGATACGAAGGATCGGTCCACCTAAGGTGTATGCATGCATGACTTAAATCAGAAGGGCGACTTAGCTCTATCTTATGTTTTTTAAGATTTGGCTTACTAGACACAAAGTTCCCGAGTGGACAACTCGAGTGAGGAGGCTACGCGTCACACGGAAAAAGATCCGGACACCCCACGCATACGCCAACTCTCTTAACTTTTAGAATTTTGAAAGAAATTTGTGTGTGCGCAAAACAAACCTCGCTTGTACGTGTGATTGTGTGAATTTTCCAGAATTGGAGGAAATATAAGCGGAATGACAGTTTATAAAGTAGTAACAGATATACAATTTATATTAAATCAATGACAAATAGACAATTATATAAAGCAATAACAAATAGGCAATTTATATTACATAAGAATGATAAGTAAAGAATTATGCAATTAAAACAAAACAAACAATTAAAATGAATCAAGCAAATATTAAAAACTTAATTATTAACCTAAGTCTGTTATGGTTTAGAACCTAAAGGTCCCCAGTGAAGTCGCCAATATGTTATACCCCATTTTAACTCGCGTCAAATAGTGTACGACATTTTGGTGATTTCCAAATTATTAACTAACTTAAGAAGTCGCCACCTAATTATTTAAGGGTGAATTAGGACACCTAAATAATTAACTAAGTGATGCTAAAGCTGATTTCATTTTAAGGTCTACTAAACATAAGATTCTAAGTAAGGGTTCTAGTTATCCTAAAGAGAAGGGATTAAGCATTCTTTAATATTCGTTAAAAACGATTAACCGGCCAAACTTAAGTTAATTAATTTTTAAGAAATTCCCAATTATTTGATTAAAGAAAAAAATAAAATTTTGAAAACAAGTTTTTTAAAAAAATCCACAAACTTAAAGCTCTTTGCACATTTTTTATCAAAAGTTTTCTAGTGAAAAGATTAGGCCAAGTCACTTAAACGACCTATGCATAGTTAAAACATTCTAAACTTTTTAAAAGCTCTTTTGCATTGTAGAATAGTAAAAACTTAAAAAAAATGATAGTAATTTGTTTAAACCAAGTTGCTGATTCATAATCCAAAAAAAACACATTTGCTTTCTTTTGAAAATATTTCAGAAAAAAATGAATTCAGAACAAAACATTTTTATTTGGTCTTTTTAGAAAGACACTGCCAAGTCTTTAACCAAACCTTTTTTTTAAAAAAACTTTAAGAATGGCTCAAATGGTGCAATTAACAAGTTTAAAAAGTATGTCGAATGAAAACTAAAATAACTACTCTATTGTTGATTAAAGATTAACCCCAAAAATAGCAACAAACAAAGAGCAAAAGATTCCACAAGATACAGTTCATCAAAAGTTAAGAAAAAGTAAACAGAATAACGACTAAAAATAGAGTAATTTTCCAGATTTCATAGCTGCTTTTGCCATTCAGTTCGGATGAGTTTCAAGGAGGCGCGAGGCACATAGTAAAAGAGAGGATGCACGCTCTCAAAATCTATCGACGGCAAGAGGCTATATCATAGTGAGAGTCTTTCAAAGAGACTCCATTTTGCTCTCGAAATATACATGTAAATAAAGAGAATAAGAAGAGATTAGTAAAACAAACCGACCTTAAGCTATATGAAAAGCTATAGAACAAATATGCTATTCAAAATTCAAAAACATGTATATGTCGAACAAACTCAAAGCAACCAACACATCTTTAAAGCACAAAAAAAAAAGAAAATAAAGCCCAAATCTCTTCATATTTAAGCTACAAGAAAATGCTCAAACACATCAGTAACTATAAGGAAATCAAACAATTTTTTTTTTTGAGATTTTACACATGCCAATATTTAAACTTTGGAAGACTTATACACATATATATGTATGGTAACAAAATCAGAGAGAAATTCCAAAACTCATATTTATGGGTATAGAAATATAGAGTGCAAAGCTAAAAGGGGTGTATTTAGATCCATTGCCCTTTTTTACATTTTTATCAGAAGCATAAGGACAAAAAAAATAAAATAAAAAAGTATGAACTATATCAAACCTTTTACAGAATAAAGGCATCAGATGATTTTAACCTAAAATAAAATTGATTCAAATGGATAATTATTTACAAATCAAAATCATTCCTTAAGTTTCATGATGTCTAAAACGAGAGGAGAAACAGATTCAATTCTCAAATAAGACGCAAATAATCAGTATAGCTAAAATAAGAAAAAACCACTCTTGACACATAAATTTCTCAAGTATACATAGCATTTTAATCACAGTGACAAAACAGAGATAAAATGGGTGAGTATTACCTATTGCGAGGCAGTGAACGGGGTCTTGCGATCTTGAATCCTGAACTCACTATTTCACAAGAAAAACGAGCAAAGAGGACAACCTTTGCTAAAGCTAAAACGTGTATGAAAGTGCTCAAACGCTAGACTACTATGACTTCCGATTTTTTTCCGTGTGAGTGTTCGAGCTTGTTCTTTTTATGAATAGATAAGGTTGTATATATAGGAGAAGGAGGCTGAGATTTTTGGGCGGGATAACCTAGATTTTTTAAAATCCGGTCAAACTCTTTTGGAATCAAAATGTTGGGGGATTTTGGATGAACTCGTAGACCTTGACGTGGTTTGAGTCATAGCTTTCTCGAAATGTCTTGATCTTTTCTGATCTTTGCAGATTTGCCGCGTCTTGAAGCACAAAATAAAAAGGGTGGAAGGGTGTTTGAGACACGTTAAGATAAACGTGCAAAAAGACGAAAGTTGCACTAAAAGGGATGAATGAATTCTGCCATGGTTGAAAAGGGAGTTCGAAATTTTGCTCAAAGAAGACGGAGGGGAGAGCGGCTGATAAGTTTATGATATGCCCTAATTCTAAAAGGGGCTTTCACATTTGGGCTTATTTTTGGACAGTTTTGTCATAGAATAAAGGGCTGGAAAGTTTTGGTCTGATTTGAGGCTTTGGGCCGAATTTTGTTGGGCTTTTCTCCTCTTCTTTTAAAATTATTTTGGGCTTCTAAATTAATAACCAATACTATATATATTGTAAGATGACAATTGATAATTTATAAAATCAAAATATCGCTATTACGACTCTACGCTAATATAAAATAGATACAAAAATATGACCTTCTAATTAGTCTAATAAGTGCGAAACTTGAAATAAGATGACGACAATCGATTATAAAAAAAAGAAGGTAAAAAGTGTTAATATAATTTTAATAATAAAACATACAATTTTAGTAGTAATTATAGAATTGTGATATAACGATAACAATAGTAATGATAAATAGTCGTAGTAGTATGAATAGTTGTGAAACAAATAATAATTTGATATGTTATTAAATTAGAAACTCGAAAATAAAGAATTAGAAGAAAGGAGGGTCAAAATTGGGTGTCAACATTGTGTATGATAAATCTTTGAATTTTGTGTTCACTGTACTTGATTAATGTGTTTTGATGAACTTGATGATTGTAATTGATCTAGTTGACACTTGTGACTATCATATTTGATACTTGATAATAATTGAACTGTCACTATTGGACTGTGATTATGAGAACTTGTGAACTGTGTATTATGAATTGTTAGGTTGAGTTGATTTCTATGCAGTTTTTAGTTTGAGGATGTTCGGTTGGGATGAAAGGAGTACTCGTTTTCTAGCTAGTTTACCTTGTTTATTTGGTTTCTTGCTGAGTACCTTATTTTTTGGTACTCACCCCTTGCTTCTACATTTATGTAGGTTCCGAACCGACTACCGTGTGATTGCTCTTCATCTTTTCCCGAGGCTTTTGAAGGACTTTGAGAGGTAGCTGCTTGTCATCCCGACTGACTCTCTTGTTCTTATTTTATGCTTTGTTCTATTCTAGAATCAAAAACATTTAGACTTGTAATTATCTTTCATTTCTACACTTTATATAGTAGTGGCTTGTATATGTGACAACTGAGTTTTGGGGTTATAATAGAATAAATAAGTTTTCTATTCTTATTTTATTCTTTCTTTACTTTTCGTATTTCTTTCATTTCATTGGGTTGAGGCTCACTTGTCTTGGTGGGAATAGACAAGTGCCATCACGTCTATTTTTGGATTGTGACAATGGTATCAGAGCCTCAGGTTTATAAGTCTCACGTGTGTACAAGCTAAGTCTAAGTAGAATCTCGAGGATCGGTGCAAAAATATTTCTACTTATTTTTGAGAGGCTATAGACTATTAGAAAAATTTCTTTTTTTCATTCTTTCTTATCGTGCATGGTTACCTTCGCTAGTGCTGAGTTGTCGTGTGTTGTTCTGGTAGATATAGAGGACTAGAGTTCCTATTTCTAGTGGTAGATGGGAGGCAGTCCCCAAGGCAGTTTCTGAGCTAGGGGTAGAGGTAGGGCCCAGGCTAGAGATCGTGCTCGTAGAGTAGCACTAGCTAGAGGTCGTGCCCGTGGAGCGGCACCAGCTATAGGCAGAGCTAGAGAAGTCTTTCTTGAGCCACATGTTGAGGTTGTTGAGGATCAGGTTCTTCTCAGGTTTGGAGCTCCTTTGTTTCAAGAGGCTTTGTTGAGGATGCTGGGTGTGCTGGATAACTTCTCTTAGAGTGGTGAGATAGGTACACCACAGGGTTCTCATACGAGGCTAGGGGCGCAAACCCCAGGTCAGCATCAGGCTCTAGGTATTCATGATCAGGTGGGTCAGCCACCAGCTGTTGGTGCACAGATTTCTCCTGAGGTTATTCTGGCAATAACTGATCAACAGTGTTATATGAGGTTTCAGAAGATTAAACCACCCCGATTTCAGGGTGCAAGGATGCTCATGAGTTCTTGAGTTTGTGCCATGAGATGCTTGAGGCAGTAGGTATGGTGGATGCATGTGGTGTTCATTTTGTTGCACTTCATCTTCGTGGACTCGCTACAGAGTGGTGGAGGAATTGTGTGAGGTCTAGACTAGTGGGATCTCCTTTGGTAGAGTGGGATGCATTCTCTAGTGCTTTCCAGGACTGCTTCATTCCTTGGAGTGTGAGGGAGGAGAGTCATCAGTGGTTCAAAGACTTGAAACAAGGTAGTTTATCTGTGACCGAGTATGAGGCCCGTTTCTGTGAGCTATCAAGGCACGCCATGACTATTGTTCCCGATGAGGCAGAAAGAGTTAGTAGGTTTTTGAGATGTTCTTTCTCCATTAAGTCTTATGTGTTCAGAGTAGCCAGAGAGCTCTTCCTTCCTGTCCATTATGAGTACCACCAATGAGGTGGAGTTGATGGTTAGAGAGGAGCTTTGGGACCCCAAGAGGGCTTGATCGTCTGGTCAATTTTCTGGCACCTCATCTTGAGGTAGAGGTTCACATAGAGGTAGAAGATCCATTTAGTGTCGTGGACCTGTTCATGCATCTATGCCAGTAATTGAGAGTGGGAAGACATCCCGAGGATCCTATGGTTCTGGCCGACGTGGCCATAGTAGCTCATCTAGTTCGCAGCAACAGTCATCCACATCGAGATCCTATTTTGGATGTGGAGATCCAGGTCATATGATTTGGTAGTGTCCTATACAGACTCGCTCAGGATCCCAACATACTTATTCAGCTACTCCATCTAGAGATTTAGCACCTCCGGCTATGGGTTGAGGCAGAGGTCAGTCCATCAGAGGTGGCAGGACTTCTGGTAGGGGTACTACAACTCAACATAGTGGGGGTCAGGGTTCTACTCAGAAGAGTGGTGGTCGAGAGGGACAATGTTATGCTTTCTTAGGGAGGCTTGAGGCTGAGACTTATGATATTGTGATTACAGGTATCGTCTCGATTTGCCATCGACCTGCGTTTGTACTGTTTGATCCAGAGTCTACTTTCTCGTATGTGTCTACCTATTTTACTGCTGGATTTGATATGATGTCTGATAGCATGCATGTGCCTATTTATATTTCTACACCAATGGATGAGTTCTTAGTGGTAGATCGAGTGTATCGATCATGTGTTGTTTCTTTGGCTGGGTATGATACTTGGATAGACTTGATCATTCTGGGGATGGTAGACTTTGATGGTAGAGTTGAGTGGATAGGTGTTAGTGGTTTTTATCCTTGCAATGTTATCTCATTTATTCGAGCTTTGAGATTGATTGATAGAGGGTGTTTGTCTTATTTGGCCTTTATTCTGGATACTGTTGTTAAGCCACCTCCCATGGATTTTGTGCTTGTGGTTCGAGAGTTTTTGGATGTCTTTTTTACTGATATTTCATGTATTCCTCTGGATAGGGATATTGATTTTGCCTTTGACTTGGAGCTGGGAACCAAGCCCATCTCTATTCCTCCTTATCGTACGGCTCCAACTAAGTTGAAGGAATTAAATGATCATTTGCAGGACTTTTTGAGCAATGGATTCATTCGCCTTAGTGTTTCTCCGTGGGGTGCTCTTGTTTTGTTTGTGAGGTAGAAGGATGGTACCATGAGGATGTGTATTGACTATAGACAGTTGAACAAAGTGACAGTGAAGAACAAGTATCCTCTTCCTCGTATTGATGACTTATTTGATCAGCTTCAGGGACATCTTTGTTTATAAGATTGATTTGAAGTTCGACTACCATCAGCTGAAGATTAAGGAATTGGATATCCATAAAATAGCATTCAAGACTCGTTATGGGCACTATGAGTTTCTTGTGATGTCGTTTGATTTGACTAATGCTACTACAACATTCATGGAGTTGATGAATGGGGTATTCCGGCCTTATTTAGATTCTTTTGTGATAGTCTTCATAGATGACATCTTGGTGTACTCCAAGACTGAGGAGGACCATGATCGACATTTGAGAATTGTGCTCTAGAGTTTGAGGGAAGAGAAGTTAGATGCCAAGTTCTCGAAGTGCGAGTTTTGGCTTGATTTTGTTGCATTTCTGGGACACATGGTATTCAAGGAAGGTATTCGGATGGATCCAGCCAAGATTGAGGCAGTTAGAGGTTGGACCAGGCCTATTTCAGTTGTCGAGATTCAGAGTTTCGTGGGCTTAGTAGGTTATTATAAGCGGTTTATTCAGAGTTTCCCCACTATTACATCTCCTTTGACTAGATTGACTCGACAGAGTGTGAGCTTCTAGTGGTCTGATTAGTGTGAAGAGAGATTTCAAAAGCTCAAGACCTTGTTGACTTCAGCTCATGTTTTGACCCTACCCGAAGAGGGTGAGGACTTCACCGTTTATTATGATGCTTCTAGAGTCGGGTCGGGTGGTGTTCTGATGTAGAAGAGGAAAGTTATCGCCTATGCTTCTATACAGTTGAAGACCTACGAGAAGAACTACCCTACTCATGATTTAGAGTTGGCGGCTGTAGTCTTAGTGCTTAAGTTATGGCAACATTATCTATATGGGGTACATTGTGAGGTCTTCATTGACCATTGGAGTCTTCAATACATCTTTAGTAAAAGGGATATGAATTTGAGGCAGCGCAAATGGCTTGACCTATTGAAAGACTATGATATCACCATCATGTATCACCCAGGAAAGGCCAATGTGGTGGCCGATGCTTTGAGTAGGAATACTTCTAGTATGAGTAGTCTTACCGCTATCAGTTTTGAGGAGAGACCATTGGCTAGAGATGTTCAGAGGTTAGCCAACAGTGTTGTTCGATTATAGATTTTTGAGGAGACTAGTGATTTGATTGCTTTTATAGAGGCATGCTCTTCCTTGGTTGAACAGATTCGTGAGCACCAGTTTATGATGAGAAGTTGTGTTTCATTCGAGACAAAGTGTTGAGAGAAGAAGCCAAGGAGTCTATCATTGATTTTGTTGGTGTCTTGAGGATCGGAGGTAGGATTTGTGTGCCCCATGATGGGTGACTTGATTAGATTGATTCTTGAGGAAGCCCATTGTTCTCGATATTCTATTCATTCAAGAGCAGCGAAGATGTATCATGATCTGAGTCAGCATTACTGGTTGTGTGACATGAAGAGGGATACTGCAGACTTTGTGTCTAGAGGCTTGACTTGCCAACATGTCAAGTGTGAGCACTAACAGCCCGGAGGTATATCTCAAAGGATGCATATTCCTACTTGAAAGTGGGAACGAATCATTATGGACTTTGTTGTGGGTCTACCTACCACCTTGGGTGGTTATGATTCTATTTGGGTGGTTGTTGACAGGCTGACCAAGTCTGCTCATTTCATCCAGTTTGGGTGAAGTATACGACGGAGAAGCTAGCCCAACTTTATATCAGTCAAATTGTGCGACTACATGGAGTCCCTATTTTCATTGTCTTTGATCGAGGTTCTTTGTTCACTTCCCATTTCTGTAAGGTTTTAAAATATGAGTATAGTTTTCCACCCTCAGACTGATGGTCAGTCTGAGCGGACGATTCAAATATTGGAGGATTATTGTGTGATTGATTTTGGTGCTAGATGGGATCAACATTTTCCCTTAGCGGAGTTTGCCTGCAACAACAGTTAGCATTCCAGTATTTAGATGGCCCCATTTTAGGCGTTGTATGGAAGACGGTGTATATCTCCGATCAGTTGGTTTGATTCGGTTGAGATGGAATTTTTGGATACAAACTTGCTTAGAGATGTTGTGGAGCAGATCTGTGTGATTAGGGATAGATTGTTGACAACCTAGATCCGATAGAAGAGTTATGCATACCGAAGAGTTCGAGCCCTAGTGTTTATGAAGGGTGATCATGTTTGGCGTAGAGTGTCACCCATGTAGAGTGTAATGAGGTTCGGAAAGAAGGGCAAGTTTAGCCATAGATTCATTAGACCTTTTGAGATGTTGAGTCGGGTGGGAGAGGTGGCCTATAAGTTGGCCTGGCCACCTAGCTTGTCAGTTGTGCATCCTGTGTTTCATGTATCTATGTTTCGGAAGTACATGTCGGACGAGTCCCATATGCTTTCTCTTGATTTAGTTGTGCTAGGACCAGATTTGTGTTTTGAGGAGGAGCCTATAGCCATTTTGGATAGGCAGGTTCGAAAGCTTAGGAAAAAAGAGATTGCTTTAGTGAAGGTGCAGTGGAAGTACAGTTCAGTTGGTGAGGCAACTTGGGAGGCAGAGTTTGACATGCGTGCCAGATACCCTCAGATTTTTTAGGCTTCAAATACTTTCTTTTGCTTTATGTTCGAGAATGAACATGGTTGTTAGTGGTGAATAATGTAATGACACGATTGGTCATTTTTGAAAATTTTCATAAAATTACTATTTTACTCCTCTCGATATTTGTCCCGAGTCATTTTTGAATGAGTTTTGTTATTGATTTCAAGTTTTGAGTTAAAAGTTGTGAATTTAGAGAATTTTGGTTTTTGAAAGCCTAAAGTTGTTAAAAAGAAATTTTTGGTGTCTTTTAGAGTTTTGAGTATCGAAATGGAATTTCGTTGATTTTATCAGTCCCAGAATCTAGAAATTGGTCCATGAGAGTTTATAATTTCAGATTCGAAGTCTTTTTGAGGATTTGAGATCCTAAGTTGAAAATTGTGGAATTTTAGCTTTTGGGTTGACTTTGGTCAACATTCGGGGTTTGGATGCTCGGATTGGAATTCTGAGAGTTTCGTTGGGTGTGGGGGATAATTTTAGGCCTAAGTAAGATTTTGGTTGAATTTTTAGAGGTCCTGAGCTTGATTTAGCCTTTATAGGCGTTATGTTAGTTTTTTGTGACTTTTACGAATGTTAGGTCAAGGAGACCTCAAATTCGTATTTCGACGGTTCCATTGAGTTTGGAACGTCAAGTTTATTCAATTTGCATATATGGTTTGTGTGTACGAGATTCCAAATGAATCCCTAGAGTCCATTCGGTGTTTAGAGAGTTAGCTGATTTTCTTGTGCATGGAATCTGGTGTGTCGCATTCGCGAAGGGATGGTCACTTTTGCAACCTTTGCGAAAGCGAAGGTCTGATTGCAAAAGTGAAGGGCCAAATGGCCTGACCATAGCAATCACGAAGGGTGGGTCACTTACATGACCTTCGCAAAAGAGAAGGTCTGATCGTGAAAGCAAAGACCCCAACTTTAAGCGAACCCGTGTTCACAAAAACGACATCAGAGAGGGATTTATGCCTGTCATTTTCAGGGTTTTAGCTATATTTCTCCATTTGAGCTTTGTAAAATCCTTGGATGCGATTTTGCAGAGATTTCTTCAACTAAATCATTTGGGTAAGCTTTTGTTACCCTAAAACTTTATTTTCCTTATATCATTTATGGATTTTAACATCAAAACTTGAGATTTTGATTGGCGAATGACAAGGTTTTTCAAGAACTTGAGTTCTAAACTAAAATGGTGATTGTGAACTAATTTTAACTCCTTTTTAAATGGTTTTCACCAATGAGTTCCAAATGCCTTGGGTAGTGTTTTCAAGTAAAGATTTTTGGATTCAAACCTCATTTTTGGAATTGGATTTTTGAATTGATTTGACCCATTTTGCAAATGTATGAATTGGGTATTGTTATTTTCGGAATCTTATTGTGATTACTTGATTGAACTAGATTTTGTGACTTTTGACGTTGTTTGAAAAGGGAAGACTCAAGTCTTGGATTGACTATTTGATTGAATTGAGGCAAGTGATATACTAAACCTTGTAAATCTAGTAGAATCGTGTATTTCCCTTCATTGTGTGTGTTGGGGAGTAATGAGAATGAGGTGATGGGTTCATTGTTTCGCTTGATGAATCTTTATGAATAAAAAGGGAACTAATGAAAAGGCAATGATCATAATACTTTGTGAATTTGCCTTGTTGTGAGCTCTGTTGTGTTGATTGATGAAATACTTTGATGGCATTATTGTGGACATGAATTGGTTGAGTAATAGTCTCTTTCTTGTGGTGTGAAATTGCTTATTTACATTGATTTATGTGCATCGTGATGAGACATATGATGGTTATTGATGCCGAGATCATTTTTAGCAAGTGTTATTGATGCCGAGGTCCTTTTCGGCAAGTGTTATTGATGTCGAGGTCATTTTCGACGAGTGTTATGGATGCCGAGGTCATTATCGATGAGTGTCATTAATACCGAGGTCATTACCAGCGATTTCATGAACTATGGGCGGTTCTCATGAGTTCCGATTGATATTGTGTATGATAAATCTTGGAATTTTGTGTTCATTGTACTTGATTAATGTGCTTTGATGAACTTGATGCTTGTGATTGATCTAGTTGACACTTGTGACTGTCATATTTGATACTTGATAATTGTTGAATTGTGACTATTGGACTGTGATTATGAGAACTTGTGAACTATGTATTATGAATTGTTAGGTTGGGCTGATTTCTATGCAGGTTGTAGTTTGAAGAGGTTCGGTTGGGATGAAAGGAGTACTCATTTTCTAGATAGTTTGCCTCGTTTATTTGGTTGCTTGCTGAGTATCGTGTTGTTTGGTAGTCACCTCTTGCTTCTACACTTGTGTAGGTTCCGAGCCCGGTACAATGTGATTGCTATTCATCTTTTCCTGAGGCTTTTGAAGGACTTTGAGAGGTAGCTACTTGTCTTTCCGGCGGATTCTCTTGTTCCTATTTTATGCTTTGTTCTATTCTAGAATAAAAAACATTGAGACTTGTAATTATCTTTCATTTTCATACTTTATATAGTAGTGGCTTGTACACGTGACAACTAAGTTTTGGGATTATAATAGAACGAATGAGTTTTCCATTCATATGTTATTCTATTGTTTTACTTTCCGTATTTCTTTCGTTTTGTTGGGTTGAGGCTGACTTGTCTTGGTGGAAATAGACAGGTGCCATCACGTCCATTTTTGGGCCGTGACATAAATGCTCTAACTCCAAGATTAATATCTGCAAAGAAAAGTCATCAAATAGTTAAATCTGCTTTTAGGCAATCAAACAGTCAGTTTGAAATTCTGAATTCAATATGCTTAAAGAATCCATACGCTTTATCTTTGGTGGTCAAACATTATGACCAAGTTTGTGATGTTTAGACAAACTTCCTCAACAACTACATTTTTAACCTTTTATTTTGTTGTTATTCAACAGTTTAGCATGTTCCAGAATTAAAAGATTAGATGAACTTCCTCAACAACTACATTCTTTAAGATAAACCTACATGATGTGAACTTTCAGCAAATGGCTACGACTCATCCTTTAAATGAAAAGCAACAAGCCGCTTGCACAAGATAGACATAGGATCTAGATTTGATATCTTTATTAATGGTCAAATATTCTAAATTTGCATGACAACTACATTAGCTTGAGGTCTCCATAATAGTCTGAAGAGTCAGAACTTTCATGCCCTGAGCCTACATTCTAGACGTGATTGGCACTTGGAACTATTTTTATCCCAAACAAATCCTTGGCATGTCTTACTGCTGAACTGAAGACTGAATAAATATGAGAAAGCTATTTAAAGGATGGACATGCAATTGTTGTAGAAAATAACTTCAAGCATTTATAAGTAATAAATCTTAAATAAGAGAAGTTGATGAAACAATTGATAATAAGACTCAACTAAGTCATCTATCAAGCCTCTAACATACTGATGATAAGTTATAGGAATAAGACCCCAGGCTACCTAAATACTCTACTAATACCATCTAATAACTATTTATACTCTGGATAAACTGAAGCCTTCCAAAAGTAAGGAGGCCTCACAAAAGCTTGATAAAAGTGACATCCTAGTGATGCGACTGCTATCGATCCTAAGTACCTGAAAATATGTATCATGAAATGATGTAGCGTTGAATGATGTGAGCACATGAAATTTACGGTACGTAAAGTAGTTACATGAAATAAATGGTTAAAATTGAACATACTAAGCTGCATGAATAACATTGAATATAGACTGAAACAAAGTCAATTGAATAGTAAAACATGCATGTGTGCTTTAACAATAAAATTTTAAAACTGATACTTAAAATAATATAATTTTACTTTTCTTGGAAAGTTTCTTACAACCGACATGAACCATATGAGCAAGATGGAGTCCAACAGTTAACCTAGTTGGGAGGGTTTTCCTATATCTTGCCAAGGTATAGAACATGTCTGTCTAATATGGATCCACTAATTGAGCCTCAAATGAATAAAGGAGTTGACTGACTAATGGCATGCTCAAACTCTATGGTGCCACATAGCTATGCGTAGGGATGAAAATTGGGCGGTGTGGGGTGGTTTTAGTCAAACCCACAAAATTCTCAACCCAACCCAACCCAACCCGCCCCGCCCTACATGTTTTTTATTTCTATTTTTAATCCACTATGCTCCGCCCCGCCCCACTTAAGTTATTACTTCTACATATATAATGTTATTGTCATTAAATTCTTGGCCGATATTACATATCAACATGGAATGTCGAATTTGAAGTCTAAACTAATTTTATTAGAATATCATAAAATTTATTGAACTAACAGAGCTAATAATAATTTTACATGAACAAATTAAAGGAAAGAGTGAATTTTGCACGTACATTATGTTGAAAGCAAAAGTTGATTTCCTTTTCCTGTGACCTCTGTTTTGTATCAAACAAGTGTTTGCTTATCACTCTGTTTAATATGTTTTTTTTTAAAAAAGAAAACCTTTTTCCTAAAAGTTTTAAACTTCACCTGGACACCAATTTGTAGAATAATTTCAAAGTGTCACCCATATTTAGATGCATTAATCTTTTCCTAATTTTTTTGGTAAGTGAAATATAAAATGATATAGCTAAGAAAACTTCTATGTTATTTGAGATTTTTATCAAGCAAGAAGTACTAGAACACAAGAAGGGAGGACACCCGCACCAGCATAATTTTAAAAAAATTAATGCTTTGACCCGCCTCGCTCTGCCCCGCACTCACTTAGACACTGCCTTGCCCCGCCCCACATAATCTTAAACCTGCCCCATACCTGCCCTGCACCTCCCCATTGCCATTTCTAGCTCTGCGACTTAGATTTTTAAAGTTATTTCTTCTCGGTGCTAAATAATCCTCCCAAAATAATCTATATATGCTCATAATATATCATAATAACTATAACTCAAATAATATTGTTAGTCTTTGCTCAAATCTGAAAATTTGTAATGCTTGGTGAGACTATGCTCACCACTATGAACTATCCGAAACATAATGATGTTTTGAGATCTTATCATTGATGACAAATCGAAAATCATATTGCATACACAATGATGACAAATCTAGATGTCATACTGCTTAAGTATTGATGGCATACCCGACTGTCATACTAATCATGAATTGAATACTTAATAGACTAGTAGTAAACATTCGTAATGCATCTTACAAGAACTTTTTTTGAAACATAATGTTTAAAATAGGTATAAAAAAATTCCATGAAAATATACTTTAATGAAATACTTTCTTGAAATAATGCACTTGAAGTTTAAAGATAATAATACTTTTTTTTGAAATACTTTTTGAAAATCTTGAACATACTTTATACATGAAAATAATGTGTATAAAATACTACGAGAAGATTTTCAAATAACTTTATATAGAAAGGGATCCATGTGGTACAATAAGTATGAAACATTTCAAAGATCATTAGTGATATGAATTATGAAGTACCATATTTTTTTATAATAAAATCAAGAATAAACCATAGGAGATAGAGGAAATTCAAAACTATACACTTTGGGGTAAAAATCCTATCTTTGATCTTACTAACTGAAATTATATATGTAGGGCATGAGGAAGAACTTAGTTTCTCACTATGACAACCTTACATACCTTAAACTCTCCACAACTCTTGATGAAGAATCCTAGCTTGAAGAAGAACGATCAAGAAATCCTTTTATTAGATTCTTGAATTAGTTATTTGAAAATCTTATGTCAAGGTGTTAAGATTTATATTAATGATTCATGATTAGATAATGTAATTTGATTTGGAAAGCTTGAAATCTTTGGAGAAGGACCTACCTTGATGAAGAACCTTGAAAGAGAACCCTAACTTTGTGTTTTCTTGAGAGTTCTTGAGCGGTGAAGTTTAGGAAGAGAATGAGAGAATTTTAATAATGAAAACTGGTTTTCTAGCCCTTCTAAGACATTTTAAGGTCATTTAAATAACCCCCAAAGGGATTAGGATAAAATAACTTCATTTAAAAAAAGATAGGCAGAATCTCATGCTCACAGACACGAGTGACAGCCTCATCTGATGGACCATCGCTCGTGTGATGGGCCGTCAGTCTGGCCGTTGATTTTTCATCTCTTGTAAAATGATCACTACTTTTGACTTGGACTTCGGATTGACGAGAGGTTAGGGTCGTTGGAAAGAAGATTCAAAGACCTTTTATAAACTCTTTATATTCTAAGAGATATGATCGTTTGAAATTGACCCAAGTAAAATCTTACATCAAAACTCATCGATAAAGAATCTTTCAATTCAACTTTGTACTAGAGGATTCTTATGACCTTAATTTATTTTCCAAACATTTTTCACACTTAGGAATTGATCTTAACACCTATGCCCAATTAGGATTCATCCATACGTGCCTATACACATATACCGAAAGATTCAGATCTTAGATTAAGAGTTTTTGGAGTGTTACCAGAACAATATTAAGTAGCCAATCAACAGGGCGTACCTCAAAGAGTTGACAAAAATCATCAATTATCATTTAGATATCACAATATAACTCAAAAAATCTATACAACCTAAGTTCTAAAGTAACACTAATTTTCTTTGATTATCAGTTTATCACCAAGTTTGCAAAAAAACTACTTTTTCAAGAGTATTATTTAAAAAGTAGTTACACGACCAAATTAAATTAAAAAAATAACCCCACAAATTTAACAAAGGTTAATGAAACTGATATTGTTCCTTATTTGACTTCAACATTTTAATTCTTTCTTGACTTTGAACTTCCAGTTGTTTGATAATAATTACATCTTTATCTTTTCAAGTTAAAATTTTTAATTGTATTGAAAGATTTGTTGGATCACTTACATCATTGTGGTCACCTTTGAAGTTTATTATCCTTCTCCCAATTAATACATACTATTATTGTCTTCTTTGTAGTCTAGTAAGTGTCTTTGAAATAATTGTAGATTGTAGACAAGGATCTTCATCATGTTCAAAGTCTAAAACTATGTTACTTTTACTGTTTTGTGTTTGTTGAGGGGTTGTTAGGTTGATGTGTTGAGAAATAGAATAGTTAGTTTAGTAGTCAGTTTTGGTGCCAACAAATTGGTTAGAAGTTAGTTATTATGTTAGTAGTGTTAAAAAAAAGTAACTGTAGACTAATTGCCAACTATTGTTGAGTTGTAGATATTAGCTTAGAGTAGAGTAGATATTTTTATATATATACTCACTTCATTGTACTCGTGATTGAAGCAAGATGTTCTCTCCCTCCCTCTTTGTGTATTTTCCAGTTCTCCAATTACTCCATTATTGAGATTGAAAGAATTTCATCATGGTATCAGAGCAATAATGGTGAATTGCTCGTGTCCTGAAAACTACTGGGATAGTATCAATTGAGATCTGATTAGCTGAGGTTTAATTCATTCTTCAATTGACAGTAATGGTGATGAATGAGGAGAAAGCACTGGAAGAACCATCATTGTAATGATCACAACGATTGATGCTAATCATCATCTGAATCTGCAATGTTGCGACACACCAAGTAGCTCCCTCATCTATTTTCAGCTAACTGGTCCTGAGAACAAGGAAAGAGTAAGATGGGATTAGTTGATGGGCAACACACGAAGGAAAAATTTCCTCCCTCACTTCATGATCTATGGGAGAAAGTTAACATTATATTCCTATCGTGGATTATGAGCTCAGTGAGCAAAGATATGCTCAGTTGTGTGGCATATGCTTCCAGTGCATGTACGGTGTAGAGTGATCTAAAAGAAAGGTTCGATAGAGAGAATGGTTCTAGAGTGTTTCAGTTGCATAGAGAAACTGCAACACTAACACAAGGAACATCTTCTATTTCAAGATATTTCACTAAACTGAAGGATCTGTGGATGGAATTTGACTCATTAATGCCCTGTACTAGTTGTGAATGTCCAGAATTGAAGAAGTATGTTGAGCACTACCTATATCAACGACTCCAATAGTATTTGAGTGGATTAAATGAAACATATTTGCAGGCCGGAAGTCAGATATTAATGATGATTCCTATCCCTAACATCCATAAGGCATATAAGATGCTAATATCTGAGGAGAGTCAGAGGAATTTGGGGAAAGCGATTGAAGGATCAGATGGCATAGCCTTATTCAGCAATAAAGGAGGACTAAATCAGCATGAATTTTTTGGACTAAGTCCTTCTGGGAAGCATAATCTATCTGGTCCATCAGGACCTCCTGGCCCTGGATCCTATGGAAAAGGAAACTATAATTAAAGGGAGAATGGGCACTTATACTGTGACTATTGTAAATGGAGAGGTCATACAAGGGAGAATTGCTATAGGTTACATGGATTCCCCGGAGATTCCAAACCTAAGAAAAAGAACGAATATTCACCACAATACTTAGCTAATGCAATCACAGAAACTACTGGTCATGATGTTTTTCATTTTAGTAACTTACACCAAATGGATCAACCTTCACAGAATTCAAACCAGGGAGGTGGCATGATGTTCACTCAAGAACAATCCTAAAGATGATTCACAAAGAAGTACCAACTGATCCACACAAGCACATGGCAGGTATGACTCAAATCTTTATGGCTACCAACGGTGAAGCTTATAGAAAATGGATTGTAAATTCAAGGGCTACTAATCACATGGTTTACAATAAGGACTTGTTGGATGGAATTAGTCAAATAACTGAAGAAAATACCAAGAGAGTTTATCTGCCAGATGGTAATGCACTAGACATAGCATGTGTGGGAAGATGCAAGCTAGACAGTGGTAATACTATAAACAATGTGTTATGCATTCTTGAATTCAAGCATCACCTCCTATCAATATCTAAGCTGACCAGAGATTTAAAGAGTGTTGTCACTTTCTTTCCTGATCTCTATGTTATGCAGGATCTTTACAGTGGAATGGTGAAGGGGATTGGTATGGAGGTTGATGGTTTATACAACATTCAGTTGCCTATAAAGAAGGAGAATAAGTGTTAGTCAATAACAACACAACAGTGACAAGGTAGGCAATCTTGTAGAGATGGAAACCTGGCATAGAAGGCTTGGATATGTTCTTGCTAAAGTGTTGAGGAAGATATCTACCTTGAAGTTTAAGAGTAACTACCATGATATTTAGCCATGTAATGTTTGCCCACTAGCAAGAAAAACTAGAATACCTTTTCCCACTAGTTATAATAGATGGAATAAGACTTTCCATACCATACATAGTGATGTTTGGAGACTATATAAGGTGCCTAGTCATGATGGTTGTAGATTTTTTCTCACTTTAGTAGATGATTGTAGATGGATGACTTGGGTTTATATGTTGAGAATGAAGAGTGATGTCATTGTTGTACTAGGATAGTTTTTTGCCTTAATAAAAATTCAAATAAGTGAAAATGTGAAGATTTTTAGAAGCGACAATGGTACTGAGTTTTTTAATTCTAGTTGTACAGACTTGTTCACTTCTTTTGGTATTGTCCATCAAAGATCTTGTGGACACATACCTCACCAAAGCATACCATATTCAACTAATGCGGAAGCTGAAACATATACTTAATAAGTCTTAATAAGGAAATTCATAAATCTATGATGACTGAACAACTGATGTCTCAAATAAGCCTCTAACATTTAGACTAAAGGAAATAAGTTTATCGGGACATGGCCCCAGTCATCTCAAACCAAATAAACTAAGAAAGTACTAAACTTTGACTAACAACTAATCTAGAAAGTCCCCGAATGAGGATTGATCAACTATTGGCTAGATCTACTGCAACCTCACTAGCCATGAGTCTGAGTATGGGCGCCAGATTCTACCTCATAAAAGGATGCAACACAGAGAAAAATATACAGCAGTACATGGAATATACTAAGTAAGTAAGGAACACTAGTATAATCGTAAAATGGCATAATAGGGACAGTAAAGTAAGGTTCCAAAAATCATACACATAGTGAAAAAACTTAAGAGAAAATAATTAGTGTTCATGTCTAAATACCATTCACAATCTTCTTTCAAAAGCATATATAGAGATGAATCTATTTCATTAACCTTGCAAAATCATAGTTGTAAATAGTATACTTAAAGTGAATCAAATAAAGTTAAGAGCATATCATAAAAAAGTGCATACACTAGGGATTTTTTTATAACCGACATACACCATGTGAGATCATGATGTCTAACAACTAACCCCTTTGACAGGGATATCCGACACCTTGCTAGAGTATAGAACCAAATCATATCTATGTGGATCCATTAATCTAAGCCTCTCAGGCTAAAGGGTCAACCAACAAAGCGGTGAAACATAATCCTATGGTGGAACATAGTTATGATACTTGGGTTTTCTAAACCTTTGTCCCCTAGATACTAAATACTCCTCCCAAAATAACATATATTCATGTAATGCTCATAGGTATGTGTTGACACCCAATTTTAGCCTAACATTTTCAAAATTCATACTTTTATGTTTTGTTTATTATATAATTCAAAACACATTTTTTGTAATTTTAAATAAATCTATAAATATTTATTCTAATATTTCAAAAAACATTAAGATTTTTATTAGTTTATTTTAAATTTTAGTTAATTTTTTATTATATTATTTTTGTCACGATTATTTGAATATGTTCAAATATTTGTTCAATTTGATTAAATCATTATTTTTGTTAAATTACATTTTTTACATATCATTCATTTTATTCGTTACATTTGTTAATATTCATTTTGATATTTTTTGCGCAATCTAAAAATTTATTCAAATATTGATAATATTGCATACACAGATATTTTATTAATTGATAATTTTAGCCCACGATTTTAAAATAATGGTAATATAATATGAGTGGTTTTCGATTTCCAATTTGAGCAGTATCTTTGTTATTAAGTTAGTGGTGGTGAATATTATTTTTTTAGATGGGAAAGAATTACTAAA
Organism: Solanum appendiculatum; assembly: GCA_018342035.1. Classification (NCBI taxonomy): domain Eukaryota; kingdom Viridiplantae; phylum Streptophyta; class Magnoliopsida; order Solanales; family Solanaceae; genus Solanum; species Solanum appendiculatum. The sequence continues at coordinate 350,875 of JAGDQO010001406.1, read as the reverse complement.
TTGGAAAAACCCTAAAAACTTTTCCTCCCATTTTTTGGCACTCAAAACAGTCGCCACTTAACACCCCTATCCCCATTTTCCGATGAACAAACCATCAGAACTCATTGCCCAGTTAGTTCTCTTCTTCTCTTCTTCACTTATCACTGTTCACCGCCACATTACCGCTTATCACACCAGAATCACGCCGGGGACACAACTCCATACAGACCACCAAAACCTCACCCAAACAACCCAAACCGCCCAGAAACCCACCAGCTTCAAAGTTGAAGCAACCACGGCGAATACCCCCAAAACCAGACAACTCCAACGACCACTATCTCCCTTCCCCGTGTTGAGTTCCGTCGTTAATGGCGAACTCAAAGCTTCAAGCTCCATCGAGCCACAAGATCTTGAGCTCCACGAAACCCCAGCTCCGATGAACCGGAGCAAACCAAACCATCGCTGCTCAGTCCCCTTCCCTCTCCCATTTTACGTTTTCTTTTGTTTTATAGGTGTTTTAGCTCTACATCGATAAGCTCCGGTGAAACAGAGGTCTCTCGATGACCCACTTCGACTCCAGCGAACCGACATGGCCTCCGTTCCTCCATCTCCATTGAAATCTTTTGGAGTAGCTTCTCCGTCAAACTACGAGGCTGCTAACTTCATATTTATTGTTTGTTCAGCCTTGTATATCTACTGTGTAAATGTTGTTTGATTTTCATTATTTTGTTCTATTTTTGGCTAATGTAATTTTGTTTCCTTTTATTTTGTTTTATTTTTATGAAGAGATATACATGCAATGGTAAAGTTATTAATTAATATGGGTTAAAGTTTATGGATGTGGAAGAACATAATATTTTATCTCTATTTTTCTATTATTTATTAGATTCTATAAAAATGATTTTTTTTATTTACTTGTTTTTATTGGAATAAATTTAAATGAAGTTAACTGTTCATTTTGTCCTCATTTCTATTTCAGATAGTTATTTTCATTCCTTAAATTATTTTGTGTTGAGTTGGTTTGAAATTTTACTCCTTTTAGTCTGAACTATTTCTATGAGCTATGTTAAAATAAAATTTCAATTTTGGGTATTAATTTTGTTATTTAACTCTAACTGTTGCTAATTAATGATAACTTCGTGGGCTGCTTTATGTTAAATTTGCATAATTATTGATTACTCTGGCTACTAATTATTTATCTATTATTTTAATTTGGGAATTTTATGTTGGGGTTTGTTGCTTCAGCATTTTATTTTGTAGATGTTAAAAGTTTTAATGTTACTATTTTGGTTTATTGTTTTTGGCCAATGAAAAAATCTCTCCGTCGGTTTTAGAGGCCTCTCCATTGTAAAAGACGGAAATTTAGTTTAAGTTTATATATTTTATATGTTAAAATTGACCGATGAAGAAATTACTGTTGATTTTCAAGGCCTTCCATGTTAATAAGACAGATTTTTATTTTTAAATTATTATTTGATTCATTTATTTTTATTCGTATTTATTAATTACTAACATTTTTACTAAGTGTCTTTACAGGTACACCCCGGAGTTGCTTCCCATTGAAGCTATTCCAATAGAGTTCGAAATGACATTTTTGTGTATATTATTGACGTTAGGCAAACCTTAGACCGTTTCTTATATTATTGTTTTGTTTTATTATTTGTGTATATTGCATGTTTATTATACTTGTACTTTATTTTTTGTCTCCTCAATTTGAAAAAATGAATTCAGTCGGGACCCACAGTTGTGGATTTTGAAGGATGCCTAATACCTTCTCTTCGAAATTACTTGAACCCTTATCTAGAATGTTTTGGTTTCGTAGATTTATTTTATTTAATTTGAAAAAATGAATTCAGTCGGGACCCACAGTTGTGGATTTTGAAGGATGCCTAATACCTTCTCTTCGAAATTACTTGAACCCTTATCTAGAATTTATTGGTTTCGTAGATTTATTTTATTTAGTTAATTAATTGGTTTCCTAGTTTTCTTAAAATTAGATGACGACTCCTTAAATTTATTTTATTATTTTAAATTCTTTTTAATAAATTGTTTATTTTTTGGAGTTACCACGACGTTTCGCCCTATTTGAATAAAGTAGGGATGTGAACAGTATGAAAACCATTTATCAGTTTGAATCATAAGTGAGGCTAAGCTCAAAAGTCATATCTAAAGTAATCTGAATTTAGGTTGAAATTCATATCATACTAGTCTTCATGCTTAAAAGTAATAAATGTTAAAGGAACCATGGAAATCATGCTAAATCAGTACAATAAAAATTTCAAAATCAAAGTGAAACGATGAAAATATGAATTAATAAAGAATATCATAAGTTGGTAAAAAACTCTAGCTTTGCTTCTAAAAATCTTGAAGAATTCTTGAACATCAAAATACTTTAGGCATGAGAGTGAATGGATACTCTCAATGAAGCCTTACATATCTGAGAGGTTGATATTTGAAAGAAGAACTTGCTTGAAAGACTTGAAACCCTAGCTTATGTCTTGCGTACGGTAGTTTCTGAGTTTGAGGTAGTTAAGAGGGTAGGAACATGAGTCTTGAGCGTAAAAACTCTTTTAGGATATGCGTAATGTCGTGGCTTAGACTTAGGAAAAGTGGAAAAAGTCAAAAGAAATTCCAATAAAAAAGTTATCATAAACCTTTCGCGAGGCTATCTATGATCCGTGGTTTGATCTACGGGATGTAGATCCCATCTGTGGAAGTCAGACTGAAATTTTGAGTTTCTGAAGTTCATTCAACGGGAAAAATTATGGCTCGTAATTGGGCTTACGATCTATAATCAGATCTGTGGAAAACAGGCCCAAAAACAGGATTCAGAACATTATTTTACGAGCCCAAATTACGGCACGTAGATGCTGGGTCTGTAAGAATCAGACCAAAAAATGACTTTCAGAAGTTTGTTTCACGAGTTGACAGTATGGGTCATACTTTAATTTATGACCCGTAAATGAGGTTCGTAGTTCTCAGAAAACTCTACTTTGGTAGTCTCTGGTAAAATGGTCATAATTTTTTATTCCAAACCCTAAATGATGCAAACTTCATGGCATTGGAAATAAGACTCATATGCCTTTAGTTTGATAGATCACGGGCCACCTAATTCATTATATTCTAAGAGATATGATCATTTGAAGTTAACCCTTGAATGAACTAATGCAAAAAACTTAGCCGGTATGAAGGTTTTGAACTCGACCTAGGCCTCATTTGTTTGCACTTAATGGAGGTCTGAGTTTGTATGCTTCAGACATTAGGCCATTAAGTGTATTTATTTTTTCTACTTAAAATTTTTTAATGGTTCTGAAAGAGTCTGAATGAATTAGATATGTGATAGTATCTTATTCTCATTCAGGCTGTTGTAAAGATACTTTTATTTTCAGAAAAAAATTGTGCTCCATATTTTTTTCTTTAAAATATATTCAAGCCTCTCTCATTCTCAAACTTTATTAGTTATCCAAATTATTTCCCTGAAACTTTCAATTTTTTTTTCTTGCTGCTTGTTTATCAAGAATTGATAAAATTTATTGTAAAAAATTATTTGCTTAAAGTGCAAAGCAGCTTCATAAATATGTGTTGTTGAAATCGGACGATGATGCCTTTATGAATTTGCTTAAAATCATTTGAATGCATCATGTTCATTATTTATTTTAAAGAATAGTACATGGGCAAATACATTACAGAACATAGAGATGTTTCACTTATTTATTTAAGATTAATTTGTGTTGAATTATTTTTTCAAAAAAAAGATGACTACATATTCTTCTAACAATTATTTTTATTATTATAACTTATATATGTAGTCCATATAGTTTCATTTTATTTTGATAAAATTTAAAATATTTATTTATAATTCAAATATCTTAATGTTTATCAAAGAATGACATTTTTTAAAATATTTTGTTAAGGTAATATTTAATTACTATTAATTTGAATTATAATATCTATTGTGTTTACATATTAATAAAAAGAATATATATATATATATATATATATATAATCATTTAGTATTTAGATCTATAGACAAGATCTTAATCATTCAAATGTGCATTCAGATTCAAACGTTTTAATCTTAATGAAAACAAATGAGACCTAAGTACTAGAGGTCTCCTATGACCCTAAACCACTTCTAATATACTTTCAACACATATTAAGGAACCTTAATACATAAGCACAAGTAGGACATCACCCGGTTCAAGCTTATATACTTACAACGGAAGATTTGAATTCTAAGAGTAGAGTTGTGAGGTATTATAATATCTCCCCCTTGGGATCATTCGTCCATACTAAGCTAGGATAATCACTTAAGCTAACCTTCTCTAAATTGAATCTTCCTATCAAGGTTATAAGAATTTGAAAGAGTACACAAGGAACGAATATAACTTAAAATTGGAATATTTAGACATAAGTATAGGTGTTGAATATGAAGCAAGGGAATGACTCTTACCTTAAACATCTTGATCATGAGGATTGAATAAGTGAGAGTATCTAAATTTCATATCCTCTTCGACTTCCCATGTAGCCTTCTCGACGAACTGATTCCTCCATAACACCTTGACTGCTACAACCTCTTTGGTCCTCAACTAGCGAACCTGTCGATCTTGTATCTAAACCGATACCTCCTCATATGATCAGTTAGTGTAGGCTAATTGTCAGGTGTTGTTAAGCTGTAGATATTATCTTAGAGTAGAGTAGATATTTCTATATATACTCACTTCATTGTACTCATGATTGATCATTCATTCAGAAATAGAGAAACAAGATATTCTCTCCCTCCATCTTTGTGTATTTTCCAGTTCTCCAATTACTCCATTGTTGAGATTGAAGGAATTTCATCACGATGTTTTCTTCAATTAGAAAAGTTTCTCCTTTATCAGCCAACCCTCTCCTATGCTGCTTTTTATTACCTTTTTTCTTAGCAATCAATTTTTATTTCTTGGTTGTAACATAAGTGAAGAAGCTAAAAATATATTAACTTCATAAAAATGTTAATTGAACTATTTTAAAAAGTTACCTTGTCACAGTCCCTAGCATTATGATTTGGCTCTCCACAATTACTATATGTTATCACTCTATTTTTTTAAACATCCCACTCACCTTGTCTCTTAAGTGCTTCTCATTTCGGTTTAACTCTCTTTACTTTAGGTCTACTAACAAACTTGATCAATTCTGGTGGTTTCATTACTTGGTAAGGGTTAAACTTTCAATAATTTTCTCTCCCTACGCGTTAGCAGAAATACCTCCTTGTTATGATATCAATTCATTTTCGTTAAGAAATTAATTTTTTTTGTGCAAAAAGGCTTTGATTGTATGAGGAACATGAAATACCTTCAAGATTTCATGCTCTACAGGTGCACCTTTTTTACCCTCAAATTTACTTTGTGTTTATCATATTTTTCAGTAACTTCATATCTATTATCACCATTGCAGTCCACCAATATATAAATTGAGTTATCTTCAAATATTCATTATACAACTTCAAACTTATAGGACTGAATTTATTAGTTCATATTCTTTTTATCACAACTAATTTATTACTTTGATTCTTATATCTTCTAGTATCTCAATAGTGGGCTTGAACCTTGCTTCAAGTATTTAGGAATTAAATGACTCTGTCATACTATTTTTTACTTTAGAATTCTTTAACATGGTATCAAAATAGGTTCTGCATCAACTTTTAGAGGGATATTAGAGCAAATCCTCTTCAACAGGTCGATTCATTTGTTTCAACTGACCTAGATGGTCTTGAAAGTCCTTTTGAACTAGTGCACTTACATTCCATTAAAGTTGTTTCTTTAGCATATCTTTATCATGTGTTTTGCACCAATTTATCTCAATGTGTGTTTTACACACTTTTTATTAAGTGCTTGAGTGAGCATAATCTTTATTATATCAAGTAATTCCTAGTTCCTACCTATTAAAAGTAGACAATGAAAAGGTAAACAATTGAACTGTTAAAGATGCAAAAACACAACTCAAAAAAATGAACATAAATAAAATTAGATAATATACCTTTTGTGTGTGTGACATGGAGGTTATGCCTTCTCCATTTTGGAGTTCTAGTAAATGTTGAAGTAGCTCCATAAATTATTTTTAAGTTCTTTTGGTCTCCTTTTCTACAATAGCCAAAGCTAATAAAGGTATAAGTGTTTCATATTGCCTTTACCAACAATAATAAGTAGTTATTTTTTTACTTTACCTTTAAGAAATATAACATCTGATTCAATAAAGGGTCTCAATCCTTCCTTAAAATCAGTCTCATTGCCTTGAAGCAGATATACATTTTAAGAAATTTTCTTCTTCCTTGAGTAAGTGCTTTCTTAGATAAATTAATCGCAACATCACTTTTTAAATTTGATTCCTTCAGTTCAGTGGCATAAGTCTTAAGTTTGTCATAATCATCAGTAAAATTACCTTTTAATATTTTTAGAATCATTCTCTTAGATCTTTACACTTTCTTGATATGACGCCCCAGCTTAAGATTATAAGTCCCACATTGATAAAATGCAGAAGTGATATTGGGTATTTAAGTAAGTAGTCCTTACCAACTAGTGATACATTTTAAAGTCGTGCGAGCCTAGGCCCAGAGTGGACAATATCACTAGCGGGCTGGGCCATTACAAATGGTATCAAAGCCACTCATGTGTCAGCCTTGTTGATGTGGGCCAGAGATCGACTGAGTTTAGGCTAATCCCGGTAAGACGGGGCAAACCTCAGTGCTGAGTATAGGAGAATATCATACGGTGGAGCAAACTCAGCGAGGACGATGACTCCATAGAGGGGGTGTATGTGACGCTCCAGCTTAAGATTAGAAGTCCCACATCGATAAAACACACGAGAGATGTTAGGTATTTAAGTAAGTATGTCTTACCAACTAGTCACACGTTTTAAAGTTGTGGGGGCCTAGGCTCAGAGCGGATAATATCACTAGCGAGTTGGGTCCTTACACTTGAGTAATATTTAAAGCAGCGTGCAAATCAAACTTCATTTTCTTAATCGTAAACTATAATTTTTTTGTAATTTTCTTTTAAAATAGTGAGTTATGGTAGAGTAATCAATCAAAAAATTATCAAATATTGATCAACATACATGCTTATTATTTAGAGTTCTAATTCTCACATTTGAGGTATTAGCATCCCCAAGAATATGGCATACAAATGGACACAATTCTTCATTACATGTAAACCTCAATCTTGTAATGACCCTCAAGGTCAATTTTGGTAATTTTTATAAAAGGAACATTTTACCCCTTCCGAGAGTTGCCCCGAGTCATGTATGGCTGATATCCGATGTTAGTTTTGTGAAAATTCTTGTTAAGTTATGGTTTTGGAAAAAAAAATTGAATTCTAAAGGCCTAAGTTGTCAAAATGTGAATTTTGACGTCATTCGGAGTTTCAGAACTCGGATGGAATTTCCGTTGATTCCATCAGCTTCGAAATGTGGAATTTGTCTAAGCGAGTAGATGGAATCAGTTTTGGGACTGTATCGGGGATTTGAGGTCTTAAGTTGGAAAATTGTGAAATTTTGATCATAGGGTTGACTTTGGTCAACATTCGGAGATCGGATGCTTGGAATTTGATTCTGACAACTCTGTTGGATTCGGGGGATGATTTTTGGCCTAGGGGTGGCCTTGGTTGATTTTTAGAGGTTTCGAGCTTGATTTGAGTTTTTGAAGCTTAAGTTATTTTCGTTGTGCTTTATCGGGTTTCGGGTCAAGGAGACCTCGAATCTAAATTTCGACGGTTCCATTGAGTCTGGAACGTCGAATTTAGTAGGGTTGCATATCTGGTTTGTGTGCTCGGGGTTCCGAACGAATCCCAAGGGTCCATTCAGTGACTTGTTGAAATTGCTGATTTTTGCTGTTATCTGGTGCCAGTCGTTTTGGCCTCCGCGTTCGCGGAGCTTCTGGCTCGTTCACAGAGGGTTAAGGATTTGGAAATGTCCCATTTTCTCCATTTTTAACATTTTGGAGCTCTCTTGGGCGATTTATGAAGAGGCTTTTCTTGGGAATCAGTGTCGCTATGTGATTTTAACTCTTGGCTTTGATTACCCAATGTTTTAAACATGATTTTAACTTGGAAATTGGGTTTTTAAAATGGAAAATTTTGGGGGGTTTTGGTTGAACTTCAATTTTGTGATAAAGTAAGGATTGTGGGCTGTTTTGAACTCCGTTTTTCAAATGGTTTTCACTTTTGGGTTGCTAATACCTTGAGGATCATTGTCATGTAAGAATTTCTGGATTCAAATCCCGTTTTCAAAATTGGATTTTTAGGTTGTTTTACCTTTTCTTTTCAAATTTCGTGTTCTTGGTATTGTTAGACCCAAATTTTGATTGGGTTTCATAATTTTAATAGATTGTGTTGCTTTGGATTGCTTTCGGAGAGAAAAAGCTCCGGTTGTTGATTGATTGCGAATTCGATTAAGGCAAGTTAACTCTTGAAGCCTTGTGAATCTCTTAGAATTCCGACTTCCTTTCTTGATTGCGTTGAAGAGTAATGAGATTGAGGTGTGGGTGAATTCTTGTATGAATCAATCTAAAATTGACCGGCGGGGTAGTAAAATGGCTTTGTGTGCTAAAGTGATAGGCCAAAGTGTGATGGGCCATGAACTTGATATTGTTGTGTAATTGATGAGTTGCTATGATAGCCTCGATGTGATTATGAACGTGTTGAATATATCTTTTGCTCATCGTAAACGATGGGACTAGACTTGAAAACTCTTGCTTAGCGATTGATCCTACTTGTGATGAAGGAAGTAGTGAAATAGAGACTAGGCAATTGATCTTGTTTTGGTTATGTATTTGATGATGTTGATATATTGTTGATAGTGTGACGTGATTTGCATTGATATGAATTGCTTTGTGACTGTGAGCACTATCATTCTTCTCATTATTTGTGTGAACATGCCTGTGTGCATTGGTTCTGGAAACACTATGATGACACATTTTGATGATTATGCCGATGGGAAATGGTTCCGACAATTGATGATTATGCCGATGGGAAATGGTTCCGGAGAGTGATGGTTTATGCCGATGGGAAATGGTTCCGGCGATTGATGATTATGCTGATGAGAAATTATTCCGGTGGATACATGGTCTATGTGTGTCCCCCATGGGTTCCATTCTGAGATTCAGCGGATGTGTATCGTAGGATAGACATGCATTACTCTACTTGTCATTGCATTGCATTACATTGTCTGATCCTTGTAATTGTGGTGTTGTGTTTATACCTTGTGACTCTGGATTGATAAATTGATACTGAAATGAGTTCTTCCGTTGATGCTGTTGAGCTGTTGTTGACTTTTGTATTATTTGAACAGTTGATTGGAATCTGTTAGGTTGGGCTGATTTTCTGTGCAGGTTGTAGTTATCGGAGGTTCGGTTGGAAGTAAGGGTTTCGTGATTCTATTAGATTTGCCTCATTTTATTAGATGATTTGCTGGGTACCGTGTTGTTTGGTACTCACCCCTCTTCTACACTTGTGTAGGTGCTAAGTCCGGACTGTGATCTAGCTTTCTTCTCCTTCTCCGAGGCTTTTTGAGGACATTTGAGAGCTAGCCATTCAATGTTGGCGATCTCTCTTGGCCCTTTTACTTTTCGCTTTGTTTCTATTTGAGATACAAGAAATTGAGACATGTATTTTCTTTTAACTTCTGTAATACTGGCTTGTACACGTGGCAACGAGTCTTGGGTTAGTTTTTGTTAAGTGAAAGACTTCCGCTTGATTCTTCTCTTCTTTATTTATGCTATTTGTTTCCGTATTGTTGGGTTTAGGCTGACTTGTCCTGGTGGGATAGGACAAGTGCCATCATACCCAATTTTTGGGTCGTGACAAATGGTATCAGAACCAGGTTTCATAGGTCTCACATGTACATGCCAAGTCTAGGTAGAGTCTCGAGGATCGGTATAGAGATGTCTGTACTTATCTTTGAATGACTATGAGGACTGTTAGGAAACTTCTTTCAGTTCATTCTCTCTTGTCGTGCGTGGTTCTTATCGCTTGTGCTGAGTGTCGTGTGTTATTTTGGAAGATGCCGAGGACCAGAGCTTCTATTTCGAGTGATGGAGGGGAGGTAGTCCCCGAGGCAGTGGTTAAGGCTCCAGTCAGAGGTCGGGGTAAAGCCCGAGTTGGGTTCCGTGCTAATGGAGCAGCATGTGGCAGATGCCGTGGCCGAGGAGCGGCACCTGCTAGAGGCCGTGGTAGAGAGGATTCCCAGAGCCACAAATTGAGGTTGGTGTGGACCAGGCTCCTCTAGGGTTCTCAACACCATTTTTTCATGAGAACTTATTGAGGATGCTGGGAGTTATGGAGAGTTTTACTCAGGGTGCTGCAGGCACGCCACAGGGTTGACAGACCAAAGCAGGGGCGCAGACCCAGAGCAGCATCAGGGTCTAGGTGTTCAGGATTCGGTGGGTTAGCCACCATTGGTTCCCATGCCAGCTGTCGGTGCGCACGATGCTCCAGATGTAGTTCTGACAGTGGAGGACCAGAAGTGTTATGAGAGGTTTCAGAGGATGAAACCACCCCAGTTTCAGGGTGGTAAGAGTGAGGATGCTCATGAGTTTCTGAACTTTTGCCGTGAGATGCTTGAGGCGGTGAGGATGGTGGATGCTAGGGGTGTCCGTTTTGTTGCTCTCCAGCTCCGTGGGCCAGCCAGGGAGTGGTGGAGGTCTTGGGTGGAGTCCATGCCAATGGGATCTTCTCATGTTGAGTGGGACACTTTCTCCAGTGCTTTTCGCGATTGCTTCATTCCTAGGAGTGTGCGTGAGGAGACCAGACTGAGGTTTGAGGGCTTGACTCAGGGTAGCATGTCTGTGGCGGAGTATGAGGCACGTTTCTGTCAACTGTCTCGTCACGCCACATCTGTGGTTCCAGATGAGGCGGAGAGGATCCGCAGATTTGTGAGAGGTTTGACTTTCTCCATCAGATCATATATGTTTAGATCATCCCGTGAGGGTGCTTCCTTCCAGTCCATTGTGAGTATCGCTAAAGAGGCGGAGTTGTTGGTTTGAGAGGAGTTTGGGGATTCCAAGTGGGCCCGTTCTAGTGGCCAATTTTCTGGTTCCTCGTCTGGAGGCAGGGGTTCTCAGAGAGGTGGTACTTCATTTCAGCATCAGAGGTCGGTACATGCTTCCATGTCAACGGCCGAGGGTGGATAGGTGTCCCGTGGGTCTCATAGTTCGTGCCAGAGTGGCTGTGGTACTTCGTCTGGTTCATCACAACAGATCACCGTTCCAAGGTCGTGTTATACTTGTGGGGATCCGGGTCATTTGATGCGACAGTGACCTCTACAGACTCATTCAGGGCCCCATCGTACTTACTCAGCAGCTCTAGAGAGAGACACAGCACCTCCGGCTAGAGCTCGAGGTAGGCGTCAGACCGCAGGTAGAGGCGGCAGAGCTTTAGGTGGTGGTGCTGTAGCTCAGCGTGGAGGTAGAGGTGAGGCTCAGCCAAGAGGTGGTAGAGGAGCCCAGTGTTATGCTTTTCCGGGGAGACCCGAGGCTGAGTCTTCTGATGTAGTCATCATAGGTATCGTCCCAGTCTGCTATCGATCTGCCTTTGTGTTGTTTGATCCAGGGTCTACTTTCTCCTATGTGTCTACCTATTTTGCATCTGAGTTTGATCTAGTTTGTGATCGTATTCCTGTGCCTGTGCATGTTTCTACACCCGTGGGTGAGCCCTTAGTGGTGGATTGAGTGTATCGATCCTGTCCTATTTCTTTGGCTGGGTTTGACACTTGGGTAGACTTGATTATTCTTGGGATGGTAGATTTTGATGTGATTTTGGGATGGATTGGCTTTCTCCCTATCATGCGATTCTGGATTGTCATGCTAAGATTGTTACCTTAGCGATGTCTGGTGTTCCGAGGGTAGAGTGGAAGGGTACTAGTGGTTCTTACCCTAGTAAGGTTATCTCCTACATCCTAGCCCAGAGGTTGATTGATAGAGGGTGTTTGTCCTATTTGGCTTTTATTCAGGATACTAGTGTTGAGTCACCTCCCATTGAGTCCATTCCTGTGGTTTAGGAGTTTGCTGATGTGTTCCCTACTGATCTTCCTGGTGTTCCTCCAGATAGGGACATTGATTTTGCTATTGACTTGGACTCGGGCACTAAGCCCATCTCTATTGCCCCGTATCGTATGGCTCTAGCTTAGTTGAAGGAGTTGAAGAATCAGTCACAGGACTTATTGAGCAAAGGGTTTATTCGCCCTAGTGTGTCACCTTAGGGAGCACCGGTTCTCTTTGTTAAGAAGAAAGATGGCTCTATGAGGATGTGCATTGATTATAGGCAGTTGAACAAGGTAACTGTTAAGAACAAGTATCCTCTTCCTTGAATTGATGATTTGTTTGATCAGCTTCAAGGTGAGGTGCTGTTTTCTAAGATTGACTTGAGGTCCGGGTATCACCAGTTGAAGATTAGACCATCGGATATTCCTAAGATAGCTTTTCAAAATCGTTATGGCCACTACGAGTTCTTGGTGATGTCTTTTGGGCTGACAAACGCTTCTGCGGCGTTTATGGAGTTGATGAACTGAGTGTTCCGTCCGTACTTGGATTCCTTCGTGATCATGTTCATTGATGACATTCTGATATAGTCCCAGATCGAGGAGGATCATGTCCGTCACTCGAGGTTGGTGCTTCAGACTTTGAGGGAGCAGAAGTTGTATGCCAAGTTCTCCAAGTGTGAGTTTTGGCTTGATTCTGTGGCTTTCTTGGGACATGTGGTGTCCAAGGAGGGTATAAGGGTTGATCTGGCCAAGATTGAGGCAGTTAAGGGCTGGACGAAACCTACTTCTCCTACTGAGGTTCAGAGTTTTGTGGGGTTAGCAAGCCACTACAGACGGTTTGTGCAAAGCTTCTCTACTATTGCAGCGCCGTTGACTTTATTAACTCAGAAGACTGTGGATTTTCATTGGTCCAATGAGTGTGAGGTGAGCTTTCAAAAGCTCAAGGCCTTGTTGACTTCAGCTCCTGTGTTCACTTTACCCAAGGAGGGTGTGGGTTTTACCGTGTATTGTGATGCCTCAAGAGTTCACTTGGGAGGTGTATTGATGCAGAAAGGGAAGGTTATTGCCTATGCTTCTAGACAGTTGAAGACTCATGAAAAGAACTATCCTACCCACAATCTAGAGCCTGCAGCGGTAGTGTTTGTGCTTAAGCTATGGCGGCATTACTTTTATGGGGTTCATTGTGAGGTCTTCACCGATCATCGGAGTCTTCAGTACATTTTCAGTCAGAGGGATCTGAACTTGAGATAGCGTAGATGGCTTGAGTTACTGAAGGACTACGATATGACTATCTTGTATCATCCTGGGAAGGCCAATGTGGTGGCCGATGCTTTGAGTAGGAAGGCTCCTAGTATGGGAAGTCTCGCTGCAATCAGTGTTGATATGAGGCCCTTGACTAGGGATGTTCAGAGGCTAGCCAACAATTTTGTCAGGTTGCAAGTTTTTTAGAAGAGCGGTGGTTTGATTGTGTTCATTGAGGCCCGTTCCTCCTTAGTTGAACATATTCGTAAGCTCCAGTTCGAGGATGAGAAGTTGTGTCTCATTCGAGACAAGGTGATGAGAGGTGAAGCCAATGAGGTTGCACTTGACTCTGATGGACTTTTGAGGGTTGGAGGTCGGATTTGTGTGCCCAAGGTGGGTGATCTTATTAGACTGATTCTAGAGGAGGACCATTGTTCTAGATATTCTATCCATCTGGGAACAACGAAGATGTATCATGATTTGAGTCAGCATTACTGGTGGTGTTGTATGAAGAGAGATATTGCAGACTTCGTATCTAGATATTTGACCTGTCAACAGGTCAAGTGTGAGCACTAGCGGCCCGGAGGTGTGTCTCAGAGGATTCCCATTCCTACTTAGAAGTGGGAGTGGATCACTCTGGGATTTGTTGTGGGTTTACCTACCACCGTGGGTGTTTATGATTCTATTTGAGTGGTTGTTGATAGGCTGACTAAGTGAGCTCATTTCATCCCAGTTCAGGTGAAGTATACGACGGAGAAGTTAGCCTAGCTCTATATCAGTTAGATTGTTAGACTTCATAGGGTGCCAATATCTATAGTCTCGGATCAAGGTTCTTTGTTCAACTCGCATTTCTGGAGAGCTTTACAACATGGTTTTGGTACTCGACTTGATATGAGCACAACCTTCCACCCTCAGACAAATGGTCAGTCCGAGCGGACGATCCAGGTACTTGAGGATATGCTTCATGCTTGCGTGATTGACTTCGGTGCTTAATGGGATCAGCATTTTCCCCTAGCAAAGTTCTCCTACAACAACAACTATCATTCGTGCATTCAGATGGCTCCTTTTGAGTCATTGTATGGCAGACGGTGTAGATCACAGTTTGGATGGTTTAATTCTATAGAGATGAATTCCTTAGACACTGACTTGCTTAGAGATGCCATGGATCAGGTTCGTTTGATTCAGGGTAGGCTGTTGACTGCTCAGAGTCGGCAGAAGAGTTATGCCAATCGGAGAGTCCGAGACTTAGTGTTCATGGAGGGAGATCATGTTTGGCTCCGAGTATCACCCGTGAAGGGTGTTATGTGGTTTGAAAAGAAGGGAAAGCTTAGCACTAGATTCATTGTCCCTTTTGAGATTTTGGACCGAGTGAAGTGGCCTATAAGTTGGCCTTACCACCTAGCTTGTCAGCTGTGCATCCTGTGTTTCATGTTTCTATGCTTCGAAAGTACATTCCGGATGAGTCTCATGTGATTACACTCGATTCGGTGGAGTTGGGTCCTGATTTGACTTATGAGGAGGAGCCTACAACTATTCTTGATAGACATGTTTGTAAGCTCAGGACCAAGGAGATTGCTTTAGTGAAGGTGAAGTAGGGTCACCGTTCGGTTGGAGAGGCTACCTGGGAGTCCGAGTCTGACATGCGTTCTAGATATCCTCAGCTTTTAGAGGCTTCAGGTACTTTCTTTTACTTTATGTTCGAGGACGAACATGGTTTTTAGTGGTGGATAATGTAATGACCCTGAAGGTCGATTTTGGTAATTTTTGTAAAATGACCATTTTACTCCTCTCGAGAGTTGCCCCGAGTCATGTTTGGCTGATATCCGATGTTAGTTTTGTGAAAATTCTTGTTAAGTTATGGTTTTGGGAAAAAAATTTAATTCTAAAGGCCTAAGTTGTCAAATGTGAATTTTGAGGTCATTCGGAGTTTTGAAACTCGGATGGGATTTCTGTTGATTTCATCTGCTCCGGAATGTGGATTTAGTCTAGAGAGTTAACGGAATCAGTTTTGGGACTGTATCGGGGATTTGAGGTCTTAAATTGGAAAATTATGAAATTTTGATCATAGGGTTGACTTTGGTCAACATTCGGAGATCGGATGCTCAGAATTTGATTCCGACAACTCTGTTGGATTCGGGGGATGATTTTTGGTTTAGGGGTGGCCTCGGTTGAATTTTTAGAGGTTCTGAGCTTGATTTGAGTTCTTGAAGCTTAAGTTAGTTTCGTTGTGCTTTATCGGGTTTCGGGTCAAGGAGACCTCGAATCAAAATTTTGACGGTTCCATTGAGTCTGAAACGTCGAATTTAGTAGGGTTGCATATCTGGTTTGTGTGCTTGGGGTTCCGAACGAATATCGAGGGTCCATTCGGTGACTTGTTGAAATTGCTGATTTTTGTTGTGCCAGTCATTTTGGCCTCCGCGTTCACGGAGGGTCGGTGTTGAACCTCCGCGTTCGCGGAGCTTCTGGCGCATTCGCGGAGCTTCTGGCGCATTCGCGAAGGGTTAAGCATCTGGTCTCCGCGTTTGCTGACTAATTGAGCCGCGTTCATGGAGAGCAAATTTGACTTGAATAGTGTTAAGGCGGGAAATGTCCTATTTTTAACATTTTGGAGCTCTCTTGGGCGATTTTTGAAGAGGCTTTTCTTGGGAATCAGTGTGGATATGTGATTTTAACCTTTGGCTTTGATTACCCGATATTTTAAACATAATTTTAACTTGGAAATTGGGGTTTTAAAATGGAAAATTTGGGGGTTTTGATTGAACTCTGATTTTGTGATAAAGTAAGGATTGTGGGCTGTTTTGAACTCCATTTTTCAAATGGTTTTCACTTTTGGGTTGCTAATACCTTGAGGATCATTGTCATGTAAGAATTTCCGGATTCAAATCCCATTTTCAAAATTGGATTTTTGGGTTGTTTTACCTTATCTTTCTGAATTTCGTGTTCTTGGTATTGTTAGACCCGAATTTTGATTGAGTTTCATAATTTGAATAGATTGTGTTGTTTTGGATTGCTTTCGGAGAGGAAAAAGCTTCGGTTGTTGATTGATTGCGAATTCGCGGCAAGTAAACTCTTGAAACCTTGTGAATCTCTTAGAATTCCGACTTCCTTTCTTGATTGTGTTGAGGAGTATAATGGGATTGAGGTATGAGTGAATTCTTGTATGAATCAATCTAAAATTGACCAGCGGAGTAATAAAATGGCTTTTTGTGCTAAAGTGATAGGCCAATGTGTGATGGGCCATGAACTTGATATTGTTGTGTAATTGATGAGTTGCTATGATAGCCTCGATGTGATTATGAACGTGTTGAATATGTCTTTTGCTCATCATGAACGATGGGACTAGACTTGAAAACTCTTGCTTAGCAAGTGATCCTACTTGTGATGAAGGAAGTAGTGAAATGGAGACTAGGCAATTGATCTTGTTTTGGTTATGTATTTGATGATGTTGATATATTGTTGATAGTGTGACGTGATTTGAATTGATATGAATTGCTCTGTGACTGTGAGCACTATCATTCTTCTCATTATTTGTGTGAACATGCCTGTGTGCATTGGTTCTAGAAACACTATGATGACACACTTTGATGATTATGCCGATGGGAAATGGTTCCGACAATTGATGATTATGCCGATGGGAAATGGTTCCGGAGAGTGATGGTTTATGCCGATGGAAAATGGTTCCGGTGATGTCGATGGGAAATTGTTCCAGCGATTGATGATTATACCGATGGGAAATGGTTCCGGCGGATACATGGTGCATGTGTGGCCCCCATGGGTTTTGATCTGAGATTCACCGGATGTGTATCGTAGGACAGACATGCATTACTCTACTTGTCATTGCATTGCATTACATTGTCTGATCCTTGTAATTGTGGTGTTATGTTTATACCTTGTGACTCTGGATTGATATATTGATACTGAGATGAGTTCTTCCGTTGATGTTGTTGGGCTGTTCTTGCTTTTTGTATTATTTGAACTGTGGACGGGAATCTGTTAGGTTGGGCTGATTTTCTGTGCAGGTTGTAGTTATTGGAGGTTCGGTTGGAAGTCAGGGTTTCATGATTCTATTAGATTTACCTCGTTTTATTAGTTGATTTGCTGGGTACCGTGTTGTTTGGTACTCACCCTTGCTTCTACACTTGTGTAGGTGCCGAGTCTGGACTGTGATCTAGCTTTCTTCTCCTTCTCCGAGGCTTTTTGAGGACATTTGAGAGGTAGCCTTTCGATGTTGGCGATCTCTCTCGGCCTTTTTACTTTTCGCTTTGTTTCTATTTGAGATACAAGGAATTGAGACTTGTACTTTCTTTTAACTTCTGTAATAGTGGCTTGTACATGTGACAACCAGTCTTGGGTTGGTTTTTGTTAAGTGAAAGACTTCTGCTTGATTCTTCTCTTCTCTATTTATGCTATTTTTTTTCGTATTGTTGGGTTTAGGCTGACTTGTCCTTGTGGGATAGGACAAGTGCCATCACACCTGATTTTTGGATCGTGACAAATCTAGACCTATCACTTTTAATGATTGTTAACTTTAATTTCTTGGTCAATTCATAAAGCTTAATTTATTGTCTTGCTTTTAGTATGTCCTTGGAGGACATACCCTTATACAACTCTAAATAATCATATAAATCTTCAAAAAAAATTATTTTTTCTTTTTAGTAGCAATTGCCTCTAATTCTTCAAAATAATATTTTGGAGAATCAGGCACAATTTGATTTTCACTTTCACTATAATTGATCCAACTTCAGTAAGTACTGAGAGAAATGATTCAGTATATTGGAAAATATTAGAAAATAAGTATAAACAACTTATACTCTTCTACAACAAATATGTTAATTGTGAAAAACAAATTGGACACAAAAGATAGTTACTGCCTAATCCCAGCATTTTTCTTTACTCCATAACTAGGTAATTACCCCAATCACTTAGGTTGATTACTATCATTGTTTATCTTCTTAAATTGATAAAAGTCTCACTCCCCTTGATGTTGTTTTTAGTCTGAAAATTGATCATATTCATTTTTGGCTACACATAATTTAAGTATAATACTTTTATCTCACAACAACAGTTTTATCACATTATATCTCAATAAATATGTCTACTTTTGTCATTGAAAATTTTATTTTTCACTACAATTATTTTTTCTTGGGAACCATAATATATTGACACAAAATGTTGATTTTACTTCAACTAGAATACTTACTAAGAGGTCTCCTAACCACGTAGGCTCATCACCAACCAACTCTAAAAAAATAAATTTGGATTGTACAATTGATCTAGTTATTTGACTGGTTTTTATGTTATTATATACACCCACTAAAGATAAACACATAATCACATATAAATTTTGAGATCTACTTACTATCATTATATCCCTCTAGTACAACAAATATTAATTCACTATAACACTTTATCATCAGTTGTACTTTTTCAGAATAATGCACCAAGAGAAAAAAATAATTATCAAATATATTTTAGGATCCCTATCAACAAGATAAGAATAAAACTCAACATACATGAAAAAATAAAAAGGTTCTAAACGAGTTTGTTAGATTTATTGATGTTGTTTTGACAAATTAATGATTGAAGTTTGTTCTTATGTTATATGGAACTTATATTTCAAATTTGAGATTATTTAGAATAAATTTGGATGTTGAATTATTAAAATTTAGAAAATAGCCAGATGTCTTCCCAAGCTATAATCAAATTTTCAACTACACACTTATTCTTCACGGGGGTCTATGATTCCCATAAACCTTTTATTTTCTATATTAACTAACCCTTATACGTTGATGTGTCATAGAAGGTGAACTCACCTCCTCTAGGGGCGTAAGAAGTAAAGTGAAACTACACGTGAAGTTCAAATCAACTAATTATTAATTATCCAAATGATAACTCAAGGAGAAAGCTTAAAGCTTCCAATTTCTCAACCATTTTTCTTCCGGTTCCTCCCTTCCTCTTTTCCATCATTTTCAAAGCATAAAGTTTGAATTTAATTGTCATTGCTTTTAATTATATCTTCTGCTACAAAGCTTGAGGTTCATAATCTTTCCCAATTTCATATTGAGGAATAAAAATTTCTTCTCTTATTTTCTCTTTTTTTTTTATGTTGTTAATATTAGTAAAGAAAAATACGAATTTGAATAAGTTATGTATGAAAGAGCAAGACCCAACGCTCAAATCCATAGTGCGAGGCAATCATGGAATTTTGCTACATATATAGACTTTTTGGTCGAAGTCAAATTCTGGAAAACAAGTTCGGTCTTCTCCTGCTATTGTAACACCTAAGAAATTGGAAGTTGAGTTGGGAAAAAGAAAGTTACATTTTTGGCACTAGTGCAAGTTCTTACGAGCCCACCTATGGATCGTAGGAAGTTCTACGTGTCGTAGGAAGGTAGTCGTAGAAGATGGATTGGAATTTAGAAAATGTCAAGTCCCTAATGAGTGTCTTCGGATCAATAAGATGGTCCATAAAAGTTTCCACCTGCCGCAGGACAGGCTCATAGAAGCTGTTTGGACTTAGTGAAATCTTGGATTGATTTTGGAGTTCTACGATTAGGTCCTACGGACTGTAGAAAGTTCCACATTCCGTAAGAAGGGTCTCATGGAAACTTGGCCAATTGTTGAGCTCCAATACCAGTTCTACGGTTGACCAGGACGGTCCATAGAAAGTCTTACGAACCTTAGGTCCAACCGTAGAGACTGGTCAGCAGTTTTAGTTCAGGGCTATTTGGGTCATTTCCTATCCTTTTAACTCCTAAACTACTTCGTTTTGACCCTATAAATAAGCCCTATAACTACTTTTACCCTTAAAATCTACCCATTCCCTCCTAAATCACTCAAACCCTCAAATCCTCTCAAGTTCATCTTCTCCAATTCTCTCTCAAGGCTCTCAAGGGAAAAGGCTGTGATTTCTTCAAGCTTCAAGGTTTATTCTTCCATATTAAGGGCTTTGATTACCCAAGGTATGTGGTAACTTCACCAATGAATCCCTTTCATCCATTGGGTCCCAAAAGAAACCCAATTCCTCTTTTGATTTCAACCTAATTCTCGAGGGTTTCATGCAATTCTTCATGGGTTCAATTGTTTATGATTCAATTGTCTATAATTGATCTATTTATGCATAATTTTATTCAATTACATATTTTCCAATGAATTTTATATGAACCCATGCTATATGTCTACATTATGAATATAATCTATGATAATGAAATTATACATGCATCATGAAATTGAGGAATTTATGAATAAAGGGTGCTTTTAGAATATGTATCAATATGATTTCTGAAAGGTTTTCTCACTATGAAAGATGATCATAATTTAGATACTTAGATAAGTGTCTTTATGAAAATGTTATGAAATCATGATTTTGAAAGGAGTTATTCTATGATATGGGTTTTAAGATTTGATTGGTAGTACTAGATTCTTAGCTTTCCAAGTATTATGATATGATTATGATTATGCCTATTTTCTGTTGAGATTTTACTTAGCACCAAGAATATTTTGGAATAGAGGCCCTACTACTAGTAGAGGTTTGGTCTTTAGAAGCAATGTTATAGCTCATATGGTCTATGTCAGTTAATGGTAAAATATCCCACCAAAGAACTATGTTTTTCTTCAAAGGTTTTTATGACTTTCTCAATGAAATGATTTTAAGCTTTATTATGACTTTTTAAATTTTTTATTGACCTTGTTCCATGATTCATAATTTCTGCTTGATAAGCTTTACTACGTTTTACTTGAACATGCACTATCATGTTTTGAACTTGCCATATTATCACATTTACATTTACGCATGTTCTCCATATTCATTACATTCAAAGTACTGATGTATATTGTGTCTATATTTTATAATTTTGGAACTGAAGCTCCTCCGATTGGTCGTGGCTAGTTGGATTGCTCCGCTTAGCACTTGGATTGGTGAGTCCTCATGGTTTGAGGGCAAGGCTAGTGTAATTTTATTGCTTTTGATGTCTTTTTTTAGTTTTCAGACTTTGTACATGGTTTAGGGGTTTGTCCTAACCATATCTATGATACTATAAGGCTTTGTTAGATATAGTTGATGTTCTGTGTATTTTCTTATGAACATTGTTTTGGTATCTTCTATGACTTAAAGACTTGAGACTTACATCTTGTTTTATGGTTTTTCTTATATCTTATATTTTATTACGTCATGCTTATGTCAAGTGTCTTGTTTAAGGCCTCTCGGGGTCCTATTCGTCATGTCACATATACGGTGTACTTTGGGTCGTGACAAACTTGGTATTCAGAGCATTAGGTTTTAAAGGTTCTAGGAGTCTGACAAGCCGCATCGAGTAGAGTCTTATTCATGACGGTGAAGTGCACCACATTTATGAATAAGAGGCTACAAGGAGTTTTAAAAACTTCACTTCTTTCACTACTCTAAAGTTGTTCTATAAAGTTGAACTTTATAAAAGTATTCCTCCTAACTCTTATTTTGTGCTTTTCATAATATGCCCCCTCGAAGAGCTCTCGTGAGAAGGAATGTTGGTGACAATATGGAACCCAAAGTTCATCAAGCTCTGGTCAATCCTTTGGTCGAGCAAGTGTCGCATGCGGAGTTTAGAGCTGCTTTTTAAGTATTGGCTCAAGCTATGACCGCTCAAGCTAATAGAGAGGTTATAGCTCCCGTGAACCCAATTGTGGGTACAGCGGCGACAAGGGTAATAGACTTCACGAGGATGAATCCTCTGGAATTCCATGGGTCAAAAGTGGATGAGTATCCACTAGAGTTCATAAAGGGAATCCACAAGCTTGTAGACATTATGGGTGTGGCTCAGTGGAGAAGGTGGATTTGGCAGCTTACCAACTCAAAGGTGTTGCTCATGTTTGGTTTGACCAATGGAAAGAGGAAAGGGCATTGGATCTGAATCCCTTGGATTGGGACAAGTTTAAAGGGGTCTTTCTTGATCGTTTCTTTCCCCTTGAGATGAGGAAGGCTAAAGTGCAATAGTTCATCAATCTAAGGCAAGGGAACATAAGTGTGAAGGAGTACTCTTTGAAATTCACTCAATTGTCGAAGTATGCTCTTAGTATGGTTGCTGACTCAAAGGAAAGGATGAGTACGTTTATGTCGGGTGTGTTTAAAATGGTAGTCAAAGAGTGCCGAACCGCTATGCTAATCAAGGAGATGGTTATTTCACATTTGATGATACATGCCCAACAAATAGAGGAGGAAAAGCTAAAGAACAATGCTAGGGAGTCAAAGAGGGCAAGGATGGGTAATGGTGACTTCTCTCACTCTAGGTCCGGTGGACATGGACGTTCTCAGTTTGGGCAAAAGTTCTCCGGTCAGAATTCATCAAATGTTCTGGCTCAAAATTTTAACAAGGATAGGGTGTCTAACCCTAAGCCTCAAGGAGGTGGTTCTAGTGGATCTTCTATTCCCGCTTGCCAAGAGTATGTCAAGAGTCATTCGGGGAAATGCTTAGCCAGTAGCGATATTTGCTATGGCTGTGGGAAGAGTGGTTACAAAGTGAGGGATTTCCCTTCGCAAGCTAGCAAGGGTAAGGATAGCCGTCAGGTTCAGCCCAGTGGTTCTGATTCAGGTGGTGCTCCTCGTTAGAACTAATTTTATGCTCTTCAGGCTCGACATGATCATGAGGGTTCTCCAGATGTGGTGATTAGTATTTTACGAGTTTTTCATCTTGATGTATATGCATTCCAAGTCCAGGTGCTACATTATCTTTTGTTACTCCTTATGTGGCTATGAAATTTGATGTCTGTCCCGAAATTCATTTAGAATCTTTTTCAGTCTCTACACCTGTTGGTGACTCCATTATTTCTAGACGAGTCTATATAAATTGTCCCATTTCATTTTCTCATAGAGTCACTCCAGTTGATCTTATAAAGCTAGACATGATAGACTTTGATGTTATCCTTGGGATGGATTGGCTTCATTTTTGTTATGCTTCCACAGATTATCAGACCCGAGTGGTCACATTTGAGGTTCCGAATGAACCTATCTGAGAATGGAAGGGTGGAAATTCAACACATAAAGGTCAGTTTATATCTTGCCTAAAGGCTAGGAAAATAATCTCTAAAGGTTGTATCTATCATCTTGTTCGGGTTAGGAATACAGATTCTGAAACCCCTACCCTTCAGTCAATTTTGATTGTTAATGAGTTTTTGGAAGTATTTCCTAATGATCTTCTAGGTGTTTCTTTCTAAAGGGAAATAGACTTCGGTATTGACCTTCTTCCAGATATGCAACCTATCTCTATTCCTTGTTGCGTATGTCTCCAGCAGAACTTAAAGAGTTAAAGGATCAGTGAAAAGATTTGTTGGATAAGGGATTCATTAGACCGAGTATCTCACCAAGGGGTACTCCGGTGTTATTTTTTCAAAAGAAGAATGGTTCACTTCGCATGTGTATTGACTATCGGCAGTTGAACAAGGTCACGATAAAGAATAAGTATCCTATTCCAAGGATAGATGGCTTGTTTGATCAACTCCAAGATGCGAGTTTCTTCTCAAAGATTAATCTTCGATCGGGGTATCATCAGTTGAGACTAAGAGAAAGTGACACTCCAAAGATGGCTTTTCAAACTCGGTATGGTAACTATGAGTTTATTGTGATGTCATTTGGATTGACTAATGCCCCGGCAACGTTCATGGATCTAATGAATAGAGTGTTCAAGTAATCTCTTGACATGTGTGTGATTGTGTTTATTGATGATATTTTGATTTACTCATGGAGTGAGGATGAACATATTGATCATTAAAGGATTGTGTTCTAAATTCTCAAGGATCATCAATTGTATGCTAAGTTTAGCAAGTGTGAATTTTGATTGAGGTCCATTGCTTTCCTTAGTCATATTGTTTTCGGTGAAGGTATCAAGGTTGATCCTAAAAAGTTAGAGGCTGTTAAGAACTGGCCTAGACCTCTTTCCCCTTCAGATATTCAGAGTCTCTTGGGCTTGGCCGCTTATTATAGAAGGTTTGTAGAAGGATTTTCCTCTATTGTTTTGCCTTTGACTACACTGACTCAAAAGAAGGTGAAATTGGTCTGAAGCTTGTGAAGAACTTTTACAATAATTGAAGGATAGACTCACTTCAGCCCCTATTTTAACATTACTAGAAAGATTCGATAGTTTTGTGGTTTATTGTGATGCCTCACGGATTGGTATTGGTTGTGTTTTGATGCAACATGGGAAGGTTATTGCTTATGCTTCAAGGTAATTGAAGGTGCATGAAAAATTTATCCGACTCATGATTTGGAGTTAGCGGCGGTGGTCATTGCTTTGAAGATTTGGAGACACTATCTTTGTGGTGTTCATGTGGATGTGTTCAAAGATCATAAGAGTTTGCAATACATGTTTAAGAAAAAGGATTTAAATCTTCGCCAAAGGAGATGACTTAAGTTGTTGAAAGATTATGATATGAGTGTCCTTTATCATTCGGGTAAGGCGAATGTGGTTCCTAATGCTCTTAGCCGATTGTCGATGGGTAGTGTTGCTAACATTAAGGATGGTAAAAAAGAGTTAGTTCGTGATATTCATAGACTAGCTCGATTGGGCGTTTGCTTGGTTGACTCCGAGAATGGTGGTATCATTGTTAGAATGGTTTTGAATAGTCTCTTGTTATAAATGTGAAGGCTAAGCAAGATTTTGATTTGATTATGGTTGAGTTGAAAAAGTAGGTTTTCAAAAAAATCATTGAGACTTTCTCTCACGGGGGAGATGGTGTTCTTCGTTACCAAGGTCGGTTGTGTGTTTTAAATATTGATGAGTTCAAGCATCAGATTTAAGCTCATAATTCTCAATATTCTATTCACTCAGAAGCCACCAAGATGTACCGTGATTTGTGGGAAATCTATTGGTGGAATGATATGAAGAAAGATACTTATGGAATTTGTGGCTAAGTGTCCTAATTGTCAATAAGTGAAGGTTGAGCATCAGAAATCAAGAGGTTTGGCTCAAGACATTTGTATTCCTACTTGGAAGTGGGAAGATTTGAATATGGACTATATTACAAGCTTACCTCGTACTCATCATCAGTTTGATTAGATTTGGGTTATCGTGGATCAAATGACTAAGTCATATCATTTTCTTCTAATGAAGACTTTATTTTCAGTCGAAGACTATGCTAGGCTTTATATTCGGGAAATGGTAAGGTTGCATGGGGTGCCTTTATCCATTATCTCCGACAGGGATACTTAGTTTACTTCTCAGTTTTGGAGGTCATTTCAGAAAGTTCTTGGTACTCAAGTAAAGCTTAGTATGGCTTTTCATCCTCAGACCGATGGTCAAGTCGAGCGTGTTGTTCATACTTTGGAGGATATGTTAAGAGCTTGTGTGATTGACTTCAAGGGTAATTGGGATGATCATTTTCCTTTGATTAAGTTTGCTTATAATAATAGTTATAACTCAAGTATCCAAATGGCTCCATTTGAGGCTCTCTATGGTAGGAGGTGTAGGTCTCCTATTGATTGGTTTGAAGTTGGTGAGGTCACTTTGATAGGGCCTGAGTTGGTGTATGAGGCTATGGAGAAGGTTCAACTTATTAGAAAAAGGTTGAAAATAGCTCAAAGTCGGCAAAAGTCTTGTACCAATGTTAGAAGGAGAGAGCTCAAATTTGATGTCGATGATAGGGTTTACTTGAAAATCTCACCTATAAAGGATGTGATGAGATTTGAAAAGAAAGGGACACTTGGTCCCTGATATGTGGGCCCATATTAGATTTTGATGCATTTTGGCAAGGTGACCTACGAATTAAATTTGCCTTTTGATTTGGCATCGGTGCATCCGGTGTTCCATGTTTCTTTGTTGAAAAAGTATTTTGGTGATCCTACGTCTATTGTGCCAATGGAGAGTGTTGGTATTAAGAAAAGTCTATCCTATAAATAGGTTCTGATTGAAATTTTGGATCGTCGGAATTTGAGAAATAAAGAAGTTGCTTCCGTAATAGCTTTTCTTGAAGAAATGGATTAGTTGAGGGTGCTACTTAGGAGACCGAAGCGTACATGATGTCCAAGTTCCTCATTTCTTTCCCTCTGCTCCTATTCTAGCTTGAGGTAAGATTTCCTCATGGTTCATTCTTTCAAATTCATGCATTTTAGCCATTCTCATGTTTCCATATGCATGCATGTTCATGAAAAACTTAATTTTTGAGTTAAGATTTAGCTTGGGGTGATTACTCTTTGATTATGTGCATTTTGATATAAATTGCACTTATCTTGGGTTATTAGATCTCTCTCTCCTCTTTATGCTAGCTTGAGTTGTCACGCCCCGAGCCTACGCCCTGGACGTGGTCGGCACTCGAGAACCATTGATGGTCCCCAAGAGAACCCTTGGCCTGGCTGAATACTTAGGACTTACTCAAGTTATAAAAAGCTTAAAACAGAATTTTTGAACATTTAAACTCAAAGAAAAAACTCAACTCGAATTGTCTGTAAAATACTCAATAACATAAGTATTATAGTTTTAAAAACACATCTCAAGAAAAATAAATATTGAAGGACTCCTCAACTCTAGCTATCTAAGAAGCCTCTAACATTAAGATAGGTATCAGGACAAGACCCATGACACCTCAACCAACTAATAACAGAAATAAAAGCGGGGTCCTCCAGAATGCAAGGAGGCTCACCAAAGCTAACTAGGAGTGCTAAGTGATCTCAACGAAGCGGCTGTTGAAGATCCTGAACACCTGTATTTGCATCATAAAAAGATGCAGGTCGAATGACATCAGTACATTGAATGTACGAGTATGTCATATAGCTGAATGGATAAATAACTGAACTGATAGGGCTGAAAGAATACTTACCTCAACTCAACTTAATACAAAGCAATAACTAGAGATGAAAACATTTAAAGCTTTATAAATAAAAGATGTTAACTCAAGGATGTATATAAAAATACAATAAAATACGTTTTACTCTTATTTGGGAGATTCTCTAACCGACAACCATCACTATGAGCTACATGATGATACAGCGTCTCGCCCACGCTGCCAGAACTGTCCTATACCGTGCCGGAGTATAGAACCTCTCAACTAAGTGGATCAACTAAGCTATAAGGATTCATCTAAAAAGTATGATCCTAAACCCATGTTGGCAAGACATGGTTTATGGAGGCTATGAGTTGTCTGAACTCTCCCTCATATCGGTGCTCAATACTACTCCCAAAATTATTGCTCATGCTCAATGTTTAAAAACATTCTCTTTTCTCAATTTGAGGTAATTACTCAATAAATCATCTTAAAAGAGGTAACTGCTCTGAAGTATCTCTGTACTCATAAACTCAATTAGAAAGCAAAGTTTCTCTTTTCTCAAATTAAAACAATTATCTTAGGGAATTACTTAGTTACCTATACTTTTATCAAAACTCATCTTTTACTCTTTGTCAGAATCAATTTTAAAGACCAAGCATTTGTTCTAAAAAGATTCTCAAACTCATCCTTACTTTCTCAAAAACTCAGTTTAAAATAAAAATATTGGCTTTAAAAGATTCTCAAAATTTATAACTCAAAATAGGATTCATGCTGAAATATTGACATGAACAACTCAACTCAAGGATCTCAATAACAATATAGAAAAACTCAATACTCAGAACTCAAGAACTCAACGATACTACTCATCTCAAGAATACTCAATTAATAGGGTTCATGCTGAAATATAGACATGAACGAATCAACTCAAGAATTTCAATGCATAACATATAGCAATTCAATAATTAGGAATAGAATTTCAAAAAGAATTAGGAACTCAAGAACTTAGAATCAACTCATCTCAAGAATACTCAAATCTAAGGATAGGACCTAGATTACTTTTTTACTGATTTGAAAGTAGATGTAGGGCGTGAGGAAGAACTAGTCCAATACTATGATAGCCTTACATACCTGGAAGAACAAAGTTCTTGAAGAAGAACTTGATTGGACTTGAAGAAGAACGATCAAGAAAACCTTTCTTGAGATTCTTGAATTAGTTTCTTGAAAACTTTATGACCAAGAATTATGATTTTCATTAATGATTCATAATTGTATGAAAGAATTTGAGTTCAGAAGTATGGAATTCTTGAAGAGGGACTTACCTTGAAGAAAAATCTTGAAAAGGATGGAATGAATCTTGAAAAAGATTGAATGAATCTTGAATGGAAGTCCAATGCTTTGATTTTTCTTTAGGGTTTGAGAGAGAAGAGAATAGGAAATTAAGAGATGAAAATCTGATTGTTTTAGGACTTTTATTAGTCAAGAAATTCATTTAGGGTTTTCTTAGAGATAAAAAGACAAAAACGACCTTTTTAATATTTTTCCGTCGGCTAATTCGTCACTGCACCGTATCAGGTTACTAAAATGGTCATAACTTCTTACTCGGAAGTCAGATTGTTGCGAAATTGGTGGCGTTGGAAAGATGATTCAAATACCTTTAATTTGATAGGCTATGGTTTATGTAACTCTTTATATTCTAAGAGATATGGTCGTTGGAAGTTGACCCAAGTAGAATCTTATGTCATAACTTATGCGATAATGAAGTTTTCAACTCAACTTTGTGCTAAGGGGTTCCTGTGACCTTAAGTCATATCCAAAATCATTCCCACACTAAGGAATTGACCTAAACACCTAAGAACAATTAAGAATCACTCGGTATGACATTATACACAAATTCAAGAATGGTTTGGGTCTTAACTTAGAAATTTCTGGGGTGTTACAATATCTCCCACTTGGGATCATTCGTTCTCGAATGATGGTTAAACTGAGAATGGAGGGGAAAGAGTTACTATCACTATCTCTCTTGAATTTTGAGCTTGCGTACTAACATAGGTGAAAGTGATTCATATTGAGAGTTTTGAAACTGGACTCGAGCACACTTGGCACGAAGCTCACATAAGCTTTCAAGATTACAGGTCATGACATGAAACAAGGGTATCCGGGAACGAAGTAAGAATATGACTACTATGCCTTGAATGATATGACTAGTAGCTTTTAAGCTTAGCAACACTTCTAAACTATGCTCTCCTTTCTGATTGCTAACTTCATTAGCTACAACTCATAGCTCCCCCTAGAGCATATGACTACTTTTATCAAGGTCTAAGTTAAACTGTCTTCCCTTACTGTGTTCAAGCCTAACCTCTAAATCACAAGATGCTAAACATGAGATGTTTATACTAATCTAAACCACAAGATTCAGGTTTTATGCCTCTATAGGTAATCTCATCCAATGAATACCACTCCTTACGACTACATTCAACCAAACTTCGAGTCATAGTCAAGAACCACCTAATGCATTATGTATTCATCCATATGTTATCAGCACCTCATTCAAGCCTAGAATTATAACCACTCCATGGACTCCTACTAACCAACCTTCTAAGAATTTCTCATTCTTTCATCATCTTTATCAACTTAAATTTCACGCATTACTACTAGGAACCGACTAATTGCTCTCATTTAACTATTACTTATAGTAAAACTTCATCCTATTCCTCCTCCACATTATAACCTTAGATGGAATAAAATCACCACCACTACCACAATAAGAAACATCAACCTTCCCCTTCTATCATCACTCAACTACTATCATCAACATCACTCTCTAACTAAAATGATCACTAAAAGAGCTTTAGGGTGAAAGATCATAAGCATGATTCATTCGAGAAATCTAATAAAAGAATATATATGCCATAACATTATGTTGCTAGTCATTGAGAGTAATCATGAATTCGCGAGACTGAGCATACTAGGAGACATGAGTGCTTATATGAATAAGTTCATATTATGATGCTGATATCCATAAATTTATAGAGTAAGATTGAGATCCATGAGCTAAAGTCTTTGCCTGCTCCTCATTCTGGAACTGAGCATGTGTGTGAATCTCTCTGAAGTGTATGTGCATAAGTCATGAACACAATTTTAATTTAAGAAACATCAATAAGATATTGGAATAACTGAACTTTGAGGAATACGCAAGATTAGGAATGGATCGATATATCACTTTAACCCTTTCTGAACACATTACTATCTGACTCTCAACACTTGACTTGGTTTCTCATCTTATCATCTCCCCCTTAGGTATGAAGCTGACACTCTAAGGCTATGGATCTATTTCATTATCTCTAAACTGATTTACATTCGCTTTACTCTAATACTTGGGAAAGTCTTATCTCATGGCTTTTGAACCCTCCATGTGCAGGTACTAAGATTCCTTCTAAGACCTCTTTCTGAAATGCTTCTCTTAACTCTTATCATTAGCTTATAGAGTCGTTTAGTCTAACTCTTAATAGTCTGACTTCTCCTTCTTAGTCTGTGAATACCGCCTTTCTAAGTTCATATCTACCCAACTACAGAAAGCTTGAACTATATTTAAGAGGCTCATCATTGGCTATATATGATCACTTCGACCAACTCTTTAAGGTAATAAATAATGCTTACATCAGCCTACTCCACATTAACAGCTCAATATACTATCTAGGCACACATGAAAAAAATTATTAACTTAATTGGAACCTAGTCTGACCACATACAATCTCAGGTACACCTCTTAATACCCTTGTTAATACAATGACTTAGCCACACTCCCTTGCTCTCATCTAAGAGTCATAATACCACACTTGTACCACTCACACTTATCAAAAAGTAACACCATAATTTATCACCTAATTTATGTCAAACCTACTAGATTAGATCTTGAACTAACATCATCACCCTTATGTTGTCATCCTTTTATCACGACACTCATCTCAAATTCAAGCTTAGTATCTAGTACTAAACAGGACATCAATATAATTGCTCGCATACTATACTACTAGACAAAATTAAGAAACACTCGCTCACTAAGACCTCATGACAAATAGTAAATCTTTATCCCTCGTTCTACATACTTATAGTTTACCGTCACATTCCCTTTCACAACTTAAGTACTATTTACCCATTCACTATACATCATTACTTAATTAGTTCTATTATCCTCTGAATACCATGGGGCTCTCCCTTACAAAAATCATAAGCCTAGTTTAGATCTATCACCTCATGAATACTCTACTCTTCTATTCAACACATATACTTGGCCTTCACTAATACAATGTTACATTGACATAAACTCCCTTCTGGTTAAAGTATACTCTAACTCATCCATACTAGTAACTCTTACTATACCTTCTATCATGAAATCTACACAAACTCATCACTTCTTAGTCTATCCATAAGGGAAAACTCCTCATTAATAACTTACTAGGTACATGACTGCAACTTAATTTACCTCATCACTATCTCCCTTTCTTAGATTACTATACCTTTGCATGCATTCTTCTAACTCTGGGCACTTCTACTACTACTGGCTCATAACATCATAACTCATACTATCTTTTCGGGTGAAAATACTACCCAAGTTCATGAACACACTTCCTCATAAGGGTCTCAACTAAAACAAGGTTTAGAGAAGAGAGTCTGGGAGTACATTTCTCTTTTAGCTCAAACGCACGATTCATATGAATTAAGAGTGCATTCTTTCGAATCTCAACACTTAAGCTCACTCACGGGCTTATCTTAAGCCCCTCTGTAGTCTCATGACTTTCTGAAGACTTTTGTTGGGAGTAACTCATCGATAAGGATCTGGGCTTTGCTTTTCAACTACCTTGAATATGAGGGGTAGTCGAATGGATCTGGGATATGCACGAATTTGAATAAGTTCCTTATGACATAGTTCTATTGTATGATTTAGAGTATGAAAGAAGGGAAACTTTTCTTAAATGTCTGTAGTCCCTCATTTATAGAAGTGGGGCCCTCAAAACCATAAAAGAGATCCTACCGACACGGCTTCACAGACACCCTAGGACACTTGAACTCTGTGCTCTGATACCAAGTTTGTCATGCCCCGAGCCAACACCGTGGACGTGGCCGGCACTCGAGAACCATTGTTGGTCCCCAAGAGAACCCTTGGCCTGGCTGAATACTTAGGACTTACTCAAGCAATAAAAAGCTTAAAACAGAATTTTTGAACATTTAAACTCAAAGTAAAAACTCAACTCGAATTGTCTGTAAAATACTCAATAACATAAGTATTATAGTTTTAAAAACACATCTCAAGAAAAATAAATATTGAAGGACTCCACAACTCTAGCTATCTAAGAAGCCTCTAACATTAAGATAGGTATCAGGACAAGACCCATGACACCTCAACCAACTAATAACAGAAATAAAAGCGGGGTCCTCCGGAATGCAAGGAGGCTCACCAAAGCTAACTAGGAGTGCTAAGTGATCTCAACGAAGCGGCTGTTGAAGATCCTGAACACCTGTATTTGCATCATAAAAAGATGCAGGTCGAATGACATCAGTACATTGAATGTACGAGTATGTCATATAGCTGAATGGATAAATAACTGAACTGATAGGGCTGAAAGAATACTTACCTCAACTCAACTTAATACAAAGCAATAACTAGAGATGAAAACATTTAAAGCTTTATAAATAAAAGATGTTAACTCAAGGATGTATATAAAAATACAATAAAATACGTTTTACTCTTATTTGGGAGATTCTCTAACCGACAACCATCACTATGAGCTACATGATGATACAGCGTCTCGCCCACGCTGCCAGAACTGTCCTATACCGTGCCGGAGTATAGAACCTCTCAACTAAGTGGATCAACTAAGCTATAAGGATTCATCTAAAAAGTATGATCCTAAACCCATGTTGGCAAGACATGGTTTATGGAGGCTATGAGTTGTCTGAACTCTCCCTCATATCGGTGCTCAATACTACTCCCAAAATTATTGCTCATGCTCAATGTTTAAAAACATTCTCTTTTCTCAATTTGAGGTAATTACTCAATAAATCATCTTAAAAGAGGTAACTGCTCTGAAGTATCTCTGTACTCATAAACTCAATTAGAAAGCAAAGTTTCTCTTTTCTCAAATTAAAACAATTATCTTAGGGAATTACTTAGTTACCTATACTTTTATCAAAACTCATCTTTTACTCTTTGTCAGAATCAATTTTAAAGACCAAGCATTTGTTCTAAAAAGATTCTCAAACTCATCCTTACTTTCTCAAAAACTCAGTTTAAAATAAAAATATTGGCTTTAAAAGATTCTCAAAATTTATAACTCAAAATAGGATTCATGCTGAAATATTGACATGAACAACTCAACTCAAGGATCTCAATAACAATATAGAAAAACTCAATACTCAGAACTCAAGAACTCAACGATACTACTCATCTCAAGAATACTCAATTAATAGGGTTCATGCTGAAATATAGACATGAACGAATCAACTCAAGAATAGGCAACCACGCACGATAAGAAAAGGATGAAAAAAAGAAGCTTACTAACAGTCTTTGTAGCCTTTCGAAGATAAGTACAGATGTCTCCGTACTGATCCTCGAGACTCTACTTAGACTTGGTTTGTACACACGGGAGACTTATGAACTTGGGCTCTGATACCATTTGTCACGAACCAAAAATGGATGTGATGGCACTTGTCCTTCCCCACCAAGACAAGTAAGCCTCAACCCAACAAAAATGAAAGAAAAAAGGAAACAAATAAAGCAAGAACAAGACAAGGGTGGAAAACTTATTCATTCAAACAACAAGCCAAAACCTAGTTGTCACGTGTACAAGACTTTAAAGTAAATACAGAATTTGTAAGATAAATACAACTCTCAAATGACTTTGCTTCTCATATAGAAAAAATTATAAAGAAAAAGGAAAAATAAGACCCGTCAAAATGACAAGTAGCTGCCTCTTCAGTCCTTGACAAGCCTCGAAAATCATGAGAAGAAGATCACACGGGTCCGGACTCGAAACCTACACAAGTGTAAAAGCAAGGAGTGAGTACCACAAACATGGTACCCAACAAGAAACCTTATAAACTAGGCAACCAAGCTAAATTGAATACTCCTTTTCATCCAACCCGAACACACACAAGCTACAATTTGAATAGAAATTAGCCCAACCTAATAGTTCTACAAAAAAATGAGTCTCAAGGTTCAAGATCAAGATCAACAGTCACATTTCAACAATTGATAAGCATCAAGTCACTTACACTCACGTAAAGGTATTTCAAGCCCAAATAGTAACAAGTTCCAATCATATATTAAACAAACAATTCAAACCACACCAAATAGCTCAATCATATGCATCAAAAATGTCAAGTATATGCATCAAGTAGATTGATCACAAGTCAACATTGGCCGGAACCATTTCCCTTACGCTCAATGTCACTAGCTAGAACCATTTTCCTTCGGCTTTTATATCACTTGACGGAACCATGTCCCTATGGCTTTTATCATAAAATAACACTTGCCGAAACCATTTTCCTTTGGCTTTTATCACAAAACAACACTTCCCAGTAAAGACCTTGACATCATAGCACTTGCTGGCAAAGACCTCAGCATCATAAATCATCACATGTCTCATCACGGTTTTCACAATCAGCATACAAGAAATATCCCACCACACGGAAGAGACACCAATTCATATCACACAAGTCCAC
Organism: Solanum appendiculatum; assembly: GCA_018342035.1. Lineage (NCBI taxonomy): Eukaryota > Viridiplantae > Streptophyta > Magnoliopsida > Solanales > Solanaceae > Solanum > Solanum appendiculatum. The sequence continues at coordinate 316,192 of JAGDQO010001406.1, read as the reverse complement.
TTTCATGCTATCAACATTTCATCAATCAATCAAATACGGGTCACAACAAGGCAATTCACAATTGTCATTATCATCAAATAACCTCTTCATTTCCCCCCTTTTTCTTGGTTCACATTAATCAAGTGGAAAAAAATAGCCCATCACCTCATTCCCGATTACTCCCAACACATAGGCAATAAAGAGAAATAAACAATTCAACCAAATTGCAAAGTTTAAGAGATCACTTGCCTCAAATCAATCAATTAATCACTCGAAGAGTTAAGTCTTCCCCTTCCGAATCGCTTCCAAAGCCACACAATCTATAATAATCAAGTATTCACAATCATCTACAAGAAATCACAATACCCACAACAATTCTCTTTAAAAGTGGGTCAATCAACACAAACCCTAATTTGAAAAAAAAAGGTTTGAATCTAGAAATTAATACTTGAAAATATTACTTAGGAACTCATTAGAAAAAACCATTTCAAAAAAGGAATTTAAATCACTTCAAAATCACCATTTTAGTTTAAGAACTTGAGTTCATGAAAAACCTTATTAATCACCGATCAAAATCTCACATTTTGATGTTAAAACTCATAATTAATCAAAGGAAATGAAGGTTTAGGATCAAGAAGGCTTACCCAAATGATCTAGCACAGAAAACCCCTTGAAAAATCATCATCAAGGATTCCCCAAGCTCAAAAATGGTGAAATGGGGCTTAAAACCGAAATTGCAGGTCAAAACCACCCTCAGATGTCGCAAAAGTAACCAGGGGTTTGCTTAAGTGAACCTCGCTAAAAATGTGGTCTCTCTTTTGTGAAGCCTCCTTCGCTTCTGTGAGGATTGCTTAAACGACAACCCTTCGCTTAAGCGACGGCCCTTCGCTTAAGTGAAGGTCGCATAAGCGACAGGGCCTTCGCATAAGCGAAGCCTGCACAACCAGAAAATCAACCAACTCTCAAACATCAAATTGATCCTCGGAATTCATTCAGAACCCCGTACACACAAACCAAATATGCAAATCAATTATACTCGACGATCCAGACTCAACAGAACTGCCAAAACATGAATCCGAGGTCTCCTTGACCCAACATCTAAGAAAATTATAAGAAACTAACTCAATACCTAAAAAGGCTAAAAAATACTCGGGACCTCTCAAAAATCAACCCAGACCTCACATAGGCCTAAATTCATTCCTTGAATCCAAAGAAACTCTCGAAATTCCAATCCGAGCATCCAAACTCCGAATGTTGAATAAAGTCAATTCAAAGGCTAAAATTTCATAATTTCACAATTTAGGAACTCAAATCCTCAAAAAGACTCATAATCAGAAATCGACAACTCTCACTTATCAGATTCCACATTCCGAAACTAATGGAATCAACAAAATTCCATTCTAACACTCAAAACTCCAAAAGACTTCGAAAAACACTTTTAAGCAACTTAAGCCTTTCAAACTCAAAATTACCAAAGTTCTCAACTTCTTACTCAAAGCTTGGAACCAACTTCAAAAACTCAAGTAAGAAACAACTCGGGGTCAATATCGAGAGGGCAAAATGATAAATTTCACAAAAATACCAAAAATGACCAACCGGGTCATTATAAAAAGATTGGCTAACCAAGTAATCCAAGGGGGAATAGTACAACAACCATTTGTCGTGGCCTCAAGGCTACTTAATGAGATGAAAAAGATCAATCGAGCTTGGTATTCAATTGAAGATCAAGTATCTCATCTTCAAGTGGCTTTAACCAAAGAACAAGAAGAGAAGAACCGAGAACGTGATGAGAACATTGCTGAAATGACGGTTCAACTTGAAATGTTATCAAAACATGTCATGGGAGAGGCTATTTGATTGATAAATGTGGTTGATATAAGTCGAGGGATGAATCACGTGAATGTTAGATTTGGGAGCATATATAATGAAGATTCTCAATCAAGAAGTGGCCGAATAAGGGGTTTTCGTCTAAGCTATCCAAGGCTATACGAAAATCAAGGTTGGAACGGAAGTAGTAATGGTAGTTGGGAAGATGTCGACTTGTATTATAAATTTGAAGATTGGGAAGGAAGTGAATGTAAGTAGAGAAAATATGAAGCACTTCATGACCTAAGCAAAACAAGGACACAACACACCAACCCGAAAAATTCTCAAACTGAGGAGTTTCTAGCCAAGATTCTTAATAAGGTGGAAGGATCCGATATGATGTTGTATGAGATGAGGAGTGATTTTTCATCATTGACAAATACGATCAATTTTCATTCATCATATATTAAGCTACTTGAAGAGAAAATGAGCTACCTTGCAACTATTGTGTGTTCAAGTTCAAAAGAAGCATTGATTCATTGTGTAGTTGTTGATTCAAAGAGTAACATCCAAGTGTCGGCTATAGTAACTCGGAGTGGTAAGGTGCTGCACAATGAGCCATTGACTAACAAACATGGTGAAAAGAAGGTGGTTGCCGATCATGAACCACCTAAGCAAGGGGTTTAACCACAAGTGTATGATGTTGAAAATGATCCAAAAGAAAATGATAGAGATGGTGATGCGATAGCTCCAACTATTCAAAGGCCAATAAAAATAAATCCTCCTTTTCCTCAAAGATGGAGAAAGAAAGATGATAGCACCAAATTTAAAAAGTTCTTGGGGGCAGTCAAAGATTTTTTAGTAAATACCTTTTGTGGATGCATTTGTTGAAATGCCCGGTTATGCAAAATTTATGATGGAGTTGGTCACGAAGAAGTTCCAAGTAAATGAGGAAGAAGATAATTTTAATATTTTCAAGTCCATGAAGTATCCAAGTGACAATGCATATGGTCTCTCATTTAGACCAAATTGATAAAGCTGTGGCAAGTATTGGTGAAGCAGCTTATAGTGGAGAATCATTGGCTGCGATCTTGCTCCAGTATGATAAAGAAGAAATAAGTGACTATGATGAGGTAGTTGCTTCCCTTGTAGGTGTGAGATCTTTCACATCTAATCAAAAAGAAATTAGACATTGATTTGTCTAATCGAGAAGCGCCACCAGCCAAGCCATCCATAATAGAACCTCTAAAATTGGAGTTGAAAGTGCTTCCTCCACATCCTCAGTATATTTTCATAGGGCCTGAGAATACATTGCCGATAATAATTGCAAATGATTTAGAAGAATGGCAAGTGAATGCGTTGATCAGCGTTTTAAAGAAACACATTAGAGCTCTGAGTTGGTCTATTGCAGATATAGTGAGAATCTCTTTGGGAGTTTGTACTCATAAAATTCATTTGAAGAGGGTTGTATGCCAAGAATATAGCATCAACGGAGGTTAAATCCTCCAATGCAAGACATGGCGAAGAAAGAAATCATAAAGTGGCTAGATGCAGGTGTGATCTTTCTTATTGCAGATAGCCAATGGGTAAGTCCGGTTCAATGCGTCCCAAAATGGGAGGCATGACGGTAGTTCCAAATGCAAAAAAAGAGCTAGTAGCTACGAGGCCAGTGACCAGGTGGAGAGTGTGTATGGATTACCGAAAATTAAATTCGTGGACTGAGAAAGACCATTTCCCTATGCCCTTCATTGACCAAATGCTTGATCATCTTGCGGGAAAAGGGTGGTATTGCTTCTTCGATGGTTATTCGGGCTATAATAAAATATGTATAGCACCCGATGATCAAGAAAAAACCACATTTACATGTTCTTATGGGATATTTGCCTTTAAGCGGATGCCCTTTGGGTTATGCAATGCACCAGCCACCTTCCAAAGGTGCATGTTATCTATATTTGTTGATATGGTGGAATAGTCTATGGAGGTTCTTATGGATGATTTCTCCGTTGTTGGAGACTCATTTGAAGAATGTTTGAACCATTTGGAGAAAGTCTTGCAGCGATATGTTGAGGCAAATTTTATCCTCAATTGGGAAAAGTGTCATTTCATGGTAAAAGAAGGGATAGTCCTTGGGCACAAGATCTTTGGAAAATGGATTGAGTTAGACCAATTCAAGATCAATATCATTTCCAAGTTGCCTCCCCCAATTTTGGCAAAAGGTGTAAGGAGCTTCCTAGGCCATGTCGGTTTCTATCGGCGATTCATAAAAGATTTCTCTAAGCTGGCAGTTCCATTGTGTCAGTTGCCTGAAAAGGAAAGTGTATTTGATTTTGATGCGAGTTGTAAGAAAGCATTTGTGATCTTGAAAGTAAATTTTGTCTCAGCCCCTGTCATAATTGCACCCAATTGGAGTCTTCTATTTGAAATAATGTGTGATGCAAGTGGAGTAACGCTTGGCGCTGTTCTTGGGCAGCGTAAGAATATATTATTTCACCCTATTTACTACACAAGGAAGACATTAAATTTTTCCCAGAAAAATTACATAGTGACGGAGCAAGAAATGCTCGCCGTTGTGTATGGCCTTGAGAAATTCAGAGCGTATTTGTTGGGTACCAAAGTTGTAGTGAACATTGATCCTGTAGTCTTAGGTATTTGATGGAAAAGAATGAAAATAAATCTAGATTGATTAGATGGGTACTTCTTCTTCAGGAGTTTTATTTTGAAGTCAAGGATAGGAAAGGTTATGAAAATCAGGTGGCGGACAATCTATCAATGTTGGAGTAAAGCAGAACTTTGGCGGAAGAACTAGACATTGATGATGCTTTTCCCCATGAACTAGTGATGAGGACTTCTCAAACCTCTATACGATGGTATGCCCACTATGCAAATTTTATTGTGTATCGACTGATGCCCGAAGAATTGAACAACTATCAAAAGAAAACGTTTCCATTTGATGTTAAGAAGTATATTTTATATGAACCCTATCTCTTTAGGGAGTGTGCTGATCACATTATCAGACGTTGCGTTCCTAAAGTTTAGGTGAGAGAGATCCTAGAGGCTTGCCATGCATCAACCATAGGTGGACATCATGGAGGTATCCGAACCGCCTCAAAGGTGTTTCAATGCGGTTATTATTGGCCTACACTATATCGAGATGCACGTGCTTTTTGTAAGATTTGTGTGGAATGCCAAATGCAAGGAAGTATCTCAAGGAGGCATGAGTTGCCTCTTTCACAAATTCTTGAAGTTGAACTATTTGATGTGATGGGAATTGACTTTATACTACCATTTCCTAGCTCTTTAGGGAACAAATACATCCTAGTGGTTGTGGATTATGTATCAAAATGGGTAGAAGTCGTGGATTTACCTAACAATGAAGGGAGAAGTGTCACAAAGTTCCTAAAGAAGTGCATTTTCACAAGGTTTGGTACCCCAAGAGCTATTAAAAGTTATAGCGGTTCCCATTTTTGCAATCATCAATTTGAAGAACTTTTGTCTAAATATGGGGTAAAGCACAAGGTTGCTGAAGCCGCCCAGCTAGCAAGAGGATCTCAATATATCAAGGCCGCCCAACCACCCAATCCACTTCAAGGGGCATAAGTCGTCTAGCTAGCAAGAGTGACCCGGGGGCATGTTGATTCCGAAAAGGATCTCAAATCAATACCAAGCCACCGTGGAATGATGTCCACTCATAAGGAAATCCCCAAAAGGCTCCATGCCCAAACCATTCTGATAACGTGTCGATGCCGCGAAAATAGGGGGAAAGAGAGAGCAGAAGATTAGTCAAGCCACGACAATGCCTAAATTAAGTCTCATACTCTCAGACTCAAGTATGCTATTCCAGTCTACAAGATCTTATCTGTCCGAATCGACATCGGAGACGAAACACGACTAACATGCCACAAGGATCACAAGTCTAATGCAACACTAGCCTAATGCTAGACAAAGGCCACAGATGTTCCAATACAATAATTAACAACAACAAATCAATTCACAAAACCATGGAGTAACACACAGTCCCTGTTTAGCATGGTATTACACCCGAAATAATGTCGATCAACCCTAAAACATGGAATTTAGGAAAAGAAATAACAGGAACTAGGTACCCTTCCCCAATTCATTCTAATAAACCTGCATTTATGCATTCAAGCTCAATCTAATAGAAAGGAAATCGTAGCCTACTTTTAGGCCGATCGCGCTCTCTCAAAATCTCAATGCCGGAGCTTTTCCATTCTGAATTGCCTCAAAAAGCTGTCACGCTATCAGAAATAGGATCACAACGTCACTACGGTCTTTTCATCACTAAAAATACATAAAATAGAAACAAGCCAATTCCTGACTCAAATAGGAATCATGGGACCCGCATCAAAATTTCTAGAATCAACTTTGTCAAAGGTTCCTAAAAAGTTCCCCAACCTTGTGTTCCAAAGAGGAATACAATCCAGGGCTCGCAACAACCAAGACAAACAACATGCAATTTAATCACAACTAAGCTCAATTAAAGAATCGAAATAGGCTCAAAATACAAGAATTTAAAGCAAACAAGAGTTCCCCAAAAATTTCTGATCTCCCACGTATGAAGCCTAGACAATTCCAGATGCATAGGACTTTGAATCACTCGGTTCCGAGCCAAAATGAGAGAGTAATCACCTTTTAAATTTACTATCACAGCTAAATCACGTCTGGTCTTTAAATAAAAGACAAGATAAATTTTCTCTTTGCTAACGTGGACTATGGATCCCACGATCATGGAGCAAGAGAAAGATTCCCTACGCGAATGCGGCAAGAATCCGGTGAATGTGAAGGCAATAGAAACAAGGGGACTACGATCGCGGCTGAATCCCCATGAACGTGAAGGTTAGGTGGACTAAACCTTTGCGAACGCAGCCTGGACCCCGCAAACTTGGTGACAAACCTTCTTGGTCTCTATGAATGTGACCCAAGGTCTTTGAAGGTGTCACGACCTAAAGTACACCCTAGACGTGACATAGCGTATAGGACCCCGAGAGGCCCCACACAAGACATTTAGCATACATCATACAAGATAATAGAATTTAAAGAGAGTTTAAAGGTAACATCTCATAAAAATGATTGTCAAAAGTGGAAGTCTAAACATAAGTCTCAAAGCCATGTAATACATGATAAAGGAGTTGCTTGGGACGTAACCCATACATCACATACAAAGTTAAAAAGGAAAAGACATAAGGCTATAAAAGTGACATCGTCCTCGAAGTATGAGGACTCACCAAGTCTTCAAAATCTCAAATGCAATGAACTAGCCACGAATGAGGGAGAAGAGTCGTCAAGCCCTACATTATGAGACAATGTTGGCACAAGTATGCATTAGTACAAAGAATGTACCAAATATGATAGCAATGCATATGAGTTATGAAATCATGCAAAATGGATTATTCATAGGATGCAATGACCAAGCTAAATTATAAAATAACATGATAGGAAAACATAAGTAAAAACCATGGTCAATGCAAACTAATTATCTTAAAACAAATTATACTTGAAATATCTTTAAGAAATAACCTTAGTTCATTATTGTGGGAAGTTTAGCCTTAACGGACATAGACCATATGAGCTATAACATGGAATCCGATGTCTACCCCACACTGAAAAGGGGTTGTCCCACTTGTCAAGGTAAGGACCATGAACTTGAGCTTATGTAGATCCACTAGCTAATGTCTATCTAAGACAAACCTATGGTGGCACATAGTTATAGGACACAGGTAATCACCACTTGTCCACTCAGTGCTAAGCATAATTCCCACGGATTAGTCATAAATCTTAACTTTTCTTATCAGTAGGGGACATGGGTAATCGCCGCTTGTCTTATCATCTATGTAAGGCACATAAGGTAGCCAATCCCAGATAGAATTCATTAAAATAGCTCTTATTTCTTGATTCAAAGTTTAGTTGAAATAATCCTTTCATATTCATGTTTTGAATAATAGGTGAGAAATCCTTTCACAACACAACAACAACAACAACATCGATGCTTCTCTCTCAAAGCAATCTTAAATCATTTACATCAATTTCATAAAGAACATGCATATCTTCATAAATTAATCTTTCATGATTCAAGAGCCTCCTCATATGATCAAAGTCTAGAAATCATGGATCATGCATGGGTTCATCGTAATTTAACTAAAAAAACACTCAATTATCTCAATTCATAGATGAAAAGACTTAAATTAATCAATTGGATCATAGTTGAAAGGAACCCATGAGATAGAAGAAAACCCTAACTTCAATTAGAGAACGTTACAAAATTGAAGAATTTAGGAACCCTATGGAGGAAAGGACTCCATAGGTGAATACTATCATACCTTGGAGTTCAAATCCCACAATCAATGGTGGAAATTGAGACTTGAATGGAACCCTTGCTCTTCTTCTTCCTTAGAGAGAGAAATATTTGAGGGGATGAACTTGATCAACTTTTGGGAATTTAGGAGAATGAATTGAATTGGGTAAATTTGGGGTTAAAAATCATTATATAGTTCTTTGGGTACAAGGCAAAATGACGTAGTATCGGGTTAAAACGATTAGGGAAAAGACCAAAAAGCCCTTAAAAATAACTGTCGGACTCGACCTATGGTTTGGACCTACGGTACCTAGGTCCAACTACGGACCGTCCTTGTAAACCGTAGAAAGATTAAGAAACAAATACTACGGACCTCCAATCGACGGAACCCATGTACTATTTGTAGGTCTTCCTATGGTCCGTACATGCCAACCGTAGGTCACATCTTTGAGCTTCAAAATTTCACTAAGTTTGGGGGTCCCCTAGGAGACCTATCTACGACTCATAAAAGGAATTACAGACCATCATGTTGAACCTTAAAAAGGGTACTGAGACTTGACTTTTTGAAAATTATTTTCCCCACTACCTACGGATGCCATCTACGGCGTGTAGGAGCTCCTACGGTCCGTAGATGGGATTCATAGCCACAGACACCAGTTTTAGAAAATCTAGATTTTTTTATATTTTTCAAATCCAAGTTGTTACAGAACGTGAAGATTGAATTTGTTCTGCACTAGCTAATGCATATCAGCTGGTTTTGGCAAATATCAAATCTCCGACGGGGTGTTCCAAATTTGTTTGAAACCTCGTGCTTGCAAACGATATATGCTACCCTACTAAATTTGATATTCAAGACTTAGATGAGCATAAAAATTTTCATACGAGGTCATCTCGGTAAAAAGTGGGACCCACCCCAAACTCTATTTTAAGCAAAAATCTACAAAGGGGCTTAGATTTGCCAGAAGCCTTGGAATCCATATGAAGGGTTGTTGTAGACCAAACTCAACATTGTGGAGCTAACCACACTGACAAAATTATCATCCGAGCATGTTATCCCAGAATGTTGACTAAAGTCAAACTTAGGCCAAAACATAAAAGTGAAAATGCCCAATCACACAGAGTCACACGGGAAAACTCGAGAGTTGTGTTGACCATGCTACTAGCATAAAATGACCCTTACAGAGCTAATGGAACCGTCAAAATTGGATTCTAAGGTTATATTTCTAAACTTTTGATAAAAAATGACTATTCAACGTTCAAAAGCTCCAAAACATAGAAATTCATATAAAAACCAAATGAATGACCTGGTGAACGAACTATCAGTTCCAGCCAGTCATAAATTACTTGAGGTTGCTGTAGGAGCACTCTAAATGATAGAGGCATAGATACAGAAATGACCATAGGGTCATTAAAAGAATTCTCATCCTTTTCTGTCTTAGGAGCAAAATCTAAATTAAACTTGAGATGCTCGGTCATAATAGCACTTCTTGTTTCTTTTTTTATGTTTCTCCATTTGCAACTTAGTTGTCAAGTTCTGCTCTTCCATGTGTTTATCTAGAGGTATTTCTGAGCCAGGATGCATAATCTTAAACATTAATATTCGCTTTTATTCTTACTTGTTAGGTGCTTGTAATTCTTTTTGGAGATCTTCAAATGCCTCTAAGACATTTGATTTGCCCTCAACATAATCACATTGACAATCCTCTAGTTTCATTTAAAAAAATTTATCAATTATTTTTTCTATACTTGTGGAACCACAGGAAAATGGTTTTCCACTTGGTTGAAAGAGCATAACACAAACATCTGTTCCGATTCGAGTTGCAAGCTTATCTGCTTGTGAAATACATTATTTTATTCTTTTTGAGAAACTAACCGAGTGTGCTTACTTAGACTCTATTAACTTTATTTTAGTCTTTTGCTTATCCTTTTTTGTTATGTTTTCCATAGCAAAAGCAAATAATTAAAGAAGAAAATAAGATATTTTTTTGTTGAATAAGTCTGGGCTATTCTAAAAAAACATCTTATTTTGTTATTTAATTATTTGCTTTGGCAAATAGAAAACAAGACTAGAAAGGGTAAGCAAAATATTGAAATAAAGTTGATCAAGTCAGAGAAAGCATGCTGTATTAGTTTCTCGGGAGAAAAAAATATCATGTTCCATAATACATATAAGGTTGCAACTCGGCTAGAGAAAATGTTGGTGTTATGCTCTTTTCACCGAGTGGAAAACCGTGTTCCTATGGTTTCACAAGTATAGAAAAAATAATCAAAAAAATTTTCAAAGTTAAAGTAGAGGGTTGTTAACATGATTATGCTTAGGGAAATTCAAATGGCGTTGATGTATTTGAAGATCTCCGTAAATAATTACAAACATTGGACGAGCAAGAAAAAAGCAAATACTAATAGATAAGAATATACACCCTGGCTCCAAAATACCTCTAAATAAACACATTGTGCACCATAAGTTGGCAAGTAAGTTATTGGTGGAGATAGTTAACGGAAATATAATAAGTATTATTCTGGAATGCATTTTATTTTTAATAGACAAAACCAAACATTGCATAAAAAATAATCTAAGCATAACTAATGCAAACTTACTAATACACTCTATTCATCAGTATTCTTGTACACCCTATAAGCGGATCCCTTATATTTATGTTCTTAGGTTCCTTTTTTGGTATAACTCTTGTATACACCAAGTTTGCCTTTGTTTTAATAATGAAACTTATTGCTTGATTAAAAACCTAAAAAAATTAAATAAAAATAAATAATAGCAAATGTTGGGTGAATTGTGTTATGACCCATTGTTTATCATATTTTTATCTAACCCATCTTAATCCAATAAATTTTTGTGTTGGATTTGACAATGACTCATTTAATGATTAAATACATTTTGACCGGCCAAATTCAGTCTAAACATAACATATAGCAATTCAATAATTAGGAATAGAATTTCAAAAAGAATTAGGAACTCAAGAACTCAGAATCAACTCATCTCAAGAATACTTGAATCTAAGGATAGATTCTAGATTACTCTTTTACTGATTTGAAAGTAGATGTAGGTCATGAGGAAGAACTAGTCCAACACTATGATAGTCTTACATACCTGGAAAAACAAAGTTCTTTAAGAATCTTGAAGAAGAACTTGATTGGAAGACTTGAAACCCTAGCTTGAAGAAGAACGATCAAGAAAAACTTTCTTGAGATTCTTGAATTAGTTTCTTGAAAACTCTATGGCCAAGAATTATGATTTTCGTTAATGATTTATAATTGTATGAAAGAATTTGAGTTCAAAAGAATGGAATTCTTCAAGAGGGACTTACCTTGAAGAAGATTCTTGAAAAAGATGTAATGAATCTTGAAAAAGATTGAATAAATCTTGAATGAAAGTCCTATGCTTTGATTTTTCTTTAGGGTTTGAGAGAGAAGAGAATAGGAAATTAAGAGATGAAAATCTGATTGTTTTAGGACTTTTATTAGTCAAGAAATTCGTTTAGGGTTTTCTTAGAGATAAAAAGATGAAAACGACCTTTTTAATATTTTTCCGTCGGCTAATTCGTCACTGCACCGTATCAGGTTACTAAAATGGTAATAACTGCTTACTCGGAACTTAGATTGTTGCGAAATTGGTGGCGTTGGTAAGAAGATTCAAATACCTTTAATTTGATAGGTTACGGTCCATGTAACTCTTTATATTCTAAGAGATATGGTCATTTGAAGTTGACCCAAGTAGAATCTTATGTCAAAACTTATGCGATAATGAAGTTTTCAACTCAACTTTGTGCTAGGGGTTTCCTGTGACCTTAAGTCATATCCAAAATCATTTCCACACTAAAGAATTGACCTAAACACCTAAACAACAATTAAGAATCACTCGGTATGACTTTATACACAAATTCAAGAATGGTTTAGGTCTTAACTTAGAAATTTCCGAGGTGTTACATGAGTCCCATTCGAGGATAATGTTCCCATGGAAGGAGATATTGTAACACCTCAGAAATTGAATATTGGGTTGGGAAAAGGTAAGTTGCATTTTTTGCACTGGTGCAGGTTCTTATGAGCCCACCTATGGATTGTAGGAAGTTCTACGAACCGTAAAAAGGCAGTCGTAGGAGATGGGTTGGAGTTTGGAAATTATCAAGTCTCTGATAAGTATCTACGAACTAATAAGACGGTCCATAGAAGTTTACACGGGCCGTAGGACATGCTCGTAGAAGTTGTTTGGGATTAATGAAATCTTGGATTGATTTTTGGGTTCTACGATGAGGTCCTATGGACCGTAGAAAGTTCCACAGCCTGTAGGAAGGGCTCGTAGAAACTTGGCTAATTTTTGAGCTCCAGTACCGGTTCTACGGCTGACTAGGACGGTCCATAGAAAGCCTTACGAACTGTAAGTCCAACCATAAAGACTGGTTGGCAGATTTAGTTCAGGGCTATTTGGGTCATTTCCCATCCTTTTAACTCCTAAACTACATTGTTTTGACCCTATAAATAATCCATATAACTACTTTTACCCTTAAAATCTATCCATTCCCTCCCAAATCACTCAAACCCTCAAATCCTCTCAAGTTCATCTTCTCCAATTATCTCTCAAGGAAAAAGGCTACTGTTTCTTCTTCCATCTTTAGGGGTTTGATTACACAAGTTATTTGGGAACTTCACCAATGGATCCCTTTCATCCGTTGGTCCCCAAAAGAAACTCAATTCCTCTTTTGATTTCAACCCAATTCTCTAGGGTTACATGCAATTCTTCATGGATTCAATTGTTTAAGATTCAATTATCTATAATTGATCTATTTATGCATAATTTTATTCAATTACATATTTTCCAATGAATTTAATATGAACCCATGCTATATGTCTACATTATGAATATGAACTATGATTATGGAATTATGCATGCATCGTGAAATTGAAGAATTTATGAATAAAGGGTGCTTTTAGATAAAGTATCAATATGATTTGTGAAAGGTTTTCTCACTATAAAAGATGATAATTATTTAGATGCTTAGATAAGTGTCTTAATGAATGATTTTGAAAGGAGCTATTCTATGATATGGGTTTTATGATTGGTTTGGTCGTACTAGATTCTTACCTTTCCAAGTATTATGATATGATTATAATTATGCCTATTTTATTTTGGGATTTTACTTAGCAACGAGAGGACTTTGGAATGGAGGCCCTACTGCTAGTAGAGGTTTGATCTATAGAAGCAATTCCTATTCCCTAACTACGTGCCCCCATAGGATTTTTCTTAGAAAAACATAGCTAGTGGATCCATCTACGCTAATATGTATGGTCCTTACCATGGCAAGTAAGACAATCTCTTTTTGGTGGGGAAAAATATCAGATTCCATGCTTTAGCTCACATGGTCTATGTCGGTTAATGGTAAAATATTCCACAAAAGAATTATGTTTTTCTTCAAAGATTTTTATCGCTTCCTCAATAATTTGATTTAAGCTTTCTTATGACTTTTCAAATGTTGCATTGACCTTGTTCCATGATTCATGATTTTGTCTTGATAAGATTTACTACATTTTACTTGGTCATTCATTATCATGTTTTGAACTTGTCAAATCATCACGTTTACATTTATGCATGTTCTCCATATTTAGTACATTCAAAGTACTTATGTGTATTATGCCTATATTGTTTTATAATATAGGAATTGACGCTCCTCCGGTTGGTCGTGGCTAGTTGGATTGCTCCACTTAGCACTTGAATTGGTGAGTCCTCATGGTTCGAGAGCAAGACCCTTGTCATTTTATTGCTTTTGATGTCTTTTCAGTTTTTAGACTTTGTACGTGGTTTAGGGATCTGTCCTAACCACATCTATGATAGTAGAAGGCTTTGTCAGATATAGTTGATATTATGCGTATTCTCTTATGCACTTTGTTTTGGTATCTTCTATGACTTAAAGACTTGAAACTTACATCTCGCTTTTATGTTGTTTTCTCATATCTTGTATTTTATTACGTCATGCTTATGTCAAAAGGCTTATTTAGAACCTCTCATGATCCTATTTTCCATGTCACATCTAGGGTATACTTTGGATCGTGACAGCTATGGTGTATGTGATTTCTTTTCTATTGTTGATTTTTTGGGTTTAATTGATGTTAATGTACTATTTTGATTTTTCTGTCTAAGAATTGTAATTTTTTTATGGAGCGACAAAAAAGAAGTTGATTCAAGATCAAAATCTATCCTCCCAAAATTAGTGAACAAAATCAAAGAGTTGGAAGATGAATTTTGGAGGAGGCACATTCAAATCAATGAGCAACAGGTTCATATTGATAAGTTGAGTAACACCTTTTTGACAGTGGGGAAGAGGTTCAAAGGAAGGACTTTTCAAATGGTTTAAAGAAAGTGAAAATGGTGTAGGTTTAATTGGAAAGGTCATTTTGTGTATTTTGATTTGTGTTGTTGCTTTGTTCATCAACAACCTATTTAAAAGTAGTGATTCAAGTACTGAGCTAATTGAATTGTCATAGCCTATGCTAGATGTGATATGTTTTGAAAATCTCTTTTGCTCGCCAAATGTAATAAGACAAATTTTATATATCTATATCAATGAAACTTTTTAATTAAAATTTGTGTAAATTAGTATATTAGTCTCTAAATTATGACAAATAGAGAAGCAATGGAATAGACAGAACATCATTTGTAAAATAGAAGACTAGAAGACCTTTAATAGTTATAATATCATTGTAAAATAGACCTCACATAAAGTCAAATTATCTATTACAAACAAAAAAAAAACAACAAAAAAAAATTTTTTTAAAAAAAAATATATATATATAAGTCATTTAATACCATAACATCATCATTTTTAACAACAAAATGAGAAAATATTTTCATGTCTACTAAATAACTTAAAACAGTACTGTAATCTCATTACTTACTAAATTGTCAAGAAGTGTTATTTTGAATGGGGTTATTTAAACTACTTCCTCCTGATTTTTTTTCTTTATTTCTCTCTCATTTCTTGAAGTTGCTTTTCCATTCAATTTCAGCTTGCTTGCAGTACTTGGTTTGAAATCAATATCACCAATTACATCAATTGATCTTTTCACCATTATTGTACCAATAGAGAAGATTTTACAACTTAACATGTCAGGATGCACTTAAATTATGAAAACACTTAATCTAAATTAAGAAATAGTATACTTGAATTAATAGTAACATTAAAAGCTTTGAATCTATTTTCACCTTGATATACATCCATTTTTTATGACTGTTGGCCTTTTGTATGGGGTTGTTCTTCCCTACCCCTACCCCTTCCTCTTTTATCATTAGTAGGTATTAAATATGCATGGTAATCAAGAGGTGCAGAAGAGGACGTAGGGTAATCATCATGTACTGGATATATTGGAGGTGTAATAGGTGTTTTTCTTAGTCTTCCGCTTGCCCGTACTGGATATATAGGAGGTGTAATAGGTGTTTTTCTTAGTCATCCGCTTGCCCTTTTTGCTGAAGGTTCACCTTCTGTTTGTGGTTTCTATAGAAATTAATAAAAAGTTGAAAATAATTGTAGTTATTACATATCAATTCAAAGTTAAAATATTACCTTTAGTCTGCCTCTTTCCTTGCCTGAACTTGAAGTTTTGCCCTTTTTCCTACCTGAATTTGATGGTTCTTCCCTTGTTGATGACTCAACACTTTGTGGAAATCCTCTATTGTTGTGTCCTCGATCATTACAGTTACTACATGTCATGGAAAATTCAATTCTATATAACTTTTCAGATTTTTTATTTTCATCTACTTCTTTCCTTCTAATTTTACTTAGCCTGCTAGGCATACTTTTTTATTTTTTGTGGTGCAACTGTGGAGTTAGTAGATACAGGACACATTTTTATATTTGTGATTGATTGTAGAACATCATCATAAGTCCTCAAGCAAGTTTCCATACTGTAGCAGTTGTCAATGTAGTCAAGAAGATCACACATCTTAAAGTAAATTGTAGCCACAACATGTGCACATGGTATGCTCTAAAATTACAAGT
The DNA here is from genome assembly GCA_018342035.1 of Solanum appendiculatum. Lineage (NCBI taxonomy): Eukaryota > Viridiplantae > Streptophyta > Magnoliopsida > Solanales > Solanaceae > Solanum > Solanum appendiculatum. Next base: position 300,094 of record JAGDQO010001406.1, on the reverse strand, counting down.
CCACATGCCAAGATCCACACTATGTTGGCATTGTCCTTCTATCACTTCAAACCCAACAACTCCATTAAATTCAATATTACAATTCATATCTATCAATAATCTCCTTTGACACCTTCAAAGTAATTGGAGAGAAATTGCACTTTCAAGTATTTATGAACTTTCCTAACTTAGCTATTTTGTCATCATCTTCACACTTATCTCTTCATGCATAGTAAGTAATAATTGTCTTGTACCTTGCTATCTATATTCATGCATTAAAAAACTCAGACATGTTGTTGTCTACAGAATCACATTTTACTTCAGTATTGAAGTAATCCTTATATCAATATACTATGTTGTAGTACATTAAATTATCTATCATTTTTTTTGGATCAAGCAATTTCATGTTCTCCACATTTTTTTCTCAAATGAGATTCAAAGGTACTCATGGTAATCGACCAAAATTATTGTCTTCTTTGAAGACCGCTCCAGTCCTTAGCCCAGTTAGTTAAGATGTGCCTAACACACTTTTTATGTTTAACAACACGTAAAATATCTTGAACTACTGCAAACAATCTCTGTAATAGATGTAGTCATATTATAATAACAAATACAATATGAAAATTAATAAATACAAATACAAAATAAAAAAGTACACATACATTTTGCATATCTGTAATTAAGGTGAGATCTTCACTATCTCCTAGTCTTAGATCATTCTTTAACAAATAATGTCTATATATTTTTGTTTTCTTACTCAACTACTATCTATGAAAGTTGCAACATTTAGTTATTATCATCTTTGGTCAATAACTAATAAATGGCCGCTACAAATTCCTTTAAGAAAACAACCATCTAAACTTATGCACCTCCTACAATTTAAGAATGCATGATTTAATGGATCAAAGCAGATGTAAAATCTCTAAAATGTTGTCCTACTTAGTGCATCAAGTTCACCAAGTTTAACAACACAAGTGCGCCCTTGATTAGTCCTCAACAGTTCATCTATGTAGTCAAGAATTTTACCAAATTTCACAGCATGATTACTCATGATATCTTTCAGCATTTTAGCTTTTGTCCTCCTAACAGTAGTCTTGACAACATTAATTTTAAACTTTTTTCTAATTAACTCTTGCAACTTGAAAATTCTTATGTTTAGCTGCTCAGTAATTCTTTCTCTAAAGACAGTAGATATGACATTATATAAATAATTTTTAGTTGTGATGCTACAAGTATGATCTGAATTGTAAGTCTTTATTATGAAATCATTTATTGTGTTGTCAAAAAATGCATACAAAATTCATGGACAACCATCTTTGCACCTAACTCTTGCTCTTTTTGGCTCATTCACCCACTTCTCTATCTGAACCCCTTTTTTGACAACATATTTAGTTACTGCTCTTCTAAACTCATTCACATACCCAACTGCCACACAACTTTCTTGATAGTAGGATCATGAATAATTTTCTTATTTCTTAACCTCCTCCTTCTTGATAAATTTATACTTCTTGCTGAATTTATTCTACCAAATTTAACATCTTTATCACTAAACTCAACTTCACTTATTTCAAAATTGTCAGCATCAGAACTTGCATAATAAGTCTTATCATCTCCTAAACTTCCTTCAACACATATTTTACCTGTTTGAGTTTCATCAAAATCTAAATCTGGTCCAGCTTCACCTACTGGTACCTTTTTCAGTGACAGCACGTACTCTTTCAATTCTTTTCTTCATTAAAAAAATTCTCTTTTCAGCCCTCAGCTTCCTAACCTCCTCATGTACATCATTATCATGATCCTCCTCATCGTCTCCAATTAATTCACCTTCAGACTCAACACTATCCTCAGTTGAGTAATTAGAACCCTCTTCTTCAGTTGAGTAATTTGAACCCTCTTCTTCTATGAAATCAGATTCAACTAGACCTAAATCTATATGATGAGCATCGATAGTGACAGGGATTGTGGTAGAATAGTCTATAGTAGTAGTAATTGTAGTGGGAGGATTGGTGGTAAAAGGAGATCTAGTATCAGAGGCAACAATTGTAGTAAAAGGGTCTTTATTTATCCCATTGTTGGGGCCACCACTTTATTCATTTACTTTAATAAAGTTAAACCAAATTTCTCCACATCCCCATGACTAACATTTTCTTATAAAATAGGGTCCACGGGTGATTCATCAATCAAGTGTTTTACATATACCTCCATAATATCTTCATCGTCCAAAGAATGGAAAAGGGTTAAAAATATCCCTGAGGCCTGAACTATTGGAAATTGATCAAATATGCTCTATTTGATTTTGGGGTCAAAAATATCCTTATCGTTAATGTATTGGCTCCCTTTTATCCCTCAAAACTACTAATATCATGTCACCTTAAAATCACATAAAACAATATTTTTTGGTGACTTGAAAATTCAAATTGACTAATAATATTTTCCTTTGACCCATCTTCCACTTCTTTCTCTTTTCTCTTAAGAAAAGAATAAATCTGTGTAGGAAATTTTTCTTCATTTTTTTCATCTGAATTTATTTCCTATCCTCTCCTTCTTCTATACTTTAAATAATTCTATTATTCCTTAAAGATAAATTAACTCTCTCCCTTATACGCAGTATTTCTATCATTCTTTATTTTAATTTCAATGTATGAACTCTCATTGTGGTAGCAGGCAAAAGAAAAAAACTCATAATTTTGTTGGAGAAAATGGCCAAAAGCCCCCCCAACCTATAGCCGGATTCTCAACTACATACTCATACTTCACGGGAGTCCTATTACCCCCCTGAACATTTTTTTTAACATATTATTTCACCCTTACTTGCTGACCTGTCCACATAAACCAGATATATTAAAATGTTTGCTTACACGCGCTGCCAAGTCTTCAGTGGACCCCATAACTCTAAAATCTCCCTTAATCGATTTTCCTCTTTCAACTCTATACTTTTTTCTATCTCTCCAAATTCACCCCCATTCTCTTCATTATCTGAGGTTTCGTTCCAATTGAAGTTTGCTGGGGAAGGTTGATGTACTGGTTATTCACCTATTTCTCTAAGTAAAGGTTAGCTCTTTTAGTTCTTTACTAACGATTTTGAATGCTATTGATGATTGTGTTTGATTAGGGTTTTTGTATTGAAAAAAAAATGAAGAACAATAACTGGTTTTTAGTGTTATGGTATTTCATTGTTCAATTTATACCATAGTATGTTCATATTGTCATGAAATTAGGTGTTTCCTTTCTCGTATAATGTTATATCTATTCGTAATGATACTATGGTATAGTAAGTTTACAATTTTCTTTGTCATTCAGTTATATGTTCATATTTACATATTGTGTGCGTGTTTAATGTACAATGTGTAGTTTAATTAGTCTCTGTTCTTTCATTCCATTCAGGTAGGAGATGAGTGGGTTTACTTTGGTTACTTTAAGATGGTATCATGGTGGGGTGTTAGATTTAAGTAGTGGACAACCAATATATAATGGTGGGGAAGTAACAAAATTTTTAGATGTTGATGTGGATAGGATGTCCTATTTTGAATAAAGAGGATACATTAAAGAATTAGGATACACCACAACTTGCACATTTTGTATTAAACCCCCTGACAGTGGCATTTTGGAAGATATAGATAATGATATGGATATTTTAGACCTATGTTGTTCTTTGGAAGATGGGGATATTGTGGAGATATATGTGAAACACTTGATTGATGAACTAATTGTGGACCCCGACCCTAATTTATTAGAAAATGTTAGTCATGATAATAGGGAGGAATCTGGTTCAACTTTCAATAAAGGGGATGGATAAAATGGTGGTCCAAACATTGTGGTTGGTGATGAGACTTTATCAAGTGAGGACCCTTTTACTACAACACCTCAAACTACAGATGATGCTGCTACTAGAGCCTCTTCTACTACAAATCCTTCAACTATAGATCCAGCTACTGCAGATCCAACTACTGCAAATCCTAATGCTACTATAGATCCAACTACTGCAGATCCAGCTACTACAAATCCTAATGATATAGATGTAGGTCCAGTTGGATCTGATTTAGTTGAAGAAGATGGTTTTGATTACTCAACTGAAGATAGTGTTGAGACTGAAGGTGAATTAGTTGGAGATGATGATGAGGATTATGCTAGTGATGTGCATGAGGAGGTTGGGGAGTTGAGGGCCGAAAAGAGGACTTTTCAAAGAAAAAGAAATGAGAGAGTACCAACTGACACTGAAGAGGTACCAGTAGGTAAAGCTGGACCAGATTTAGGTTTTGATGAAACTGAAACAGAAAAAATAAGTGTTGAAGGAAGGTTAGGAGGAGATGAGCCTTGCTATCCAAGTTCTGATGCTGACAGTTTTGAAATAGATGAAGATGAGTGTTGTGATGAAGATGAACACTATTCTAGTGCTAACAGTTCTGATTCTGGTAGGGTTAATTTACCTAGAAGGGTAAATATATCAAGAAGGAGAAGGGTTAAAACAAAGAAAATTATTCATGATCCTACTGCTAAGAAAGTTGTGTGGCAGTTGGGTATGGTCTTTGCAGATGTGAATGAATTTAGAAGAGCAGTAACTAAATATGTTGTCCAAAGAAGAGTTCAGATAGAAAAGTGGGTGAATAAGCCAAAAAGAGTTAGAGTTAGGTGCAAGGATAGTTGTCCATGGCTTTTGTATGCATGTCTTGACAACACAACCAATGATTTCATGATAAAGACTTACAATCCAAAGCATACTTGCAATGTAACAACTAAAAATTATTTGTGTAATGAAAAGTACATATCTACTGTCTTTAGGCAAAGAATCCTTGAGCAGCCAAGCATAAGAGTTTTGAAGTTGCAAGAGCTAATTAGAAAAAAGTTTAAAGTTCATGTTGGCAAGACTACTGTTAGGAGAGCAAGAGCTAAAGTGTTGAAAGATATTATGGGTGATCATATTGTTGAATTTGGAAGAATTCTAGACTATAAGGATGTACTACTAAGGACCAATCCAGGAACCACTTGTGTTGTTAAACTAGATGAACCTGATGCACTTGGTAGGCCTGTTTTTAAGAGCTTTTATATATGCTTTGATTCATTGAAGAAAGCATTCTTAAATTGTACGAGGTGCATAGGTTTAGATGGTTGTTTCCTTAAAGGAGTTTGTAAAGGACAGTTGTTAGTTGTTGTTGCCAGAGATGGTAATAACCAGATGCTGCCACTAGCTTAGGCAGTAGTTGAGTATGAGAACAAAAATACATGGACATGGTTTGTCAAGCTATTACAGAATGATCTAGGACTAGGAGATGGTGGAGATCTCACCTTGATTACAGATATGCAAAAGGTATGTTACTTTTAATTTTTTGATATGTATTTATTAATTTTAATGTTGCATATGTTATTATAACATAACTACATCTATTTGTAGGGATTGTTTGCAGCAATTCAAGATCTTTTGCCTACTGCTGAACATAGAATGTGTGCTAGGCACATCTTAGCTAACTAGGCTAAGGATTGGAGAGGCCTTCTAAGAAGGCAACAATTTTGGAAGATTGCCAAAAGTACCTTTGAGTCTCAATTGAGAAAAAATGTGGAGAAGATGAAGTTTCTTGGTCCCCAACAAATGATGGATGACTTAATGTACTACAACATAGAGTACTGGTGTAAAGTTTACTTCAATACTGGAGTAAAATGTGATTCTGTAGACAATAATATGTTTGAGTGTTTTAATGCATGGATATTGGCAGCAAGACATAAGACAATTATTACTATGCTTGAAGAGATCAGAGTGAAGATGATGACAAGAATAGCTAATTTAAGGGAGTTTACAAATACTTGGCTGTGCAATTTATCTCCAATGGCTTTGAAGGTACTTCAAGAAAATATTGATAGGTCAATGAATTGTACTATTGAATTTAATGGAGTTGCTGGGTTTGAAGTGAGAGAAGGACTATGTCAACACAGTGTGGATCTTGGCATGAGAACATGTAGCTATAGGACATGGCAATTAAAGGGCATACCATGTGCACATGTTGTGGCTGCAATATACTTCAAGAAATATGATCCTATTGACTATATTGATAGCTGCTACAGTAAGGAAACTTACTTGAGAACTTATGCTATTGTTCTTCAACCAGTCACAAACATGGAAATGTGGCCTATATCTACTAATCCCACGGTTGCACCACCAGAAATTAAAAGCATGCCTGGCAGGCCAGGTAAGCTTAGAAGGAAAGAAGTTGGAGAAACCAGGAAAGCAGGAAAGTTGCCTAGAACTGGACTTGCCATGACATGTAGTAACTGTAATGGTAGAGGCCACAACAAGAGAGGTTGTCCACAAATTGATCAGTCATCAGCAAGGGAGGAACCATCAAATTCAGGCAAGGGGAGAGGCAACACATCAGGTTCAGGTAGGGGAAAAGGCAAAACACCAGGTTTAGGCAGGGGAAGAGGCAGGTCAAAGGTAATATTTTAATTTGTATTGATATTAACTATAATTTTTTTCTAACTTATTCTTTATATATTTAGAAACCATCAGAAGGTGAGCCCCCAGCAAAAAAAGGAAGAGGAAGACCAAGAAACACACCTCATGCACATCCTGCATATCCTGCACCTCCTGCATATTCAGCACCTAGTGCTCTTCCTCCACCTACTGCAACTTCATTGCCTAGTACTAGTAAAAGAGGAAGACCAAGAAAAACACCTCCAGCACCACCTACTGCAACTTCATTGCCTACTACTAGTAACAGAGGAAGGGCAGTACCTCCAGCAACACCTACTGCAACTTAATTACCTACTACTAGTAAAAGAGGAAGGGGAAGGGGAAGTGAAAGCACAATCCCATACAAAAGATCATCAATTATGGGAATGGGTATGTTTCAAGCTGAAAATGGATTCAAAGCATTTAATGTGAGTATTTGATAATAATTGGTGGTATTAATTGCTACTAATTGTCTCAATTATCTTCATAATTAAGTGCTTGTTACTAATTATTTTTCATAAATTGAGTGCAGCCTGGCATGCCAAGCTGCAGGATATTTTCTACTGGTGCAATCACAATGACAAGATCAGCTGACATAACTGGTGATATTGGTTTTAAACCAAGTACTACAAGCAAGCTTAAATGGAAAGGAAAACCAGCAATCTCAACAAGAAAACTTCAAGAAATGAGTGAGCAACAAAGAAAAAAATCAAGAGGAAGTAGTTCAAACAATCCGAGCCAATCCAGGGAGCCATGGAAAATGTAGTATTGCAGCACTGTTTTAAGCCTTTCATTTTAGTACTAAACAACTTTTGTTTTTGTTTTTTGGTTGTGACTGACAATATTTTCTCTATGTGAGACCTATTTTATAAATGTTGTTATATCTATTAAAGGCAATCTGTAGTTTTCTCGTTTGTTTGAATAACTAATTTACAATTACACAATCTTCAGTTTCAGTCTTTTTGTGCTTGACATGCCGTTCTGGTCTGCTGTTTCAGCAAACTTTGTTGGTGTTGTCTTGGCTGGCCTTCTAGTGAACTTGTTGGTGAATCTTGAACTTGTTAGGGTAAATAATTACACAATCTTCCGTTGGAATCTTCATTGACATAAATATACTAAAATTGTCAAAGCATTACATATTGCAAGAAAAACATAATTCCTTATTACATCAAATCTAACGTAGGGTACCTTAGTATGCCAAAGAAAAACATAATTCCTTACTATGCCAATTCAACTAGCTTAATACTTGATTCACTACTTTGGAATAGGTTGTTGATGAACATAGCAACAACACAAATCAAAATAAACAAAATGACCATCCAATAGAACCTACACCTTTCAATATAACCTACCCCAATGTCGATCACTTGCTCATTGATTTGAGTTTGCCTCCTCAAAACTTCTTCCAACTCTTTGATTTTGTTCACCAATTTTGGGAGAATAAATTTTGATCTTGGATCAACTTCTTCTTTGTCTCTCCATCGAAAAAATTTACAATTCTTAGACTGAAAAATCAAAATAGTACATTAACATCAATTAAATTTAACAAAATAAATAATAGAAGAGAAGAGAAATCACATACACCATAGCAGGGGCAGGACCAAAATCGTCTTCCAGGATTTGACTTCGACCAAGAAGTTTGCATATGCAGCAAAATTCCATGTTTGCACCGCACTACGGCTTTGAGCATCAGGTTTGATTCTTCCATACAAAGCTTATTCAAGTCTACATATGCCATTATTTACCTTAACAAAGCAAAAAATGATAAATTTGAAGAACAACTTTTGAACCCTAAAAATATCAAATCGGAGAAGATTACAAGCCCTAAAACTTCAAGCTTTTTTCGAAATTGAAACTACAATTGAATGCTTTGACAACTAAATTCAAGTTTTCAGCTGATTTGGGAGAGAATGAAGGAATATACAATTGAAATTTGAGAAAGAGAGGAAGAAAAAGAGAGGGTTGATTTGGGAGAAAATAAAATTACCGTTGGAGAGATGAAGTATAGCTGATTTGGACTCCCACGTGTATTTTTCTTTACCTTTTAAAGTTTTATTTTCTCTTCTTACGCGCCTAAAGGAGGTGGTCTCACCTTCTTGGACAGGTCAGCAAATAAGGGTGAAATAATATGTTAAAAAATTGTTCAGGGGGGTAATAGGACCCCCGTGAAGTATGAGTGTGTAGCTGGGAATCCGGCTACAGGTTGGGGGTGTTTTTGGCCATTTTCTCAATTTTGTTGAGGGAAAATAAAAAAATAAAGGTTTCAATATTGTTGGTTGGGTGGATAGTTGCTCCATAAGTCAAAATCCTTTCACAACTTTATCTATTGCATTATTTTCTGTAGTTTCAATTCTTCCCAAGATAGTTTCCTCTGCTATTGTCACGACCCACACCTAGGGCCTAGATGTGACCGGCGAATGGGGAACCCGAAGGAACCCAAAACAAGCCTCATAGCGTATCATTACACATCCTTGGTCGCGGAAGCAATTAAATGACCATAAGCGATAAGCATAATCAAGGGGGAAATCGGGACTAAGGGAGCAAGAAAGAAAAAAAAAGAAATGATACATAATACCATAGATGAGTCAAGATCAAGCATAATACATGACTTGTCCAACACCACCTCTAAACATGAGTACTTAGCGGGGGCCAAGAAAAACTACCGGGCTCACCCTCATAGTCAAAACATAACTAGAAAGGAAAAGTTTTATACATAGAAAAAGATCATGAGCAACGTCCCCGAAATGGAGGACTCACCAATAACCACTATAGAAAATCGTACTAGCCACGCGGAGGAGGATGGTCAAGCGGTGCTCCGGTCCCTACATGGTGAAATCATGTAGGCATAGAGTATGCGTTAGTACATTTGAATGTACTAAGTATATGGGATGCAATGCAATGCTACATTAGATGGACATCATAGGAAAATGCGTAATCATAACCGATAAATAGCATATTAATGAAATGATATGTATAATGATGCTTACATAAAAATCATATTTAGTGGGACGTAGTACATGTGTGGCGAGTGACCATCAATATAGTATTTCCAAGGCCTACCACCCCTTGGAGAGGCGAAAGAGGTACAAACCCCTCAATATGGTTACACGGGCCTACCACCCCCGAGCTAGGGACCAAGGTACAAACCCCTCGATACGGTTATACGGGCCTACTACCCCCCGTACTAGGCAACCAAGGTACCAACCCCTCGATACGGTTATACGGGCCTACTCCCCCCCGTACTAGGCAACCAAGGTACCAAACCCTCGATACGGTTATACGGGCCTACTACCCCCCGTACTAGGCTTGGTCGACTCACAACACTTATTTAGTGAAAATCATATACATGCGTCCATTTCATTATCATTTCAGTAATTACATAACCATCCGACTCATAGGACGTACCTTGGACCTTCCCTTTCCTAAGAATTCTATAAATGAGCATTTTATCAAACACAAGGGGGGCAATTGTTCATGTAAATGAAATCATGTATTTCAAGAATACTAAGTCCAACCAATGCCAAAATCCATATAAATCAGCCCACCAACAACATACATATATATATCAACCTTCATAATTTGATCATGGAAGCATGTAAACCATAAACATCACATAATAATTCCATTTCATGATAATATGCAAAATGGACCATAATAGGGTGTGTAGTAGTAATTCCATAATTCAAGAATTCATAAATAATCATAAGGACCCATAAACTTGAATTAGAAATAGAGGATAAATGGTTGGACTTGTGGAAAGGAAGGTTTCCACAATCAAACCCACATACCTCAACTTTGGAGAATCCTTGATGAAGATTGGAATGGAGAATTGAAGCTTGAGATTGAGTCTTGAATCCGGAATTAGAGCTTGAGATGTTTGAATTTGGTTGAAGATCTTGGTGGAATTTTTGGAGAGGCTTAGAGAGTGTTTTTGGAGTTAAGAAAAATGACTAAGTATGGGACATATCCCCTTTTTATAAAAAACGTCTCCAACCCGCCTAAAAAATAGCTCACTGGAAATTGCAAATCTGCACAGACAGGTTTTACGAAAATGGTCATAACTCCCTCATCCTAACTCGGAATAGGGTGAAACCAAGTGCGTTGGAAAGCTAACTCAAAGAGCTTTAATTTAATAGTTTGCAGCCCTTCCAGTTCCTTGTGTGCTAAGAGATATGCCCCTTTAAAGTTGACCCTCCAAATCGCAATTTTTTGCGATTTTTGAATTTTGATACGGTTGCTCTAAAATTCGGGTTAGACCCATTTCCCACTCAATTTGACCCCACAAATAAGAATATGAAGTTGAATTTCTGAAATCATGCACGGATTTTGAGATGTTTCCGAAGCACATTTTCGGGCATTTTTGGGGTCGTTTCAATATCTCCCCCTTGGGAACATTCGTCCCCGAATGTTAAAGAAACGTACATGAGAGACACAAACATGGCAACTTCAGCCCACATAAGGATGCAACAATGCACTTACACCTTATTTCAAAACCTCAACATAGTTGTAAAACCACAATGAACTTGTCAACTTAAACATGAATGTATGCAATGACATGGGGGCTGAACTTAAGACCTGAGATTTTATAAAGGGCTTAGATCAATACCTTAGGCTCGAATGGAGTGGAAAAGATAAGGATATCTCCTTTGCATGTCCGCTTCGGCCTCCCAAGTAGCACTTTCAACTTGTTGATTTCTCCATAGGACTTTAATGGAAGCCACATCTTTGTTTCTCAACCTCTTCACTTGTCTATCTAAAATATGAACCGGAACCTCTTCATAGGTCAAATTATCTTCAACAACACCCACAACATCAAGAGACACAATGGCATTCGGATCACCCACACACTTCCTCAACATAGACACATGAAATACCGGATGAACCAAATCCATCTCGCTAGGCAATTCCAACTCATAAGCTACCTTCAATTCTCCTCATCACCTTATAAGGACCCACGTATCTTGGGCTCAACTTGCCCTTCTTACCAAAACGAACCACACCCTTCATGGGTGTCACCTTCAAATAAACCCAATCACCAACTCGGAATTCAAGAGCCCTTCTCCTCACATCGGCATAGGACTTTTGGCGACTTTGGGCCATCTTCAACCTTTCTCTAATCATCCTAACCTTCTCAAGAGCCTCCATAACTAGGTCTGGTCCTAACAAGGCCACCTCACCAACCTCAAACCACCCAACCGGTGATCTACAACGCCTCCCATAGAGAGCCTCAAAAGGAGCCATACCGATGCTAGAATGATAGCTATTGTTATAGGCAAACTCAATCAATGGAAGATGATCATCCCAACTACCCTTAAGCTCCAATACACAAGCCCTAAGCATATCCTCAAGTGTTTGGATAGTCCTTTCGGCTTGTCCATCCGTTTGCGGGTGAAAGGCCGTAGTAAGCTTAACTCTCGTACCTAGACCCCTTTGAAAAGACTTCCCAAAGTGTGAAGTAAATTGAGTACCACGGTCCGATATGATGGATGAGAGGAATCCCATGCAACCTTACCAAGTCATGAATATATAACCTTGCATAATCTTCCGCCCCATATGTTGTCTTTACCGGTAGAAAATGAGCCGATTTTGTCATCCTATCAACCACCACCCAAATAGAATCAAAACCTTTTCTAGTCTTGGGTAAACCAACTACAAAATCCATATTAATTTCTTCCCACTTCCAAGTAGGAATCTCTATGTCTTGGGTTAGACCACCCGGCCTTTGATGTTCGGCCTTGACTTGTTGACAACTATGACAACGGAGACGAATTTGGCAATGTCCTTCTTCATGCCTCCCACCAATACACATCCCTCAAATCTCTATACATTTTGGTGGAACCGGGGTGGATGAGTAGGAAGAATTATGAGCCTCCTCAAGAATTTTCTCCCTCAAACCATCAACACAAGGCACACACAACCTACCTTGGTACCTAAGGGCACCATCTCCCCCTTGGGAGAAAACTTCCACCTTGCCCCTCTTTCACCAAGGCCTTCAAATTCAAACAAGGAAGAATCAAGATCTTGTTTTGCTATCACCTCATCAACCAAGGAAGACCTAGCACCTCAACAACGACCACACCACCATTACCAACCTCTCCAACCTAACCCCCAACCTAGCCAACCGATGTACCTCCCTAGCCATTTCCCTATCACCAATATCAACATGAGCTAGGCTACCCATAGACACCCTACTCAAAGCATCCGCCACAATTAGCTTTACCGGGATGATACTGCACACTCATATCATAATCTTTAAGAAATTCTAGCCACCTTCTTTGTCTCAAGTTGAGATCTTTTTGGGTGAAGACATATTGGAGGCTCTTATGATCGGTGAACACATCGAACATGTACCCCATACAAATAATGACGCCAAATCTTTAAAGCAAACACCACCGCGGCTAATTCAAGATCATGCGTAGGATAGTTCTTTTCATGCACTTTGAGTTGTCTAGAAGCATAGGCTATCACCTTACCATTTTGCATTAGGACACAACCCAAGCCAACTCTAGAAGCATCACAATACACAACAAATCCCTCAAGCCCATCCGGTAGTGACAATATAGGAGCGGACACAAGTTTATCTTTCAAGGTTTGAAAACTCCTTTCGCACTCGTCGGTCCACTCAAACTTAGCCTTCTTTTGTGTCAACTTAGTCATGGGAGAAGCAATAGAAGAAAACCCATTCACAAATCTCCGGTAGTAACCCGCTAAGCCCAAGAAGCTCCTAATATCCGACGGGGTCAATGGCCTAGGCCAATTTCTAATCACATCGGTCTTCTTAGGGTCTACCTTAATACCATCCCCCGACACCACATGACCTAGGAAGGCAACCTCCCTCAACCAAAATTCACACTTTTCATACTTGGCATACAACTTCTCCTCTCTTAATCTTTGCAACACAACCCTCAAGTGACCCATATGTTCTTCCTCACTATGCGAATAGATTAAAATATCATCAATGAAGACCACAACAAAGGAATCAAGGTAGGGTTTAAAGACCCTATTCATTAGGTCCATGAAGGTAGCCGGTGCATTGGTCAACCCAAAGGACATGACCACAAATTCATAATGTCCATACCTAGTCCGGAAGGCTGTCTTGGGAATGTCACCCTCCCTCACCTTCACTTGATGATACCCGGACCGAAGATCAATCTTAGAGAAGTGGCTAGCCCCTTGCAATTGGTCGAACAAGTCATCAATCCTAGGAAGAGGATATTTATTCTTGACGGTGACCCTATTGAGTTGCCGGTAATCGATACACATCCTAAGGGACCCATCTTTCTTCTTCACAAACAACACCGGTGCACCCCATGGTGATTGGCTAGGCCTAATAAAACCCTTCTCCAACAAGTCCCTCAATTGTTCTTTCAACTCCTTTAACTCCGCCGGGGCCATACGGTAAGGGGGAATAGAAATGGGTTGAGTATCGGGGAGGAGGTCTATGCCAAAATCTATTTCCCTTTCGGGAGGAACACCGGGAAGGTCATTAGGAAAGACATCAAGGAATTCATTTACGACCGGAACCGACTCTATAAGAAGGGTTTTGGACTCCACATCCCTAACCCTCACGAGGTGATAGAGACACCCCTTAGAGATCAACTTACGGGCTTTAATGCAAGAGATGAATCTACCCTTGACTACCACATTTTGGCTTTCCCACTCAAGAATGGGTTCACTTGGGAATTGGAACTTGACCCTACGGGTTCTACAATCAATAGAAGCATAGTATGCATGCAACCAATCCATCCCAAGAACAACATCAAAATCGACCATGTTCAACTCAACAAGATCACAAGGCAATATTTTATGCAAGATGCAAATAGGACAATTTCTATAGACCTTCCTAGCAACAATATATGCACCAATAGGAGTAGACACCTTATATGACTCACGCAACAAGTCGGGCTCAACATGAAACTTTTTGGCAACAAAGGGGGTGACAAAAGAAAGAGAGGCACCCGGATCAATTAGTGCATATACATCAAAGTCAAAGATTTTCAACATACCGGTAACGACATCGGGGACTTCATCGACCCCTTGCCTCCCATGCAAAGCATAAAATCGATTGTGCCTTGGGGCACCATCTTGTCGGCCCCCTCTCCCCAAAGGAACCGCATTGGCACCTTGTGGACGGACCTCCTTACCCTTGTTGCGATTTCGGGGACAATCCATTGCCTTGTGCCCCATTTCCCCACAACTGTAGCAAGCACCGGTATTTCTCAAACACGGGCCACCATGGCCCTTACCACACTTCGGACATACATCACTAGGACCCATACCACCAACACCTTGGGCCCTTGGAACGTCATTGGCAAACCCCCTATGGGGCGCATGAGAAGACCCTTGGCCTTGATGAAATCGGCCTCCCCTTCGACTTTGGAACTTGCCCTCAAAACGGGCCCTCTTGGCCTCATGACCCCTCCTCTTCCTCAACTTCTCCTCCTCCATTTGTTCGGCATAGACCATCAAGCGGGACAAGTCCATGTCACTAATCAACATTGCGGACCGGCATTCTTCACTCACTAGGTCGGACACACCCATCACGAATTTATTCATTCTAGACCGTGAGTCGGCAACCAAGTGTGGAGCATATCTTGAAAGTTGGTTAAACTTGAGGGCATACTCCCTCACACTCATAGATCCTTGTTTTAAATTCATGAACTCCACCAATTTAGCTTCCCTAAGCTCTAGAGGAAAGAATCGATTAAGGAAAGCCGTTTTGAACTCTTCCCAAGGCACCACATAGTTTGCCCCCTTCTCTTTCTCCCATTGGTTGTACCATATTTGGCCCACTCCTTTTAGTTGGTAGGCCGCCAACTCCGCCTTATTTTCTGACCTCACGCCCATGATAGCTAGTATCTTGTGGACTTCATCAATGAACTCTTGAGGGTCTTCATCTAACTTAGACCCATAGAATTCTGGGGGATTCATCCGCACGAAGTCTCTCACCCGTGATGCCGGGGTAGGAGCCTGAGGGGCTTGGGTCCCGTGGTTGGCTTGATTAGCCATAGCTTGTGCAAATAAAGTAAGGGCATCCCGAAGATCCCCATTGGTCGGTTGTTCCTCGGGTGCGCGGGCTCGTCTTCCTCTTGTATTAGACATGATCTAGCATAGCAAAGAACAACCGTTAGGGAAGAACTTAATTCAACTCTACAGCACGACTTAGAACATGGAGAAGGGAAACATTTCCTAAAACGTCTCATAGCCTCCTACTCATAGTTGTGGTGCACAACACAACCATGAATCGGACTCTAATCAACGCGGTGTGTTGGACTCCGAGGATCATTCAACCTAGGGCTCTGATACCAAGTTTGTCACGACCCAAGCCTAGGGCCTAGATGTGACCGGCGAATGGGGAACCCGAAGGAACCCCAAACAAGCCTCATAGCGTATCATTACACATCCTTGGTCGCGGAAGCAATTAAATGACCATAAGCGATAAGCATAATCAAGGGGGAAATCGGGACTAAGGGAGCAAGAAAGAAAAAAAAAGAAATGATACATAAATACCATAGATGAGTCAAGCTCAAGCATAATACACGACTTGTCCAACACCACCTCTAAACATGAGTACTTAGCGGGGGCCAAGACAAACTACCGGGCTCACCCTCATAGTCAAAACATAACTAGAAAGGAAAAGTTTTATACATAGCAAAAGATCATGAGCAACGTCCCCGAAATGGAGGACTCACCAATAACCACTATAGAAAATCGTACTAGCCACGCGGAGGAGGATGGTCAAGCGGTGCTCCGGTCCCTACATGGTGACATCATGTAGGCATAGAGTATGCGTTAGTACATTTGAATGTACTAAGTATATGGGATGCAATGCAATGCTACATTAGATGGACATCATAGGAAAAATGCGTAATCATACCCAATAGATAGCATATTAATGAAATGATATGTATAATGATGCTTACATAAAAATCATATTTAGTGGGACGTAGTACATGTGTGGCGAGTGACCATCAATATAGTATTTCCAAGGCCTACCACCCCCTTGGAGAGGCGAAAGGAGGTACAAACCCCTCAATATGGTTATACGGGCCTACTACCCCCCGTACTAGGCAACCAAGGTACCAACCCCTCGATACGGTTATACGGGCCTACTACCCCCCGTACTAGGCAACCAAGGTACCAACCCCTCGATACGGTTATACGGGCCTACTACCCCCCGTACTAGGCTTGGTCGACTCACAACACTTATTTAGGGAAAATCATATACATGTGTCCATTTCATCATCATTTCAGTAATTACATAACCATCCGACTCATAGGACGTACCTTGGACCTTCCCTTTCCTAAGAATTCTATAAATGGGCATTTTATCAAACACAAGGTGGGCAATTGTTCATGTAAATGAAATCATGTATTTCAAGAATACTAAGTCCAACCAATTCCAAAATCCATATAAATCAGCCCACCAACAACATACATATATATATCAACCTTCATAATTTGATCATGGAAGCATGTAAACCATAAACATCACATAATAATTCCATTTCATGATAATATGCAAAATGGACCATAATAGGGTGTGTAGTAGTAATTCCATAATTCAAGAGTTCATAAATAATCATAAGGACCCATAAACTTGAAGTAGAAATAGAGGATAAATGGTTGGACTTGTGGAAAGGAAGGTTTCCACAATCAAACCCACATACCTCAACTTTGGAGAATCCTTGATGAAGATTGGAATGGAGAATCGAAGCTTGAGATTGAGTCTTGAATCCGGAATTAGAGCTTGAGATGTTTGAATTTGGTTGAAGATCTTGGTGGAATTTTTGGAGAGGGCTTAGAGAGTGTTTTTGGAGTTAAGAAAAATGACTAAGTATGGGACATATCCCCTTTTTATAAAAAAACGTCTCCAACCCGCCTAAAAAAAATAGCTCACTGGAAATTGCAAATCTGCACAGACAGGTTTTACGAAAATGGTCATAACTCCCTCATCCTAACTCGGACTAAGGTGAAACCAAGTGCGTTGGAAAGCTAACTCAAAGAGCTTTAATTTGATAGGTTGCAGCCCTTCCAGTTCCTTGTGTGCTAAGAGATATGCCCCTTTAAAGTTGACCCTCCAAATCGCAATTTTTGCGATTTTCGAATTTTGATACGGTTGCTCTAAAATTCGGGTTAGACCCATTTCCCACTCAATTTGACCCCACAAATAAGAATATTAAGTCGAATTTCCGAAATCATGCACGAATTTTGAGATGTTTCTGAAGCACATTTTCGGGCATTTTTGGGGTCGTTTCAGCTATTAGTCTTCTCCAATTCCAAAAAAAAAAAGGCCAAGACTATGAGAAGGCAACTGGATCAACACGCTTAAGGCTTTTTTTATAAACTTTCGTCATTGATTGAGTTTTACATGAGTGGTGCCTCCATCATATTCAGAGAGGAGAATGGCGGTGATAGGATCGGTGTTGTAGATTACTTTGATTGGATTTGCATCTCTGCTTTCGGTGATTTTTTTTATGGATCTATGACTTTTTCATTACAATTTACAAGTTAAATTTTTTTTGTCAATTTGAATTTTCAAGTCAGCAAAAAAAATTATTTTATATGATTTTTAAGGTGACATGGCATCTGTTAGTTTTGAGAGATAAAAGTGAGTCAATACACTAACGGTAAGGATATTTTTTACCTCAAAATCAAACAGAGGGTGTATTTGATCCATTTCAATAATTTAGAGGTATTTTTTACCCTTTCCCTTCAAAGAATAACACAAGTCTAAAGTATCCATATCATTATCAACGTCATTCAAAATGTTACTGTTAGGTGATTTAATACTAAATATGCAAATTGTAGTATATCTCATTTATTTAATGTAGCATCTCCATTCAAAATAGGACATCATATCTACATCAACATTCAGAAATTATGTAACTTGCCCACCATTATATATTGGTTGTCCACTATTCAAATCTAACATCCCACCATGATACCATCTTAAAGTAACCAAAGTAAACTCACTCATCTTCTACCTGGAAAAAAATGAAAGAACACAAAAAAACTATATATATATATATATATGAAAGACATAGAAAGTGGTAGCATAGTATCGTTATGAACAAAGGTAACATTACATGAGAAAGGAAAGACCTAATTTCATGACAATATGAACATAATATGATATAAATTGAACAATGAAATACCATAATACTAAAATACACATATTGTTGCACACAATTTGTTCTTTATTTTTCGAATTAACAGTAACATTAAAAGGCCCTAATCAAATACTATCGTCAGAACTAAATAGCTTTCAATTAGTAATGATACTAATACACACATATTGGTTCACACAATGGTGTTCTTCATTTTTCAAATTAACAATAATAATTTAAAAATTCGAATCAAACATTATCATTAGAATTAAAATCAAACATCTTAGAATAAAAGTAGCCTTCGGTTAGTAAATAACTAACCTTACTCAGAGGAATAGGTGGATAAATAGTAAATAGTCTCAACAAGTAAACTTTAATCTTAAAATTGCAAGCACAACAATCTCATATCATGAACAAGAATGGGAGTGAATTAGGAGAGGATGAAAGAAGCATAGGTTTGAAAAAATAGCATAGGAATCGATTAAAGGAATTCCTGAAGTTGTGGGATTCACTTGATGATACGTGGTTAGCACGTGTATACAAACATCTTTATATATCTGGTTTATGTGGACACATTAGCATATAAGAGTTAGACCTCATTTATTTTCATTAAGATTAAGACGTCTGAATCTGAATGCACGTCTGAATGATTAAGATGTTGTCTCTAGATCTGAACACTAAATGATTAAGACTGTTTTTTTTTAGCATCTAAATATATATAATTCATCATTATATAAGCATAATAAATATATAATTCAAATAATATTATTATGTGAAGCTAAATGCTTAGTTCCTTTAACAAGTAGTATGTAAGAATATAAAAGGTAACCTTAAATTAATAATATGAAATGACTCGGTTGGTCATTTTTGGTATTTTTGTAAAATTTACCATTTTTCCCCTCTCGATATCGACCCTCGAGTTGTTTCTTGATTGAGTTTTGGAAGTTGGTTCCAAACTTTGAGTTGAAATTGAGATTTTGATAATTTTGAGTTTGAAAGGTATAAGTTGCTTAAAAGTAGTTTTCAGAGTCTTTTGGAGTCTCGAGTGTCGGAATGGAATTCTGTCAATTCCATCAGTCCCGAAATGTGAAATCTAATTCGTGAGAGTTGTCGGTTTTTGATTTCGAATCTTTTTGAGGATTTGAGGTCCTAAGTTGTGAAATTATGAAATTTTAGCTTTTGGATTGACTTTGGTCAACATTCGGAGTTCGGATGCTCAGATCGAGATTTCGAGAGTTTTATTGGTTTCGGGGATGATTTTAGGCCTAGGTGAGGTATTGGTTGATTTTTGAGAGGTCCTGAGCTTGTTTTAGCCTGTTTAGGCATGAGTTAGTTTCTTGTGATTTTCGCGGATGTCAAATCAAGGAGACCTCATATTCGTGTTTTGACGGTTCCATTAATTCCGGAACGTCAAGTATAATTGATTTGCATATCTTGTCTGTGTGTACAGGATTCCGAACGATTTTCGACGGTCGATTTGATGACTTTGAGTTTGGCTGTTTTTGTTGTTTCTAGTGCTGTGATAATTGTTCTTCGTGATCGCATGGATGACCATTGCGATCGCGAAGCTGTGGGTTTTTGGTCATCGCAATTGCGTAGCTTTGATCTGAGGCGCATCGCGATCGCGTGGGGTTGGCCGCGATCGCAATGGTCAATCTTTAATGAGTTGAATGGTTTACTCATCGTGATCTCGTGACTCTGGGTCGTGATCGCGTTGAGCGTCACGATAGCAATGAGTAATTGAGGCCTGAGCAGAATGTTTTTCTTAAAATCGGGGTTTCAACCCCATTTCTCCATTCTTGAGTTTTGAGAGCTTTGGGTGGCGATTTGGATCAGTTTTTCGAGGGAAATCATTTGGGTAACGATTCTTAACTCTAAATCTTCAATTACCCATTATTATTTATGGATTTATATGCTCAAATCAAGCTTTTGAAATGAGAAATTTGAGTTATCTTCAAGAACTCAAGGATTTAATAAAATGGTGATTTTGAAGTGATTTTAATCCCTTTTTCGAAATGGTTTTCACTAATGAGTTTCTAAAGCCTTGAGTAATGATTTCAAGTATTGTTTTCCGAATTCAAACCTCCATTTTTTATATTGGTTTGGAGTTGCTTGACCCATTTCTTTACATAATTGATGTGGAAAGTGTTGTTTCCGATGGGTGATTGTGAATAATTGATTATTTTAGATTGTTCGGCTTTGAAAGTGATTCGGAAAGGGAAGACTCAACTTTTGGAGTGATTGTTCATTGATTTGAGGCAAGTGGCTTTCCTAAATCTTGTATTCTAGTTGAATTCATATGCTTCCTTCGTTGATTGTGTGTTGGGAGTAATGGGGATGAGGTGAAGGGCTTAAATTGTCCACTTGTGATATACAAATGCATAATGAGGGGTTAAATTGAAAAATGCTATGTGTTGATCATGATGATGTGAATTGCGTAATTGTAACCCTTGTTGATTGATTGATGAAATGCTTGAAAGCGTGAATGTGGAATTGAATTGTGTAATTGTTCTCTCTTCTATTTGATGTGATATTGCTTGTGTGTGCATTGATCATTGAACATCGTGATGAGACATGTGATAGCTTTTGATGCCGAGGTCATTTCCGGCTAGTGATTGATATGAGCCGAGGTCATTTTCGGCTAGTGATTGATATATGCCGAGGTCATTTTCGGCTAGTGATTGATATGAGCCGAGGTCATTTTCGGCTAGTGATTGATATATGCCGAGATCATTTTCGGCTAGTGATTGATATATGCCGAGGTCATTTCCGGCTAGTGATTGATATATGCCGAGGTCATTTCTGATTAGTGATTGATATAAGCTGAGGTCATTTTCGGCTAGTGGATGATATGTGCCGAGGTCATTTACGGCAGGTTATGCGCCGAGGTCATTTTCGGCAAGTGTTATGATGTCGAGGTCATTTCCGGCTAGTGTTGTAATTGATAAATCGTTGCTTATGACTGACTTGTGAAATGTGCATGATATGTGTGATATTTATGATTGAACTACTTGTTACTTGAGATTGACTTAATCATTCTTGTTGATGTTCAAGTTGTGACTGTTGGACTGTGAATATTGGGTTTGTGAGCTGTGTATTGTAGAATTGCTAGGTTGGGCTGATTTCTATGCAGGTTGTAGTTTGTGGAGGTTCAATTGTAGTGTAAGGGGTATTCAATTTCTAGCTAGTTACTTTGTTTAGTGGGCTGCTTGTTGGGTACCGGGTTGTTGGTACTCACCCCTTGCTTCTACACTTGTGTAGATTCCGAGCCCGGACCCGTGTGATCTTCTTCTTCTTCTTCTCCTCTTCGGATTTCGAGGCTTGTCCAGGACTGAAGAGGTAGATGCTTGTCACTTCGGCAGGCCCTTTTCTTTCCTTTTTCTTTAAGCTTTGTTCTATTTGAGAAACAAAGTGAGACTTGTATTTATCTTTCAATTCTGTATTTACTTTAAAAGTTTGTACACGTGACAACTAGGTTTTGGGGTTATATTTAGAATGGATAAGTTTTCCGCCTTTGTCTTATTCTTGCTTTACTGTTTTCTGCTTTTCTTCTGTTTTCGTTGGGTTGAGGCTGACTTGTATTGGTGGGAAAAGACAAGTGTCATCATGTCCATTTTTGGGTCGTGACATAATATTTTTGTGCATATGTGTAAATATTTAATGCCACTTGTTATAATTTAATGTTAGCCTACTAATTTTAATTTGATGTTAGGCTACTAATTTTATTGAGATGTTCTTGGCACAAAATCAAAACATTTTCTTTTAGAAAAAAAGGAAAAAAAATACAATATCTAAGCTTTTCTAGAGTAAGCAAGTCAACATATTATTGTTTACCTCAAGAATAACTTGAACTAATAAAAGTGTCAAGAGTTATTAATGAGCCGAATCTAGAAAAAAAGAATGTCAATAAACATAGGGCAAGAGTGGAAAAAAAATAAAAGTAGGGCATGTCTCTCTAAAATGCTAACACATTGATGAAAATTTTATTAACTTGCTTGATCTTTTTGTTTATTTGTGTAATCTTATTCCATAAAACTAGCTCAAACTTTGTATTATCGAATAAGCACACACGAGACTACTAATTTTACAAAAAAAAATCATAAATTGCAAGCAAAATTTCAGAGTTCTTGAGAAGCAAACAACAAGCAGTAATACCAAGAATATTTTGAATATACAAATTAAATTAATAAACAAAATACTTATAAAAAAATTTGAAAAATTGCCTGTTCAAGAGGAAAAATTCAACATCTGTTTGAAAGAGAGAAGGAAGATGCTAATAATAGAGAAAGAGGGAGACACATATAGAGAGAAAAAATAACGATGTATGCTGATAATAGATAGAGGGGGAGAGAGGGGCATATGTAGAGAGAGAAAATAAATAAAATGTTTGAGCTTTATAGCGAAAAAAATTAGTATTATAAAAAGAGTCTAAAAAGAAATAAAACTTTCTCATAGATCTGAACGAATCAGATGCTTTCAGGCCCATTAAGTGATTTTAAAAGACAAAAAAATAAACGCACTTAATGGCCCAATGTCTGAACCATTCAGATTCAGACCTCTATTAAGTGCAAACAAATAAGACCTTAGTTAATATAGAAAATAAAAGTTTTGGGAGAACTTTAGGACCCTCGTGAAGAATAAATGTGTAGTTAAAGATCCAACATTTCCCCTATAGTTGATCTGCCACAGATTGAGGCATATCTTTTGGAGATGGTCACGTCAGCGGCGGCAAGTGAATCATTCATGCGCAGACTTAACTGAAAAAGAAAGATTCCCTTTTATTCGTAAAATTCTTTTATGAGGAATAATACCTTGTGAGGGTGCTAGATTCAAGATGAAAATAGTTATAATCTTCCCCACTCATCCTTTGGCAAAGAACTCACGGCAATCTCTGGAAAAACCACACGACTTTGAGAGGCATTTGGCTATTTTCTTATTAAAATTCAAAGAACAAAAAAGTTTTTGTGGGCAAAACTATTTACATACACATGCGTGAAATTTAAAAGACAAAATTTCAACCTCCATCATACATGCCTGAATTATTCTAAAAATTGGGTGAACTTATTAAGAAATTATTCAAAAATAATAGTTAACAAGCGACATCAAAAATGAATATTTATAAAAAAGACAAAAAGCTCAAGTCAATATCAAATATACAATTACATGCATTGAACATTACCACTGAGTGCTTACAAATCGAAGCAATTCATGCTACCATCATTACAGAAATAACACAACAATCTAACTTTCTAAACAGAAATTTAGGCACACAGACTGCACACAGAGCAACTATCCAATAAAGTATTCAACACAGAACAAGCTAAAATCCTAGGTACAACAAACTATCAACACAGACCAACTAATCCAATGTAAGTCACAAAATCTACAACAAATAAAAGAGAGTGATAAGATCCTTGCAAATGTTCATATCATACTGAAGAAGACCCTGGTTTGGACACGTGAGATAACGCGTCCTCAAATTGATGCTCATCAGGTTTGCCCGCACTTAAGCATGGTGGAATGAAAGATCTGTACACAATTTCCATGTTTGGGGCTTCCTTTAGTTCGTGGGAAACAACCTCGAGGGCTGGAGATATAAAGAAACGACGGAATTTCTTCTGACAAATGAAAGCGAAGATCAAGGAGATTATTGGAAGTGGAAAAATAACTGGAGTAGGCTTGAACTTTTTAACACCGAAGTAACCTAACATGGTAACTTGATACACAATCAAGGTAGCTATCATGCGCGTGTAAATATGGGGCCACATTCTTCCGTAGCTCTCGAATGAGGGAACATACACTTTGAGTGCCTGTTTGGAAACAAAAAGAAAATCACATTTTGATTATTATATATATAAACACTAAAATGCCAAGACAAGTACTTAACTCTCTTTGATTGGACACAGTGTTTTAAGAAAGAATGAAGAACTTTTGGCACATACCAAAAGTCCCTTTATAAAACTTGTGATCTTTATATTGGAACAGTGGGAGTAATAGTCACCTGATTCCGGAGAAGAAGCCACCCTAGACCGAAGTATACCACACCAAATGGAATAATTATTGGAGCTATGACGGAATAGCATAGGACAATCGTCATAATCAGCATATCATTGGGAAATCGAGTTGCATAGCCTAGATCGCCAGGAGCCCAAGCCTCCTTTATCTCAGCTTCAGTTTTGCACAAATACTTCTTCTTGAGATGGAATATGATTAGAGGAACTATTCTAGACAGCTCCAGCCCATAGCCGACAAAGAACCTGAGATCAACGAATAAGCAAAATAATTTGACTATTTCCTTAACCAAAAAGATGATATTCCTTTTTCTACCTACTATTTCATATGGAGAAGCAGAACGGAAACTACCAACAAAACAAATTAACATTCAGGACCATAAAACACCTGGAATGTGCAAAGAGAAAAAACTTCAACGATCCACTGTTGAGATTAGAAGGAGCATTAGTATTTTCTCTTTAATTACTAGCTATGACCATTATGAACTGACATAGATACACACTAGATAAAAATAATAACTCAGGGACCATCATTAATGGAAATTCATTTACAGAAGCAAAAGACACAAAAGATGATAGTTTAGGACTGAGTTGAAAAGAGAACAGTTGACCCGTGCCAAACTCAGTTCAAGTCAAACATTTACCAGCTCTTCAGTTAGAAACGAAATGAAACGAACAGCTCCATATGATGTGCTGAAGACAAAAGACACATCACCAACGACTTAAGACAACACACCACTATAAAGAGGATAAAAGAGTAGCTGACAAAAGAAAAGGGAAAGCTTGCTATAGACTTCCTTCACAGGCACAAGATCAAGAAGAAAGTTGCGAGATAAAAAAAGAAACTGAAGAAATATAGAAGTGAAAGCAAGCTTCGGACTTACTTCAAAGCCACAAAAGTCAAGAAGAAAGTTGCATTCTGTGGAAGGCTTTGTGCCAAAACACGAAAAATAGAGTTGGGATCATTCTCGATGCTCTTGAAGGAAGTGAATAGAGTTCCAACCAGAGTAACACCAATAAATACATTCAGCACTGTGAAATAAAAATATTTCCCTGAAGCAGCTCTTGTTACATGGCTTTCTGATGGGATGCCTTCTGCTTTGGATAGAAACAGAAGAAACTTTGGCAACAAAGCCAAAAATATGATGAGTGCAAGTTGAGGCAAATACGCTTCTAGCACTGTCTTGATGACCTCCAGCTTAACAACCGGTTTCAAAAACGGGAGCATCTTCACCAAATTGTCTAAAGTTGTCAATGCAGAAATGAACCCAATCGGAATTATGTAAAAGAATATGGTCAGAAACACAACAGCATACACAACATACTGGCGGATTATTCTCTCATAGAACTTTTTCGAAAGATTAGTCCAAATCAACTGTCGGGGTTCTGGAGCATCTATAACAGTCCATGTGTCAACTAATGGGGCATGTAAATTCTGTGATGCTGAAGCTGCAGCCACCCTGCTGTTGAAAAAGACAAGTGCAGAAGATTGTTGTTTCTCTTTGAGAGTCACCTTTTGTTCGGCTTCTAGTTTTTCGATCAACTCCTTAATCTTATCATTATAGAATTCAATTGAATCCACCTTTTCACCGATAATTCCAAGGAAACCAGTTTTATGTGAGGGCTTTAGTGCATCAGGATTTGTGTTCTTTGACTCTGCATAGATGGCTTCAGCACGTTCAAGCTTCTTTTTATACCCTTCTAACTCTTCATAAATTTTGTTCACCTGATAAAAATCACACACTTTAAATCTACAAGAGATTTGAAATTTATGCTAACGAAATACTAACAGAATATTTAGTAAATGACACACAAGCCCATCCTTCAAATATTAAGTATTAGTAAATGACAGGTAATGGGCAGAATGAGCACACAAACCATCCTTCAAATATTCCATAAAAACAATGGTTGGTCGGAATTGGTGAAAACTTGAAGGACCTTTGACTTTCGGAATCTAATATGGAATGCTACATTTTGTAAAATGAGCATGTGTAAGTAATGCAACTATCCATAGTGGAAGAATACTTAAACAATACAGAGATCTAAGATATTACCTTCTCATTGTCCGTCACCACCATTGATCGATAAAATGTTTCAGGGTAGATTGCACTAAAGTATGAATCTATCTGCTCTTTTTTGCTTTGACCCTCAGAGACAGAAGGAATATCCCTGACAAGAATAGCAAATTGATCGGCTCTAACTTCTGGAGACATAAGAGCTTTTGCTCTCAATTCTGCAACATGCTTGTATGCTCTCCACAGAAAGAAGTAAGAAACAATGGAAACCCAATATGTGGCAACTATAAATGCCCACAACCGCGCACCTGAATTCTGCAACACCAATGGACAAAAATCAGAATATAAGAATTCATGCAGTGGCAACGAAATGAAGAAAAATAAAGTAACAGTGGATGCACAGATTATGTACAATAAATCAAAATCCTATTTTGCTTCTTGTAAATAACAGCCTATATGGCCCCCAAGGCCTAGCTCGAGTGGCAAAAGGTGGAGGATTTGTGGCTTAGGTCGCAGGTTCAAGCCCCACACCATGCAAAGCGAAGCCCGGTATTTAAGTGGAGATGGGTAGAGGGGTGGGCCCATTATCCACCGAGTTTAGAAGGCTATGATTGGTCCAAAGGGCGGGTCCAGACGGATTTCTCGGTTATCAAAAAAATAAAAAATAACAGCCTATATGGTAACAATAGAGAAAAAAGAAAATGGAGGGGAAAACATAGCATCCCCATAAAAATAGACCCTTGTCTAAATAGTGTTGCATTGTCAAATGAGGCTAAGTTAAAACAATGAAACACTGGTTTACATATATATATAGATAGAGTTAAGGAAAAGTCAAAAGAACTTACGCCAACTTGCCCCATAGATAACTTATCAAGTTCATTGAAAGTCCCCTTGCTGGTGGTATTGACTGCCCTTATAGTATGATCGGTTGCAGCAACTGGTAGAAGTACAGGCAGCAGAACAATGCCCGAGAAGACAAATATTCCCAAGGCTGAAAAGATAAATGGTGTTATACAAGAATTTCTTTACACTCTCAAGTGCAGTTTACCTAATGCGAATGAACTCATATTTGAGGCTTCAACAACTTGGCCACGACTTTTGAAAATGGACTACTTTGGATTTCAATGAAGGAAAAGCAAGCAACATGTGAACAAATTGAGAATCATATATTACAAGTTCAGAGAACATTTCATTAGTTAAAGGTTATAGTTGCTTGTACTACTACAACGAACTCCACAATTTACGGTTACAATTGCGTTGATTAAATTCTCTTTTCCATTTATTTCGTTCATTATTTTTTTTATTTAATCCGTAAATTGAGCTCCTCACTCACTCAGAGAATTTACTTAAAAGCATTCAAATGACCAGTTGGAAATCAACTTGTTGCTTTTATACACAACTCTTTGATTCATTTTTCCCAAAACTTTCACAGGTCAATTCTAGTTTACCTACCCAATAATAAAATCACTATAATTTTAAAGGAAATCAATTATATAGTCATCAAATAATATTTTTGTTCCTTATTTTCTTAATTGTATTTATCCACTATGTGGACTATTAGTTTTTTTTTTGTTTTACTTACCCCCCCCCCCCAGGAGCAGGAAATCAATCATATAGTCATCAAATAATCTTTTTGTTCTTGGAGCTCCCACCTTTTTTCTTCCTTGGTGACTCGAACTCACGACCTTATTTTCTTAATTGTATTTATCCACTATGTGGAGGACTCTTAGTATTTTTTTTTTTGGTTTAACCTTAAGGTTGGAAGTGAGGTGTGCTTACCGTCCGGAGCAACTCCCTCTTGTCAACTATTAGTACTTTTACATTGCTAGGTAAGATTTTTTATTAGTTTGTCATTGTCAACTATTGGGATTTGTCTATTACTCTTTTTTTCAATATCACAGACAATTTTTTTTTATTATTTGATTTTTTTTTCAATTGCTTACAATTTCATAAATTTCTTTTTTCTTGCTTTGCTTATCAAGGGCAAGCTGTTTAGTTTTTGTTAGAAAGTGTTTTTGAAAATCATTTTCAAGAACCATATCTTCGAAAACATTCCTAGAAAAAATTTCTCTTGTAATCAAAGTACACTTCTCACCTACATACTGAAAAGATTTTCAAATACCATTTTTGTAAATCCTAATCCAAACACTAGTTATTCCAAAAAGAACTTTCCAAAACTTTCTTTAAAATTGAACCATAATCTATCATTGAGTAAAACAATAATTAATTCGAATAATACACTTTGGAACCAAAAAGTATTCACCACAACAGACAAAATCTTCCAGTAGATAACAACAATAAATTAGAGAAATAGAATTATTTCCCCACACAAAAAGAGTTGGGATAGTAACAAATTGAAAATGAACCACTATTAGTATCAGAAAACCTAAATGTAGATTATTTAGTTAAGGTTATCCATTTTCCCTTTCGAGTTTAACTTCTATACACTCGCATCATATTTAGGTAGTAGCATAAATATGTGCAAACGTTGCAGCAAGAGCACGGTCGGTCAAAGTGTATACGGGTGCATAAAGTGCTTAAATAAAGGCAATGAACCCTCTTTGATAGAAATAATTCTTAACCTATTATGTAAATATTCTTTGCACTTTAGGATTGTTTGGTATGGGGATGGGATAAGACAAAGTCATCCCATTAGACCAGTTATCCCATCATATATATGAAATAACTTATTCCATCATTGTAATACAAATAGTGGGATAAATAATCCCAACACTAATTAATATTCCTAACCAAACATAGGATAAAATAATTCTTTATTTTATCTTGAAATTATTATCCCTTATCACTCATACCAAATGGCCCCTTAAGGATATGATAAGTTACATATTTTTTTTCCCAATTTTCTGTTTTTTTTTTAAATTGTACTTTTCACCAAAAACCCTTGTTTGTAAGAAAAGAAGATCCTAAAAAACTGGTTGAATTGGTTGGTTTGCTTTGAGGCAACCATTTACTTTCCTCATTATGCTTCCTACCAAACTCTCTGCCCCACAAAAATAAGTGAATACTAAAATTACCAAACCAAATTTTTTTTAAAAAAAAAAGGCTGGAAAAATATTGAAAAAAATACACAAACATACTTTTTTCCTGCGTGTTTGGTATCCGCATTGAACCCGAATTCATGCTAAGACATCCCATATTGGGTGTAAAGTGTGATGAATGCAGAATTGAATTCAAAAAATAAAAATGTAATACTAGGAGAAGTGTGAATTTTGAGCCCCTAAATTACTAAACCAAACCTCTAGTCTTGTGTTGTCGTTAAGGAAATTCAAATTCTATATTTACAAACTAAAAATAAAACTTTATATATAACTTGTAACTTTATGCCGGATGAACACCTCGCCTCCTCCTAGATCCATCTCTAACCGAGACCTCTAGTTAAGAACGAGACATAGATAACTTACTCTTGTTGTTTTACACAAACATAATATTGTTTAAAATTTAGCATAAAAGAGAAAAAGACAAAAGATAAAGTAGTAAAAAAAGAATTTTACCAGTGGCAAGGAAAACAGAGTAGACAGCAGTATCAAGTCCAGACATGTTGATTATATCAGTTTCAGATGATGACATAGCTTCCTTCATCCAGGCAAATGGGTTCCGGGTCATATACCCACCTTCAACCGGATTCATACCTTTTAAGATCCGATTCGGATAATAAACCTCAGCATTCCCTGCTTTTCTTGAAAGCCATGTGAATAGCAACATCAAAATCACAAATAAAATAAAAGAAGTTGCTAAAGATGTCAAAAATGAAGGAAAATCCATCTAAAAACTCAATCTTTTTATGGTTTTTCTATAATGGGTTGGTCTGTCTTTTCTTGGTTAGTTTTCAAGAAAAATTTATAGTAACCGTTTTAGGGAAAATGAGTGGCTTTTTGAAAATATCTAGCAACTAGTACATGATTGCGTGGGAATAGTGTGTGTATTATGTGTTGCTTTTATTTTGTCTTTGTCGACTTGTTTTAAATTTAAATGCAGAAAGAGGAAAGAGGTGAAACTTGAAAAAAGAGAAAGAGAGATGGTAAAGAAGCAAAGTGGATATTGGTGGCACATTTTGGGGGCCAAGTTTGGAGGATGAGTGATAAAAACAAAAGTGTTGTTGTCGCCTTTACAAAGACAATGACCATATTACCCTAGTTGTCACTATCTAATATGCTCTTCTTCTTTTTTTGTGATAATATATTGATTATTTCTATTTATATATCTATCAAAGGGAAAAACAATTACTACCATAAAAATATGTGGTAGGAAAATAAAAATTACCATAAAAATATATGGTGGAGTTGTAACATCTCTTCCCTCTTTAATCATAGATTTTGAATTTAAGTCATTTGAATTAAATTATTTTCGAGAAAGGGTTAAAAATAACATCAACGTATTAGAAATGATTCAAAAATGACTTTTTTTAATCGATTGGATTAAAAATATCCTTAACCTATTAGAAATAGTTCAAATTTGTCTTATTTCTAATAAATTAAAGGTATTTTTTATTCAATAGATAGAAGAAAAGACAAATTTGACGCAATAGGTGTAAGGAAGATATTTTTCAACCGTTTATAATATGTTAAGGACATTGTTAATTCTTTTTGAAATTATTTTTAATAAAAAGCACTTTATCCCGAAAAGGATTAATCGAATCTCAAAGTGTCTACAGGACAAGATGAAAATATGAGAAAAAAGAAAAACTTTTTAACCTATTGAAAGTAAAGGGGTTCACAAGTCGATTTGGGTTGGTTATTGGTTAAAACTAAAACCAAACCAATTTAATCGATTTTTAAATTATCAAAATCAAATATAATATACATTTATCGGTTTGGTTGTTATCTATTTTGGTTCGGTTTGATTCGATTAATCGGTTATTAATCATACACAAAAAAAAAATTTTAAAAGATTCATTCAAAAGAGAGAAAAAAAGACAACAATTCATTCAAAACGAAAAATAGTTAGAATGACAAACATTACAGAACTTTCGATCACTGAATTTACTGTGAATAAAGCTTCAAAATTCACTATTTTGGCCTAGAAAGAAAGATAGTGACATTCTTAGTCCCACCAAAATTTATCATAGACACTCATATACATGAAACCAATAAAATAAATGTTCTCATCTTGAACGTTTTTGTTTTCATATATAAATTATAAATGAACTTCGATGAAAACATATAGTATAAGATATTTAAAAATTTTTATAAAAATAATATATTAAGCATATATAATAATAAAATAGATGTATAAAATTTATCGGTTCGATTAATTCTTCGATTTTTTTTGAACAAAATTAAAATCAAACCAAATATTATCGGTTTTTAAAAATCTAAAATCAAACCAACCCAAATTCAAATAAAATCAATTTATTTAATCGATTTGATTCAATTTTTCAGTTTAGATCAATTTTTATCCAAACTGTGAACACCCCTAATTAAAAGTATCACTAAAGTTTATCATCCTAAATGTACAATAATATTTTTTAAAATTATAAGGACATGTCATTAAACGTAAATAAAATGATGGTAGTTTCTTCTTATTATTTTTTGTTGTTTCCAATAAATGAGATTTTATTTATTTATTTATTTACATTTTGATAGAATGATGGATAGAGATATTTTAGTAAAATCAATTTATGATTGAAGCATGATAGAGTTTAATCTAAAACTTAGATTGAATATTAATAATTAAATTTATTAAATAAAATTATAGACAAGTGCATTATCTCAAAAAAGTAGTCTTTCGATATACAATCCCGATTATGATAATTATTTAAGTTCTCTAGAACCTCTTATGCAAGATAATCCTAAAGCCATAATCTTACCTTTTCGATGGTCAATATGGCCGGTGGGTAAGCACCACCGACGGTTGGTCTGCCACTCTTATCCCATTCAACAGTAGAGTTTTCACCACTAAACCCAAATAACCCTACAAATATAATCTAGTCCATACTAAACTCTATGAATTTTGCTAAAACTATTAACCTACTACCATGAACTTGCAAGCAAGGACTGATGTAAACCCCAGAGCTATGAAGCCTATCACTTTCCTACATGGACAAGGCAAAAGTTGAACGTATGAATATTTTGAAAAACTTACAATATGTCGTGGTAAAAAAATGCTCATACGAATAGCCAGATATGGATGAACTCAGGTAATCAATACTCTCTCAATGTGGCATAAAAGGTGAATGTCAAATAGGCTTCTTCCAAATCAAACATGTTTTGATTAGGCTTACTTTGATAGAGAGTTTTATAAACTTAACATCGAGGAGTGCATATTATTAACGGACAAGGAGGAATACTCATATCAGACGAAGTCATTGATATATGACTCAAGATTCAAGATTGATGAGGAAACATCAAAAGTCATGGCATGAATATCATTTCCCAACCTACTACCTACATACTTTATTAAAGAGACACTTTTTTTTTCTTGCATCAACAATGGATAAATCATTACATCTGAATTTAGTAACGATCAATAAATCCATACCTTGTTGTTTTAAAGTTAAAGTCTTGATAGGTCTACTATCAGACTTACAAAAAATAATTAGAATAGACATCACGAATGAAGTGATAGAATCTATCAAACTTAGACATGAATATTTGCCTAAGTATTATTGGGAGTGTGGACTTCAAGGACATAACGTTTATGGAATGCAATTTGTTAAATCCTGAATTAAGAATTAAAAAGGAAGACAAAAAAACAAAAAAATAAGAACAAAAATAGAGAAAAACAGTTTACTAGGGATCAAGGCAAGGAGGACAAGAAGCAGAAACAGGAGAGGAAGGATGTAAGCAAAGATAAGAAATTTAATAGAAATGAAAATAAAAACAGATATATTCCAAGAACCCTAGCCAGTGGAGAAATGATAGGCAATTCAGAACATTTCAAGACAATAAAGGACAACAGGGTGTATATATCAGAGGGTAAGACCCACATAAAAGGAGAACATGTAATTCAAATACATAACAAATTTGATGCCCTTACATATAAAGAACCTGAGTAGATAGAAAAAATCACACAACCTATAAAACTAGATACTCCATTGAGGGATAATACATTAGAAGAGATTTTGGAGAACAATGAAAACAAGTATAATAAAGTGAAAACTGACAACAACAAAAGCAAGGATGAGAAGGAAGAAGTAACAAGACCCTAAAGTCACCAACTAGTATCAGATCCAGTAATAGCAATATCTTCTTTATTAATCTCAGGCAACAATGATGAGTTATTAAAGGGAGAGCAGATAGCAGAATCAACTAAAGGGTGAGTGGAATCATCCTTTGTGAAAATTGGTGATCAAACAAATCAACCACAAAAATACAGAAGAAAATGCAAGTCAACCTCCAAATAATATACCACAAGCAAAGACAACTGACATAGAGGTGGTGGAAACAAAAAAATCAAATAGAATACAAACATAAAGCATTAAAATATATAGATCTCTAGACTTACATGATAGAGATGAGACCACCAACAAGTTGAGTAAAGAGGAAATTTCAAAGGCACAATTAGGTTAATACCAGGAGAAGCACAACCTAAATTTACAAGAAATAAATTGAGACATTGATATACACCAGAACATCAATCAAATTGGCATTAATCTCCAAGATAATTAGATAAACTACAACAAAGTGATGCAAGAGAGAAAATATGAAGAACTAGAAATATTCCTTTGTAGAGGTATTACAAAGAGTAACAACTTCAAATCTATTTTTCAATGATTGAGCATTGTTTTGAAATATTGAGTTAATTAACTTTTAGAAATCTTTTGAGAGACTAATTGGACTAAGAAAAATATATCACTATTCTTACATTGCTATCATGGAACCTTTCCAAGAGGCATCAAATTTGGAGAAATATGGGAGAAAATTGGACTTAGAAAAAGCCCTTGTTAACTCTTCTGACAAGATTTGAATATGCTAGGAAAAACATGGTATGAAAATTTAGTAGAAAATTCACGCCAACATAATACTATTAATTTGAAAAAGGCAAGGGGAAACAGGACGTTATTGTTACTGTCATATATGTTAAATGTGGTGTTAATTTGAGGGAGAAACTTTGGGAGGCACTTCAATACGTCTCACAGACTAGTAAATCATCGCTAGTGAAAGGAAATTTTAATGTAGTTCTATATTAAGATGAGAAGCTTGGTGGCCTACTTAGCTTGTTTACACTAGAGAATCTGTTGATTCTGCTCCTTGTATTGCTTCTTATGGGTTAAATGACTTGAGATTTTCAAGAAATAAATATATCTGGTAGAATAATAAAATTGGAAAAGCATGCATATTTAAAAGATTAGATAAAATATTATGTAATCAAGAGTTCTTAGATATATACTTTCATCAAATGAGGTCACTCACTTCATTAGAAAAGGATCTGATCATACTCCACTTCAACTAGAGAGCAGTTATACTGTACATAACAAGTAGTGATCAAGCCATTCAAATTTTTGAACTTTTAGACTAATCATAAAAGTTCTATAGAAAATCATGTTATGGACAATGAAGATATAATACATTTACACATTTTTTTTTACAGAATTACCAATACATGCTAAAGAAATTCTCAATAGTAATAAATTTCAGATCGCCAATCTAAGAGAGTAGTTAATTAACCCTAGGTCATCCCAATTATCATTAATTAATCTCTCTCTCTCTCTTTCCATCGAGATGGAGAAATGGAAAGAGAGAAAATTAAAGTTGAGCTTAGATTAACTAATATGATTTGGAGTTTAAACCTCATCTAATGATTTCAATTCAGAAATAAGAAAAATTTGTGTAACTTTAAATTGAAATGTAAGTAATTTCTCTTAGTTTAATTCAAAAGAACTACTCTCTCCGTCCACTTTTAGTTGTCATGTTACGCTTTTCGAAAGTCAATTTGATTAATTTTCAAAGATAAATTAGATTATATTAATTCGATATTTTAAGCAAAAAATTTATAAATTCAAAAACTATACGAAAAATATTATAAATTGCAATTTTTATCATATCAATATGATTAAAAAATATATCGTAAAATGTTAGTCAATATTCTTATAATTTGGCTCTAAGAAAGAAAATCATGACTACTAAAAGTGGAGAGAGAGAGAAGATAATAGTAAGAAAAACATTTTCCACTCTACCCACCCTCGTTAATAGCCTTTAATCATTTATTTAATTAGCTGGTGGAAGAAAATGAGAAAAATAATTAATGTTTGTTTGAGCAGTCCATTATTATATAACTTATATCTCATTCACCAAGATCTATTGATCATATATATTATTAAAAAAGACGAGAACATTTGTGGATTACCAAGTTCCACGCATATCACCATTATTAAATTCTTGACATGATTTAAGCTGTGTAAAAAATTAAAAAAAGGTGTGTGCAAATTGCAATAAATTAATTGATACAGGAAAACTAATTAAAATTGTCCACGCTGTTTATCTTGGATAATACATTTTCGCTGTTATGTTAAAAAAGATCTATACTTTTTTACTTTCTTTGTTTATTTTTATTTATTTATTTATTATTTTAATTTAAAAACAGATTTTTATAATTACTTATTATTTTTAATATTTTAAAAAGATAAGAAAAACTATGTATTATGATTTCCACTTTTTTTAATGGGAATAAATAATCATAATATGGCGTATGTGTGATTTCAATTAATTATATATGTATTTTCCCTTGTTTATGTTTACTTATTATTTTTAATATATTAAGAAAAATAATAATTATTTTTTTATATTTTATTCTTAACACTAATTATTTATTTTTCAAACCATTTATTTAATTTAATATTAAACATTAATTAACAAAAAATAGCATAATAAAATAATCATGTCAATTATTATTTTACCTTAATTAATGTATCAAATCCAAATAGGATGAAAAGCATTTTCACCTCCTAACTTTGCTTTAAAAATTAAACTCCTCCCTCAACTTTGAATAATAATCAAGCTCCCCCCTTTGCCCTATGCATTGACCATTTTACCCTAGTTACATCATATATATGTAATACCTTTTTATATTATATATAATTTATTTTTTTCAACCTAGTTATTTAAAACTTTTCTTTAAGGGGTCGTTTGGTTTGAATACAAGTTATGATGAAATAAGTTATGTTGGAATAAATTATGATGGAATTAGTTATCCTGGGATTATTTCTTATTGATTGTTTGGTTTGTTGTACTAAGAAGAATATCCATGGCAAACTTCCTAAAAATAAATTATTTATTTATAAAAATATCCACACCAACATAAGTTTTGAGTACTCAGCAAAATTTTCAACAAAAATTTTAATTGCTCAACTAAAATTTTCTACTTTTATCCATTTGCATGCAATATTACACTTTTCGCTTTTATATTATACAATTTGCAATTTCCTTCTCTCTGTCATTTATTTAAACTGGACTCATTTGCCTTGTCATATTGATAATTTTTTTTAAAAAAATATTTGCTCTAAAATATCGGAATATCATTTGCTTTATTTAATCATATATTGTAATATAAAATAAAATAATTTTGAACATTAAGATATGAATAAAATATCTTTTAAATTGTCCTTGTGAGTTGAAATAATGGAAGAATTAGAAACAACACACATAAAACATATTATCTGATTTTGTTACTAATATTTAATTTATACTATTAATTAACATGATCATGTGAATATTATCTTATTATTATACTAAAATTTTAAATTGCTATGAACCAACATTTAATAATATAAGATATTGTAAGTACAAGCAAAAGGTGTCAGTAATATAAAGGGTTTGAAGGGTAATTTTGTCATTTAATAAGTTTATCCCATGATAAATTATGATGGGATTATTATACCACCTATGGGGAGGGATAACTTATCCCGGTACTAATTATTAATCCCGGGATAAGTAATCCCAAACTTTCTAACCAAACAACAAATTAATGGCATCTATAATTTTATCCCGGGACTATTTAGTATTATCCCTCACACCAAACAACCCCTAAGTTCATTAACATTATAAGTATAATAATATTTTTTTGGTAATTTCTCACAAAATTTAATATTATTTTTAGGGAAATGGCTCATAAATACCCCTAACCTATGGAAAAGGGCTCATAAATACCCCTCTTCCACCTTTTGGTCTAAAAATACTCTTAAGGTTTATGTTTGGGCTCAAACATACCCCTCAACATAATAGAAAAATATTTAGATAATTTTAACATTTTAAAAAGCCATGTGGCATTTTCTAATTGGTGCCCCATTTTAATTCACAATAGTTCGAACCCACCCAAATTTTAAAATCCAAACCCATTATTGATCCGTTTTTTCCACAAAATTAATCCCACATTCTTTTTCTCCTCCAAAATCCGTCATCTAGTCTTCTTCCTTTTAAGTTCTTCTTCTTCTTCCTTTTATTGTTTTCGTTTCTCAAAATTATCCAACACAACAATCAAATAACGTATATTTTTGAGAAACGAATGTTTAATTTCATGGGTGAAAACATACACTTAACCTTTTGCTGACGATTCAAACTCCTAAAAAAATCTCCTCTACATCCAGATAACTAGTTTCATTCTTCTTCTTATTATTTCTTCCAAGTTTGTTTATCAAAATCTCCTATTATCTTTGCATAAAGTTTGTTCTTTGTGCTAGAATGTCCAAAAGTTTTATAAATTCTCGAAGCTCAGCCCAGTCGCATAGATGTGATTGCGGAACACTTTTATGGCCAAAACTTCTATAAATGTTTGACGTAGATTTTACCAATGTCCCCATTTTGTTGTAAATTCAATTTTGCCAAGAAACTTAATAGTTTAACTTCAATTTTTTGGATTTGGTTACTGAAATTTATATGAAATTTAATATATGTTTGTTTTGATAAGGTTTCAGTAGTTGTGGTTATTAGGAAGAAGAACTTACAGAGGAAGAAGAACTTACAAGGAAGAAGACTAGATGATGGGTTTTGGAGGAGAAAAAGAATGTGGAATTAATTTTGTGGGAAAAACGGGTCAATAATGAGTTTGGATTTTAAAATTTGGGTGGGTTTGAATTATTGTGAATTAAAATGGCGCACCAATTAGAAAATGTCACATGGCTTTTTAAAAAGTGAAAATTATCTAAATATTTTTCTGTTACGTTGAGGGGTATGTTTGAGCCCAAACATAAACCTTAAGGGTATTTTTAAATCCAGAGGTGGAAGAGAGGTATTTATGAGCCTTTTCCCGTAATGCTTTGAAACTTGTAATTTGACTACTCCTCCTCCTCCTCCTCCTCCTACTACTACTACTACTACTATTTTGTACTGTTATTTAATACTAAGTCATAAATAAAAAAATATTTTAAAATTTCTTTTGATTTCATAAATTTGATAAATAAACTAAAACAATTAGTTTTAGAATGAGGGTCAAGTAATATAAACGGCAAAGGTATTCTCTATTGTCTATATAAATAAACAAATTTTGATTGACATTGATGGAGTATTACATAAATCCAAATAAATATAATCTTTAAAAAATTGACTTTAATTGAATTAACTATTTTGTATTTCCTACATCAAAATATTTTGTATAGTTATTATTCTCTGCTATTTTTACTTGTATAAATAAATATTAGAGTTTTGATTATCATTAATAAAATTAATTTTCTCATTATGCTAATTTACTTAATTATAGAACATCATTAGCTTATATACTTAATTAGAATTTCTCAATTTTTTTAGTTCATAAAATAATATTTATGCTTTAATGAAAAAGTTGTTACATGAATTCAAAAAAATGAAAATATCATGATTTTTAAAGAAGTAAAAAATTGATAATAAAAGGGTATATATATGTTATTTATGTAATTATATATATACTTCGGTATGGTATTCGATATTTCGGTATGTTGTTTCTAAATATCAAATATTGTACTGAATACCAAAAAAATTTAAAATATATACCATATACCATGCCAAATATTATAATACCAAAATCACGGTATCAAAAAATTCAATATGATATGATAATTCGGTATACACCATACCATGCCCACCCCTAGTTCGATAGTTGTTGACGCTACATTTCTAAAAAGTCAAATACATACACAACCCCCTTAAACTTGTCCTTATTTTTCATTTTGATACTCTATCTTAGCTCTATTTTTTATGTGCTATTTAAACATGAAATACTAATTTTTGTGATTTTTAAAATTTTTATCTTTGTTATTCAATAGCAGCTTTGTATTTTAAAAATCGACATGCGTCTTTTAATTTTAGTAAAAAAAATTAAAAATTAACAAATAAATATTGATTTTTTTTTAAAAAATTATTATTATTTAAGGGTTTCTCTGTATTTTTGCATGAAAAATAATCGACGAAAGTGTTTTGATTTTCTTTCGTAA
The DNA here is from genome assembly GCA_018342035.1 of Solanum appendiculatum. Lineage (NCBI taxonomy): Eukaryota > Viridiplantae > Streptophyta > Magnoliopsida > Solanales > Solanaceae > Solanum > Solanum appendiculatum. The sequence goes on along the minus strand of JAGDQO010001406.1, from coordinate 260,177 downwards.
ACATTCAATTAAATTAAATAACATCACGTGTTCTATTTCTTTCTTATCATCTAGGCTATCTGAATTTACATATATACTCGCTTTCTAATTTTTTTTAAATCTAACTCAATATGGATGAAAAAAACACATCTTCAATAAGGGTAAAATAAAGACTCTTGTTCATTGCTAATAAACTACTAAAAAAAAATACTAAAACTCGATATATTTCATTGGGCTGTCAATAAGTTTTTTAAGAAAGAAAATCGATGGAAGTTCGTCGGTTATTTTTCACACAAAAATACAGAAAAACTCTCAAATTTTTTTTAAAAATCAATGTTCATCCGTTAATTTTTTTAATGAAAATTAATAGACAAGCGTTGATTTTTAAAATGTAAAATTGCAGTTCATGACAAACATAAACACAAAAATAAGGAAATAAAAAAATTAATATTTTATGTTTAAATAATACATAAAAATAGAGTAAAGGTTTAAAATGAAACAATACTAAAACAAAATGTCAAAATGAAAAATAAAGACAAATTTAAGGAGCCATCCACGTGGCCTTTCTAAAACTTCATCAATGTCAAAAGGATAAGGAAATTGAGTTGAATTTAGATATGCATTTACTCATTTTTTAAAATTTATTATTAAACAATCATTTAAAATTTTCACCTTATTCATACGATAGAAGTTTAAGTGGACACTTGTTTATAAAAATTACTTTCTTTATTCTATATTAAGTGAATCTCTGAGGTTTTTCTCATTGTTTAAAATACTTTTTCTGTTCACTTTTACTTGTCAATGTTTAACTAGACATATCCATTAAAAAATCATTATTGATATATGTATTTTATCATAAGATTTCTATTAATTGATGTTTAATATTAACTTTTGAAAAATGATTTGAAAAATAATATTTACTGCTAAGGGTAAAATATGAAGAAAAAAAAATGAAAGAACAAATATAGAAAAAATTTCAATAAATGAAAGAACAAATATACAAACTTCATATGATTTACGAAGTTATATTTATGATTACATAAAGGACAATAGTAAAAATTATAGTTTAAATCATATCCTTAAATATTTTTCTCGATATGTGTGCATTGCTTCACAAATTAAGTTAATTTGAAATAGAGAAAGTAAAATATAACTCTAATTTAACCAAACACATGTTCAATTTATATTTACGACTAAATACAACTTCAATGTTTTAAATATAATTGTCGCTGTGGTGACAAGACGAATGAGTGTTGGCAACGTGGGAAAAACAACAAAACTTGACTATCAAGAGTTGTGGTAAAGTGATAAGTATTTTTTTATACTTAATCAAAAGGTTTTGAGTTTGAATTCCCTTGAGTATGGAGTCATGCTTGTTAGGGAACGTTTTACCCCCAAATATGAGACTTTTTAGTGCAAATTTAAATTTAATCGGACTCCAATATAGATAGTGGACACTGAATGAAAAACCAAAAAAACAACAAAAATGTAAATTGAAACCAAACAGTGACAAAAAGGACACGTCAACAGTACACTTGTCCCTTGCCGACGGAGACTTTACTAATGTCTACAAATGTGTAGGCCACCCAATCTTAACTGTCGACAGAGACTTTTTTTGTGTGGGGTCCAATAGTTATCATTTCTCTTCCTTTGTAGATAAGGATGAGTGGAATCCATGTTATTTTCTACGACTTATTAATTTCATTTCAATTCACATCACTATATTTAGGACCCATTTGACTATAAATATATTCGGGAAAACATTATTATAATATATTTGTTAAATATATCAAGTTTTCAAATATTAAAAAAAAATTAATATTTAGGCCAAGTTCTAATATTTAAAATTTTTAAAAAATTAAAAAATTATCCTATTTTCTACGACTTATTAATTTCATTTCAATTCACATCACTATATTTAGGACCCATTTGACTATAAATATATTCGGGAAAAAATTATTATAATATATTTGTTAAATATATCAAGTTTTCAAATATTAAAAAAAAATTAATATTTAGGCCAAGTTCTAATATTTAAAAAATTTTAAAAATTAAAAAATTATCCCAAACTTTTATATTTTATAAAAAATACCTATCATTTATTAATTTCCATTAATATTTATCTACCAAATTACTCTATTAATAACTAATAACAAGATTGAGAAAAAAGAACAATTTGTTTTTAATGAGTTATAATTCATCCTGAATCAATGACAAGTTTGAGTATGCGATTAATATATTACTATCGCGATCCAACCCACCAGGTCGTACGAGCACCTACTCTACCACCTATATAGGAGAACCATCAACCCCCAAATTGATTATAACATGCGGAAAAATAAGCAAATCATAAGCTAACACCCTAAATGTTTATGAAATTACCATAAATTGATTTAAACCTCCAAAGTTATTTTACTAGAAAACATACTAACACTTCCAAGGAATTAGTCTGAACAGGTGCAAGAGCTTCTAAGAGTACAATTTATAAAAGAAATAAGACACAACTCTCACCATAAGGAAAGCTGAGTATAAGATGTCGGAGATCATCATCGTCTTCATCTATGAAACATCACAGAATTTCTGCAACTAGACTATGCCAAGTGACACAACAAGAGTAGTATTAGTACAAACAATACATACTGGTAGACATCATCGGTCGATCCGAACCTACCACATTATATAAAGTAGACATTTAGAAGGGAACATGCAATATGAAAATTATACCACCCAGGTATCTATCCACATGCTTTCACTATCTCAGGTATAATACCCATGACCTAGTACACTTTAATTTGAACTCAACCTCCTACCTCATTCCGCTGTCAACTCTAATATTTAAACATTCGACCCTCTTGCCATTCTAAGGCTTCCCAAGCCTACCTTTTATGTCCCCCCGAGAACTTTCCAAGCCTACCTATTATGTCATCCTAAGGCTTTCCAAGCCTACATGTTATGTCCCCATGATATCAAATCATAGCCTAACCCTTCTACCATATAGAGATTCACAAATACAAGGTCATCACTAGTCCTATCAACCAACCTGTTGTTCTCTCTCAATTTCTCATGCCAACTCCCTACCCCCTTTGGAATAGTAAATGAAACAGGTGCCTTAAACCAACTCATCCATACCAAACTAAACCCAACACCATTTATAAAAATCAAGTTCATCATGATAAATAGAAAATGCAGTTTAGAAATAATTAAGAATTGAGTCTTCATAAACTCAACTCAATAGTTGATATGCACAACAATCACAAACAACATCAACACAATAAGTCATACCTGATTCATCACACCTTTCAAGTAATCCAAACCACTCAAGGAACCAACATGTAATAATCACATTATGAAGAAGTAAATTCGATTCAATCATGGAACCATTAACACATATTTGGTCCTCTCGTGGAACTCAAACTCAATCTGTTAGTGTACTGGCGTAGTACCCGAGCTAACCATATATGGGTATCCTTGTACCAAGTGTGGTACCCGAGCCAACTGTTAGTATATACCAGGCATGGTATCCGAGCCAATCATGAAGATATCCTGTATCAGACGTGGTACCCAAACCATCATTAGTTATTGTACCGGTATGGTACCCGAACTAGCCATATATGGATCTTTTCGTACCAGGTGTGGTATTCAAGCCAACTGTTTGTATAAACCAGGCATGGTATCCAAGCTAATCATGGGAATATTATGTACCAGACGTGGTACCCGAGCTAACCATAAAGCATAGACAATCATGCATAACCACAAACATCATGAACAATAACACTTGAAACCACAAGTCACACAATCGGTTCATTGCATGAGATTATCAACATGTTGTCATTACATATGCATCCCTATGATTTCTCCATTATGCATACACAAGTGATATAATAGGTAGTAAACATGCATGCATACTTCTATTGGACAGCATAACCATACCAGTATATCGATGACCTAACACTGAACCCCATTATGAGTACACATGAGTTCCCCTGGATTACGACAAGTCCTAGAAATAACTATAACCCAATAATTTCATAACACTTAACCTTGTAATTATCACCAAATCACACCAACAAGAAAACTCAAGGTTAACAATTAAGAATTAGAGAACCACCTCTAGCCATTATTGTTTCCCTCTTTAACAGCAATAAACAACAATCTTTAACCATTCAGACTCTATGTCCGAAAACCTAGGCATGAAACCTCCCGTCAATCTACAAAATATTATGCAATTGGAAACAAGTCTAAACTACCCAGTTAAGAAAATCTAGCCTATCTGAACGTCAAACAACTGCTGCAGAAGTCAGATCATGAACCTTGACTCCTTTTGTGAAACTTTAGCTTGTTCTTGGTCTAAAATAATAGTATAATACAAAATCAATTACAAATGATCTAAATATTTCCAGAGCATATCATAATCTCAAACCCTAGGCAAATCTCATGATTTTCTACCTAAACTAGGGGTTTTCCACCCTTAATTAACCTAAAACTATCAATTCTATGGTTACATTAGAGAATTGTGGTAAATAAATCGAGAACAAATATTCTTAAGATTAACCCAAGGTGTTACATCCTAAAATCGTCATAAACCCAGATTTTCCTCACCTTAAAATGAATTCAAACCATCTCCTAGGGCCACAAATATATTTTCTAAGAACTAGGGAATCAAACGAGCGTTAGATTGATGGAAGGACTTACCTTGAAGGAGGAAATCAATGGAAAACTGAAGAAATCGCCCCTCTCTTGATCTAGCCTGTCCTTGAAAGAGTTTTGAGAGTAAAATAACATTTTAGATCTAAAATTTGCATTTAACTGCGGGTAGCTCGTTGTAGTAGTCTGGTTTCTGCTTTAGCGGCTTAGCTTTTCAGCACAGATAGTCTATGGTAAAACGGTCATAAATTTTACTTCGAACTCCAAATGATGCAAACTTGGTGGTGTTGAAAAGAAGACTCATAGAAATTTAATTTGATAGCTCAAAGGGCCACTTAATTCGTTATAGGCTGAGAGCTATAGTCGTTGAAGTTGACCTTAGTTTAAACTTAAGCTCGGGACTAAATCGGTAAGGATACTTTCAACTTACTTTATGATATGGACATGTACGACCTTAATTCGTAACTAATGCACTCGCATATCAAGGAATTGATCCTAACCCTATGACAAATGAGATTCATATACCTTTACCGTAAATATTTTCAGTATTGACGAAATAGGTCATTAAAATTGCTCTTGCCCTTATTGTTATTTTGTTGTTGTTGATTGTTATCAATTATGTTATAAGGTTATTTTTTAGGAATGCGTTCATTATAAAATGATAACACAAACGTAAAGGTGTTTTTAAAATAATTTTTAAAATTTATGGGTATAAATCATATTTTTTGAAATAGTCAAATATTTCTCTCAAAATTTATGGCCAAACGCATGGTGAAACTTCACCAAAATATAATTTGCCCAGAATATTTGAAAATTTGAGGCCAAACGCTAGCTTAGTTGCTACAAATAAAGCAAAAATATCCAACATTTCAAAAATCTTACTCCTTTATTCAATTTTATATGATCATTAATTTTAATGGGTTCTAAAAAAATAATATATATTTATGTTATGTAAAGTTTTTATTTTATTTATAAGAGAAAATACATAAAAACACATTTGAACTTGACAGGAAAACTTACTTTAATACTTTAACTTTACGGATAATTATTTTCCCCTCCTAAACTTATTTAAAGTGAATTTGATAGCACCTTACGCATACAATACAAGTTTCATACTTATGGGTGAAATGCATGCGCGCCACTTAAGCGCCACCTCAGAGCCACATCGATAACACGTCAGATAATTGAAGAAAAAAAACTTTTTTTAAATTTTTACTTCCCCAATTTTTTCAAATTTTTATTTTAATTATTCACCCTTCCTCTTCATTATTTCATATGGGTCAATTTCTTAACATCTAAAATTTCACACTGACCGATTCACCTTGTTTTTCATTACTTTGTAATTATTCACTATTATTTCCATCAAATACTTACCTCAATCGCCATACTTTCTTTTTTCAGCTAAGTGAAGCTATCAACTTATATAAACCATGGAAATTTTAAATTTATGCAAAATCAGTGTGGTTAAATTTTAGATTTGCTGTTAATTTTCTTGTTTTACTTCTTAATGTCAGGTATAGAATAAGTAATGTTTAAAGTTAGATGATTAATTATTTTTTAAGATTTTGACACTTTGTGAATTCTTTATTACTCAAATCATGGTTGAAATTTTTTAGAGATTTGCTATTTTGATTTGAAATTTTCTCTTTTATTATAAACTACTTAGAAGAAAGAGAATCATAGATATAAAATGAAGAAAGAAATAAAGGAACGGGAGGAGATGGTGTGGAGACTGCGAGGAAGAAGAAAGAATTAAAAAGATGCAGGTGACTAAAAAGAAAAGAAATGAGTTGGGGTTGGGTGGTGGGTTGTGAGGAAGAAGAAGAAATAAAAAAAGAAAAAATTACTAAAGCACACACCTTTAAGTATATTATTTTTCATTTGTCCCTATATCTTTTAAAAATAGCTAAAATTTCTTATTTTAATAATATATCCGTATTAATGTATTCGTGCTTGTATTAATGTATCCGCGCTTTCATTAATGTATCCGAATTGGGCTAATTTTTATTTTAATAATGTATCCGTATTAATGAATTAATGTATCCGTGCTTGTATTAATGTATCCACGCTTTTATTAATGTATCCGGATTGAGTTAATTTTTATTTTAATAATGTATCCGTATTAATGTATTAATGTATCCGGATTGGGTTAGTTTTAAAGGATTATTGTAATTAGAAAAAAAGTAGGGATAGATAGTAATTTCATCTTTACACTATGTGATTTATGTAACTTACCCATAAAAAAATTGTATTGGCTGAAAAGAAAAAAAGGGGCCCACTTATTTTTTTCTTTATCTTTTTTTTGCTATTTACCTACGATATTTTTATAATTTGCCACGTCAGTCACTCGGGTGATATTAAATTCACTTGCAATAAGATTAGGGGGGTAAATAATTACCCATAAAGTTAAAGTGCTAAAGTAAGTTTTGCTACCAAGTTCGAGGGTGTTTTTATGTATTTTCTCTATTTACAATACATCAATTTTTGAAAATAAACCTTAGAAACCTTCATTTTGTCTTTTCTTTTGGAAAAATTACGAACAAAGCAAACATACACTAGTTAATTATTTACCATAGCTATAGTTTCAACTAATTATCATTCGCCACTACAGTTTAATCTGAGTGACTACGGGATACACGTTCTAATTTGTATAACACACATAACCCCCCCCCCCCTCTTTTGTTTGTTCCCTCTTTATACAAATTAGTGTTTCTGTCTCGTCTTAAAAAATTCACTAATTTTTCTCCTTAATTCACTCAACCACAATCAATTATAATTTTAAAGACATCGTGACTCCCCCCAAATCGTGCTTCCACAATTTCAGGTAACTTCTAGGGGGTTTCAATTATTTTTTTCCGTTTGTATATCCCATTGATTTCGTTTAGTTTTTTAGTTAACTCGATAGATACATACAAATCATGATTGAACAAATTACTTCCAATAGAATTACTAGAAGTATACAAATGCATGCCTAAAAATTAAATCATTTCTCATCTTTTTTTTTTGTGTCTAACTCAAGAGTTTTAAGATATCATAGGATCTCTCGTTAAATCTAGAGCTAATAAAGAAATTAGATCGAAGCACTGCAATGACGCAATCAAGATGCAACAACTTTTGCAGGTTGTTAATTCAAAAAATTGAAACAAAAAAGGAGATCGATGAACAAAAAGAAGATAGGTCAAATGAGTTGCTGAGTTCAAAAAAGAAATGGAAAGTAAAAGAAATTGTATCTGCAAACAATGAATCAAAAACGTGTGAAGAAGAAGAAGATAAATCTAGGTCACTTAAGATGCAATAAATTTATTTTTGAAGCACCGTAATGTTGAATCTGAGTCCATGTACCAAGACAATGTTAAAGAAATTGAGGTATTTGTATAGTTTACTTTGTGTATTTTTATGATTTATTTTTGTATCAATAAATTTCATATTATATTGTATACGATTTTTATGAATTTTTTGTTGTATCAATATTTATGGTAATTTTTTAAAAACTTTTTTAGGCCTTATTTGCATATGTTTAGCAATCATATACAAATACTTGTTTGGTATTTATGATTCAGTTATAGATATACATTAGATGTCTAGCATTTATGATTTGTATATCTTTTAAGATTCTATTTGTGAATGTTGTTATATACATTTGATTTGTATATTTTATGCATTTTTTTATTTCAAATGTGAATTTTCTAGTTCATATTTGTATATTATCAGCACGTATATGTTCCAGCTCTTATTGTACAGTTTCCGTATTTGTATATAATTACTTTTTTGTATATTTGCATCAGCATTTGTGTGTGTGTATATATATATATATATATATGTATAGATGTATCAAAAATTTCAAACAAATCACATTATGTCACGACTCAATCCACCGGGCCGTGCGAACACCTAATCTAACATTTAGATAGGAGAACCCTTACGCCAAATTTTAAAACATGAAATACGGAATTAAACAATTATAAACTAATCACCCTATTTAATATAAGATACTCTTAACTAAATTTTTAAACACAATTCTTTGTAAAGAAATACACTAAACCCTTCCCAAGAAATTAGTATAAATAGGTACAAGAACTTCTAAGAGCACAATTTTATAAAAAGAAATAAGATACAACTTCCACTATAAGGAAAGAGGAGTAGAAACTTTCGGAGATCATCATCAACTTCACCTACGAAATATTACTGAACCCTGCAACTAAACTATGCAAAGTGGTATAAAAAGAGTAGTATTAGTACAAACAACACGTACTGATAGACATCATCGGTTGATCCGAATCCACCACATGATATCATGTAGTTAAATCAGGAAACACAAAACTTTAAGATACAATTAGGGCCCTGACCCTTAAACCACCACCTTTACTACAAGCACTAATACCCTAGAATTCATATGCTCTATCCCAAGTTATCCACCTCCTTTCGCTGCCAACTCTACCATCTAGGCTGTTTCACTCCTTTATCAGTGTCACGACCCAAACCGCCGTGATTGGCATCCACACTAACCCTTCGGTGGAAGAACTATTACTACAACCCAACTAAACAATAATAACCAAAAGACAGGCATTTAAAGATGTAGAAACAGGTTTAAACAATTAATTTAAAAGCTGAGTTCCCATAAACTCAGTAAATTATCAAAACCAAACATAAACAAGCAGAAATTCAACCCATAGAACCTGAAAGTCATTGTACCAAAACTTTCAATTAAATGGTCTAAGATAAGGGAATGCAGCCCCAAAACAGCTAAACATAAAGTAAATAGTTTGAAAGGTCTAAATCCGAAGGAAATGGACTAAGATCCTAGATAAATTTAGGGTAGCCTGAAGGAACTGGCTCACCCTTGAACTCGACAAGTCAGTGATCTCCTAGCCAAGGTCTCTCAACAGCCGCCTGAAGATTCCCTGGACTCAACAAAGAAAGAGCAGATGCAGTATCAGTACACAAAACAACGGTGCACTGGTAGGATCATGCAACTATTCCAGTAAGTGAGACATACACAAGTAACTACAACATAGTAAACCACACATATACATAAAGAATAACAAACTACCAGTTCATGCTCAATATAGCAGTTTCACTATGTCAATCTCAAATGCAATAGTCAATGATGGTTCTCTCATGGAACCCACACTCAAACTGTTAGTGTGTCAGAACGTGACACCCGATCTAATAATGTGTCGGAACGTGACACCTGATCCAATATGTATCGGAACGTGACACCCGGTCCAATGTGTATCGAAACGTGACACCCGATCCAATAATGTGTCGGAACGTGACACCCGATCCAATCAACCACAACCCCAAACACAATCAACACTACAAGAAATGATTTACACACTTGTATCATACAATCAGGTAACAGGTTCATTGCCTGCTACGGAATCACAAACAGTCATTTCACTAGATTCATTTCATCTTTTCCTATTCTCATACATGTATGTATACAATGGAGCAGTTAGCAGGTATATATAACACAGACGGGAAATCAAACGATCACCTACCTCGAAACCAAGCCTGAACACTCTTAAGGAACTTGAGCTTTCCCTTTCTGGAGTCTCTTAGCTTGTTCTTGGTTTAAAATAAGTAATTAATGCAAAGGATGAATAATAGTGGCCTAGTTTACCCGAATTATATCCAGCACTAACCCTTGGCCAATTCCATGATCCTAACACCCAACTAGAGCTCTTTCCATCATTAGATTCAAGCCAAAACCCTCCCCCAAGGATAAATAGCAAGGATTCTAAATTCTAAGAATCAATTAACGAATTAGGGGAGTAATTGACTTACCTTCAACGCGAGAATTAGTGAAAAACAAGAAGAAATAGCCCTACGTCGCCCTTTTGCTCTCCAAGAACGAAGTTTGCAGAAAAATAACATTTTTGGGACTTTTTCCATTTTTACTCGCGACTGGGCCCCCTAGCGGGCCAATCCCACCATAGCGGCCCCGCCATGGCAGAAATAATCCCGCCGTGGTGGGTTACACGGAGACAAAGACTCGGAATTTGTGTTTCAAGTTTCCATTTCACAACATACCCTCAAAACTTGATGTTCTAAAATCACCCTTCCACGCTAAGATCAATTGAGGGAGTTCTACCCGCCCGAATTCGATTCCGTAAAGCCCTACAGGCTCCTTATCGTCTTGGCTATCCACTCAAATGATCAAATTCATAATCAAATCCCCTACCCATTACCAAATTACCCTAAACCTCACCTGACTCAGATTTCATCCAAGTTTGGCCTAGGCTCAAAATTTCCAAGTTACTACTCGAAAGTTTTCTGGCCAAAATTCCTTCCCCATTGGCTTATCCATAACGACGGGAACGGGTCGTTACAATCAGATCATAGCCTAACCTCCTTTAACACATAGGGATTTTCCAAAAACTTGGTCACTACAACTCTATTAACTTATCTACTACTCTTTCGCAAGTTCTCATGCCAACTCCTTGCCTTAACAACACTCCAATTACACAAAATATGAACAAGTAACAACTAATTATAAAAACAAATAACCTATAAATATAACACAAGTACAACATAGCATGAACTTCCAGTCCTTACCTTGAGGCGTTATGCACAATAAACGTAGACAATCACTTCACAAAAAGCCATTTCGGTTCTCTCATGCAATCTACATGCAAACTATTGGTGTACCGGCGTGGTACCTGATCTAATAGTTAGTATATACTGGTGTGGTTCCCGACCCACTAGTTAGTATATATCGACGTGGTACCTGATCTACTCAGAAATATGTATCGGTGTGGTACCTGATCCACTCAGAAATATGTACCGGCGTGGTACCCGATCTACTAGTTAATATGTACCGACGTGGTACCCGATCTACTTAGAAATATGTACTGGTGTGGTATCCGATCCACTCATCAAACATACATCACAATCACAATAAATAACAATCACACTTGACAACAAGTAAGCACATTCATTGCATGCAAGGAATAACATTCAACATTTTAAATCATGCTTTATTCTATTTCCCTAATCATATATCATGCCTGCAATACTAACGAAGCAGTTGACAAGCACAAATAACATAAACGGGAAACAGGCAATCATCACCTACCCGAAGGGTTCCTTATTGAATCTTCTCTATTCCAAAATTTGACCACCCACAACGACCTTTCCCAGGATAGCTCCCAGCAAACACCATAAAAACAACAATAACTAGTCAAGTCCATCACTGACCTATACCACAACTAACCACATATGCAATCATCCATACTCCATGCCCGAAGGCCTATGCATGAAATTTCCGACAATCTACATAATACTATTGTAGATTTTGTCCATTAACCAATCTAAATTGACTCGTGAACACGCTTAATAGTAGTTATGTTTGCTTAGTTATTTAATTGATGAATATTTATTAAATAATTAATTTATTTAGTTGGGGGTTAATGGGTCAAACCTATAATTTATTTAATATCCTTTATCACTTGACCCATGTATGAAAATAAAATTAGTGGGATTTAACATTTTTAATTATTTTAGAAAAGAAAAATAAAGAGAATAGGGAGAAATCCTATGCGGCGTCAATGAGCAGCGAATGCTCTTCTTCATGTAAGTATTTTGGCTAAGCTTTTATGATTGTTGTTTTATATATAATTTCTATTGAAAGAGTTAACACCAAATTGCCTCATTAGTTAACTAACTTTGCCCACTAATAATCACATGCATGTGGCGTCAGTTTTCTTAATGCCGGAAGGAAAAAGATTGAACACTTAAATTGTGTATGCTATTAGAATTGGGTCTTAAGGGGATACATTTGAGTGGGCAAATTATGATATATTGATATCCAATGATGAGCTAATAATTGATAAGTTTTGGATATGGTTTAATTGTGTTAAAATATAGTAAGGTTCTGCAAGTGTTGATTCAAGTTTTGATATATTGGTATATATAATTAAATATTAGGTGTATGATATTATATGAATACCATTAGATTATGATATTGGAGGAATTGAGACTTAACCCTAGGCTTGAAATTTAGGAAATATGAGACTTGATATATTAGTTGGCATCAAGATTATGAACTTGATTATAGATTTGGGTAAGTTTTTAGGTGTAGAATAGACATATACTAATATGGGTGTTGTTAGTTTCTAAATTTTATTGTGATTATTTATTTGAATAGATTGCATTGATTTGAAAGTCCAATGAAAGGGGAAGGCTCAAGTCACGGAGTGATTGTTGATTATTTGAGGCAAGGGAATATATTGACCCTTGTTATGTGTATAGAATCGTGTATTTCCTTGTGGTATATATTGGGGAGTAATGAGACTTGGTGGTGGGTTGACTTGTCCATATTGAATAATTCTAATGATGAAAAAGGGGTAATAAAAGGCAATTTGATTAATTATTGGTGTGTGATGTGTTGAGAATGGTTTGAAAGGCTTATTGATTCATTGTTGATGTTGTATCACGATTGTGTTATTGTGAATTATGTATTGTTATGAAAATGGGCATCTCCTCATAAATTGTGTGAACATATTATTTGCATTGGTTCTCAGACATGGTTGTGACAAGTGTTATGTGAATTGAGAAAGAATAAAAAATTAAAGAGGATTACCATTTTGAGGGACATGTCACGTGCCGTGACAAATATTATGATCCGAGGGACGTGTCATACGCCATGATAGATTCTATTATCGAGGGATGTGTCACACGCTGTGACATATTCTATTATCAAGGGACGTGTCGCACGCTGCGACATATGCATCTACTGATAAGTCTCCCATAGGTCCCGGACTGAGAGACAGTGGGTTTGTATCACTAGGTCAGGCATGCATCACCATACTTGGCATTGCATTTCATTGTATTGCATATCTTTATCATGGTGAACTTGTGATTGCTTTTTTGTGGGACTTGTGATTGATGACTTTATCCTATGTATTGTTGATATGAAACTGTCGGAGTGTTGTCATTGAGCTATGAGTTATTTAAATTATGCACTGTTAGGTTGTGCTGGTTTCACGCAGGTTGTAGTTGTGGAAGTTCGATTCGAGTGGCAGGAGTACTTGTATTCTATCTTCTTAGCTTTGTATTTAGGAATTTGCTTGTTGAGTACCTTGTGGTTTGATACTCACCCCTTGCTTATATAATTATGCAGGTTACGAGCCCGAATCTTCGTGATACCCTCTCTTTTTGTTCGAGGCTTTTGTGGAGATTTATGAGGTAGCTGTTTGTCATCTCAGGAGACCTTCTTACTCCTATTTATGATTTTGTTCTTCTTTAGAGACAATATCATTTGAGATTTGTGTTTTTCTTTCAAATCTATTGTAATATATTAGAAACTTGTGCACGAGACAATCAGATTTTGGAGATTTGGTTAAGTTAACTTGTTATCCAGATAAATATTTGTTATTAAACTTTCAATTATAGCTTATTTCCGCACTTTATCATAATGGTTGTGTTTTCGACTGACTTATCTTGGTGGGATAAGACGAGTGCCATCACATCTAATTTTGGATCGTGATAAATGGTATCAGAGCTCTAGGTTTATAGGTCTCACGTATGTATAAGCCATGTCTAGTAGAGTCTCAAGGATCGGCGCAGAGACGTCTATGGCTTATCTTTGAGAGGCTATGTTGACTTTTAGGAAAAATCTTCACTTGTTGAATCTCTATCGTGCGTTCTTGGTCCAATCTGATTCTTGTTGCTTCATTCCACTCTCTCACTTATAGTGATGACTAGTGCTTTGTTCTTCGCACATTCAATTGGGATGTTATCATGTGGTTTTGGTGTCAGATCTGGTACTAACACGAAAGTGATAGATTTCTGGAAAGGAGGTATGGTCAAACTTAGAATGTTCTGCAATTTGAAGAGATTGAGTAAGGTTGTAGTTCAACGATGCATTTTGAGGATATTTGAATGGTGAGGGCGAATAATGGTTTGAGGGAATGCATGAACTTCTTATCTTCTCTGGCTAGTTATTTAGCAAGGAAGAGAATTCGAATGGTTTAAGTGTTAAAATATGACTGCTTTAGCAGTACTTGTGTTCCCTTGGTTAGAGTCTGAAGTATGTTACTTTTGTCATTGACCTGGTCTATGAAAGGGTGCATATCGCTTTGGGCTAGAGGCTGAACGGATTTGATAATGTAGTGCAGTTACTTAAGGGGTAGAATTGTGTGGGCTATCTGGGTACAATCGTCTCTATGGGTATGATATGTTCTAGTGGTAGAACTAGAAGACTTTCACGATGTGGTACTAGTGACAAATGGAAATAGAGATATTAGTTATTGAGTGTGATGCTTGACTACTTAAGGAACTATCAGTTTTTTCACCTATTTGGGAAAGAGAAGGTTCTATATTTCATTCACATCTGAGAAATCAACTGGCTGTTGCTACGTACACTTGAGTTAGGAATTGTTTATAAGGAAAACTATAGTGGTGGATCTTTGGTAAAGTATTAATGTGTTCAGGTTGTGAAGTGTATTTCAAGGATCTAATTGGGGGCTAGTGATTTCATTGTGAGCCAAAAGGAGTGGATTGACATTGAGATGATAAGCTTATGGGTAAAGAAAGTCCCAGTGAGTATATTTGTGTGAAGGAAATTGAGGATTTTAGTAAAAAAGTGCGTATAAGATTGGGTTAGTCCTTTGGATTTGATTGGTTTAACTGGGTTTAAGGTGTCACGTCGATGATAAGGTTAACTTTGTGATGATGATAATGACTACCAAGCATTATAGTAATGAGAGTTTGATAGATTATGATTAGGATGCAACTATATGATAAGGATTTTTGGTTAAACGACTTCGGTATGGTAATGAGGACCTGCGGGTATTTAAAGTTTTAGTTTGCTACCATTTGGCAGGTAGCGTGGTCGTATGAAAAGTTGTAGGATGTGTTGGGACATCACTCAAATAAAATTGAAAGGAGCTAGATTTCTAAATAGAAAGAATTAGTGGAATATAGTTTAGCCATCGGAAGGAGGCAAGAATAAGGATATTTACTCTGATTGCAAGGGCCAAAGATGTATCTTCCAAGAGAGTGGATAATCGGGTTCAAAGACACGTGGTTCCACTTCTTTTGCTCTGATTATAGTGATAGTGTTATGTGTCATTCATATGGGTTAAAAACTATTGGATAAGATTTGAGAAAGAAGTCTATAGACGTTCGGCTCAAGTGTGGTGATAAGTTCTGTTGTGGTTTTGAGTTTGGTAACAGGTACGATTGGAATCCGAATTTAAGTCTTTCATTGTAAGTCTACATTTGTGGTAGTATATTTTTTCAAGGTATGGATCGGTAAGGTAAGAAATGATTGATTGCATCGGATATTGACTAATTGAAAGGACTTGAGTAGGGTTTGAGTCGTAGAGTTTGTTACTTTTGATTGTTAAAGGGCCTAAGAAAGTGCTTCACTTAAAGTTTTGGTTTAGAGTATGAGGTAAAATGTCATGGGTTGTTGGTCAATGGATAAGATTGGTAAGCGAGTTAGCAAAAAGAACAAAAGTCTGGTGTATTGAAGAGTTCAAGGTATTTAAAATTTGTGGCATGGAAAGAATTTAAGAAAGGCGAAGGAATAAGACCTTTCATATAGACCTTTAGTTCAGAGTTGAAAGTTGTATGAATTTTCACCTTTGAGTTTAGAAATGACTTTGCAAGGTGGACTAGTTGGGTACAGTCTTACTAGGGGATTATCAACAACTTTTATGAAGATTGAGTTTGGTTTAGGTGACAAACAATGATGTATAGAAGATTCTGCATGTTTATGTGGGGTTGTGTTGTTCAAATTATGGTCGATGACTTATGGATGCACTACAGGATAGACCTACAGTCCTACATGGTTATTGAGGACTTCAAGGGGATTGCAACTACTCTATTGATGGGACTACACAGACTGTTATGATGTGTTACATAGACATTTGATGGTGAATAGAGGTTATGAGCTTATAGTATATAGAATTATTGGAGTAACTAAGGATATCTCTGAGTTTTGGCATGAGGTAGGTGATGGTTTGGAATGGTAGTTGAGAGATGGTATGTGAAAGTTTGAATGGACTTGACTGTCAGGGTGATTTAATAGCTTTATCTCAATGGAAAGGTACTATTAGATTTGGAATTAGTGCTATCAGCCTTGGGTGGGACTCGTATGTGTCATGGAATGCTTGCATAGAAAGAAAGGGAACTATAGTTTGGAAATTTTGGAGGCGAAAATGTGGTTTCTAAGAAGACTTTGATACTAGTGACAGTTTGAGAGTAAGGTAAATGGCTGGAGTGGTGATGATGTTTTGTTAGTATTGAGAGTGTGGGCTTCAGTAGAATAATGTGAAGAGTATGGGTAGGATCGTATTGGGGACCAAATCGGTGGATTGTAGGCAGCTAAAAATCAAAGAGACGAAGTCAACTGAATGGAAATGTTTTATATGAGCTCTTTGGAGGAAGCAATTAGTGTTATTCAACATTGGTTATGTATATTCTTATGTGACCACCTACTTCGTTCTGAACATGTTTTAGAGTATGATAGTGGCCTATGCCCGCGCGTGTTTTCATTTTTGTGGGTGAATTCCTAGTGGTGGATTGGGTGTACTGATCCTACAATATCCTCTTGGTAGGGTAGAATGCTTGGGCAGACTTGGTTATTTGAGATATGACATATTTGGTGTTGTCTTAGAGTAGTTGAAGTATTCAGTGGTTCTACATGTACCACCTTGCTTATGAGAATTTATAGAAGAGCTACCATGGATATTTAGAGTTGCTCGACAGTCTTAATATTTATCTAGTCATCGAGGTCACGTTCTGGTTATGTGTGGTTGAATGTGGGGACCATTGGGTCTAGTCCTACTGTTCTTAAGGGTTGTTTACAATCACAACGACTAATCTAACACTCTGACAGTGTTGTTAGAGGTCCTGTATACTTGGGTGTATCACTCGCTGGGTGGGTACTAGACTATTTTTTCTTTGGGTTAGATAAGTTTTATCCTCTCTTGATGAGTACCCGATTTTTAAAGATAAGATTTTTATAACTTAAGCTTGTGGAAAGATTATATTATGAGAAAGAAATCTTGATAAGATCTATGATGTTTGTGCATTATGAGTTCGTGGTGGTTGGTTTAGGTTCACTTCCTATTGTAGCCAGTATTGATTCAAAATTTTATCGTAGTTATGTGAGAAAAGAGTCATATTGATGGTTGTGTTATGGTTTAGAGGGGTTCGGTTCAGATTGAGTTCATGGGTTAGTCTATGGCTTGTAATCATTCCTGATTCGTAGATCCGTCAAATTTTGATTCGAAAGTTCAGTTTTTAGTAGTTGATCTTAATGAAATGGTCTTAAGGAAGAGCTCAATTGGAGAGATGAATACCGGCTCTAGAAGATTATAACTCAGGCTTTTGGTAACGCCGATTATTCTTCCTTTTTCTTCCTTATGTTCGAGGACGAACATGATTTTTAGTGGTGGATAATGTAATGACCCGGAAGGTCATTTTTTGAATTTTTTTGTAAAATTATTGTTTTACCCCTCCCGATAGTTGTTCTGAGTCATTTATGATCTATCGTTGAAGTTGGTTTGAGAATTTTTAACTATTTGACAACTACGGTTATTTAATTGATGGATATTTATTAAATAATTAAATTATTTAGTTGAGAGTTGTCACGATCCAAAACGAGTCATGAGTGGCACCCACACTTAACCTCCTAGGTGGGAGAACCAACGAATCCAAACCCCAACTTATATTAATTGTTCAACAAATAAATACAATCATAATGCAGAAGCTCAAAATTTATTAAAGTCAAAAATAAAAACCCTCTAGAGTTTATTACATATTCTCCCCAAAATCTGAAAGTCATCACATCAAGGACATCTAATCTCTAAATACTAAGTCTAAGAGTATTAAAGATATCAAAATAAATAAATAAATAGGACAATGTATGTCCGAAAGCTAAGGACATCATGCCATGACCGAGAGAGAATCCAACACGAGCTAGATGAAATAGCTCACCCTGAATTCTGATGTGTTGGAGACGGACTAGAGCTGAGGGCGATTCGAAATCGGTGGTACACTCGCTGCACTCCACAACAGGAAAACGAAGGAAACACAAGTAGGGATCAGTACAAGGCAATATGTACTGAGTAGATATCATCGGCCGACTCAAAATAGAAACTGATATGCATAAAGTAATAGTATAAAATCAACTATAGCACGTAGCAGGTGGCAAGCAACAAATCACATGAACAAGTGACAACAACACTAAATCAAGTACACAATCAGTCAACAATATCAAGAACACACATGAAGACTCAGGCCTCCACACCACGCTCTTTTGGGAAATGAGTTCTTTGAGATTTAGTATATTAAGTTAATTCAATATGTTTTTCTTTAATATTACTGTGTCGGAACGTGACACCCGATCCAATAACACCGTGTCGGAACGTGACACCCGATCCAATAATATCGTGTCGGAACGTGACACCCGATCCAATAATACCGTGTCGGAACGTGACACCCGATCCATTAATACCGTGTCGGAACGTGACACCCAATCCAATTATATCGTTAATTCATTTGTCATTATTTATCATCTCTTTCCACTTCCTTATCAATATTTCATTAAGCCTTCTTTATTCAAGGCATCACTTTAATAAAACAAGCTTAAGATTATAGATTTCGCGGTCTTGGGATTTCAGACCATTCACAACAACACATGAATCATCCAAACCACAACAACCAAGTACATAGAAATTTCACAATATCGCTCAATGACTATCAATCGCTATAAAGAGTCTATCTATCACATAGAATAAACCATAACCTACCTTCACCGAAGAGCCGAAGTCAAGCGAGCTGCTTCTCCAATGTTTTTCCTTTCTTCAATGCCTTAGAACGTTTCCAATCTATCAAGTATACAATATTCGTAAACACACGAGTCCATAGACATCTATGTTGCTATACTTTTAGCCTAGATCCCAGAAATCATCAAGCACAAATCTATATGCAAGTTCCTAATTTTGAGGTCAATTGATATGCCAAGTCTCCTATTTCTTATAGTATTCAAGCATAGGGTTAAGTCTTAATTCCTCCAAATACTATAACCCTAATGGAATTCATATACTACAATACACCAAATATTTAATAACTTATCTCAATATATCAAAGCTTTAATTTATAATATGATAACAAAATAATAACATCAAAGTTGAAGCCACTGGTTACGAAACCAGTGGCAACAACCAGGAAATCCAAAGTTTTCTAATTATTAATTGTCCACTACCCTTAGCATATGATGCAACTAAAACACTGCCACCTATTATGCCAAGGCAACATAAAGATCAAAGACACAGTAAGTAATTACTCTACATAAATGCACACTCCATCTCCACCAATGAGCCCTAACGGTAGCCACAGAATATTACATCTAATATTAACCCCAAACATTAGCTTTAATTACTTTGCATGCACATTCGTACAATTTGTCTAATTTTGACAGCTTGCTGGTATCACTTTCACCCACACAACACACCAATAAGCTAATAATATTTTTCCTTAATTATCAACCCACTATCTACGTATACAAGCATTAAAATATGATTAAGGATTTCTTATACCTGAAGTCCTTATTTTCTTTGTTTCTCGTCGTACAATTGTGCCGTCGTTGCACAAGTGTGGTTCTTTCTCCCTTCTGATTATTTTGGGCAAATAATTATGAACTACTAAATAAATAAATATTAAGTCCCACTAATATCTTTCTACCCATGACCATGTGATAAGGGTATTATATAAATTATGGACTTCGCCCAATAATCACAAATTAACAAAACTTAATTATTTAATAAATACCCACACACTAAATAACCATAGTTAAACGAATAGTTCAGGAATACCCATTTAGAATCTATCGAAGAGTCTTTTATGAAATAAAAAGCTCTAGTACCCAAAATGACCTAATGGGTCGTTACAAGAGTTAATGGGTCAAGTCCATAATTTATTTAATACCTTTTATCACTTGATCCATGTATGAAAATAAAATTAGTGGGATTTAACATTTTTAAATATTTTAGAAAAGAAAAAGAGAATAGGGAGAAACCCTATGCGGTGTCAATCATGAGCAACGAGTGATTGTTGATTATTTGAGGCAAGTAAATTTATTGACCCTTGTTAAGTGTATAGAATTGTGTATTTCCTTGTGGTATATATTGGGGAGTAATGAGACTTGGTGGTGGGTTGACTTGTCCATATTGAATAATTCTAATGATGAAAAAGGGGTAATAAAAGGCAATTTGATTAATTATTGGTGGGTGATGTGTTGAGAATGGTTTGAAAGGCTTATTGATTCATTATTGATGTTGTATCACGATTGTGTTATTGTGAATTATGTATTGTTATGAAAATGGGCATCTCCTCATAAATTGTGTGAACATATTATTTGCATTGGTTCTCAGATTTGGTTGTGACAAGTGTTATGTGAATTGACAAAGAATAAGAAATAAAAGAGGATTACCATTTCGAGAGACGTGTCATGTGCCGCGAAAGATACTATGATTCGAGGAACGTGTCGTACGCTATGACAGATTCTATTATCGAGGGATGTGTCGCACACTGTGACGGGTTCTATTATCGAGGGATGTGTCGCACTCTATGATGGATGCATGTACTAATAAGTCTCCCATGGGTCACAGACTGAGAGTCAGCGGGTGTGTATCACTAGGTCAGGCATGCATCACCATACTTGGCATTGCATTTCATTGTTTTGCATATCTTTATCATGGTGACCTTGTGATTGCTTTTCGGTGGGACTTGTGATTGATGACTCTATCCTGTATAGTGTTGATATGAAATTGTTGGAGTGTTGTCATTGAGCTATGAGCTATTTAAATTGTGCATTGTTAAGTTGGGCTGGTTTCATGCAGGTTGTAGTTGTGGAGGTTCGGTTGGAGTGGTAGGAGTACCTGTATTCTATCTTCTTAGCTTTGTATTTAGGAATTTGCTTGTTGAGTACCTTGTGGTTTGATACTCACCCCTTGCTTATATAATTATGCAGGTTACGAGCCCGAATCTTCGTGATACCCTCTCTTTTTGTCTGAGGCTTTTGTGGAGATTTATGAGGTAGCTGTTTGTCATCTCAGGAGACCTTCTTACTCCTATTTATGATTTTGTTCTGCTTTAGAGATAATATCATTTGAGACTTGTGTTTATGTTTCAAATCTATTGTAATACATTAGAGGCTTGTACACGTGACAACCATGTTTTGAAATTTAGTTAAGTTGACTTGTTCTCCGTATAAATATTTGTTATTAAACTTTCTATTATAGCTTATTTCCGTACTTTATCGTAATGATTGGGTTTTAGACTGACTTGTTTTGGTGGGATAAGACGAGTGCCATCACATTCATTTTTGGGTCGTGACATAAAATGTGTTATCATCAAGCTATTATATATATATATATATAAAGTAAAACCTCACTAAATTAATACTTGGTAAATTAATAATCTCTCTAAGATAATATTTTCATCCGGTCCCGACTTGGTCCAATGAAAAAAATCACATATTTCGATAAGATAATATATTTTCAGGAGACCCCTATATAAATATATGGTCCCATTAATATTATAAATTAATAATTTTTTAAAAGTACAAATATATCTATGACAATTTAGTGAAATGTGATTCTATTGTGTTTTTATTTTTTGTTAATTTTTAAATCTAGTTGAAGTTCATTTCTAACTTTTCTTATTGCATCCAAAAGTTCAAGTGTTGTCTTTTCGAACTGCACCATAAAATTGTGAAGATTTCTAGATGGAATAAGTGTTTTCTTATGGGTAACTGGTTCCAAAGGTATTGTATGATCTTCAACTTCATCATCAACATTTTTTTATGGTATCCACAATTTTCTAAGCTCTAAATCTTTGAACATGTATTATTTTCACTTGGATAATCCAATAGGTTATTGACGTCCATTTTATTGCGGTAATCGAGATCATTAATCATGACATCAAGTTCATGAATGATGTTTTTACAAGCTGCTTCATTTAAATTCTCTGATATTTCATCCTCTGAACAAATTTTGCAGTGTCGAAAATAATTTGCTATTGTCTCTTGCTGAACATTTATCGTCCAAGCTGGGATCACAAAATTGATAGCATTCAAAATATTAATCTTTTCCAGATCAGTTTGTCCCATTTCATAGCCTTCTAATGTCCTACGATAAAATGTTGTGCTAATAGTTCTTGAAATCTCTTATCAACCCAGCATTACAAGGTTGAATCTCAAAACACTCTTTAAATTAATAAATATTAATTTATCGATTAAGTAATTCCTCTACAAAATAATAATATTTCATGGTCCCAACTATATTAATTTAATGACGTTTTCTTATATATATATATATATATATATCTTTTATTAAAAGGTAGTAAGTTAGACAAATTACTGGCAAGCATATTGAAAATAAAATTAGGTTTAAAAAGTAAGAAAAAAATAGAACATGAAATAATGAAATCACCATCTAAGCTATGTTGCAGAAGAATTTTATTTGGCTTGATTAAAAGTCATCTATTTGCACTTCAAAGCTTCACCAGGTGCTCTAGGTTCAAGATCAGGAGAAGACCTCTTCTAGCAAAAATGACTTATGCAATTATGCGCTATATTTTGAAACCTTGTGACCGCAAGGAGTGACCATCTATAAGATAACGATAAATTTAAAATATTTTCGTATTTGAAATTTGTTTCAAGCTATCTAAATTACTTGAAGGATTTTTTTAATTGTACTTAAATTTAACGTTTGAATTTTGGGATGAAATGATATTGGATCTTTAAAATTGATAACTAAAAAAAAATATGTTCTCGTTTAAATTTGAATCATTTTCATTTCAATTTAATACGGATAAGAAATCTCTAAATTACTTCTCATCAAATGCATAAAAGGGTAACAAAGTGCAAGTTGCTTTTATAAAGGCTTTAGTTTTTACGCGTTTTAACTACAAAAGTATTTTTCATTCTTTCAATTTATTCTATAATATTTAAACTAATTTAATTAAGTACTTTTATTTTGTATAGTAATACAAATCATTCTTCCATTAATTTGTTTCTCACGTTCCATTGGTAGAAAAAACTAAAAAAAAAGTAAAATAAATACACAAATGTGTGTGACATATAAAAAATCATTTTATTTTAAATTCCTAAGATTATGAAATTTAACAAAGAAACTCCGAAACAAAATGTTAAAGTTCTTTTATTTTAGGACTTTATACAATAGTTCAAATAAGAAAATATTTAATAATTAAAATTTCCAAGTAAAATTTTTTATAAGATAGAGTAGTATTTTATTTTAGGACTTTCTACCTAGTTTGAATAAGGAATAATTTTTTTAAAAATTAATTTCAAAATTTAAATATTATAAATATAATTAAATAATTATTTAAAAAATAATAAATATGTTATAAATATATTTATTATGCTATAGTGGATGTCGACTTTGTTTCTTTGGAGAAAAGTTAGGAATCCTAGTTAAAGACCAAGTCAGTTTTCCCCTAGGTCCTCTTCATTGTAAATTAATTCTTCAAGAGAAATGAGAAGTACAGTCACTTCTCTCTAAATTCTAGAAAGTATAAAAGGTGAATATGGATCCGTTCACTTATCATGTGATATGTTAAATAGATGCACTGTTAACATGTAGTTTGATATTTGTAAAATTGCTTGTGCAAAATTGTAACACCCCAAGTTTTCTAAGAAAGGAAAATGCAGTTTTACAACCTGGTGCCAGTGACTACGGACGTCACCTACTGACCGTAGATGGAATGACGGGCCGTAGGTGGGAACCGTCGATGGCACTGTGAACTTTCAGGATTTTCAAGTCTCTGAACCTCGACCTACGATGCAACAGGACGGGTCGTCGATCGATTGACGGTCCGTAGATGGGTCCGGTAGATCCCTTCCAGACTTAGCCAAATTTTCAGCCCCAACTGAAGTCTCTGAATCAATCGACGGAAGGACAGGACGGTCTGTCATCTGACCTATGGACCGTAGACTGCCCCCGACAGTTTTTATTTAAGGGCTTTCTGGTCTTTTCCTTAAATGTCTAACTCTTAATCTAAGTCGGTTATACCCTTAACCCAGACCCTATATATATTTTCTAAGCCTAATTTCACTCATTCTAACTCATTCCCAAATTCCCCCCTCTCAAATATTTCTTTCTCTAAGAAATTCTCTCAAGCTTCAAGGAAGAAGAAGACTAAGATCCTCCATTGAATGTCATCAATTTTCATCAATTTCTTGTGGGCTTTGTTGAGGTATGCTAGTGTTCACCATTTGGAGCCCTTTCCTCCAATGGGTCCTCAACTTTCTTCAAGATTTTCAAGGTTCAATTTCCCTAATTGAAGTAGGGTTTTGATCAATTCTTATGGGTTCTTCAATTATGATTTCAATTGTTGATTTTATGATTCCTAGTGCACGATCTAGCGTGATAAAGTAATTTAGTGCACGAATTAGCATAATTTATATGATTTGATGTAAAGATTGAATGAATCCCCATGAACCCATGCTATTTCTCCCCAATTTTCTAATCTATGCTTTGATTGGTGGGTTGAGCTATGAATTAAGGAATTTTATGAAATCTCTATGAATCTATGCATGAATTATAAATGAATTGAGGATGACTTTTGAAATTTAGTATGTTCAAGTCAAAAGCATGATTTTTCCTCTATTATGTGAATTCCTTCAAATATGGGTAAATTGTCTTGTTTATGACTTTCTAAGCATGAGTTTGCATTGAATTGCATGATTTAAGTCGAACTCTTATAAATCCATATGAACTCTATGATTCCTAAATTATGAGCATGATGAACTATGTAAAGATGAAGTCTATGAACTTATGCATGTCTCATATGAATTTAATGATGAATTAAGGGTACTTTGAGAGTGAAGTACCAAAGTTATGACATGATGATGTTGTGTTCAGTTGTGAAAGGGTTTCTCACGTAATGATCACACTATGAATTTATGAACAAAGAGGCGATTGCCCATGTTCATAAGGAGCTATTCTAATGATATAAGCTTGGACTAGTCCATGGAAGATGAAACGTCTATAAACATGATTTTAGCTTGGATTGGTAACCCTAGTTGTACCTTTCCATGGATAGTGATATGACTATGATAAATAACTATTCCGTGGGAGATATGCTTAGCACCGAGTGGTTATTGAGATGGAAGCTCTCTCGTAGTAGAGGCCGGGTTTCTAGTGAAAGCTCTCCCATAGTAGAGGCCGAGTTTTCTAGATGGAGCTCTCCGGTAGTATAGACCGGTTCTCCAAAAGCAATCTCTTTATCCCATAAACTATGTGCCACCATAGGATGATTGTCTTTAAGTAGACATTAGCTAGTGGATCCACGTAAGCTAGAAGTTAAGCTGACATGGTCTTATATGTCGGTTAAGGCTATTTCCCCATAACTAATGAGAACAAGTGTTGCTATGATGATTTTAAGTAAAGTAAAGAAAAGATGCTAAGCTTGCTTTGGCCTTGGTTTATACCTTATGTTCTCCATGCTTTATCATGTGTAGTTGGCCTTTGCATGTCATGATTATGTTTCATTCTAGCATGATTTAATTGTTTTATGTGCATTGCTATCATACTTGGTACTTGATTGTACTAATGCATACTCTTGCCCATATTAACTTCCTTGATGTAGGATTTGACGATTCACCATCCACTCGTGGCTAGAGCTTAGTAGAAGATTGATAGAAGGCTTGGTGAGTCCTCATCCATCCGAGGACATAGCCTAGTTGTTCTTATTTTCATGTTATTTCATTTCAGATTTGTATTGGGTTACGCCCCAAACTTTATTTCTCTATGTTAGATTGGCTTTGAGACATGAGATATAGACTTCCGTTGTTTCTTTTAAAAGCTTTGATATGAAAATCTCTTTCGAACTCTTAATCTCTATTATCTTGTATGTATGTATGCTAAGTGGCTTGTATGAGGCCTTTCTGAGTCTTGTACGCTATGTCACATCTAGGGGGTACCTTGAGTCGTGACAAAAATAATTGAGTTAAGAGAATTATTTTCAGATTATGTAATCAATACATTTCTCTTGATAATGTTATGATTAATATCCAAGCTGATTTGATGCCAAATGCCTCAAATAAATAACTGAATCATTACTTATGAGTAGTGCCGGTCCCATATTTTAGTGCGTCCAACCTGTTCATATTTTAATGGGTTGGGTGAGTAAGTTTTTAGATGGATAAAATATGAGTCTAAAATCATATTCAACCCATAGAAATATGGTATTCATGGATAAAATATGAATTTGATAAATGAGTTAAGATTATAGGTGAGGAGGTGCTAAAGGAGGTGCTAGAAGCATTTTTAGAATTCTTTGAAAATAGAAAATTATTGTCTGCTATGAATTGTACAACAGTAACTCTCGTTCCCAAAGTGCCAAACCCCACTTATGTTAAAGAGTTTCGACCCATAGTATGTTGTACAATTGTCTATAAATTGATATATAGGGTCTTTACCTCCAAGACTCAAAATAGTGGTAGACTATCTGATAGGGTCCTCACAATATGCATTTATAGAAAGGAGAAGTATACTTGGCAATGTGATTGTAGCTCATGAACAAGTAAAAGGTTACTATAGAAAGGGAGTCTCTCCAAGATGTATAGTAAACGTGGATAGAAGAAAAGCTTATCACTCTGTGGACTAGGGATTTCTGAGAATGGTGTTGATAATTTGGCTTCCCTTGTAAATTTCTAAAATTGATAATGTAATGTGTAACTACTGTCTAGTATGCATTGATTATTAATGGTGGGCTGACTCCTAAGTTCAAAGCAAAAAAAGGACTAAGACAGGGTAACCTTATGTCACCCTACCTCTTTTTCCTAGCCATGGAGTACTTGAACAGATCCTTGAAGCAACTTAGACACAACCCAAACTTCAAGTATCATCCCAGGTGTGAGAGACTTCAACTAGTGCTATGTTTTGCATATGATCTTTTAATGTGTTGCAGAGCCGATAAAGAATCTATACAACTAATGATACAAGCTTTTCAACACTTCTCTCAAGTATCTGGACTACAAGCAAATCTAAAAAAAAGTTCAATATATCTATCAGGAGTTTCTTAGAGCTTCAAGGATAAATCATCAATGATATGCTATTCTAAAAAGGGGAATGTCACGCCTCGAGCCTACACCCTGGACGTGGCCGGCACTTAAGAACCATTGCTGATTCTCAAGTGAATCTCTGGCCTGGCTGACTACTTAGCGTAAGTCTTACTCAAGCGATAAAAAAGCTTAAAATAGATTTTTTGAACATTTAAACTCAAGGTAAATACTCAACTCAAATTGTCTGTAAAATACTCAATAATAGAATTATAATAGTTTGCAAAAACATCTCAAGGAAAAGTACATACTGAAAGACTCCTCAACTCTATCTATCTATGAAGCCTATAATGTTTAAGATAGGTGTCGGGACAAGACCCACGACGCCTCAAAATAACTAAACTAAAAGTAAATGTGAAGTCCTCAGGAATGCAAGGAGGCTCACCAAAACTATCTAGAGTGTAGAGTGATCTCAACGGAATGCCTGTTAATGACCCCAACTACGTGTATCTGCATCATAAAAAGATGCAGGTAAAATTACATCAGTATATTTGAATGTACGAGTATGTAATATAGCCGAAGCAAAATAACTGAATGAATGGACTGCAATAGATATAACATGAACTCAACTGAATGTAAAGAATTAAAGTAATGAAATCATTTAACTTTACAAAAATACTTACTCATCTCTGAACTCAGCATAATAAGTGTTACATGAAAAATACACTTTAACTCTATTGGGAGATTCTCTAATCGACAACCATCACTATGAGCTACGTGATGATACAACGTCTTTTCCACGCTGCTAGAACTGTCCTATATCGTGTCGGGATAGAGGACACCTCAACTAAGTGGATCCACTAAGCAATAAAGATTCATCTAAAAAGTATGATCCTGTACCCATGTTGGCAAGACATGGTTTATGGGGGCTGTGAGTTGTCTGAACTCTCCCCCATATCGGTGCTCAATATTACTCCCAATAATATATATACTCATGCTCAAATGTATAACACATACTCTTTCTCTAGTTTGAGATAATTACTCAAACTATCCTCTTAAAAGAGGAAACTGCTCTGAAATATCTCGGCAAGTCATTGCTCATTTAGAAAATAAGGTTTCTCCTTGCTCAAAGAAAAACACTTTCTCTGGGTTGAGATAATTTCTCAAAAAGGCCTCTTTAAGAGGTAACTGCTCTATACTCAATCTTTCTGAAAACTCTTTTACTTTTCTGAAACTCTTCTTTACTTTCTAGAAAAAAATAGTTTACAACCATTGTTTATTGTGATATGATAATTGATGACTCGGGAAGTCATACTGCATAAACATTGATGGCATATCTAGATGTCATATTGCTTACACATTGATGACATACTCGACTGTCATACTAATCATGAATCATAGTTCTCTTCTTAATGTAATAAATGATATGTTTAGGACTACTTAGTTCCCTTATACTCTTTCTCAAACTCCTCGTTACTTTCTCAAAAACTCAATTTAAAGCAAAAATGTTGCCTTTAAAAGATTCTCAAAACTTATAATTCAAAATAGGGATCATGCTGAAATATAGACATAAACAACTCAATTCAAGGATCTCAATGCATAACATTTAGCAATTCAATAATTAGGAATAGAATTTTTAAAAGAATCAGGAACTCAAGAACTCAGAACTCAACATGCGCTCATCTAAAAAATACTCAAATCTAACGATAGAACCCTAGATTACTCTTTAGCAATTTTGGCCTTCGTTGAATTGGGTAATTGCGTATTGTGATTGTGGGTTGTTGTTTGAGTGTTGGGTGAAGTCTAAGTAACCCCGATTTCAATTAAATGGCTTGATTTGACTCAATGATGGATTGGATGACGTCTTTCTTAAGGGAAAATCATCGTTTCGTTATTTTTGAATCGATTTGGGGGAAGTCTGAGTACCCTGGGTAGAAATTGGGGATGGGTCTAGTCTAATTGTTACTATTTGAGCTTTAATTATTGTGTCTTGGGCTGATAGTCGATAGTCATTGAAAATTTAGGGGGGGGGTGATGCTTTGAATCTATTCGGCGAGCTTAGTTGAGCTTGCCGAGCTGATTTGGCGTGTCAGCCATTGCACTCCCCATCGCCCTTTCATTTGTATTTGTGATTGTACCTTCTAGAACATTCAGCGAGCTCTCTTTAGCTCGCCAAGTGAATTCAGCGTCACACCGATTGGCATTTTCATCGCCTTTTTTATCTAAATTGTTGCCTGTTTTGTTTTGTTAATCTCAGCGATGCATCTCTTGCTTGCCTTATTGGTTAGGCCACTCGCCGACCTGGTCGACGTATCTTTCTGCAATTTGTTTGTCTACACCCATTTCTAACCCATTTCGATCAATTCTTGTGTTTGTTTGTTGTGTTTGATAGGTATGCCTCAACGAAAGGTTCTTGCTCATAAACCACCCAGAAAGAAGGCCAAAGGGGTAGTGATCGCTTCCAAGGTTGCACCACACCAGCCTAAACAGCCTAAGTCCTAACCCAAGGGGAAGGGAAAGCAACCAGTGGTTGAAGAAAGTTCTTCTACGGAGAGTGAGGCGACATCTATTCATTTCATTTCCATGGATTTCGGAAGTGAGGAGGTTGAGGAGTCCGGGACTCCTATTAGAGAGATTCTTAAGCGGACGCGAGCCGAGTTGCGGTCTAAGGCATCGTATGACCTGTTAGCAAGGGGTGCTACTTCTACTACCAGACCTGAGCCTCTCGCAGCTGCTACTACTACTCCTCCTACTCCAGCTCCAGTTTCGGCCCCGGTTAATCTTCCGAGGTCGATGAATCATTTGAAGTCCGAGGGTTTACGCACAATCCTCGAAGAAAAAAGGTTCCAGAGGTGTGGGAGACACTTCGCTTCCACAAATTTGAAATTTTTATTAAACCCTGGAGTCCTTACGTGCCTACATGGGTCCGAGAGTTCTACGCATCCTAATCCGATCTGATCCCGAAAGCAAAGAAGCAGGCGCAATCAATGGCACCAGTTGACTTTTTCATGGTGCGTGGGAAAAAGGTTAAGTGTAGCCAGACTGAGATAAATGATGTCCTCGGTTGAACATTCGGGTATCGGCATTCATTGGCCGACAAGCTCAAGGGCAGTTTGGAGATGCTCAAGGGGTGGTTGGCTCCTTTGATTAGTGATGCATCTCCCCGGTGGCTAGAGGCCTAGAGCAATAATTGAGAAGAGGGACCTAAGCATAGCTGCTAGATATTGGTTCGGGTTCTTAAGCAGCACCCTCATGCCTTCCCATAATGAGTCCATTCTACGACACCCGAAGGCCGCACTCTTGGGTTGCATTATGGACCGTCACTTGCTCAACTTGGGGATGATTATTGAGCAGGAGATCCTGATGAGGGCCAAACAGAATCAGACATCGCTCCCCTTCCCGATTCTGATTACAGATTTTTATCGATGTGCTGGGGTTCCCTTCCAGGCCAAGATGGATATTGAGGTCACCTTGACCTCGTCTTGTGACATTCGCCGTATTGAGGCTGAGTACTCTAAGGATGAGGTGGAGAGGAGGAGGAGACCTCCAGTAGATACATCTCCGACCGTCGATATTGTGACCATGGAGATCGGTTCTCCCACTCCCGCAGTTGAGCAGACAGGTATACCTGTCCCTGAGGCTCCTACTACCTCTGCTTCCACCCCAACCACTTCTTCTACAACTGCACCTACCTCAGCTCCCGGCTCTTGGCCTTTGACTCAGGCCATAATTATTAAGATGGGGCACCTTGCCCATTTCGCTGATGTACGGGCTTCACGAGTCGATGCAGCTGTTCCGACTATGATTGAGAATTCCATCGCAGCGATACTTGCTCCTATTAGAGCGGAGTTGGCGGATCAGTGCCAGTTGATTACAACTTACGGGTTGGCTTTGGATGCCTTCACTACTAGAGTTATAGAGTGTGAGAAGAGGGAGGGCACTTCTATTGAGTTGACAGCCATCCGTACTGATATAGCCGGCTTGCGTAGAAATGTGGATGAGCTGAAGTCCACCGACATTACCATGCTGTGGGGTAGTGTGGATGTGCCTAAGGGTGCTAGTGCTAATATTCCCCCACCCACCACCACCGGCGTTGCCATGATAGCTGAGGATAAGGGTGATTCTGACACACCGGAGACGGATGAGGAGGACCTTGCTGTGCGTGATAGCGAGGTGTATGCTGATCTTGAGGATTTGGAGGGAGACATGGTCCGAGCTGCTGCTGCTGAGTCCCTCCAAGAGACATCATTGGTTGGGTCGAGTGGGACCAAGCCCATAGTGGAGATTGCACCGGGTACTGATGCCCAGGTTGAGGACACACTGCCGACCTAGCTAGATAGGAGGACTTTCGTTTGCATTTCCTTTATCTCTTGTTTTTATTTTTATTCCGCATTGAGGACACTGCATTTTCTTTTTAGTGGGGTGGTGATTTTCCCAACTCCTGTTTGATTGTATATTTTTGATTGATGTTTTGTTTTGATTTATGAAGTTATTCTAATTGATAGAAATGGTTTTGGCTTCTCGTGATATCTCTCTCTACTTCTCTTCATTGTTTGTGTGGTAATTGAGTAGTTGTAAGTTCTCTTGTACACTCGAGTATCGGTTGTGATCAATATCGATGACTTGAATAGTGCTCTTGATGAACGACATGTGGGTGTGAGTCCAACGAGGTAATTTGAGTTGTATAATCTTGTGTGGACTCTAAGCATCTCATTGTGACTAGTCGATTGTCGATGGTGAGTCTTGCAATGACCGTTACACGCAAGCTTGACTCGTAGAGTTGTGATCCACAATAGTGTTTGAATGCCATGTGTGATGAGCTTTACTTGAAAGATGTGTATGATGATGCCTAGGACTTGCCCCGTTGGTCCAATTGACTAAGCATTGGTAAATGAAGAAAATGATCTTAGGAATAAATTTTTGAGAGTGAACCTAATTGCTATACCTTCGTGTGACCACCTTGTGAGTGTGTGAACCCATATTGGAACCATATGAGCCTACCCTTTTCTTTGAATAAGTACAAAAGAAAATAGCCGGTTGATTGAAATTGCCATACTCTCTTCCACCTTTAATCTTCATGGAGCATTGGTGTGCTTGACTTACCAACTTAGGCCAAAAGCCTAAGTTGGGGGTGTGGTAAGAGTGAAGAAAGAAACCGAGGTAGAAACTTGTGAGCTTATCTTTGGAAAGTTGTGAAAAGATGGAGCCCCTCTATAAAAAAAGAGAAAAAGAGGTGTTGAGAATAGAAAAGAAAAGAAATGAGTTGAATAAAGTTTGATCATTGAATTGTGTTGAGAAAATAAAAAAAAGGGGTATCCCAAATTGGTTGTGAGCTTTGAAAAGACCAAAGATGAGTTGTGAAAATGAGATGAACGAAAGAAAAAGGGAAAGATGAGAAGAATAAGCAATGTTCCTTGAAGGTAGAGTCACTAAACAAAAAATGATCATACCTTTACCCTCAGCCCCATTACAAGCCTTGAAAGACCTTTTTGATCCTACATGAGCCTAGTGATGTGTTGGTTGGAAAACACGGGCAAGCCTATGGGTAGAGTCATGCATGTTTTTCTCATTTGAGAGTGTGAGTGTTGATTTCGATTCCTTAATCATATATGTTGATCAGCTTTGTGAGAGCATGGAATCATCTTTGTTGTGAGGGCATTTGAATACTTTTGTTGGGCATGAATTTGCGATTAAAGTAAGCATTTGTGAGCTTGAACTCTAATTTAAAATGGCTAGTCAGAATTTGAAACTTTGATTGCATATTTGATCCTTGCATGTTAGATTGAACCTTGTGTGCATTCTCATGTGGATTATCAAGGAGCACTGTCTGTAGACATCCCTATTGAACTGATTGATCTCTTGTTTTACTTGAGGAAAAGCAAAAATTTAAGTTGAGGTTGTTGATGAGTCGGTAGTTTTGACTCATTTAGAGCTTCATTTGTACTAAA
The DNA here is from genome assembly GCA_018342035.1 of Solanum appendiculatum. NCBI lineage: Eukaryota > Viridiplantae > Streptophyta > Magnoliopsida > Solanales > Solanaceae > Solanum > Solanum appendiculatum. The sequence goes on along the minus strand of JAGDQO010001406.1, from coordinate 226,559 downwards.
TTGGTGTCCTTAATACTATTTTGCACTCATAACTAATATTAAAATGTTTATGTACAGCAAGGAAACTTGATAATGAGGCAAGGACAAGATAATGCAAAAAGAAGCCAAAAAGTTGCAAAATTGGAGGAAAAAGAAGGACGAAGCTCGCAAAAGATAACTCGGTGACTCGCCGAGTGGATGTGCATATCGCCTAAAGTTCCAGTAGACAAGGAGAAGAGTCAAGTCAAGTCGGCGAGCTTGGGAGCTAATCGATGTGTCACCGACCGATTAGGCGAGCCCGACTTACATCGCCTAAAGTTCCAATACAGAGCCATGTTGAAGTCCAGAATTAAACTGTAAGATCGATACGTCAAGTGGATGGGCGAGCCCGACTTATGCCGCCGAGTGGTCCCACATTTCATAATGTGGGAAATTTTTGTGAGAGTATAAATAGAGTTTTTGAAAAGAGAGTTGAGTATCAGTGAGGAACCAGTTAACTGAGACTAAGAAGTACTCTTGCACTTGGAATATTTTTGATTGTTTTTGAACTATTCTTGTGAGTTTTTGGATATAAGACTTTGGGTGTAATTCTAATTGGTAGAATTTTTCTTTTTGAAGATCTTGTGAATCAATGGCTAACATCTTTGGTAACAATTTCTTCACTATTGCTATGATTGGCTAAAGCCCCAATGCCTTAGGGGTGTGATTATGTGTTCAATTGCTTAATTAGCTTATGGGTATTGTGAATTGCTGAATTTAATGCTAGATTGAAATGAGTTCACTTGTTAATTTATGTTTTCATTTATGAATTGAAGTTGCAAATTCAGTTCTAGTCTATATCTCTTTGTATGCTTGTCAAAGGTGCATTTAAGTGGAATTAACAGTTGATGATTGTATGGGCTGTTGCTTTTAGTACCTAGCTTGTTAAAGTGGGTTGAATCAAGAAAGAATATTGTTTTCTAGTGTAATGCCTGTTGGGGTTTGATGGAACCCAATTGAGTGCATGATAGTTGATTGTAGAATAGTTATTTTACTCATGATCTTGCCTACCCATGGAGATTCAGCATATTTAAGCAATTCGTAATTACCCATTTAGCGAAATTAGTAATTGAACACTCACACACCCCTAAGGTCCTTTATCTCATTTGTTAAATTCGTTGTTAATTGTGTTGTTATATTCTGTTACTAACTCTTCACTCATTTTGAAAATCAACATCTTATGATTTACTTCATATTTCGTATCAAAATTTTAAACTCTACAAAAGATTAGGACACTAACTTACTTCGTAGTCGAATTCTATACTAGATCACTCCTCATGGGATCGACCCCAACTCTTTGTTGGGTTTATACTTGTTAGCGACTGCCTACACCTTGAATCGTTATAGGTGTAGTGGAGGGTTATCAATGATTTCATGGTGGAAATGAGACCTAAGTTGAGGAAGATGATCACTTTTTGTAACACCTCGGATTTGAAAGGAAGGAAACTTACAGGTTTTTAGAATCTGATGCCAGTAACGACGGAGGCCACCTACAAACCGTAGATTGACTGACGGGCCGTAGGTGGGAACTGTAGTTAGCCTACTGAATGTCTTTAAAAATGTCCAGCCTTAGAACTCTTTTTACGACTCAACTGGATGGTCCGTCATTGCTTCTATGGACCGTAGGTGTGTCTCGTAGGTCACCCCAGGACTTAGTCAAATTTTAATGCCTTAAGTTGAGAACGACGACTGAAATGTACGGTTCGTAGGTGGACCCACGAACCGTACATGGCAACCATCATTGGAGGTCCAAAGGTGAATATTCTCTCAATCTATCTACGGTTGACATGACGGTCTGTAGGTTGACTTACGGACTGTAGGTCCAGCCGTAGATGAGGTTCGACAGTTAAAGGGCTTTTTGATCTTTTCCCTAGGTGTTTAATTCCTAATCTAAGTCGGTTTGGCCCTTAACCTAGGCCCTATATAAACCTTATAAGCCTAATTAGCTATTCTTAATCATTCCCAAACTCTCTACAAATATTCTCTCCCAAAATAATTCTCTCTCTAGAAGCAAGGAAGAAGAAGAAGAAATCTAGGATTTGAAGGTCAAGTCCCCTAATCCTCCATTGATTTCAAGCTTTTGGCATTGAGGTATGATAACTTTCACCTGTGGAGTCCTTTCCTCCATAGGGTTCCTAATTTCCCCAATTTACAAAGTTAGAATTCTCCAATTGAAATTAGGGTTTTCTTCTATCTTATGGGTTCTCTCAAATTATGATTTAATTGATGAAATTGAGGTTGTTTATGCGTGAATTGAGATTTATTCAATGATTTTAAGATGAAATTATATGAGCCCATGCATGATTTATGGTTTTCAAGCTATGATCCTATGATGAAGTTTATGAATGACCAACAGATGAATTTTATGAAAATATGCATGTTCAATTATGAAATTATGATGATTTAAGACTTGCTTTGAGAGTGAAGCATAAATGTTGAATGTTATTGGGTTGTATAAGGATTTCTCACATACTACTCAAAACATGCTTTGTGAAAGGACTATTCTCACATAAAGGATTCATAAGGGTTGGAAGGTTTTCTCAACTAAACTTTGAATCAAGATTAAGGAGCTATCCTAATGAAGGGACAAGAGGCGATTACCCATGTTACCTAAAAATGATAAGATAAGTTATGAATGATGATTAATCCATGGGAATTAAGCTTAGCACCGAGTGGATATTGAGATGGAAGCTCTCCCGCTAGTGGAGGCCGGGTTTCTAGTAACAATCTCCTTATCCCATAACTATGTGCCACCATAAGTTTGTCGTAGATAGACATTAGCTAGTGGATCCACCTAAGCTAGAAACTATGGTTCTTACCTTGGCAAGTAAGGACACCTCTTTTCGGTGTGGGTAGACACCGGATTTCATGTTATATCTCACATGGTCTATGTTGGTTAAGGCTCACTTCCCACAACAATGAACTAAGATTTCTTTTTAAAAGCTTTTGGGCATATGTTGTTTTAAGATGATTTCCTTGCATCTTCATGGCGTTTAACTCATGTTACCTTATGTTTAAATTGGTCATTATATCTTATATATTGTCCTTTTTAGCATGATTTTGTAACCTCTATGCATAGTTATTATACTTGGTACATTCTTGTACTAATGCATACTCTTGCCTATATTTTTTATAAGTGTAGGATCCGGATTATCTCCATCCACCCATGGCTAGTCGTTGCATTCGAGAGCTGAAGATTTGGTGAGTCCTCATATGTTCGAGGACATAGCTACATTTACCTTTTTATGTCATTTTACTTTTAAGACTTGTATGGGTTACGTCCCACTTTCCTTCTGTTCATGTATTAGATGGCTTTGAGACTATGTTTAGACTTCCGCTCTTTTGATATGAAATTTTCTTTGAACTTCTTACTTACTATTATCTTGTATAATGTATGCTAAGTGGCTTGTATAGGGCCTTTTGGGGTCTTGTACGCCATGTCACGTCTAGGGAGTACTTTAGGTCGTGACACTTTTTGGATGGGGTTGGGATTTTTTCTTAATCCAGGTAAATTAATAGGTCATAAGTGATTAATTATTGTTTGCATTTCTTATTTTAGACCAAGAAAAACCAAGGCACTTCGCAAGGGGAAAACTTGGGCCATTTAGAGTTTCCAAGAGGCTTGATTTGAGATAGTGATTGTTGTATGTTTCCGATTATGTGTGTATGCATGTCTACTGCTTTGTAGTAACATTTGTGCAATGTGTGGTAGAGAATCATATGAAATGAACATGTGATTGTAACTTGTGGGTTCAAGTGGTCTTGTTCATTGTGCTATGTGCTTATGCATGCTTGATGTGCTTGTTGGTTGGCTCGGGTACCACACTGATATAGGATATTGTTGGTTGGCTCGGATACCACGCATAGTATGATTATATACGGTTGGCTCGGATACCACGCCTGGTATAATACTACAGTTTGGTTTGGGTTTTGTGAGAGGACCATGTATGTGTTTGACGTTTCCTGAGAGAATTTGTAATTGCATTATGATCATGTTAGACATGTTTTAGGAATCAGTTGATTTCTTTATTGTTGCTTCATGAGTTGTGACTGAGAGTCTAAGTGTGATTGATACTTGTTGCTATATTGTATATTGCCATGTGTTACTATTTTGTAGTGAACTGCTTACATGCGTATATTGGACCAGCCACATGATCCTACTAGTACACTGATGAGTGGTAGATTTTAACTCATTTGAGGCCTTTTTAGTTCAACATTTAGTGTCCCTAATGCCTATTTATGTCCTATTATGATGATATTTTGAAGTTTTGTAGCTATGAAGGCTAAAGGACAAGGCAATGATGAATACATGAAAAAGAGACCAAAAATATTGAAAGGAGTACAAACTCCCAACTGGTAGTCGCCTAACCAAAAGGGTGAATCGCCCAATTGGACTGACCTCGCCCAAGCTGACAGTGTTCACAGTTTAAAATATTCAAGGCAGTTCGGTGATTTAGAAGTGAAACAGCGATCCACTGACATTGATATGTCGAGCTATAAATCCATCACCGAAGGTGACAGATTTCAGAGTTAAAGTGAAGGCTTAATGGGCGAACAAGGTGGTAATCGGTGATCCGCTGAATAAGAAAGGCTGACTCAATCGAGTCTGATTGGAGATTCAAACACTTGAAGCCAGAAGTAAATGAAGGGCGAGCTAAGGAGAAAATGATGATTCGTCGAACCTGTTTGACGAGCCCGACTAATGTCGTCGAGTTGGTCATGCATTGAATTTTGGGTCAAATTTTGAGAAACTATAAATAGTCCAAAAGAGAGAGAAAATATATCACTTTTTGAATATCAATTTTCAGTATTAGTTTGAGATCTAGCTTTGAGAGAATTAGTCTTTTTACCTTTTGAAAATATTCTTAGTTTTTGGAGTTTTCGAACAACCTTGTAATTGACATCTAAGGGTTCAAATTGAAGTGGGTTTTGAAGATTATTACTTAATTTCAACTGCCCAATGGTTGGAATCGTAATGGGTATACTCTCTTTTCTTTTTATGATGTTTAGCTAAAACTCCAATTCTAGAGGTATGATTATGGGGTTGGGTGTTGATTTGTTATAGTGGGTATAATGTCTTGCTCTATTTTATTGCTATATATTCATGGATTTGAACTAATTAGCCTGGGGTAATTCATGGGTTAAGGTTTCAAACTTAATCCTAGTCTAGATCTTCAATTGATGCTTGAAAAAGATTAGTTGAAGTGGGTAATTAGTTTAATACCGGCAATTTAGTTTTGATTTTTGTAGTTACTCGAAAGAGAAATTGTGGTTCAATTAGAGTTGCCAAATCTACTCAAAAGAGAGATTCTAGTAAGGTAATGGGTTGATTTGTGATTCACATAGATGAGACTGAAAAGAGATTCTATGATTTGATGTTATGAGACCGAAAGGAGATTAGTGTCATCTAAGATGACCTAGCCTATCCATGATTGTTTAGCGATATTGAGAAAGCACAAGTACCCCTAATTGACATCGATACCAATCCCCACACCACTAGATCTCTTACTTGTTTGAATTCCCAATTTTAGTTTAATTGTGTTAATTGTTACAAAATCTCTTTTAGTAAATTTTGTGGAATCATCCACCCATCTCTCTTAATTGCTACAATGAATAGGTTTACACTCTTAATTTCCTAATTGAATTCCGTGCATTATATCACTCTCTGTGTGATTCGACCTCGACTCTTGTTGGGTATTTGTATTGCTAACGACCGCATATTCTCTTACTTGTTTTGAGGATAACTTGAGCGTTATCATACATGGTAGTTTGTGTACTGATACTGCACTTGTTTCTTTTCTTGTTGAGTGCAATGAATCTTCCAATAGATGATCTGAGACCTCAATTGAGAGACACTTGGTCTGAATTCAAGGGTGAGCTACATCTTTTGAGCTGCCATGAGTTTTTCTTTATTTCTTGGCTGTCTTTTTGGACATAACATTAGAATTTGACTTTATGTTTAGTTTCGAAGTTACTTCCCCAGTTGACTATTTGTTATGATGACTTTCAGATCTTAGGGGTTATTTTTTGTATTTAGATGTTTGGCTAATGGGTCGATTTTATGGGGACTTAATTCTCTATCCAACGAAACTTCTTTCTTTATTGAGGATGAACTTGGTCTTTTTTGACATGGTGTTGGTTGGTTTTGGGTTAGACTTTGGTTCTCCCACCAGGTTGTTTAGTGTGGGTGTCACTCACGATTGTCGGGGTCATGAAAAACTTGGTATCAGAGCCCCAGATTCGTTGATCTCGTTATACCAAAATGAGTCTAGTAGAGTCCTGCAGAACAATATGGAAACGTATGTACTTTTCTACAAGAGGCTACAAGACTTTAGGAAATTCTTTTTTTTTTTACTTCGTGCTATAACTTGATTTCAATTGGTATCTGCCGATCCAAATTGGTATCTAACATCTTTCACTCTTCTGTCAGTAGATGGTTGATGCTAGATGCAATGATGCGAGGATTGTAGCTATATCAATAGAGCCAGCGACTGAGTCCATATCAAGATAGCAAGGCAAGGGAAGAAGAAGAGGTAGGGGCATAGGCAAGGGCAGAGGAAGGGAAACACCCACCAGAGGTTGAGCTCATAATGTGCAGGCACCAAAGTAAGCAACCCCACCCCCACCCCAAGATCATGTTATTAAGGGAGATGTTGAAATTAAGATCGAGGATGAGGTCTGATAATGCTCAAACTATCCTCCAAAACAATTAAGAGAATAAGAGATCATTGTCAATAAAAATACCCAATTAAGAGTCAGGGTTGAATCCCACAGGGAATGGTGTAAGGCAAGGAATTCAATTAAGAACTTTAGATTGTATACTCATTCATTTATAGCAATTAGGAGAATAGTGGGTTATTCCACCAAATTTAAGTAAAATGATTTTGTTATCACAAGTCAATATTAAACTAAAATATCACTAATTCAAACAATTTACGAATCAATCTAGGGGTGCGGGGATTGGAATTAATGTCACATAGTGGTAATTGTGGTGCTCAATAGTGCTAAACAAATATGGGTAGGCTGGGTCATCTTCAATGACACTAATCTTCTTTTGATCTCATAATATTATTTCATAGAATGTCCTTTCGGTCTCATCTATGTGAAATACAAAACAACCCACTACCTTATGGAATCTCTTTTTCAAGTTTATTTGGGCAAATAGATTTGACCCATAATTTCTCTTTCAAGCAAATTATAGACATCAAACCTAAATTGCAAGCATTTATCAATCTCTTTCGAGCATCAATCGAAGATCAAAAGTAGGATTAAGTTTGCAATCTTAACCCATGAGTTAACAATATGCTAAATAGCCTAAATCCATGAATGAATAGACTAAAACAGAGCACAACACAATACCCACTTCATTAAATCAACACCCAATCCCATAATTGCACCCCTAGACTTGGAGTTCTATCCACCCATCACAAAAAGTAAAGAAATTATACCTATCATGAGAGCAGCCATGGATGTGATAAAATTAAACAATTATTATCAATACCCACTTTGATTTCAACCTCAATTTGTCAAATTTAAGAGTGAAAAGGTTAAAACCCCAAACTAAGCTCATACAAAATTAGGAACTCTCTCCAAAGTATTTTTCTTCCAAAAGTCTCAAAAAATTCTCACCCAAACAAAAGCTATATTTTCTCTCTCCTTTGGCTATTTATAGTTTTCTAAAATTTGGCCCAAAATTCACTGCATGACCACTTCGGCGACATTAGTCGGGCTCACCAAGCTTATTCGGTGGATCTCTGTCTGCTCCTTAGCTGGCTCTTCTCTTGCTTTAGGCTTCAAGTGTTTAAACCTTAGTCGGCGAGCTCATTCGAGTCTGCGTTTGACATTCGGTGAATCACCGAGTACCACCTTTGTTCGCCTTTTAAGCCTTCATATTTTATCCACGCTCTGTCACCTTTTGGTGATGATCATTTGGTTCGTCTAGTTCATTCGGCGAGTCACCGATTCATGATTAATTCACCAATCCTGCCTTGACATTTTCAACTTTGAGTACTGTCACTTTAGGCGATGTCATGCCAGTTCAATGATCCACCCTTTTGGTTTGGCGATCAATAATGTGGAGTTTGCACTTCTTTTCATGTTTTTGGCCTTTCTTTCAAGTATTCATTCTTGCCTTGTCCCTTAGCCTTCATAGCTGCAAATCATCAAAAAAATAAATCAGAAAAGGACATAATTAGGCATGAGAACACTAATTGTTGAACTAAATAGGCCTCAAATGAGTGCAAATCTACCACTCATCAACACCCCAACTTAAACTTTTGCTTATCCTCGAGTAAATCAAGAACACAATTAGTTCAACAAGGGTGTCTACAAAAGTTCTCAATGAGAGCTAATATGCAAGCGCCATTACAAGACTATTTTCAAGCAAATCATAATCAAAAGGCATCAAATGATGACTAGTTGGTATCAATCCAAGCTTAAGCTCACTATAGCTTCTTCACTTATGTAACACCATGTTTCATCAAATGCTTTCAAGTGCCCTCACATCAAGAATGATTCCATGTTCTCACAAAGCAAATCGATAACGAAGTTAGGAATCAATACAATTCTCTCCCTCTCCCAAAGAGAAATGCATGCAAGCTTCATCCCATAGATTTGCCCATATTTTTCAATCATCACACAATCTAGTTCATGCAAGATCTCAAGGGTCTTTTAGTCTTGTAATGGGGATGAAGGTAAAGGTGTGGTCAATTTGTCTTAGTGACTTCACCTTCTGAAAGCATTGTTGCAAACATCTTCACCTCTTCTCAAGTTCTTTTCCTTTTTTCATTTGGAAACTCAAACCTTAATCTTTTATTCATTTTTTTTGGATACCCCTCTTATTTCAGCACTTTATTTTTCATTTAATTTTCAAGGATTTGCTCATCAACTATTTTTTTAGGAGGGGTTCCTTCATTTTTCTAAAATATTCCAACGTTGAGTCTCCCTCTTCTTTTTCTTCACTTTTCTTTCCTCCTTCCTTTCAACACCTCCAACTTAGGCTTTTGGCCTAAGTTGGCTCTTCAAGCAAACCATGCATTGAGAAGGTATATGGATCGGAAGTTGGAAGCAATATTTGGCTTAAGAGGTTTCACAATGGTAGACAAAAAAATGGTTAGGCTCAATTGTGCCAATCGGGATGCACACCCTTACAAGGTAGTCACAGATGGTATGGACATTTAGGTTCCTTCTCAAAACATATTCTCGAGATCATTTCTTGCACTCACCAAAGTTTAGACACTTGGACTAACAAGGCAAATTCTAGGATTCAACAAACAAGATTTCAAGTAAAGCCTCACCAAACAAGGTACTTCAAACACAATCATTTAGCATAGCCCAACAAGATCATCCCATGAAGTGATTGAATCATTAGGTAATTCTGTAAGCCATCTAGTAGCCTCTCCCGTTAGGGAGGATGGAAATAGTCTTAGCTAGATGGATTCTTGCGAAATGTTTTTGAAAGTGAATGGCCCATACATATCCACAAAATTTGAGGTGCTCATGAGGATCTTCATGGGCAATTATTCTGAACATTCCTCGCATTTGGAGCAGCTGTAGCATTGTTCTGGTTACATGGAAGACAGGAGGTAGCCGGATAGCTACCTTGGTTTGGTTGACATTTATGTGCATATCATTCAAGTCACCCATAATATCATTTTGCTCGTAGTGGGTATCGTTGTCACTATCATGATCACTCATGTTGTAGACCTGCAAATCAGCAAACCACAACACCAAACAATAATCTACTACAACTAAATAAATTTACAAACTAATTTTGCCAGTTGAATTCTTAGCTACCATTCCCCGCAATGGCGTCATTTTTGATAACGCTTAAACTATCCTCCAAAACAGTTAAGAGAATAAGCGATCGCTGCCAATAAAAATACCCAACTAAGAATTAGGGTCGAATTCCATTGGAAATAGTGTAAGGCAAGGAATTCAATTAAGAATTTTAGATTGTAAACTCATTTATTTATAGCAATTAAGAGAATAGTGTATGATTCCACCAAAATTTAAGTAAAATGATTTTGTTATCACAAGTCAAGATTAAACAAAAAATCACTAATTCAAATAATTTATGAATCAATCTAGGGGTGCAGGGATTGGAATTAATGTCACATATGGATAATTGTGGTGCTCAATAGTGTTAAACAAACATGGATAAGCTGGGTCATCTTCAATGACACTAATCTTTTTTCAATCTCATAAAATCATTTTATAGAATCTCCTTTCAGTCTCATCTATGTGAATTACAAAACAACCCACTACCTTACGGAATCTCTTTTTCAAATAGATTTGGGCAAATAGATCTGATCCATAATTTCTCTTTCAAGCAAATCATGGACATCAAACCTAAATTGCAAGCATTAGACTAATTACCCACTCCAATCAATATCTTACAAGCATCAATCGAAGATCAAAAGTAGGATTAAGTTTGCAACCTTAACCCATGAGTTAACCCCATGCTAATAAGCCTAAATCCATGAATGAATAGACCAAAAACAGAGCACAACACAATTCCCACTATATTAAATCAACACCCAATCCCATAATTGCACCCCTAGACTTGGTGGGTTTTTAGCCACTCGTCACAAAAAGTAATGAAATTATACCTATAATGAGAGCAGCCAAGGATGTGATGAAATTAAGAAATTATAATCAACACCCACTTCGATTTCAACCTCAATTTGTCAAATTCAAGAGTGAAAAAGTGAAAACCCCAAACTAAGCTCATACAAAATTAAGAACTCTCTCCAATAGTTTTCTTCCAAAAGTCTCTCAAAAAGATTGCACCTAAACAAGCACTATATTTTCTCTCTTCTTTGGGCTATTTATAGTTTCCCAAAATTTGGCTCAAAATTCATGGTGTGACCACTTTGACGACGTTAGTTAGACTCACCAAGCTGATTCAGCAGATCCTCATCTACTCCTTAGCTTGCCCTCCTCTTGCTTTAGGCTTGAGGTGTTTAAACCTCTGTCGGCGAGCTCATTCAAGTTTGACTTTCACATTGAGTGAATCACTGAGTATCACCTTTGTTCACCTTTTAAGTCTTAATATTTTATCCACTCCTTATCACCTTCAGCGATGATCATTCAATTTGCCTAGATAATTCGGTGAGTCACCGATTCATGATTTAGCTCGCCAATCCTGCCTTGACATTTTCAACTTTGAGTACTTTCACTTTAGGTGAGGTCGTGCAAGTTCGGTGATCCGCCCTTTTGGTTTGGCGATCAACAATGTGGAGTTTGCACTTCTTTTCATGATTTTGGCCTTTCTTTCAAGTATTCATTGTTGCCTTGTCCCTTAACCTTCATAGCTGTAAATCATCAAAATATCATTAGAATAGGACATAATTAGGCATTGAGGACATTAATTCTTGAACTAAATAGGCCTTAATTAAGTGTAAATCTACCACTTATCAAGGTCGAGCTTGAAGTGTGGACACAAACTAGGATAGTAGGTGTTCCCCCAATGGTTGTAGGGACTATTTAGCAGGTGCTTACTTTTCAGAGTGGGTTGGCAGGTCTTGTTGCCCTTCCCATGACTTAGACTACTCAGGTTTCGATTACTCCGACTTTTGCTGCCACCATTCCAATGATGGATGGGGATGAGGGAGCTAGCACTCTATTCTGCTTATTGCTCGGTCCTATGATGACCGATACAGAGCATGAGATGTTGATTAAGTTCATAAAACCTAAGCCTCCAGTGTTTCATGGTTTCGAGGGAGAGGATGTATACGAGTTCATTTTGTATTGCTATGAGAGACTTCACAAGTTGGGCATTGTGAAAATATATGGGGCTGAGTTTGTGACTTTTCAACTTTAGGGTGAGGCAAAGAAATACTGGAAAGCTTACGTGGAATGTCATTCGTGGGTCTTGCCTCTATTGACTTAGGTACAATTTCATGCCTTGTTTCTGGAGAAGTATGTGCCTCGTACCTTGAGAGATAAGAAGAAGGATGAGTTTATTGCTCTTGAGCAGGTTAACATGAGTATGGTTGCTTATGAGGCTAAGTTTCATGAGTTGTCTCGATATATTAACCAGTTAGTGAGCACTGAAAAAAGAAAGGATCTGGTTGTTCGTAAAAAGTTTGAATTATGAATTATATGTTTTTTCTGTGCATATGACCTCGGTGAGAAAGGGTTTCGGTGAGGTGAAAGACTTTGTGAAGAAGGTATAGGGAGTTTTACAGGAGGGGCAGGCCAAGGCATTGGCGATGAGGCCTAAGAATTGGGTAATTTCAATGGTTCGCATTCTAGAGGTTCAGGCCAACATGTATTTTTGCCTTGTCCTTTAGAGTCAGCTATGCTCGCCACTACTGGGGTCAAAGATTTCTTATGCATCACCCAATAGGCCTTCACTTGATCATGGTTTTTTGCATTGTGGTGAGCTTGGGCACTTTAAGAAGGAATGCCCTCACAGACTGGCAGTTGTTCAGGTTCAGTAGCACACAAGAGTAATGGTGCCAATGATTGGAGGTAATCATGGTAGAGGATGTCTACAGGGTGGGCGAGGAGGTAATTGGGAAGGCCATGGATGCTAAGGAAATGGTAATGCAGGGAGAGGAGCAGCATATACGAGGAGAGGGGTTGGCTAAATCGATGAAAAATCTTAGTTTTATGCATTTCCAGGTAGACCATAGGCGGAGGCATTTGATGCTGTTATCACAAGTACTATTCTTATATGTGACCATATGGCTAATGTATTATTTGATCTAGGTTCTACTTATTCTTATATGTCTGTGACTTTTGCTTTGGGTTATGGTTTGGTTTGTAATACCTTTGATGCCCCTATCTATGTTGCTACCCCTGTTGGAGATTCGGTTATAGTAACCTATGTGTATCATGATTAGTCTGTGTTGTTTATGGGCCTACAAACCCAGGTAGATTTAGTCATATTGGATATGGTGATCTTGGGTGTGACTTGGTTGTACCCCTATTTTGTTGTGTTGAACTGTTATGCTAAGACAGTGACTCTAGAGATCACGATGAGGGAAAAGTTAGAGTAGGAAGAGGTGTACAAGCCTAAGCCATTAAAGATCATAGCATTCCTTTGGGCTAACAAACTAGTAGGGCAGGGTGGTTTAGCTTATTTGGCTCATATTCGGGATGTTAGTGCAGAGTCTGTTTCTATTGAGTCTATTCCTGTGGTCTCTAAGTTCCCATAGGTGTTTCCTATAGATTTTCCTGGCATGCCTCCAGATAGGGATATAGACTTCTGTATTGATTTGGAGCTGGGCACTCGCCCAATCTCTATTCCTCCCTATCACATGGCTCTGAAAAAGTTGAGAGAGCTTAAGACTCAGCCTCAGGAATTGTTTGATAAGGGGTTTGTTTTTCCTAGTGCTTCTCCTTGGGGTTCTCTTGTCTTGCTTGTAAAGAAAAAAGATGATAGTATGATGTGTATAGACTATCGATAATTAAATAAGGTTACCATCTGAAGTAAGTATCCCTTGCCTTGCATAGATGAATTTTTGACCAGTTCTAGGGTGCGTATATCTTTTCTAAGATTGATTTGAGGTCAGGGTACCATCAATTAAAGATTAGACTTGAGGACATAGCTAAGACAACTTTCCAGACCCAGTATGGGCATTATGAGTTTTTTGAAAAATTATTTGGGTTGACTAATGCGCCCGCTGCATTTATGAGTTTGATGAATGGGGTGTTTAAGCCATTCTTGGATTCCTTTGTAATTGTTTTATTGATGATATTTTGATTTACTCCAAGGGAGAGGAGGAACATACAGACAATCGTCGTATTATTCTGGGTTTCCTAGGGAAATAGAAATTGTATTCTAAATTTTCTAAGTGTGAATTCTGGCTGCCTTCGGTTCCTTTTCTTGAGCATGTGGTCTCGAAGGAAGGGTGGATGGTAGATCCCCAAAAGATTGAGGTTGTCAAGAATTGGGTATGGCCTAGCTCTATGATAGAGGTGAGAAGTTTTGTGGGGCTTTCTAGCTATTATCACAGTTTTGTGAAGAACTTTGCTTCTATTGCTATGCACTTGACTGGGTTGACTCAAAAGGAGGCACCTTTTGAGTGGTCAGATAAGTGTGAAAAGAGCTTTCAAAAGCTCAAGGATCTTTTGACTACAACGCCAATCTTGACCTTGTTGGTGGAAGGTAAGTATTTCATTGTTTATTGTGATGCTTCACATTCAGGTTTGGGTGTTGTATTGATGCAGGATAAGAATGTCATATCTTATTCTTCTAGACAGTTGAAGGTTCATGAGAGGAACTACCCCACCCATGACTTGGAGTTGGTGGCAGTGGTGTATGCTCTCAAGATCTAGCGACATTATTTGTATGGGGTTAAGTGTGAGGTATTCACTAATCATCGCAATCTTTAGCATGTGTTTACTTAGAAGGATATAAACTTGAGGTAGAGAAGATAGATTGAGTTGCTCAAGGATTATGATATGACCATTCAATATCATTTGGACAAGACTAATGTGGTGGCAGATGCATCGAGCCAGAAGACATTTAGCATGGATAGTTTGGCCTATTTGGGGATATCAAAGTGGCCCTTTGCCAGAGAAATTCAAACCTTGGAGTCCAAGTTTATACGGTTGGGAATCTCTGAGAAGGGCTGTGTGCTAGCCAGCATTGAGGTTAAGCCCATCTTTATAGAGAAAATCATGACTAAATAATTTGTTGATTAAGAGTTGGCCAAGCTCAAAGGTCTTGATGTTGATGGTGTGCTCAAGTTTAAATGGAGGACTTATGTTCCTCGAGTTGATGACTTGATTCAGAGTCTACTAGCAGAGGTTAATGGTTCACGCTATTTTATTCATCTGGGTGTGACAAAGATGTATAGGTATTTGAGGCTACTTTATTGGTGATCTGGGATGAAGAGGGGCATTGTAGATTATGTTTCCAACTGCCAAAATTTCCAACATGTAAAGTATGAGCATCAAAAGCTTGCAAGTTTGCATCAAAGGATGCCCATTCTTGAATGGAAGTGGGAGAGGATAGCCATGGATTTCATTCAAGACCTTGGGAAATATTATTCTATTTGGGTTATTGTTGATAGGTTCACTAAATCATCCTACTTCATTCCAGTCAGAGTGGGCTACAACTCCCAGCAACTGGCAAAGATTTATGTCAAGGAGATAGTAAGGTTGCATTGGGTGCCCCTTTCTATCATTCAGACCGTGACACTTAGTTTTCTTCTAAGTTTTGGGGTAAGTTGCATGAGGCATTGGGCAGTCAACTCACTTTTAGTACAACCTTTTATCCACAGACTAAAAGTCCGCCATAGAGGACTATTCAGGTATTGGAAGATATGTTGAGGGTGTATGTGATTGACTCTGGGGACCATTGGGATCAGATTTTACCTTTGTGTGAGTTCTCTTATAATAATAGTTATCACTCCAGCATCGTTATGGCACCATTTGAGGAACTTTATGGGAGGGGATGAAGATCTACCATAGGTTGGTTTGAGGCTGGAGATGTGAAACCTTTGGGTGTTGATTTGGTTAAGGAAGCTCAGGAAATGATGATAGCAATTTAGGCTTAGTTGTTGGCAGCCCAGAGTAGGCAGAAAGAGTATGCGGATCTCAAGGTAAGAGGCATGTTTATTCAGGTTGGTGAACATGTTCAATTGAAGGTGTCACCTATTAAAGGATTCATGAAGTTTGGTAAAAAGGGTAAGCTTAGCCCTCGCTACATTGGTCCATTTGAGATTTTTGATGGTGTGGGGCCAGCGGCTTATAGGTTAGCACTACCACTAAACTTTTCTGGAGTTCATCAAGCTTTTCATGTGTCTATGCTAAAGAAGTACCATGGGGATGGAGATTGTGTCATTAAATCAGATTCAATAGTGTTGGACAAGGACTTGCAATATGAGGAGGTACCGGTTGTGATTCTTGATCGTGATGTCTTGAAGCTAAGGACAAAGGAGATCAAGTCAGTAAAGGTTAAGTTGAAACATCATCTGGTTGAGGAGGCTACTTGGGATACTGAGAGGGACATGCGAGACAAGTACCCTCACTTGTTCAAAAATTCAAGTACTACCCTCTTTTCTCTTCTACTTTTGTACATTTTTCTTGTTTGATCACTCGGGGATGAGCGAAGTGTAAATTGGTATCTATTGTAATGATCCATCCACATCATTATGACTAGACCAATGTTGATATAATATTAACCAAAAATCTTTCTGGGTAGTGACTTAAAAATATAAGGCTACAACAGCCTTAGATAGAATCTGGGCTAGGCATAGTCTAGGGTCATCCGGGAATGGGTGAGGTGTAATGTCTAGGCTTGGTTATTTTTTTATTGTAGCTAAGATATTAAGGAACCCGTAGGGGTTCACATAATTGAATTCGGGTGAGTAAAACTCTCCGAATCGAATTCGGTGTGAAAGGGATAGTTTGGGACGTCTAGGGAAAGAGGTGTGTTGTATAAAATGGGATTTTTCAAGGATTTTTGAGTCTCTGAAGTTTGCATAGTCTGCTATAGCGGGAGGCATCCGCTATAGCGTCCATGTGCAGGCGCCATAGCGGTGCTCTGACCGCTATAGCGGGTTAAGTCGAGATTTTATGCAGAATCAGCTCCAAAACCTCCTATTTTCTGCACTTTTTTTCTTGGAAATGGAAGGGATGATTTAGAGATGTTTGACTCAATTTCCCATGAATTTTATCGGTAAAGGTAAGTTTGTTACTCTTCAATTTTGTAAATTGATTCTTAAGCCTTAGAATCTAAGATATTATTCTTGGGGGGAGGGTTTTGACATGATTTCATGGTGGGAAAAGGCCTAAGTTGAAGGGGATAATCATGAATTGACCTTGGGTTAGGATTTGGGTATAATTTGGGTATTATTAGGCCATTTTTGATTGATTGTTGCATTTATTTATTGGTTTAAACCAAGAACAAGCCAAGGCACTTCAAAAAGAGAAAGCTCAGGTTCCTTAGAGTTTCTATGAGGCTTGATTCGAGGTAGGTGATGGTTTTATATTTTCCGGTTTATGTATGTATGCCTACTATTTATATAGTTTCATTTGTAGAATGTATGTTAGGGAAAAAATAGGAAGCATATGCAATGACATCATGTTGATAATCTCTTCAAGTGGTATTGTTGATTATGTTTGTGATTGTGGATGATTGTTTGTGATTGTTGGTTGGTTCAGATACCACGCCTGGTATGATTACTAACAATTGTCTTGAGTACCATGCCTGGTATGATACTAACTCTAGTTGGCTCGAGTACCACGTCAGTACATTAATAATGGTTGGCTCGGGTACCACGCTGATACACTAACAAATTGAGTTTGGGTTCCATGAGAGGACTAGTTATGTGCTTATGGTTTCATGAGAGGACCCAACATTTGCATTTGTGATTATGTGGGACATTCATCCAGGTAATTGTTGTTTCATGATATGTGACAAAGAGTCTATATGATTTAGTGCTTGTGTTATATGTGTTGGCTTGTGTTACTATACTGTGGTAAATTGTTTACGTTCATATCTTGGACTGGCCGTGTGATCCTACAAGTACACTGTGGTTTGTGTACTGATATTGAACCTGTTCTTTCCTCGTTGAGTACATGGAATCTTCCAACGGCTGATTTGAGACCTCAGTTAAGGGACATTTGACTTTGAATCCAAGGGTGAGCTACTCTTTCAGGCTATCATGACTTCTTCTATCATTTCTTGTCAATCCTTTCAGATACAAACATCAGACTAGTAGATTTTCTTTTCTAAGTTTTCGATGTTGCATCCCTATTATTGGTTACATTAGAATTTTGGTACTATGACTTTCAGTTCTTAGGGGTTTATTTCTGCATAAATGTTTTGATTATTGGATTGAGTTTATTGGGACTCAATTCTTTAATTCTTTAATTGTTTTTACTACCTTATATGATGAACTTGTTTTATAAAAAAGGTGTTGGGTTTAGTTTGGTCTAGTTTTTTATTCTCCCACCAGATGGTTTAGTATGGGTTTCACTCACGACATTCTGGGTCGTGACACAGATTCTATGCTATAAGGCCTATACATGCAATACCCAATAATCCACAAGATATAATGTAAGTAAGAATAGGTCTAACTTCATCAATGAAAAAAAACCTAGCTTACCTAGACGCCAAGCAACTGCTGGAGAATTTAGAACACAAGTTTTTAGCTCAGTGGGGACGAATCTTGATGGACGTAGACCGGAATTTCATGGGTTTTGATTTGCCTAGAATCCCCCCTCTCCAAGGTTCCCAAGCTTTGAGTAGCTTATGAGAGCTTATAGAGTAACCTTCGTCTATTTTATCACTGAAAGAGAGGGGGGAGGAAGATTAAAAGAATTCATGTTTCTGAGATTCTGCCTCGTCTGATCCGCTATAGTGGCTGGCGCGCTGCTACAATGGTGCTGCCATAGCGGGAAATTCCTGCTATGGTGAGATGACATCACCCCGAATGAAAAATTAATCTCCAAAATTTGTCGTGTCATCCTAATTTAAATTGGCAACGAGTTTTCAAAACATTTTGGGACTCCACATGAGGTGCCTTTGAATAACGACGAAACGACTCGTTATAACTATGGAATCCGTCTCAGCTCAGCTACAGATGCAATAATCATAAAATCTGGAATTCATTCTGTGGGCCGTCGAAGCTTATCAACAAATTCAGTATGCATAAAGTGCAACCTGAAATAATCCATTAGGCCACGTAATAAGGTAAAATAGTATATCTCTCAACAAAAGCGGGGGAGTCAACATATTTAAAGGAAACCTCCTCTTTACTCAAAACTTTTCAATAAAGAATACTTTTAATCAAACTAATCAATTCTCGACAGTAAAATCAACAAGATTAAAGTAATAACCCCTTTAAAGCATAAAACCTCGGATATGGTGCATTTTAAAAAAAATCTCAAGTAAAAATGGTAACTTGCTCCCTTGGAGCTCAAATCAAGTAGAAACCTTTAAAATAAAACATTTTCATGCCTCAAAAGCTCTTTCTCCCCCTTTCAGATACAAACAAGTCAAATGCAGATGTCATGCGTATGATTTCACTCAAAACATAGTCAATCCATTCATAAATCAACCACGCCACACAATCAACCGGGTAGACACCCATCATAGTATAGTCGTACTAATATGGAACTCCAACCAGTCCAAGTCCAATGCTTCGGGACCATAAATACAATAATAATATGACAAGGGCTAGAAAACAACCACAAAGGCACGCATTCAAACCATACCAAACATCGCGCATAAATGTAAGTTTAAACCATATAAAACATTCTAAGGATCCTATAACGACAACCAAATCTAAGGATCAACCTATACTAAGACTTATTGACTAAATGCTAGGCTTAAAGTCCTAAAATGGCCAAAAATATAACCTAAGGATCATGCAATCCTAAAGTCTCAACCTAAGGCCTCCCTAACGATCAATACTACTTGTATATACATATAGTCTAACTAAGCCAAGTCTAAAAGAAGAAACCATGACCTACGTTAGGGTATAAACCGTACTCAAATCTCTATTGCAAAGTTTTTTCTTTTTGAAAGGCCTCCAAATGATGTCACGCTATCGATATAGCTATGAGAATGTTAAAATAAGTAAAGTGATACCCAAGTTTCAATAAAAGATTTCAGACCAAAAATTGGGTAAAAGAAATATGACCATGGACCTATGCACGGAATCATAAAATAGACTCTGTCATAGGGTCCCAACTAGCTCAAGGAACTTGTGTTTCAAAAGTAGACACAACTCGAGCAACGATTGAGCCTAAAATAGTCCCACCAAACTTAAGCTCAAGTATGATCAAAAAGGAAATCTAGGAGAGGAATTAGATGAGACTTACAAGTTTAACAAAAGATTATTGAATCGCAAAAGGCACCCATGCAATCACCCAAAAATACCCAAAAATTTCCCATTGATTTTACCTTCAAAAAGCTCTCCAAATCGCCTTAAGAACTGGTCTTATAGAAATATGCATGTTGAGTTCATGAAGGACTGATATAACTGCACTCAATTATTAATCACGATCGCGAGATTCCAGGGTCGTGATTGTGATTCACTTAAACCTGACTGGGTCCACTAACCATACTTCACGATCACAATTGTTAATATCACAATCACGTTGACCAGGAAAGTTGACTTTCTCAATTACGGCACCAAGCTCGCGATCGCGAAGAAATTTTTTTAGTAGCCTTCGCGAATGCGACTCCAAGCACAATAATGCGTTGAACAAAATTGGTGGCACCATCATTAGCTGCATCAACTTAACTTTAAGTAGAGAAAATACCCCGACGAGACTTGGGATTCGTTTGAAACCCCGCGAATGCAAACAAACTATGCAACCCTACCAGAAATGACATTTTGGACACAACAAAATCAATGAAATAGGCAAAGGAGGTCATCTCGATAGAATGTTGACCCAAGGCAGCATTTACAAAGGCAAGCAAAACAATATAATGCCAAACACCACAAAATCATCCCGATCACCTCGGGATCCAAACCAAAGGTTGTTCTAGACCAAACTCAGCATTCAAGAGCTAACGGCGCTGATAAAATTCTCATCCAAGCATGTTTATCAAGAATGTTGAAAGAAGTCAAATATTAGCCAAACTTCTCACCTAATGACTCCTCGAGACCTGAACCAACCATGCTACTAGCCCAAAGTAGACCTTTCGGAACTAATGGAACTGACATAAATCACATATGACATCAGATTCTCCAGATGTTATCAAAAGTCAACCCTTTCAACTCAAAAGCTTCAAAAAGAGGAAAACTCACACAATTCTCTCCCAACTACCACAGAAAGTGTGCCGCCCATCCCAACACGCCACAAAAATAACCCAAAAGCTATGGGAAGGGGCAAAATAGTAAAAGTATACAAAAGCAAGCAAATGACCACGAGGGTGATTATAGTAAAACTCACTCCTAATACCCTTAGGAGCTGTTTCGTAGGATGTATTAATTAAAATAGTCCTTATATTTAAATTTAGTCCACCCAATAAAATGTTTGGTTACACAATTTAACTAAAACACACCTAATATATGGACAACTTAATGCACCATATGTGGTATTATCTAATACCGAGGATATCTAGGGATTACTAATATCAGGTTTAATAATACTTTGATAAGGCAATAAAATGACTAAATTGCCCCTCAATTTCTTTATATAGTCTTTAGAATCGGTAAAGAAACACACTATTCTTCTCTTTGGCATGCTTTCCTTTTTCTTTGGCGGGCTTTTCTCTTCTTTGGCTATGAAGAAGTTGTAGTCTTGTAGGGTTAATTGAACAACATCTTCACTATTAGCCTCCACTTTTGCTTTTCTAACAAAGTTTGAACTTTTATCAAGGTTTTCTTCTTTTCTTTCATTCTTGTTCCCAAATGGTTCTAAATAGGCGTATTGAAACTTTTTTAATGCTTAAAATTTATAAATTTCAGCTCATATTGTGTGTATTGATTTTGTCTATTTTATGTCAAAATTAGGTGTTATTACAGATCTTCAATAATTTATTGTAGTCCTTAATTGCCTTCTTATGGTATTCGTGGTCATTCGCTAATGGGTATGATATTAGGTACCATATGAGTGTTCGAATTCCAAAACTATTTATCACTTAAGTTGTATCATAAAGGATAGTGACATTATATGTGTCGATAAGTTAAGAATGGAAAGAAATGCCTTTCATAATTTAGTTCTATTAACTAAGGATATCAGAGGTTTGACTGATGGTAAATATATGTTAAGTAGTGAAACGCTAGGAATGTTCTTAAACATCTTGGCTCATTATGAGAAGAATAGATCCATCAAGGTCGATTATATTAGATCTAGAGGGAGCATAAGTCAAGCTTTTAATAAATGCTTGAGAGCTATACTCAAACTAACTCTATTGTTACTTGTGAATCCTAAACCGGTGCTTGAGGATGAGATTGAAGATCGATGGAAATAATTTAACGTAGGAGAGATTAATTTGAGCATCTATATATGACTAAATAATATCATTTTACCAAGGATTTTTTGTAGTGAGAGATAACTCTATATTTTTATAGGGTTGTTTAGGTGCACTAGATAGTACTTACATTCACATTAGAGTTCCATCTTAGTACAAACCAAGATACATGACAAGGAAGAGAGATATAACTACTTATGTATTAGGAGTTTATGATAGAAATCTCAATTTTTACTTATGTGTTACCTGGTTGGGAAGGAGCTGATGATGACCGTATATTATGAGATAATGTAGTGCGACGCAATGGTTTGACAATTCCTGAGGGTATGCCATGTATATGTCATGACCCAAGGTACCCCCTAGATGTGACATGGCGTACAAGACCCCGAAAGGCCTCATACAAGCCAATAAGCATACATACATACAAGATCATAGAGATTTAAGAGTTCAAAAGACAATTTCATATGAAAGCTTGTAAGAAAATATAGCGAAAGTCTACATCAAATATCTCAAAGCCAATCTAACATTAGAATGAGAAATAACGATTGGGACGTACCCCAATACAATGTCAAAGAAAATGAACATAAAAGTAAGAACAACAAGGCTATGTCCTCGAATGTATGAGGACTCACAAAGTGTTCCGAAAACCTTCTACTAAGCTCTAGCCACGAACAGATGGAGAGTCGCCAAGCCCTACATTATGAGACAATGTAGGCAAAAAGTATGTGTTAGTACGAGGAATGTACTAAGTATGATAGCAAAGCACACAATCATTTAAACATGCAAAAACCGGAAGTTTTCATGACATGCAATGACCAAGCTAAAACATGAAAAAAAGAAAAGGTTAGAAACATAAGACATAAGCCATGGTCAAAGCAAGCTAAACATCTTTAATTTACTTGAGAAATATCTTAAAAGCACTTTAGTTCTTTGTCTGTGGGAAGTAGCCTTAACCGACATGTAAGACCATGTGAGCTATCAACATGGAATTCGGTGTCTAACCCCACACCGATAGGGCCATCCTACTTGCCAAGGTAGGACCCTTTACTTAACATATAGCTTACGTGGATTCACTAGCTAGTGTCTATCATAGACCATTATCCTATGGGGGCACATAGTTTATGGGACATGGGTAATCGCCACTTGTCCAATCGGTGCTAAGCATAATTCCCACGGATTAGACATAGTTCAATTATCATAAGTAGACATGGGTAATCGCCCCTTGTCTATCATTGGCCATAATTTCATTATTAGTAGACATGTGTGATCGCCTCTTGTCTACATTAGGGAACATGGGTGATCGCCTCTTGTCTCTTCATTAGAATAGCTCCTTAATCATCGATTCAAGTTTAGTTGAACAGGCCTTTCAACAAGTTATGAATCATTACATGTGAGAAAACCTTTCACATTCATGGGTTGAGTAATATATGAGAATTCCTTTCACAACTCAACAATAACATCAACATATCATAAACTTTGATGCTTCAATCTCAAAGCACCCTTAATTCATCATTAGCTTCATAAGAGACATGCATGATTTCATAAACTTCATCTTTACATAGTTCATCATGCTCATAACTTACAAATCATAGAGTTCACATGGGTTCATGAGAATTCCTCTTAAATCATGCAATTCAATGCAAACTCATGCTTACAAAACCATAAACAAGGCAATTTGATCATAATTGAAGGAACCCACATGATAGAGGAAAATCATTGTTTTTGATTGAACATGCTTACTTTCATAAAACCATCCTTAGGTCATTCATAATCTCATCATGAAAAGTCTTAGCTTAGGAATCATAATTCATACATAGGTTCATATAGACTACATGAAATTCATGTCTTCACAATTCAACCCATCAACACATTCATAATTTTGAAATTGGGAAAAAGAGCATGGGTTCATGGGGATTCATCTAAATTCATGAAATTTAACTCAATTTATACTTCAAAGTTCATAAAACAATCAATTAAAGCAACCTTGCTAAGAACCCATGACATGGAAGAAAACCCTTAATTCAATTGGGAATTTCTAACTTGAAAATTGGAGATTTTAGGGATTCCATGGAGGAAAGGGCTCCATGGATGAAGACTATCATAACTTAGTGTTCAATTTCCTTAAGTAATTCATGAAGAAAAACTTCATTTCTTGAACCCTAGCTTGCCCTCTTCTTCTTCTAACTTCTAGAGAGAGAAATATTTGAGAGAGAAGAGTTTGGGGAAACTTGTAAAGTGATTTTGGAAGGGTAGATTTTTTGATTAAAAAGGCTTATATAGTGTTAGGAGATGAAGGGAACCTACCTAGATTAGTAAATAAGCCATTAGGTGAAAAGACCAAACGATCCCTAAAAAGAAATCCCGGAACCCCTCACCTACTATAGTGACCTACGGTTGGTAGGTCAACCTACTGCCCGTAGGTGACCAACCGTAGGTCCTACTGCCAAGGCCCCCAAAATTATATAATTTTTCACCCTCAAAACTGATCCACCACCGACTCCACCTACCTCCTGACCTACGATTGGTAGGTCAAGTGACGGGCCGTAAGTCCAAGCGTGGGTCACCCCAAATCAGTTTTTTCCAATTTCTTCCCTTAGGCAGCCTCATCTACGGATCCCTCCCTCTTGACCTACTGTTGGTAGGTCAAGCAACGGTTAGTAGGTCAAGTAGTAGGTCACTAAAATTTTCAAAAGTTGGAAATTTTCGTTCTTTTCGAATCCGGGGTGTTACAATATCTCCCCCTTGGGAACATTCGTCCTCGAATGAGAATCAAGACATCATAAGGAAGATAAAATCAAGATCTAACAGCCCAACATGCATGCTATCACATAAATGCACATATCCGAGGAGGAAACATCATCTCCAAGCTAAAGCATGTTCAAAACATCATTTCATAAAGGCTTAATGCAATTCACACTAAAATGCACATAATCATAGGGAAATTAATCAAGCTAGCTCATTTCTCAAGATTTAGACTCCTCATGAACATGCATAAACAAGGAATCATGGGAACAACTATGACACATGAAACCAAAAGAATGAACCATGAGGAACTAGATACCTCAAGCTAGAGTAGGATCGGTGGGAAAGAGATGAGGATATCGGGACATTATATCGGCCTCGACCTCCAAAGAACCTTCACCGAAGCAACTTCTTTATTTCTTAACTTTCGGACTTGCCGGTCTAAAATCTCAACCGAAACTTCTTCATAGGAAAGACTATCCTTTATGCCAAGAATCTCTAATGGCACTATAGATGTCGGATCACTAACACATTTCTTCAACAAGGAGACATGGAAAACCGGATGCACCGATGCCAAATCATTAGGCAAGTCAAGTTCATAAGCAACCTTACTAACACGTCTCAAAATTTGATATGGGCCTACATAACGGGGACTAAGCTTCCCTTTCTTCCCGAATCTCATTACACCCTTCATGGGTGGAATTTTCAAGTAAACCCAATCATCAACATCAAATTCTATATCTCTCCTTCTAAAATCGTCATAAGACTTTTGCTGACTTTGAGCTATTTTCAACTTTTCTCTAATAAGCCGAACTTTCTCCATGGCCTCATGTA
Organism: Solanum appendiculatum; assembly: GCA_018342035.1. Taxonomy (NCBI): domain Eukaryota; kingdom Viridiplantae; phylum Streptophyta; class Magnoliopsida; order Solanales; family Solanaceae; genus Solanum; species Solanum appendiculatum. Next base: position 201,070 of record JAGDQO010001406.1, on the reverse strand, counting down.
CCAACTCGGTACCTATCAAAGCAACTTCAACAACTTCAACCAACCTATAGGAGATCTACACCTCCTATTGTAGAGAACCTCAAATGGAGCCATACCAATACTAGAATGGTAGCTATTATTGTAAGCAAACTCAATCAAAGGCAAATGATCATCCCAATTACCCTTGAAATCAATCACACAAGATCTCAACATATCTTCCAAAGTTTGGATAGTACGTTCCGCTTGCCCATCGATTTGAGGATGAAAGGCCGTGCTAAGCTTAACGCGAGTACCAAGACCCTTTTGGAAAGACTTCCAAAATTGAGAAGTAAATTGTACACCACGATCGGAGATAATGGATAAAGGCACTCCATGCAACCTAACCATTTCTCGCAAGTACAAATTAGCATAATCCTCCATCGAATAAGAAACCTTGTCGGGAATGAAATGAGCTGATTTTGTCATATGTTCCACAATAACCCAAATTGAATCATTTTGTCGTCGGGTGCGTGGTAAACCAACAATAAAGTCCATATTCAAATCTTCCCACTTCCAAGTAGGAATACTAATATCTTGGGATAAACCTCCCGACTTTTGATGCTCAACTTTCACTTGTTGACAATTAGGACACTTAGCCAAAAATTTCGCAATATCCTTCTTCATCCCATTCCACCAATAGACCTCCCGCAAATCATGGTATATTTTGGTAGCTCCCGGGTGAATGGAATATCAAGAACCATGGGCTTCCGACAAAATTTGTCCTCTTAGGTCATCTACATCGGGAACACATAAATGACCTTGCTATCGAAGCACACTATCTCCCCCTTGGGAGAAAGCCTCAACGTACTTCTTGAGCACCGCTTCCTTCAATTCAACCAAATTGGGATCAAGATCTTGCTTAGTCTTCACATCGGACACAAAGGATTATTCCGAACTGTTATGAACCATAACACCACTCTTACTAGAATCAACCAACCGAGCACCCAATCGGGCCAAACTATGAACGTCCCGAACCAATTCTTTCTTACCATCCTCAACATGAGCAACACTACCCATAGACAACCGACTAAGAGCATCCGCCACCACATTCGCCTTGTCGTGGTGATAGAGGACACTCATGTCGTAGTCTTTTAACAACTCAAGCCACCTCCTTTGGTGAAGATTTATATCTTTTTGTTTGAACATATATTGCAAACTCTTATGGTCGGTAAAAATGTCAACATGCACACCATACAAATAATGCCGCCAAATCTTTTAAGCAAACACAACCGCCGCTAATTCTAAATAATGAGTAGGATAGTTCTTTTCATGAACTTTGAGTTGCCTTGAAGTATAAGCAATGAATTTTCCATTTTGCATAAGAACACACCCTAACCCAATCCTTGAAGCATCAGAATAAACCACAAAATCATCGGACCCTTCCAGTAAAGTCAATATCGGAGCCGAGGTAAGTCTATCTTTCAACTCTTGAAAACTCTTCTCACACGCTTCGGACCAAGTGAACTTAACTTTCTTTTGAGTCAAAGCCGTCAATGGAGAAGCAATCGAAGAAAACCCTTCAACAAATCTCCTATAATAACCGGCTAAACCCAAGAAACTACGAATATTCGAAGGTGATAGAGGTCTAGGCCAATTCCTAACCGCATCCGTCTTCTTAGGATCTACCTCAATACCCTTACCGGAGACAATGTGACCAAGAAAAGCCACGGACCTTAGCCAAAACTCACATTTATTAAGCTTCGCAAAGAGTTGTTGGTCCTTGAGGACTTGCAATACAATCCTCAAATGATCGGCATGCTCACCCTCACTCCTTGAGTAAATAAAAATATCATCTATGAACACAATCACAAACATATCAAGATATTGTCTAAACACCCTATTCATCAAATCCATAAAAGCGGCCGGAGCATTTGTCAATCCAAACGACATCACTAGGAATTCATAATGGCCATATCTAGTCTGAAAAGCCATTTTCGAATATCATCTTCTTTCACCTTCAATTGGTGATAACCCGAATGAAGATCAATCTTAGAAAAGTAACTTGCCCCTTGGAGTTGATCAAACGAGTCATCTATCCTTGGGAGAGGATACTTATTCTTGATAGTAACCTTATTCAATTGTTGGTAGTCAATGCACATACGAAAAGAACCATCTTTCTTTCAAACAAACAAAACTGGACCACCCCATGGAGAGATACTTGATCGGATGAAACCTTTATCCAACAAATCTTTCAGTTGCTCCTTAAGTTCTGCCGGAGCCATTCGGTAAGGAGGAATAGAGATAGGTTGCGTATCAGGGAGAAGATCAATACCAAAGTCTATTTCTCTTTCGGGAGGAACACCGGGTAGATCATCGGGAAACACTTCCGAAAACTCATTTACAACGGGAACCGACTCAAGAGTAGGGGTTTTGGAATCCACATCCCTCACCCTAACAAGATGGTATATGCACCCCTTAGAAATCATCTTTCTAGCTTTAAAACATGACACAAAAATGACCTTTAGGCATAGAATTTCCCCCTTTCCATTCTAGGATGGGCTCATTTGGGAATTGAAACTTGACCACTCGAGTCCTACAATCAATAGAAGCGTAACAAGAATGCAACCAATCCATCCCAAGAATAACATCAAAATCTAACATATCAAGCTCTACAAGATCAACATGAGTGACTCTATTGGATAAGGAGACGGGACAATTTCTATAGACTCTCTTAGCCACAATAGATTCACCAATAGGAGTAGAGACACAAAAGGGATATAACAACACATCCGGAAGAACATCAAATCTCATAGCCACATATGGTGTCACAAAAGACAAAGTAGCACTAGGATCAAGTAAAGCATAAACATCAAAGTGAAATACTTTCAACATACCGATAACCACATCGGGAGAACCCTCTTGCTCATGGCTAATTTGAAGTGCATAGAATTGGTTTTTCTTCTGATTTCCACTAGAACCCGACGAATTTTGAGGTTGAGTTTGTCGATGATTATCCCCTTCATTTTTAGCCACTAAGGGATAATTCCTTATCTTGTGATCCATCCCTTATCTTGTGATCCATCTTGCCACAACCAAAGCATGCATTAGAACCGGCTAGACATTTACCCTCATTCTTTTTCCCACACTTAGCACAAGTAGTCAATGAAAAACCACCACCATTCCCTCCTTGAGGTTAGGCACCGTATCTTTGTTAGACTTAGGAGGAGCATTGGAGGAACCTTGACCGGAAAACCTTTGTCGAAATTTAGAACGACCATGTCCATCGGTCCTTGACTGTGAGAAATTACCGTCACCGGTCTTAGCCCTCTTTGCCTCTCTAGACCTTTCCTTAAGTTTTTCCTCTTCTATTTGTTGAGCATGAACCATGAGACGAGAAATATCCATGTCATTGACAAGCGTGGCGGTACGACATTCCTTGACCACCATTTTGGACACTCCCGAAATGAACTTACTCATCCTTGCCCTAGGATCGTCAACCATAGTAGGAGCATATCGAGACAATTTGATGAACTTCAAAGCATACTCCTTCACACTCATGCTTCCTTGACGAAGATTGATGAACTCAAGCATCCTTGCCTCCCTCATCTCAAGGGGAATGAACCTATCAAGAAAAGCAACCTTGAACTTCTCCCAATCAAGAGGACCCACATCATCCGCCCTCTCACTCTTCCATTGCTCAAGCCACACCCTAAAGTTGATAAGCGACCAACTCCGCCCTTTCCTCTAGCGTCACACCCATGATCATTAGCACCTTGTACACCTCATCAATGAACTCTTGAGGATCCTCCTCAACCTTAGAACCATGAAATTCTGGAGGGTTCATTCTAGTAAAGTCCCTCACCCTCGATGCCGCCGTACCCACATTTGGGTTCACGGGAGCCACAACCTCTCTATTGGCTTGAGCCATCATGACTTGAGCCAACACTTGAAAAGAAGCCTTAAACTCTGCATTAGTCACTTGTTCAGCCAAAGGGTCGGCTGGAACTTGAGGAGCTTGAGGAGGAGCTTCTTGTTCCACATTCTCTCTCGTATTTCTTCTAGCATGAGCTCTTCGGGTAACCATATCATGAAATGCATAGGATAGGGATTAGGAGAGAGACATATAGAGTTTCACTCTATCACACGACTTACGAGTAATGAAAGACGTGGAATTTCCTAAACATCTTATAGCCTTTCATTCATAAATGTGGTGCGCTTCACACTCATGAACAAGACTCTACTCGACGTGGCTTATGAGACATCCTAGGATCTTTCTAAAACTTTGTGCTCTGAATACCAAGTTTGTTATGACCCAAGGTACCCCTAGACGTGACATGGCGTACAAGACCCCGAAAGGCCTCATACAAGCCACTTAGCATACATACATACAAGATCATAGATATTTAAGAGTTCAAAAGACAATTTCATATCAAAGCTTGTAAGAAAATATAGCGGAAGTCTACATCAAATGTCTCAAAGCCAATAAAACATAAGAATGAGAAATAACGTTTGGGACGTAACCCAATACATTGTCAAAGCAAAGGAACATAAAAGTAAGAACAACAAGGCTATGTCCTCGAATGTATGTTGAATATACTTCATGTGGACTATCCATGACTATCACTAGAAAAGTAAGCATGCTTCTACATCCACTTCAATAATCTGCATCATACTAGCCTTGTGTACTCACGAATAACAAATAAATGGTCTTGTTTCAGAATTTACCCCATTTATGCTCTAAATTCATTGACAGAAGATACAGGTAAACCCTCTATTCTCCCTCAACTATATACGTTGAGGGGGTAGTTTTCCACCAATCACATTTATAGTTATCTTGTTCCAGAGTTGAATGTTGGTAAGGTTAAAGTCAACTACTGTTTTGGGAGTGCACAACCTATCCCAGGACACCAAAGCCTTTCTCGATATAGTATTAGTACCAACCCAAACATAGCTCCTACAATGAGCATTAATAAGTATCTTAGCTTGAATAGTTGTGTCCAATAAGTTTAAATTTTAAAGATAACCGATTGCACAAGTCATACTCTATGAACGTAGGAGAGCTTTTTAGTTGTCCGTGGTTGTAGTTATATATTTATATATGTGTTTTTTGAAAGAGTTAGTTAACTCAGTAATATTATATCACTTTATTTTTTATGGTTATTTCTTAGGTTGATCCAAATGCCAAAAATATGAATACCAAAAAATAGCCGATGTTTGTGGATTAGGAGAAATATCTATGGCAAGGATAGAGCAACATTAAAGTTTGCAGAAGGATCATTAGATATTGTTGAGGGAATTCAAAGGAGTCCATCTTCAAGACTGTTTAACGACATGAGTTTGGAATTTACTATTGATCTTGATGGCGGTGAAGAAACAGATTCTAGTCGTAGACCTAATGTGACTACGGAAGAAGCTGAAAATGCTAGTGAAGATACTTGTCAAGACCCGACCTCTCAAATCATAATGACAACTACTATAACCCACCAGTAGGTAAGCTAACGCGTAATTCAAAATAACAAGTAATGGATATAAGGGTAGAAACAAAAGTGGAAGCAATAATTCAATGACAGAAATGGAATAACAGACGGAAGCAAACCAAATGGATATATACAAAGATCCCTCCCATAACCTGGAGGTCACAAGTACAGAGCTGTCTAAACAAAAGAGTACAAGTCCCACAAATGGACCTAAAATACAAAGCTTGTCTATGAAAGCAAAAGACTAGCTATCAAAATACAGATAGAGGCCAGTAAGTCCATGAAACCAAGTGCTCACCCCTGCCTCTGAATCAAAACTTCAACAGGATCGAATGATCAACGTCGGTAGGTGGTGCTCGGACCTGCAACATTATACAAATGTAGAGTGTAGCATGAGTACCAACACAATAGGTACTTAGTAGGCATCATAGGCCGACTGAGCAGTAAAAGTAAAGCAATATAAAGTGATAGAATCTAGGCAAAACAGAAGTCAAAGCGGAATTTAAAGAGATGCACACGAATATACTAAGCTAGAAAAGAACTAAGTACAACTAACTAAACCTAACTGGAACCCATAAGCCTAGAAGGTACACTTATGCACAAGTTTAAGTAAAAACCTGAACGAGCCCCATATGCTCGACAGGTTCAAAAAATAGCTAAATCTACTAAGAACAAATCATAGTGAATCCAGAGCCGGCAAAGCATAGCCCAGACCTCCAACCACGGATAGCCTCGCAAGTAACCAAAAAGAGCCGCCCAAAAGCTAAGGAGTGCAGAGCCTGGACCTCAAACCTCGGATGGTCTCCAAAGGGGCAATATGCTATAACCAATGTATATCAACTCCGTAGAGGATAAGGGCAGCATAACTAGACCTTGAATCTGTGACTATGATGACTATTGAAAGATCTCATACAATCTCAACATCACGAAATCACCGTAGAACAACATCCACTCAGAGATAATAAGAACACTACTCAATGATTAAACCAACTCCAGTCCCAAGTCGCCAATCGAAGCTCAAATTTCCAAATGCAACTCACGGGGCCATAGAAAGAGGGAGGGTGGATAGAAGGTCGTCAAAGCTTAGTCAACGCCTAATCTAAGGTTCATTCTATTAGACCCAAGTCTGCTACACCAGTCTATAAGGAGCTAATTGTTTGAAATGATGTCGAAATAAAAATAAGGCCAAACGGCTCCGAATATCGTAAGTGTAATCCAACACTAGTCTAAGCCTAGACTAAGGCCAAACATGCTCAAGTCCAACAATAACAACAATATTGGAAGAAGACCACAAGGTAAGGATGATCATATTAGACAAATAACATGCTTCTAATCCCGATTTATGCCTAAAACATGATTTCTAAGTAAACTAGCATGATCAACTAGGTTCCTACCCCCTATACACACAATTCAACATGATTTCACATATTCAAGCTCAATCTAAGGAAGGGGAAATAGTAGCCTACCTTTAGGTTGACCGCGCATGCTCTAAATCACATCTCCGGAGCTTTTTCTTTCTGTACGACCTCTGAATGTTGCCACACTATCAAAAAAGAATCACAATGTTAATATGGTCATTTAAATACTAAATATACTTAAAATGGGAATCGTGGGACCCATGCTAGAAATTCTAGAAATGACTCTGTCAAAAGGTCCAATTCTGTCCCCCAAACTTGTGTTCGAAAATGGAACACAACTCGGGGCTCGAAAAAGGGAGAATCAACATCATGCAATTAACTCACAATTAAAGAACATAAAAGTGGCAATGCAGTCCCATAACAATAATATTCACCTCCAATGAAGCTTCTCGACACACCCTGATAGGTCACCCATATAGACCCAATGATTACGAATGGATCAAGCTTTGAATCACCACAATTGGACCTCTAGAACTCCCAAAATTGCTATTTGTAGTTGCGAGTTGAAAGCTGAACGGGTCTGTCTTTATTTAAAAGAATAGACCCTGACCCGTCTTCGTGAACGTGGCCCAGTAGGCCTGCAAAAAAAGAGGATCAAGAAATAACCCTATGCGATAGGGTTTTTGTGATCACAGAAGGAAGGGGCCCAACCAATCACGAACGTAGCATGGGGCTCGCGAACGCGGAGTGAAGGGGGCTAACCCATCGCGTACGTGAGATGGGCCCCACAAATGTGGTGACCCGATTCACTGGTCTCCCCAAACACAGCCCAAGGCTCGTGAACACGATGACTAATTTTAGGTTGCACCAGCTGATGCATATTAGCTGGTTTTGTCAAACTTAAAATCTCCGGCAGGGTATTCGGAATTTGTTCAGAACCTCGTGCATTCACACGAGATATGAAACCCAATCAAATTAGATGTTCCAGATTCAACGAGCAGTCAAAACATCCAACTGAGGTCATCTTGACAAAAAGTAAGTCCCACACCTAAACTCTATTTTAAGCCAAAATCCATAAAGGGGTCAGAATTAGCCTGGAAGCCTCGAGATATGCATAAAGGGTTATTTTAAACCAAACTTGACATTCTAGAGCTAGCCGCGATAACAAAATTCTCATATGGGCAAGTTTACCAAGAATGTTGACCAAGGTCAAACTTAGGCCAAAACTTAAAAGTTAAAACACTTAATGGCACAAACTCGCACCGAAAGCCTCGAGACTTGAGCCAACTATGCCACAGGCCTAAAATGACCCTTCTAGAGTTAATAAAGCTACCATAATTGAAATATGTGGCCGTCTTCTTGAACTTTTTATTGAAATCAACCATTCAAGGTTCAAAAGCTTCAAAGCACATAAATTTGCATAAAATCCAAATGAACGACTATAGGAATGCTCTAATCAATGAAAAGAAGGCATTAACACAGGAATGACCTAGAGGGTCATTACAAAGTCCACTACTAAAAGGACTTTCGTTCGCAAAAATAAGAATCAAGAAGTACCTGAAGGCTCAAACAAGCTGGGGAAACTGCTCTCGCATCTCATGCTCGGTCTCCTAGGTAGCCTCCTCAACTAGACGATGCCTCTAAGAGACCTTCACCACAAGAATGGCTCTCGAATGCAACCGTTGTACACGTCTGGCTAGAATAGCAATTGGCTCCTCCACAAAGGTAAAACGGTCATCTAACTCAACCGCATCATATTGGAGCACATGAGACTCATCAGGAACGTACCGGTGTAACATTGAAACATGAAAAACAAGGTGAATAGCTGAAAATACTAGAGGTAGGGCTAACTCATAAGCAACCTCACCAATTGTACTTGGGGATAAGCTTTCCCCGCCTCCCAAATCTCATCACGCCCTTCATGAGCGACACATGGAGAAAAACCTGATCACCAACTAAAAACCTCAAAGGTCGACACCTACGATCAGCATAACTCTGATGTCTACTATGAGTTGTTTGAGACTATCCTGACTCACCGGCACTTGATACAAGGCCTCCTGAATCAAGTCAATACCATGCAGCCTCAACTTTGTAGACTCAACTAACTAACCGGATAAAGACAACGCCTACCATATAAGGCCTTGAATGGGACCATTTGAATAGTAGAGTGGTAGTTGTTGTTGTATGCGAACTCCACCAAAGGCAAGAACTGGTCCCAATGACCTCCAAACTCCAAAACACAGGACTGCAACATATCTTCAAGAACCTAAATAGTACAGTTTGTTTTCCCATCGGTCTGCGGGTGGGAAGTTGTTCTAAGGTCAATGTGAGTGACCAACTCCTCCTGAAAGGTCCTCCAAAAGCTATAAGTAAACCAAGAATCCCTATCTGAGATAATAGACACAGGCACACTATGAACATAGACCATCTCCTGAATATAGATAAGAGCCAGCCTCTCGGCACTGAATGAAATAGGGAGGAAGTGTGCTGACTTTTTCATTCGATCAACGATGACCCAAATGTTGTCAACACCTCTAGAAGTTTGAGGCAAACCCATAACAAAGTCCAAAGTGATGCAATTCCACTTCCACTCCGGAATGGGTAATCTCTGAAACTCACCACCAGGCCTCAAATGATAAGCCTTCACCTACTGGCAATAGAGGTAACGAGACACATAGTCTGCAATATCTCATCTCATGCCGCTCCACCCGTAGTGTTGCCTCAAATAACTATACATCTTTGCGGTGCCTGAGTGGATAGAATATCTAGAATCATGGGCCTCACGAAGGATCAGCTGAATCAAGTACCCAACTCTCTAAGCACAAATACAACCAGCAAATCTCAAAACCCCATCTGAATCTAAGGTAGCTTGATCGACATCACCCTCTAACACTCAATCTCGAAGAACCACCAAGGTCTCACACTCAAACTGGTGACCATGAATTCGCTAAATCAAGGAAAACTAAACTCCCACATAAGCCAACACACACCTAGAATCTGAAATATCTAACTAAATCATTCTATTGGCTAAGGACAGAATGTCCAAAGCCAAAAGTCACTCCACAGTAAAAAAAAAGGCTGGACTACCCATACTCACCGTCTTCCAGCTCAAGGCGTCTGCTATTTCATTCACCTTGCTTGGATGATAGAGAACAGAGAGGTTATAGTCCTTTAAGAGCTCAATCCAATGACACTACCTCAAGTTAAGGTCCCTCAGTCTCATAATGTACTGAAGACTCATGTGATCATTATAGATCTCACAAAGAACTCCATACAGGTAGTACCTCTATATCTTAAGCACAAAAACTATCGCATCAACTCCACGTCATGAGTGGGGTAGTTGCGCTTATGCAGCTTAAGCTGCCTCGATGTATAATCAATAACCTAGTGTTGTTGCATCAATACACAACCTAAACCAATGTCGGGTGTGTCACAATACACCATGAAGCCCCCGCCCTCAACTGAAAGATTCAACATAGGAGAGGTAGTAAGAAACTCCTAGAGCTTCCGAAAGGTAAACTCACACTGCTCAGACCACTCAAATGAAACATTAGGATGAGACAACCGGGTCAAAGGTGCTTCTATGGTAGAGAAGCCCTTCAAAAATCATCCTTCTTCTTCACAAACAGAATAGGAGAACCCTAAGACAATACACTAGGCTCAATGAACCCCTTACCCAAGAGATCCCGAAGCTGAACACTGAGCTCCTTGAGCTCTGTAGGGGCCATCCAGTAAAGCGAAATAGAAATAGGATGAGTACCTGGCTCAAGGTCAATAGGAAAATCAATATCATGTTGTAGGCCAAGAAGGTCAATAGGAAACACATCCACAAACTCATGGAAAATAGGAACTGACTCAACTTAAGGAACCTCCCTACTCATATCCCCCACATAGGCCAAGTAGGACAAAAAACCGCTAGCCACAAACCTCCGAGCGTGAATAAATGAGATAACTCCAATCTGTGTGCTACTACAAGAGCCTTGCCACACCACTGGAGGAATACTGGGCATGGCTAAGGTAATAGTCTTAGAGAAATAATATAAGAGCGCGCGATAGGGGATAACCAATCCATGCTCAAAATCACATCAAAGTCCAGCATATCAAGCAAAATAAGGCATCCTAGGTGTCACACCCCTGAATAGTCACCAATCAAGATCAAAATACTTGATCCACTACTAAAGACTCACCCACGGGGGTCAACACACACAACAAAGTTGTTAAATGCTTCGAACTCATACTCAAATGGGAAGCATAATATAAAGACACATATGAAAAGGTAGAGCCCGAATCAAATAAATCTGAGATGGGTTGATGGCATAAGAGAATCATACATGTGATCACATCGTTTGATGCCTCAGCCTCTGCCCTTACTGGAGTTACATACAAATGAGCCTATCCACCCCTGCCATGGCCATCGAACCTACCACCTGACTTGCCTCCTCAGGGACCACCCTAAATACCCTGGTGACCACCATGATGGTCCTGACCCAGGCCTCTGCCTCTAACCGGAGGTGCTGCTGGTGGATCTGGTAGAGCTGCCTGTGGAGCTGAAACAATTCGCCTATGTAAAGGGTAATCTTTGGACCAATGGTCAAGCTCCCCATAGTCATAACAACCCTATATTGATCGGCCCACAAAGTAACATCCACCACAGCTTAAAGCACCTGAGTAGGACCCATCTCGACCCAGACTTGAGCCGACATCACTTCGGCTATACCACTCACTCTCTAAAGCCTCTACTGAGGCTTGAACAGGCCAGCTAGACTGACCCTGCTGAAACCTGTCGGGGCCTACCATAGAAGTCTCTGGGCCTAGAATAGGACCCGCTATAGCTGTTCTCATGCCTAGCTCTCTTGTCGCTGCCCCTATGAGCCTCACGATGGAATTTCTCAATAGTACGAGCATGGTCAACTACATCCAAAAAAGAATGGCTCACAGAGACCATTGCCTTGGTCTCAATCTGCAGCTGAACTTTCAAACCTCTGACAAAGCACCAAACTCTCTCCTCCTCCGTAGGTAGAATTATAGTGGCATGGCGAGAGAGCTCGTGAAAACTTTCCTCATACTCAGATACCATTATGGAGCCTTACTCCAACCTAGAGAACTGATCCCAAAGTCGATCTCTAATGCTACGGGGGATGAACCTCGCCAAGAAGGCCTTAGAAAACTCTGACCAAGACACCCAAGGAGACCCAACTGGCCTAGTCTTAAGGTAAGAATGCTACCACTGTTTGGTTGGTCCATCAAGCTGATAAGTTGTGAAATCGGCTCCTCTCGACTCCACCAAACCCAAAGTGTATAGTTTCTTGGGCCAAGTAATGAGGAGCTCATGGGTGTCCTCTTCAATAGCCCCAGAAAACCTCGGAGGTGAAAGTCTCAGAAACACTCCGAGCATCTTTTGCTCCTCTAGCGGCATAGCTCTAGCCAGAATCACGAGCTAGTCACCCCCAGGTGGTACCTGGACCTGAGGTGCCTTTATTGTAGGCTGACCCTACGGTGCTGGTGCAGCTGCAGCTGGACCTGATGCATACCTCCAAGCATGGTCAAATGCTGAGTGATGGCTACCTAGAGATCAGGATTCATAGATGGTCAAGGTGGTGGCTCGGCTAGCCTCGGCCCCACCAGCTGAACAGGAACATGAGCCACTGGAGGGTCCACTGCAAGCTCCGGATCCCTCTTCCTATCTGAGGCTGGTGCTGCAACCTTGGCTTGTTGGGGAGGTCACCCCTACCCTTGGCCACCGTATGTCACATACGAGCCATCCTACAAATGAATAAAACAAGTGAGATTCTATGAAACCAATAAAACACACACTGCACAAAACTGATACAAAAGAGAGAACATTACTAATGACACCCCATAGCACCCAAAAGATAGGATAGATACATCTCTGCTCCGACCCGTGGGACTCTACAAGGTATTAGCTCTGTACAAGTAAGATCGATGAACTTAGGGCTCTGATACCAACTTGTCAAGACCCGGTCTCTCGAGTCATGATGGCACCTACTATAATCCACCAGTAGGTAAGCCAGCCCATAATCCAGAATAGCAAGTAATGGATATGAGGGTAGAAATAAAAGCAGAAGCAATAATTCAATAACATAAATGGAATAACAGATGGAAGCAAACAAAAATGACATATAAGAAGATCTCTCTCAAGACCTGGAAGTCACAAGTATAGAGTTGTCTAAAGAAAAGAGTACAAATTCCAAAAGTGGACCTAAAATACAAAGCTTGTCTCAAAAAGCAACAGACTAGCTATCAAAATATAGATAGTGGCTAGTAAGTCCAGAACACCAAGTGCTCACCACTACCTCTGAACCGAAGCTGCAACAGGCTCGAATGATCAACTTTAGTAGCTGGTGCTCAAACCTATATCACGAAACAGATGTAGAGTATAGCATGAGTACCAAAATAGCAGGTACTCAGTAGGCATGGTAGGCCGACTGAGTAGGAAAAGTAAAAGCAATATGAAGTGATAGAATCTAAGCACAACAGAAGTCAAAGAGAAATTTAAAGTGATGCACACGAATACACTAAGCTGGAAAATAACTAAGTACATCTAACTAAACCTAACAGGGCCCCCATAAGCCCAGAAGGTGCACTCGTGTGCAAGTTTAAGTAAAAACCCGACTCGATCCCCATAAGCCCAATAGGTAATATAAAATAGCAAACTCTACTAAGAATATGTCATTGTAAGTCCAGAGCCGGAGAAGCGTAGCTCAGACCTTGAGCTGCGGATAGCCTCCCAAGTAAAAAAAAGAGTTTCCCAAAGCTAAGAAGTACAGAGCCCAAACCTCGAGCCATGGATGGTCTCTAAAAGGGAAATAGGTTGTAACCAATGTATATCAACTCTGTAGAGGATAAGGGAAGCATGACCAGACCTTGAATCTGCGACTATAATGGATGCCGAAGGACCTCATATCATCTCAACATCATAGAATCACCGTGGAACGATGTCCACTCTCAGATAATAAGAACACTTCTCCATGCTTGAACCAACTCTAGTCCCAAGTCACCAAGTGAAGCCCAGAATCCCAAACACAACTCACGGGGCCATAGAAATAGGAAGAGTGGAAAGAATGTCATCAAAGTTGAGTCAACACCTAATCTAAGGCTCATTCTATCATACCCAAGTCCGCTACACCAATTTACAAGGAGCTAACCGTCCCAAATGACGTTGGAATAGAAATAAGGTCAAATAGCTCCAAATATCGCAAGTTTAATACAACACTAGTCTAATCCTAGACTAAGGCCAAACATGCTTAAGTGCAACAATAATAACAACAACAAAAAAGCACACCACAAGGTAAGGATAATTACATAACACAAACAACATGCTTCTAATCCCGATATACGTCTAAAATATGATTTTCTAAGTATACTAGCATGATCAACTAGGTTCCCACCCCCAATTCACACAATTCAACATAATTTCACATATTCAAGCTCAATCTAAGGAAGGAGAAGTCGTAGCCTACCTTTAGGTTGACTATATGCACTCAAAATTACGTCTCCGAAGCTTTTCCTTTTTGTACAACCTCTAAATGCTACCACGCTTTTAAAAATAAAATCATAATGTTAATACACTTGTTTAAACACTAAATTCAATTAAAATGGAGACGGACCCAAATTGGAGTCAAAATGGGAATCATGGAACCCACGCTAGAAATTCCAGAAATGACTCTGTTAAAAGGTCCAATTTAGTCCCTCAAACTTGTGTTCAAAAATGGAACACAATTCAGGACTCAAAATAGGGAGAATCAACATCACACAATTAATTCCCAATTAAAGAATATAAATGAGGTAATGCAGTCCCATAACAATGATATTTACCTCCAATGCAGCTTCCCTGACACATACCGATGGGTCACCCACATAGCCTCAACAATTACAAATGTGCCAAGCTTTGAATCACCACAATAGGACCTCTAGAACTCCCAAAATTGCTATTTAAAGTTTATAGTTGAAGGTTGATCGGGTCTGTCTTTATTTTAAAGAACAGACCCTGACCCTTCATAGCGAACGCGACCAAAAAGGCCCGCGAACACGGTGAATCAAGAAATAACCCTTCGCAAACGTGGCCAGGGGCTTGCAAATGTGAAGTCTAGGGAAACCAAGGGTCATGGAATGCAACAAGGTCACTGCGATCACAGAGGGAAGGGGGCCAACTCATCGTGAATGCGACATGGGCCCCACAAACACGGAGGAAAGTGGGCTAACCCATCGCGAACGTGGCATGGGCCCCACAAATGTGGTGACTAGATTCATTGGTCTCTGTGAACACCACTCATGGCTCACGAGTGCGATGACCAATTTTGAACGCACAACCGATGCATATTAACTAGTTTTGGCAAACTTAAAATCTCTGACGGGGTGTTCAGAATTCTTCAGAACCCCGTGTACACAAATGAGATATGCAACCCAATCAAATTCGACATTCAAGACTCAATCGAGCAGTCAAAAGTTCCAACAGAAGTCTTCTTGACAAAAAGTGGGTCACACACCCAAACTCTATTTTAAGCTAAAATACACAAGGGGGCTCAGAATTAGCCCAAAAGCCTTGGGATCCGTACAAAGGGTCGTTCTAGAACAAACACGATATTTTAGAGCTAACTGTGCTGACAGAATTCTCATTTGGGCATGTTTACCTAGAATGTTGACCAAGGTCAAACTTAGGCCAAAACTTAAAAGCTAAAATGCTTAATGGCACAAACTCGCACTGAAACCCTCGGGATTGAAGCCAACTATGCCACTAGCCTAAAATGACTCTTTTAGAGCTGATGGAACTGTCAGAATTGCATTATGAGACCGTCTTCCTGAACATTTGATCAAAATCAACCGTTCAAGGTTTAAAAGCTATAAAACATAGAAGCTCACATAAAATTCAAATGAACGACCAGGTGATCTAGCTATCAGTCCCAGCAAGTCATAAATTACCTGGAGTCGCTATAGGAACACTCTAAATGATGAAAAGAAGGTATTAACACAAAAATTACCAGGAAGGTCATTACACTACTACATTTTCTAGAGTATTTCAAAATTAAAATGTTGGAGCATTTGAACCTGAAGAAGTTGTATCTCATCAAATCAGTAAACAGGGTAAGTATACCAAAATGTCGTCTAATGTCAATGAAAAGGAGAAATGCTAGAAAGAAAAAAGATTCTGGAGAATGATTCTGAGACATTTCTTAAGGTTATGGTGGAGGTTATAAAAAACTTTACTGACAGTCAAGACAAATGAATGGGTACCTTAATTGACAATATTGGAAATCGTGATCAATCTACTATTCATGAACAAATTTATTCCATCAGTGAATTCCACATATTTGAGTTGTACTCCACAGAGCAATGCATCAAAGTAATTGCATCATTTGGTTATAACCTCTTTGTGACATATTGTTCTCCATTTTAATATTGAACATCCGAGAGACAATCGGAAGTAGAGAGAGAGAAGAACCGGGATATAGTTTTTCATTAATTGCTTGTAGAAAATTATATAATTTTGGGACTCGAAATTAGGATCTTCCTTCATTGAAGGTTCACAAGGATGAGATGACTCAGGTTCAATATTGCTAAAAGATTGCCAACTTGAACCCTAGGGAAAGCTTGGACCAGAAGCATCTAAAACCATTTGTCGATATGGATTATCATATCCTAGTTTAGGTTGAGAACTACCATGTCTCATTGCTCACATCTTTTTCCCATTGATGCTTCCAAGAAAAATAGTTATCAACAAATTCATACTTATAAAGGTGATGTTTAACGATTTCAACATCCATGTATCTAAAGTTGTGACACCACTCATGTGATTCTATTGCGAACGTACAAATTGGATAAATTTATCCATATCGATTATGAAACTAGAGTTTATAGCCCCTCGGCTATCCAACCACTCATACATCCAACCATGCTCTAGATTATTCATGTTCCTATTAATGTTTAAATAAACAAAACAGTTAGTAACAAGCACAAGCTGATTGACCAAAAGGTACATTCATATTCGTTAAATTTGGCCAAAATATACAGATTGGCATAACAATTTTTGGAATTGCTCACTAGGAAAGCTGAAAAAAAGACTACGAGCTTTTCAAAACTAACTTAGATAGTAAAAAATTTCCTTACGGAAGAGTTCGAATTCCAGTCAACTTACAAAATAGTAAAGCATTCTAATTCCAATCAAGTTACTAAAGCATTCTATTTCCAGCCAACATACTGAAGCTACCTAATTACAGTATGAATCTCACAAAATTGAAGATAAACATGTTTGAGAATTTTTTATAAATGACAAAATAAATATGATTGTCAAAAGTTTGATTTTGACGAGGCAAATTTTTGCAATTTCAATTACGTATACTTGAAGTTGGTTATGAAGTGACTAAACTTTTAATTTTTATACATTGTGAGTAAGATTTAATTAGTGATTCCAACATTCAGTATCTATACAATCGCCCCTTTCCATAAGGACTAGTAGACCTAGTTAAAGTTCAAAATTATGTACACCAATATAGAACGTGCAAGCTATGCTTGGCATCGAAAGGGCCTCAACTGTGATGTACATTCACTCTAGCTCAAATTCATTTAAACATCTAATCATAGTACAATAAAAGTAACATGCATAGAAGAAGAAATCTTAGTCCATCAGTAATAAGATACTCCAAGAACTTATATCAAACATGTTAAATATATATAAACTTTAAAAGATGATATTTATTTCCTGAAAATTTGATACAACAACAATTAAAAAGGGCAATTACTAGCCTCCCTTCTAACCAACTAGAGTAAAAAAATATACTTCCTTTTAGAATAAGGAACTAGTAGTACAAGCATACAAATAACAAAACACCAAACACATAGAAAGAAACAGTAGCAGATCAACCTCTCTTCCAAAAAAATTAGCAAAAGCAAAAATATTTATTTCAAAAAGACACTTTGTAAGACAATCACGTGACTTTCCTCTATAAGTACAACAATTCCTCTGGCAAATAAACCCAATGAAGAAGTTAAAGTCTAGAATATATTTCTCCAGCAAATAAGACCAAAGAAGAAGTTAAAGTTTAGAATGCATTCTTCCATCAAAGCCTAATCTCAATGAACACCCACAACAACAAAATAAGAATTATCCATATTTTCCACTAATCTCTTTAAAAAAAACTCTAACTCGAATAGTTTCAAAACAATGACAACAATCTTCTTCCTAATTACATTCAGTAAAGTATATACCTTGGGAGTTAAATCTTGAGCAAAATCAGGGGTAAAATAAAGAGCATGGCTTACTTCGAGTGAATATCAACCAGAACCTGAGGATAAGGTTATAGCACTAGGTGCCTGCAATATTTAACATCAGATTGTCTTGGTTATTAACAAGAACATAAAATAACAACAACAGAAAAAATAACAACTAAACACTTAATATGAATGAGTTGTTGTCTTGAGTTTCATAAACACTTATCATGAGTTCGCATAAATTTATTAATGCCTTCAGCGACTAGCCTTGATTTTGGACAGTTCATTACTGATAGTCTATCCCACATATCCATAAATTATAATAACATAGGGAATCATTGTCACACACTTAGCCAAGACTTTATAGTCTACACGCAGATCCTCACAACCAAGCTGAGTATTTATATATTTATGAAGAGCATGTGATCGATCTTATTATGAGATATTCTTGGGACATTATGTTCACATAAAATGTTTGTTTCTTGGAGAGAATGAAGTTTCTTTTACCTCCTTTGGGTGTTAGAGAATCTCAAGTTTAAATCTCATAAAATGTACTTATAAATCACGTTTATGATAAGAATTTACATCCATGAAAGGATGTACTAAATCCCTCTCTATTAAGTTCTGAAAATTATTTGTGAAATTGTTTGTTACTTACTCTTCTTTAGATTCCATGAGCTCCTAATAAGTTTAATATTACCAGAAAAGCCATGTTTTAGTGTCACGACCTAAAGAACCCCCTAGACATGACATGGCATACAAGACCCATATAAGCCACTTAGCATACATCATACAAGATAATAGTAAGTAAAAAGTTCAAAGACACTTTATATCGAAGTAGAGGAAATCTAAACTTTTGCCTAAAGCCATCTAATACATGAATAGAAAGAAAGTGGGACGTAACCTATACAAGTATGAAAAGTAAAATGACATAAAAAGGTAAAGGTGGCTATGCCCTCGAACATATGAGGACTCACCAAGTCTTCAATTCTAGCACGCAACGACTAGCCATAGGTGGATAGAGATAGATCGGATCCTACACTTATAAGAAAATGTAGGCAAGAGTATGTGTTAGTACAAGAAAGTACCAAGTATGATAGCTATGCATAAAGGTTACAAAATCATGCAAAAATGGCTATACATAAGATACAATGATCAAGTTAAATCATATGATAACATGATAGAAAATATGAGATAAAGCCATGGTCAATGCAAGTAAATCATCTTAAAACAACATATGCTTAAAAGCCTTTAGTAAGTAACCTTAGTTCATTATTGTGGGAAGTGAGCCTTAACCAACATAGACCATGTGAGATATAACATGCAATCCGGTGTCTACCCCACACCAAAAAGAGGTGTCCTTACTTGCCAAGGTAAGAACCATAGTTTCTAGCTTAAGTGGATCCACTAGCTAATGTCTATCGAAGACAATCATCCTATGGTGGCACATAGTTATGGGACAAAGAGATTGCTACTAGAAACCCAGCCTCTACTAATGGGAGAGCTTCCATCTCAATATCCACACGGTGCTAAGCATAATTTCCACGGATTAATCATAATTCATAGCTTATCTTAACATTAATAGACATGGGTAATCACCTCGTGTCCCTTCATTAAAATAGCTCCTTAATCTTTGATTCAAAGTTTAGTTCAGAAAACCTTTCAATCCTTATGAATCCTTCATGTGAGAAAAGTTCTTTCACAAATCAATAACAACAACATTTATGCTTCACTTCTCAAAGCAAATCTTAAATCATCGTAATTTCATAAATTGAACATGCATAACTTCATAAAATTCATCTTTTGATCATTCATAAAACTTCCTCACAGAATCATAGCTTAGAGATCATAGATCATGCATGGGTTCATAGAAATTCAACTTCAAATCATGCAATTAACTCAATTCATGCATAAAAAGACTTAATTCAATCCATTAGGTCATAAATTGAAAGAACCCATAAGATAGATTAAAATCCTAATTTCCAATTGAAGAATCTAACTTTGCAAATTTGGAGAATTTATGAACCTTATGGAGAAAAGGACTCCATAGGTGAAAGCTATCATACCTTAATGCCAAAATCTTGAAATCAATGGTAAACTTAGGAGACTTGAATGAAAACCCTAAGACCTTCTTCTTCTTCTTCAAACTTCTAGAGAGAGAAATATTTGGGGAAATATTTTGGAGGGAGTTCTGAAGTGATTAGAAAAGGGTAGAATTAGGCTTAGAGGGCTTATATAGGGCTTAGGATTAGAGCTTAACCGACCTAGATTAGGAGTAGGTTAATTAGGGAAAAGACCAAAAAGCCCTTAAAAATAACTACCGGATCTTGACCTACAGTTGCGACCTATGGTCTGTAGGTCCAACTACGGACCGTCCTGTCCAATCGTAGAAAGATTCAGAAACTGTTGTTTTGGACCATCAATCAGTGGGACCCCATGTACGATTCATAGGTCCATTGACGAACCGTACATGTCAACAGTCAGTCCACCCCTTAAACCCTCAAAATTGCACTAAGTCTGGAGGGACCTACGAGACCTACTTATGACTCGTACATGCAATGACGGGCCGTCCTGGTGAACCGTCAATGGGATTCTAAAACTTGAAATTTTGAAAATATTAACCTTGCCATCTACGGTTCGCACCTACGGCCCGTAAGTCGACCTACGGCCCGTAGATGGCTTCCGTTGGTACTGGCACAAGACCTAAAAACCAGAAATTTCCTTCCTTTCGAATCTGAGGTGTTACAATATCTCCTCCTTGGTGAAATTCATCATCGAATGAGAATCATGACATCATAAGGGATATAGGAACTAAACCAAACAGCCCAACATGAATGCAATCACACAAATGCACATATCCGAGGAGGAAACATCAACTCCAAGCTAAAGCTTGTTCAAAACATCATTTCATAACGTCTAAATGCAACATATACTCAAATGCACATAAACATGAAGAATTTAGTCAAGTTAACTCATTTTCTCAAAATCAAGCTTTTTCGTGAACATGCATAAATGAGGAATCATGGAAATATCTAAGACACAAGAACCAAAAGATTGAACCATGAGGAACTAAATACGTCAAGCTAGAGTAGGACTGGAGGGAAAGAGATGAGGATAACGGAACATCATATCGCCCTCGGCCTCCCAAGTAGCACCCTCAACTAACTGATTCCTCCAAAGGACCTTAACGGGAGCAACTTCTTTATTTCTCAACTTCCAAACTTGCCGGTCTAAAATCTCAACCGGAGGTCTCCTATGGCACTATAGATATTGGATCGCCAACACACTTCTTCAACAAGGAGACATGGAAAACCGGATGAATCGATGCTAAATCATTAGGCAAGTCAAGTTCATAAGGAATCTTGCCAATTCACCTCAAAATCTGATATGGGCCCACATAACGGGGACTAAGCTTCCCTTTCTTTCCAAACCTCATTACACCTTTCATGGGTGAAATTTTCAAGTAAACCCAATCATTAACATCAAATTCTAAATCTCTCCTTCTAACATTGGCATAGGACTTTTGTCGACTTTGAGCCATTTTCAACCTTTCGCTAATAAGCCAAACTTTCTCCATAGCCTCACGAACCAATTCGGGACCTATCAAAGCAACTTCGCCAACTTCAAACCAACCTATAGGAGATCTACACCTCCTACCATAAAGAGCCTCAAATGGAGCCATGCCAATACTGGAATGATAGCTATTATTATAAGCAAACTCAATCAAAGGTAAATTATCATCCCAATTACCCTTGAAATCAATCACACAAGCTCTCAACATATCTTCCAAAGTTTGGATAGTACGCTCCACTTGCCCATCGGTTTGAGGATGAAAGGTTGTACTAAGCACGAGTACCAAGGCCCTTTTGGAAAGATTTCCAAAACTGAGAGGTGGATTGAGTACCATGATCAAATATGATGGATAGGGGCACTCCATGCAACCTAACCATTTCCCTCACGTACAACTTAGCATAGGTTCTTTCACTGAATGCGAGACCTTGACGGGAATGAAATGAGCTAATTTCGTCATACGATCCACAATAACCCAATCAAGTCATGTTGTCACCGGGTGCGTGGTAAACCAACACTGAAGTCCATATTCAAATCTTCCTACTTCCAAGTAGGAATACTAATATCTTGGGACAAACCTCCCAGCTTTTGGTGCTTCACTTTAACTTGTTGATAATTAGGATACTTAGCCACAAATTCCGCAATGTCCTTCTTCATCCCATTACACCAATAGACCTCCCACAAGTCACGGTACATCTTGGTGGCTCCCGAGTGAATGGAATATTGGGAACTATGGGCTTCCGATAAAATCTGCTCTCTCAAGTTATAAACATTCGAAACACACAAACGACTTTGATATCTAAGTACAGCATCTCCCCCTTGGGAGAAAGCCTCAACAGACTTTTTAAGCACTGATTCCTTTAATTCCATCAAAATTGGATCAAGGCCTTGCTTTTCTTTCACATCCAATACAAAAGATGATTCTGAACCATTATGAACAATCACTCCACCGTAAGTGGAATCAATTAGCTAAACACCCAACCGGGTCAATCTATGAACATCTCAAACTAATTCCTTATTATTATCTTCAACATGAGCAACATTACCCATGGATAACCGACTAAGGGCATCTACCACCACATTCGCCTTGTCGGGGTGATAGAGGACACTCATGTCATAGTCCTTTAGCAGCTCAAGCATCCTCCTTTGGCGAAGATTCAGATCTTTTTTCTTGAACACATATTGTAAACTCTTATGGTCGGTGAAGACATCGACATGGAAACTATACAAGTAATGCCTCAAAATATTTAGAGTAAAACACAATCGTTGCTAGTTTTATGTCATGGGTAGGAAAGTTCTTTTCATGAACCTTAAGTTGCCTTAAATCATAAGCAATAACCTTCCTATTTTGCATAAGAACACATCCCAACCCAATTTTTGAGGCATCACAATAAACCACAAATCCATCGGACCCTTCCGGTAGGGTCAATATCGAAGCGGAAGTAACCCTATCTTTCAATTCTTGGAAGCTCTTCTCACATGCTTCAGACCATACAAACTTAACCTTCTTTTGGGTCAATGCCATCAATGGATCGGCAATCAAAGAGAACCCCTCAACAGACCTTCTATAGTAACTAGCCAAACCCAAGAAACTTTGAATATCTAAAGGGGATAAAGGTCTAGGCCAACTCTTAACCACATCCGTCTTCTTAGGATATACCTCAATACCCTTACCAGAAATAATGTGACCAAGAAAAGTCACGGACCTCAACCAAAAATCACATTTACTAAACTTTGCAAAGAGGTGTTGGTCCTTAAGGACAAGCAACACAATCCTCAAATGATTAGTATGCTCATCCTCACTTCTTGAGTAAATCAAAATATCATCGATAAACACAATCACAAACATATCTAGGTATTGTCTAAACACCCTACTCATCAAATCCATAAATGCAGCCAGAGCATTGGTCAAACCAAACGACATTACTAAGAATTTGTAATGGTCATATCTAGTCTGAAATGCTGTCTTCAGAATGTCATCTTCCTTCACCTTTAATTGGTGATAGCCCGACCGAAGGTCAATCTTGGAAAAGTAACTCGCTCCTTGAAGTTGGTCAAACAAATCATCTATCCTTGGGAGAGGATACTTATTCTTAATAATAGCCTTATTCAATTGCTGATAATCAATGCACATGCGGAGCGACCCATCCTTCTTTCGAACAAAGAGAACCGGAGCACTCCATGCAGAGATACTCGACCGGATGAAGCCCTTATCTAGTAAGTCCTTTAATTGCTCCATCAATTCCTTAAGTTCTGTCGGAGCCATTCGGTAAGGAGGAATAGAGATAAGTTACGTATCTGGGAGAAGGTCAATACCAAAGACTATTTCCCTTTTGGGAGAACCATCGGGTAGATCATCGAAAAACACTTTCGGAAACTCATTCACAACGGGGAAAGATTCAAAGATAGGTGGTTTCGGAATCTATATCTCTAACCCAAACAAGATGGTATATGCAACCCTTAGAAATCATCCTCCTAGCTTTAAGACAAGAGACAAATCGACTCTTAAGCATAGAATTTCCCCCTGTCCACTCTAGGATAGGCTCATTTGGAAATTGAAACTTAACCACTCGGATCCTACAATCAATAGAGGTATAACATGAATGGAACTAATCCATCCCGAGAATACATCAAAATCTAGCATATCAAGCTCTACAAGATCAACATGAGTGACTCTATGAGATAAGGAGATGGGACAATTTCTATAGACTCTCTTAGCCACAATAGATTCACCAATAGGAGTAGAGACACAAAATGGATCTAACAACACATCCGGAACAACATCAAGCTTCATAGCTACATAAGGCGTCATAAAAGACAAGGTAGAGTTGGGGTCAAGAAAAGCATAAACATCAAGATTAAAGACTTTTAACAAACCGGTAACCACATCGGGAGAAATCTCTTGATCATGTCGAGTTTGGAGTGCATAGAACCGGTTTTGCTTGGGAGCGGTTGAACCCGAACCGCTAGGTGGAGCTTGTCTACCTTCTCTTCCCTTAGCCGTAAGTGATGGGCAATCCCTTATCTTATGAACACTCTTACCACAACCGAAGCAGCCATCCGTACCGGCTAAGCACCTACCCTCATGCCTCTTTCCACATTTAGCACAAGTAGTCGATAAAGATCCACCGCCATTTCCTCCTTGAGGCTTAGGGTTAGACACCCTATCTTTGTTGGATCTATGAGGAGCATTGGAGGAACCTTGAATGGAAAACCTTTGTCGAAACTTAGGACGACCATATACATCGGACCTTGAGCGTGAGAAGTCACCATCACCAGTCTTAGCCCTCTTTGCCTTCCTAGACTTTTCCTTAAGTTTCTCCTCTTCGATTTGTTGAGCATGCACCATTAGTCGAGAAACGTCACAATCATGGATAAGCATAGCGGTATGACATTCTTTGACCACTATTTTTGACACTCCCGAAATAAACTTACTCATTCTTACCCTAGGATCGGCAACCATAGTAGGAGAATACCTAAACAATTGTGTGAACTTCAAGGCATACTCCTTCGCACTCATGTTTCTTTGACGAAGGTTGATGAACTCTAGCACCCTTGCCCCCCTCATCTTAAGGGAAAAGAACCTATCAAGGAAATCAACCTTAAACTTCTCCTAATCAAGAGGATCAACATATACCGCCCTCTCACTTTTCCATTGCTCAAACCACACTTGTGCTACACCCTTAAGTTGGTAAGCAGCCAATTTCGCCTTTTCCACCGGCATCACACCCATGATCATCAACACCTTATACACCTCATCGATGAACTCTTGAGGATCTTCCTTAGACCCATGAAACTCCGGAGGATTCATCCTAGTGAAATCCCTCACTCTAGATGCAGCCAAACCCACATTTGGGTTCACGGGGACCACAGCCTCCCTATTGGCTTGGGCCATCATGGCTTGGGCCATCATGGCTTGGGCCAATACTTGAAAAGCAGCCCTAAACTCCGCATTAGTCACTTGCTCGGCCGAAGGGTCAACTGAAACTTGAGGAGCTTCTTGTTCCACATTCTCTCTCGCACTCCTCCTAGCATATATCCTTCGAGTGGCCATATCCTGAAAAGCATAGGATAGGGATTAGGAGAGAGACATATAGAGTTAAATTCTATCGCATGACCTTAGAGTGATGAAAGAAGTGAAGTTTCCTAAACATCTTATAGCTTCTCATTTATAAGTGTGGCAAGCTTCACACCTACGAACAAGACTCTACTCGACGTGGCTTATGAGACATCTTAGGACCTTTCTAAAACCTTGTGCTCTGAATACCAAGTTTGTCACGACCTAAAGTACCCCCTAGATGTGACATGGCATAAAAGACTCCGAAATGCCCCATACAAGTCACTTAGTATACATCATACAAGATAATAGTAAGTAAGAAGTTCAAAGACAGTTTATATCAAAGTAGCGAAAATCTAAACTTTTGCCTTAAGCCATCTAATACATGAATAGAAAGAAATGGGACGTAACCCATACTAGTCTGAAAAGTAAAATGACATAAAAAGGTAGGTGGCTATGTCCTCGAACATATGAGGACTCACCAAATCTTCAATTCTCGTACGTAATGACTAGCCACGGGTGGATGGAGATAAAACGGATCCTACACTTATAAGAAAATGTAGGCAAGAGTATGCGTCAGTAAAAGAATGTATCAAGTATGATAACTATGCATAAAGGTTGCAAAATCATGCAAAAAGGGCTATACATAAGCTACAATGACCAAGTTAAATCATATGATAACATGATAGAGAACATGAGATAAAAGTCATGGTCAATGCAAGTAAATCATCTTAAAATATCATATCCTTAAAAGCCTTTAGGAAGTAACATTAGTTCATTATTGTAGGAAGTGAGCCTCAACCGACATAGACCATGTGAGCTATAACATGGAATCCGATGTCTACCCCACACCGAAAAGAGGTGTCCTTACTTGCCAAGGAGAACCATAGTTTCTAGCTTAAGTGGATCCACTAGCTAATGTCTATCGAAGACAATCATCCTATGGTGGCACATAGTTATGGGACAAAGAGATTGCTACTAGAAACCCAGCCTCTACTAATGGGAGAGTTTCCATCTCAATATCCACACGGTGATAAGCATAATTCCCATGGGGTATCATAATTCATAGCTTATCTTAACATTAATAGACATGGGTAATCGCCTCTTGTCCCTTCATTAGAATAGCTCATTAATCTTTGATTCAAAGTTAAGTTAAGAAAACCTTTCAACCCTTATGAATTCTTCATGTGAGAAAAGTCCTCTCACAAATCAATAACAACAAAATTTATGCTTCACTTCTCAAAGCAAATCTTAAATCATCATAATTTCATAAATTGAACATGCATACCTTCATAAAATTCATCTTTTGATCATTCATAAAACTTTCTCATAGAATCATTGCTTAGAAATCATAAATCTTGCATGGGTTCATACAAATTCAACTTCAAATCATGCAATTAACTCAATTCATGCTTAAAAAGACTTAATTCAATCCATTAGGTCATAAATTGAAAGAACTCATAAGATAGAAGAAAACCCTAATTTCCAATTGAAGAATCTAACTTTGCAAATTTGGATAATTTATGAACCCTATGGAGGAAAGGACTCCATAGGTGAAATCTATCATACCTTAATGCCAAAAGCTTGAACAATGGTGAACTTAGGAGACTTGAATGAAAACCCTAGGACCTTCTTCTTCAATCTTCTAGAGAGAGAAATATTTGGGGAAAGATTTTAGAGGGAATTTGGAAGTGATTAGAAAAGGGTAGAATTAGGCTTAGAGGGCTTATATAGGGCTTACGATTAGAGCTTAACCGACCTAGATTAGGAATAGGTTAATTAGGGAAAAGACCAAAAAGCCCTTAAAAATAACTGTCGAATCTCGACCTTTGGTTGCGACCTGCGGTCTGTAGGTCCAACTACGGACCGTCCTGTCCAATCGTAGAAAGATTTAGAAACTATTTTTTTTACCATCAAATGATGGGACCCCATGTACGGTTCGTAGCTCCATTGACGGACCGTACATGGCAATCATCAGTCCACCCCTTAAACCCCCAAAATTTTACTAAGTCTAGAGGGACCTACGAGACCTACTTATGACTCGTACATGCAATGACAGGCCATCCTGGCGAACCGTCAATGGGATTCTGAAACTTGACATTTTGAAAATATTAACCTTGCCATCTACGGTTCCCACCTAGAGCTCGTAAGTCGACCTACGACCCGTAGATGGCTTCTGTTGGTATTGGCACCAGACCCGAAAACCAAAAATTTCCTTCCTTTCGAATCTGAGGTGTTACACGTAGGATCCTTCTCTAACACCTAAATTACCATATTCAAAGTGCTATCCTACGTTGTCACGACCCAAAGTATACCCTAGACGTGATATAATGAATAAGATCCTGAGAGGACCTAAATAAGCCACTTGACATAAGCATGACGTAATAAAATACAATTCAAGAGATACAATTGGTATAAGTCTCAAATCATCAGATGACATAAATGATACCAACAGAGTAAATAAGAGAATATGTAGAATACTACTAAGTTTGACATAACCTTTCTAACATCATAGAAGTGGTTGGGATGTAACCCATACACCACGTACAAGTCTAAACAAGAAAGGACATAAAAACAATAAAAATGTATATGGTTTTGCACTTGAACCATGAGGACTCACGAATCTGAGTGATCAAGCTGAGCAATCCTGATCTAAGCACATCCGGGAGGGGGTGAGTCGAAACCCATATTACGAGACAATGAATATGCATTAGTACTATGAATGTACTAAGTATGGGGAAGTATGCATAAAACATAGTCATGATAATATGAGGAACTTAAACATGATATGCATGACCAAGTAAAACCCTTTCAAGAGAAATCATAATTCATAACAAGGTCAATGCATATTGAAAATCATAGAAAATCTTTGAAAAGACTCTTTAAGAAAACATAATTCATTTGTGGGATATTTACCGTTAACTGGCAATAAGATCATATGAGCCATAACACGGAATTTGGCATGACCCTCACACAAAAAAGGGGAATCTACTTGCCAAGGTAGAACCCCGTCTCATTCATTATTGCTATGGTGGATCCACTAGCTAGGTCATTTAAGACAATTCTATAGGGGCACGTAGTTAGGGATAAAGAGATAACTTCTACAGACGTCATCTCAAAGTCCTCTCGGTGCTAAGTAATTCTCAACGGAAAAGACATAATCATAATCATAGTCAAAATACTTGAAAAGGCACAATTAAGACTATCAATCCACTTATAAGTCATATTAGAGTAGGTTCGTTCAAAATCATGATTTCATAATCTTATTCATAAGACACTCGCTTTTCAAGCATCTAAATCATGATTCCTTTCATATGTGAGAAAACCTTTCACAAATCTTTGATGCTTACCTTAAACGCATCCTTTGTTCATAAATTATTCTTTTCATAAAACATGCATAGATTCATAGTCATACTTCATAAATTTATAAGCATAATTCATATCCATAACATAGGCATAGGCATGGGTTCATGTGAAATCAATGAAAATCATGTAATTGTTTTAAATCATGTATAATAATATTGAATATAAGTAATTGAATCACAATAAATTGAACCCATGGAGAATCACATGAAACCCTAAGAGAATTGGGTGAAATTGAATTGCAGATTTGAGTTTTCTTTTGGAACCCAGTGGATGAAAGGGATCCATTGGTGAATTCTTACATACCTTAGCAATCAAAGACCAAAAGCAATGGACAAAGAAACCTTGAAGCCCTTAAAACCCTAATTCTTCACCTTGGAGCTCTTGAGAGAAGTTGGAGAAGAAACCCTTGAGAGATTTTGTGAGTTTGAAAGAATGGGAGGGAATGAGATAGGTTTTGAAGAGTAAAAATGGTTATAAGGGTAGTTATAGGGCCAAAACGACATAGTTTATGGGTTAATTGGGTAGGAAAAAACCAAATCACTCTTAGTAAAAATCTTCTGGAAGACCCTACAGTCCGTAAGAGTTCCTATGGACCGTACTGGTCAATCGCAGAACTGATTCTAGGAATATTAATTTGGCCAACTTCCATGAGTCCTTCCTATAGCTTGTCAAAGATTATATGACCCATAAGGCCTTCTCGTAGAAGCCCAGTTCAAGTCCAAAAACTCACTAAGTCTGGATCACTCATATGGACCTCTTCTACGGCCTGTAACATTTTCTACGGTCCGTCCTGTTCATCCAATGACCATCATCAGAGACTTGAAATTTTCCAAAACTCAACCCAAGTCCTACGACTGCCTTCCTATGGCCCATAGTACTTCCTACGGTCCGTAGGTGGCTTTCGTAGAACCTGCCTCTATAGAATTTTCTCCAACTTTTCCTTTCCAATCTGACTTTCTAATTTCTGAGGTATTACAATATCTCCCCCTTGGGAACATTCATCCTCGAATGGGACTCAAGCTAGCATGAATAGAGTAGGAAGAGAATCTAACTACCCAACATCAATGCAATTACATTAAAATGCACATAAACAAATATAAATCACTCCAAGCTAAATCATAGTTCAAAAACCAAGTTTTCATGAACATGCATGCATATGAAAACATGAGAATGACTAAAACGCATGAATCTGAAAGAATGAACCATGAGAAACTAATACCTCAAGCTAGAATAGGAGCGGAGGGAAAGAGATGACGATACTTGGACATCATATCGGCTTCGGCTTCCGAAGTAGCACCTTAACCTAATTGGTTCCTCCAAAAAACTTTCATAGAAGCAACTTCTTTATTTCTCAACTTCCGAACTTGATGATCAAAAATTTCAAACCAAAACTTCTTCATATGAAAGACTTTCCTTAACTACCAAACTTTCTAATGGCACGATAGATGTCGGATCTCCAACACACTTTTCCAACAAGGAGATGTGGAATACTGTATGTACCGATGCTAAGTCCGTAGGTAACTCTAATTCATAGACAACCTTGCCAATACGCCTCAAAATCTGATATGGGCCCATATATCAGAGACTAAGCTTCCCTTTCTTTCTGAATCTCATCCACCCTTCATGGGTGAGATTTTCAAGTAAACCCAATAATCGACTTCAAATTCATGCTCTTTTCTTCTAACATCGACATAAGACTTTTGTCGACTTTGAGCCATTTCCAACCTTTCTCGAATGAGTCAAACTTTCTCCATAGCCTCATGCACCACCTCGGGCCCTATCAAAGTGACCTCACCAACTTCAAATCAACCAATAGGATACCTACACCTCCTACCATTAAGAGTCTCAAGTGGATCTATTTAGATACTTGTGTGATAACTATTATTATAAGCAAACTGGATCAAAGGAAAATGATCATTCCAATTACCCTTGATATCAATCACACAAGCTCTCATCATATCTTCCAAAGTCTAAATAGTACGCTCAGCTTGTACATTAGTCTAAGGATGAAAAGTCATGCTAATCTTCACTTGAGTACCAAGACCCTGTCGGAAAGATCTCCAAAATTGAGATGTAATATGAGTACCACAATCGGAGATAATGGACAAAGACACCCCATGCAACCTTACCATTTGCCAAATATAAAGCTTTACATAATCTTCGACTAAAAATAAACTCTTCACGAGAAGAAAATGAGTCAACTTTGTCATTCGGTCCACAATATCCCAAATCGAGTCAAATTGACGATGAGTACGAGGTAAACCTGTAATGAAGTCTATATTCAAATCTTTCCACTTTTAAGTAGGAATGGTAATGTCTTGAGCCAAACCACCCGATTTCTGATGCTCAACTTTCCCTTATTCACAATTGTGACACTTAGCTACAAATTCCATGATATCCTTCTTCATTCCATTCCACCAATAGACCTCCCATAAATCATGGTACATCTTGGTGGCTCCCGGGTGAATAGAATATCAAGAACTGTGAGCTTCCACCAAAATCTGATTCCTCAACTTATCAACATTTAGAACACATATCCGACCTTGGTATTAGAGGGCACCATCTCCGTTTTGGGAGAAAGCCTTGATGGATTTTTTGGAAACTAACTTCTTCAAATAAACCATAACGGGATCAAGATCTTGATTAGCCTTCACATCCAAAAGAAGAGATGATTCCGAACCATTTTGAACAATCACCCCACCCTCATTGAATGAACCAAATGAACACCCAACCGGGTAAATCTATGAAAATCATGAACTAGATCTTCCTTATCATCCTCATCATAAGCAACACTACCCATCGATACTCAACTAAGAGCATATGCCACCACATTCGCTTTACCCAAATGATAAAGGACACTCATATAGTAATCTTTCAATAGCTCAAGCCATCTCCTTTGGCGAAGATTTAAATCCTTTTGAGTGAACACATACTTCAAGCTTTTGTGGTCGATAAACACATCCATGTGTACACCATATAGGTAATGTCTCCAAATCTTCAAAGCAAAACCACCACCACTAACTCCAAATCATGAGTCGGATAATTCTTTTCATGCACCTTCAATTTTCTTGAAGCATAAGCGATGACTTTCCCATATTGCATCAAAATACAACAAGGACAAATACAAGAGGCATCACAATTAACCACAATACCATCTGATCCTTTCGATAATGTCAAAATAGGGGTTGAGGTGATTCTATCCTTCAACTCTTGAAAACTCTTCTCAAAAGCTTTCGATCATAGAAATTTCACCTTCTTTTGAGTCAACGTCATCAAAGGCAAAGCAATAGATGAAAATCCTTCCACAAACCTTCTATAGTAACCAGCCAAACCTAAGAAACTCCATATATCTGAAGCGGACAAAGGCCTAGGACAATTCTTAACTTCTTCGGTCTTCTTAGGATCAACTTGAATACTTTCACCGGAGATAATATAGAAAAGGAAAGTAATGGACCTCAACCAAAACTCACACTTTCTAAACATAACAAACAATTGAAGATCCTTGAGGATTTGTAATATAACCTTTAGTTGTAGACATGTTCATCCTCACTCCGAGAGTAAATCAAGATATCATCAATAAACATAATCATGAACATGTCAAGATATTATCTGAAAACCCGATTCATAAGATCCATGAAAGTTGTCGGGGCATTAGTCAAACCAAATGACATTAGCAAGAACTCATAGTGACCATACCGAGCTCAAAAATCCATCTTCAGAATGTCACTTTCCTTTACTCTCAATTGGTGATACCCAGATCGAAGATCGATCTTTGAGAAGAAACTAGCAGCTTGGAGTTGATCAAACAAGTCATTGATCCTTGGAATAGGATACCTATTCTTTATGGTAACCTTATTCAATTGTCGATAGTCAATGCACATACTAAGTGAACTATCCTTCTTTCGAACAAGTAACACCGGAGTACCCTATGGTGAGATACTTGATTAATGAAACCCTTATTCAACAAATCCTTCAATTGATCTTTTAATTCCTTAAGTTCTGCCGGAGCCATACAGTAAGGAAGAATAAAGATAAGCTGCATACCTGGGAAAAGGTCAATATTGAAGTCTATTTCCCTTTCGGGAGGAATACCGAGAAGATCATCTGGAAACACTTCCAGAAACTCATTTAGATTCGAAACTGACTCTAGAGCAGGGGCTTCAGAACCTGTATCTCTAATGCTAACAAGATGATAAATACAACCCTTAGAAATCATTTTCCTAGCCTTTAGGCAAGATATGAACTAACCCTTAGGCGCAGAATTCCCCCTTTCCATTTCATGGTAGGTTCATTTCATAACCTGGAATGTGACCAATCGGGTCCTACAATCTATGGAAGTATAACAAGAGCGAAGTCAATCCATACCAAGAATGACATCAAAGTCTTAACATATCAAGCTCTACCAAATCAATATGAGTGACTCTATGAGAATAAAAATAGGGCAATTTCTATAGACTCGTCTAGCAACAATAGAATCTCCAATAGGCATATAGACTAAAAAAGGTTTTAAAAGAATATTGGGACAGACATCACATCTCATAGTCACATAAGGAGTCACAAAAGACAATGTAGCACCCAGATCAAGCAAAGCATATACATCACGATGAAAGACTTTCAACATACCAGTCATAATATCCGAAGAACTCTCATGATCATGCCGAGTCTGAAGAGCATAAAACATATTTTGATGAGGAGCACCCGAACCAGAATCACTAGGCTGAGCTTGCCTACCATCTCTTCCCTTAGTAGCAAGTAACAGACAATCTCTCATCTTGTGACCACTCTTCCCATAACCATAGCAACCATCTGTACTGGCTAAGCACTTTCTCAGATGACTCTTGCCACACTTTTGGCAAGCGGGAAAAGAAGATCAACTACCACCACCCCCTTTTGGCTTGGGGTAAGATATCCTATGTTTGTTGAACTTTGGAGCCGGAAAATTAGAATAACCTTGATCAGAGAACTTTTGCTGAAATTGGGGTCAACCATGCCCATCAGACTTAGAATGAGAAAAGTCACCATCACCGGTCCTTGCGCTCTTTGACTCTCTAAACTTCTCCTTTATCTTTTCCTCTTAAATTTGTTGGGCATGTATTATCAAACGAGAGATATTCATCTCTTTAATAAACATGGCGGTACGACACTCTTTGACCACCATCTCAGACATACCTGACACAAACTTGCTCATCCTTTCCCTGGAGTCGGCAACCATAGTCGGAGGATACTTAGACAATTGAGTTAACTTCAATGCATAAACCTTCATACTCTTGTTCCCTTTATGAATATTAATGAACTCAAGCACCTTCGTTCCCTCATATCAAGGGGAAAGAAACAATCAAGAAAAGCCCCTTTGAATTTCTCCCAATCAAGAGGACCCACATCAATTTCCCTCTCTTTTTTCCATTGATTAAACCATACATAAGCAACACTCTTAAGTTAATAAGTGGCCAAGTACGCCTTTCCACCGGTGATACTCCTATAATCTCCAAGATCTTGTAGATTTCCTCAACAAACTCTTGGGGATCTTCCTCCCCTTTCGACCCATGAAATTCTGGGAGATTCATCCCAGTAAAGTCCCTCACCCTTGTCACTACCGTACCCACATTTGGGTTCACGGGAGTAATGGCTTCTCTATAATCTTGGGTCATCACAGCTAGAGCCAACACTTGGAAAGTGGCTCAGAATTTGGCATGCCACACTTGCTCGGTCAATGGATCGACCAACACTTGAGGAAACTCGGGCTCTACGTTACTTCTAGCGTTAGCTCTTCGAGGATGCATATCCTGAAAAGTATCAGGCAAGAGTTAGGAGAAAGACTTTTATAGAGATGAACCCTATCGCACGAATTTAGAGTAGTGAAAGAAGTGAAGTTTCCTAAATGCCTCGTAGCCTCCAATGCATAAATGTGGCGCGCTTCACACTCATGAACAATACTTTACTCGATGCGGCTTGTCAGACATCATATGACCTTTCTAAAACCTGATGCTCTAATACAAAGTTTGTCATGACCCAAAGTACACTCTGGATGTGACATAGAAAATAAAACCCCGAGAGGCCCTAAACAAGCCACTTGACATAAACATAATGTAATAAAATACAATTCAATAGATTCAATCGATATAAGTCTCAAATCGATAGATAATATAAACAATACCAACGGAGTACATAATAGAATACACAGAATACTACTAAGTATGACATAGCATTTCTAACATCATAGAAGTTGTTGGGACGTAATCCATACACCACGTACAAGTCTGAACAAGAAGGAACATAAAATCAATAAAAATGCCTATGGTGTTTCCCTCAAACCATGATGACTCAACAATCTGAGTGATCAAGCTGAGAGATCCATATCTATGCACATCCAGAAGTGGGGGTGTCGATCCCTACATTATGAGACATATAGGCAAAAATATTCATTAGTACTATGAATGTACTAAGTGTGGGGAAATATGCATAAAGCATAGGCATGATAATATAAGAAACTAAAACATGATATGTGTGAAAAAGTAAAACATAGTAAAAGCCTTTCAAGAGAAATCATAATTCATAACAAGGTCAATGCACATTAAAAACCATAGAAAAGCTTTGGAAATACTCTTGAAGGAAACATAATTTATCTATGAGATATTTACTGTTAACCGACAATAAGACCATGTAAGTCATAACATGGAATCCGATATGGTCGTCACATCAAAAAGGGGAATCTACATGCCAAGGTAGAACTCCGTCTCATTCATTATTGCTATGGTGGATCCACTAGCTAGGTCAATTAAGATAATCCTATAGGGGCACGTAGTTAGGGACAAGGAGATTGTTTCTAGAGACCCAATCTCTACTAACGGGAGAGCCTCCATTTCAAAGTCCTCTCGATGATAAGTAAATCTCAATGGAAAAGACATAAACATGACCATAGTTAAAATACTTGGAAAGGAGCAATTAAGACTACCAATCCAATTATAGTCAAATTAGAGTAGCTCCTTTCAAAATCATGATTTCATAATCTTATTCATAAGACACTCCCTTTGTAAGAATCTAAATGTCACACCTCAGATTTGAAAAGAAGTAAAAAAAATTATTTTTCAGAACTGGTGCCAATACTGACAAAATCTGCCTACGGACCGTAGGTTGACTTACGAGTCGTAGGTGGAAACCATAGATGGCAGGGTAAATATTTTCAAAATGTTAAGTCTCATAATCCCATTGAAGGTTAGCCAAGATGGCCCGTCATTCCATGTACGAGTCGTAGATAGGTCTCAAAAGGTCTCTCCAGACTTAGTTAAATTTTAAAGCCTTAAGTTAGGATCTACGGTTGCCGTGTACGATCCGTCTGTGGACCTACGAACCGTACATAGGTCCCGTCATTTGAAGTCCAAAATTATTAGTTTCTGAATCTTTCTACGGTTGACCAGGACGGTCCATAGTTGAACCTACGGACCGTAGGTCTGAACCATAGGTCGGAGCCCGACAGTTATTTTTAAGGGTTTTTGGTCTTTTCCCTAATTGATCTATACCTAATCTAAGTTGGATTAGTCCTAATCCTAGACCCTATATAAGTCTTCTAAGCCTAAATTCTATTCTTTCTAATCACTTTTCAAAGTTCCCCAAATCCCTCCAAAGTCCTTCTCTAAAATATTTCTCTCTCTAAAAGTTTGAAGAAGAAGAAGACCTAGGGTTTTCATTCAAGTCTCCTAATTCACCATTGATTGTGAGCTTTTGACAATCAAGGTATGATAGCTTTCACCCATGGATTCCTTTCCTCCATAGGATTCCTAAATTCTCCAATTTTGTAAAGTTAGATTCTCCAATTGAAATTAGGATTTTCTTCCATGTTATGGGCTCTTTAAAATTATGATCTAATGGATTGAATTATGTCTTTTTATGAATGAATTGAGTTAATTGCATGTTTTGAAGTTGAATCCATCATTAACTTATGTGAAATCTATAATTTCTAGACTTTGATCTTATGAAGAGGTTTTGAACTATGAAGATATGCATGTTCTTTATGAAATTGATGATGATTTAAGTTGCTTTGAGAGTGAATCATTGTTGTTGGTGTTGTTGTTGTGAAAGGATTTCTCACATACTACTCAAAACATGATTTGTGAAAGAATTTTCTCACATGAAGGATTCATAGGATTGAAAGGTTTTCTCAACTAAACTTGAATCAAGAACTAAGGATCTATTCTAATGAACTTTAGCTTGGATTGGCTATTTGATGTGCCTTCCAAGAATGAAAGGACAAGCGGCAATTACCCATGTCCTCTAATGATAAGACAAGAGGTGATTGCTCATGTCTTCTAATGATAAGATAAGCTATGAATTATGACTATTCGTGGGATTTATGCTTAGAACCGAGTGGACAAGTGGTGATTACCCATGTCCTATAAACTATGTGCCACCATAGGTTGTCTTAGATAGGCATTAGCTAGTGGATCCACTTAAGCTAAAAGTTATGGTTCTTACCTTGGCATGTAAGCACACCTCTTTTCAGTATGGGGTAGACACCGGATTTCATGTTATAGCTCACATGGTCTATGTCGGTTAAGGCTAATTTCCCACATAATATACTAAGGTTACTTTTAAAAAGGTATCTCAAGTACATGTTTTTTTAAGATGATTTCCTTGCATTGACCATGACTTTTAACTCATGTTTTCTATAATATCATCATATGATTTAACTTGGTCCATTGTATCTTATGTATAGCCCTTTTTAGCATGATTTTATAACCTCTACGCATAGTTATCATACTTGGTACATTCTTTGTACTAACGCATACTCTTGCCTACATGTTCTCACAAATGTAGCATCCAGCTCTTCTCCATCCTTTCATGGCTAGATCATGGTATCGTGATTAAGAAGACTTGGTGAGTCCTCATACTTCGAGAACAATGCCACATTTACATGTTTATGTCATTTCAATTTAGAACTTGTACGGGTTATGTCCCACTTTTATTCTATTAATGTATTAGATGGCTTTGAGACTATGTTATGTTAGACTTCCGCTATTTTTGTCAATTCTTATGATATAAAAATGCTTTTGAACTTTTAACTACTATTATTTTGTATGATGTATGCTAAGTGGCTTGTATGGGCCTTTCGGGGTCTTATACTCCATGTCATGTCTAAGGGGTACTTTAGGTCGTGACAAACTTGGTATTCAGAGCATAAGGTTTTAGAAAGATCCTAGGATGCCTCATAAGCCACGTCGAGTAGAGTCTTGTTCATGGGTGTGAAGCACGCCACACTTATGAATGAGAGGCTATAAGATGTATAGGAAACACCATTTCTTTCATCACTCTAAAGTCGTGTGATAGAGTTTAACTCTATACGTCTCTATCCTAATCCCTATCTGATGCTTTTCAGGTTATGGCCACTCGAAGGGCATATGCTACAAGGAATACGAGAGACAATGTGGAACAAGAAGCTCCTTAAGTTTCGGTCGACCCTTTGGCTGAGCAAGTGACTAATGTAGAGTTTAGAACTGCTTTTCAAGTGTTGGCCCAAGTCATGAAGGCTCAAGCCAATAGGGTGGTTGTGGTCCCCGTGAACCCAAATGTGGGTACGGCGGCAACTAGAGTGAGGGACTTTACTAGGATGAACCCTCCGGAGTTTCATGGTTCTAAGGTTGAGGAAGGTCATCAAGAGTTCATTGATGAGGTGTATAAGGTGTTGATGATCATGGGTGTGACGCTGGTGGAAAAGGCGGTATTGGCCGCTTATCAACTTAAAGGTGTTGCTCAAGTGTGGTTTGAACAATGGAAGAGCGAGGGGCGGTTGATGTGGGTCCTCTTGATTGGGAGAAGTTTAAGGTTGCTTTCCTTGATAGGTTCTTTCCCCTTGAGATGAGGGAGGCAAAGGTTCTTGAGTTCATCAATCTTCGTCAAGGAAATATGAGTGTTAAGGAATATGCATTGAAATTCACACAATTGTCTAGGTATGCTCCTACTATGGTTATCGATCCTAGGGCAAGGATGAGTAAGTTTATTTCGGGAGCGTCTGAAATGGTTGTCAAAGAATACCGTACCGCTATGCTAATCAATGATATGGACATTTCTCGTCTAATGGTACATGCTCAACAAATAGAAGAGGAGAAACTTAAGGAAACGTCTAGGGAGGTGAAGAAGGCTAAGACCAGTGATGGTGACTTTTCATGCTCAAAGTCCGATGGATATAGTCATCCTATGTTTTGACAAAGGTTCTCCGGTCAAGGTTCCTCCAATGCTCCGGTTCCTAAGTTCAACAAGGATAGGGTGTCTAACCCTAAACCTGAAGGAGGAAATAGTAGTGGGTCTTCATTATCTACTTGTGCCAAATGTGGAAAGAATCATGAAGGTAAGCGCCTAGCCGGTTCCAATGCATGCTTTGGTTGTGGCAAGACGGATCATAAGATTAGGATTGTCCCTCCATTGCTAAGAAAGAAGGAGAAGACCATCGACGGTCTCAACCTAATCCTCCATCAAGTTCTAGTGGAAATCAGAAGCAAAACATATTCTACACACTCCAAACTCTTCATGAGCAAGAGGATTTTCCCGATGTAGTTACCGATATGTTGAAAGTCTTTCAACTTAATGTTTATGCTTTGCTTGATCCCGGTGCTACCTTATATTTTGTAACGCCATATATGGCTATGAGGTTTGAAATTCTTTCGGATGTGTTGTTAGACCATTTTTTTGTCTCTACTCCTATTGGTGAATCTAGTGTGGCTGAGAGAGTCTATAGAAATTGTCTCGTCTCCTTATGCCATAGAGTCACTCATGTTGATCTTGTAGAGCTTGATATGTTAGATTTTGATGTTATTCTTGGGATGGATTGGCTGCATTCATGTTATGCTTCTATTGATTGTAAAACCCGAGTGGTCAAGTTCCAAATTCAAAATGAACCCGTTCTAGAATGGAAAGGGGGAAA
Source organism: Solanum appendiculatum (assembly GCA_018342035.1). Lineage (NCBI taxonomy): Eukaryota > Viridiplantae > Streptophyta > Magnoliopsida > Solanales > Solanaceae > Solanum > Solanum appendiculatum. Next base: position 161,146 of record JAGDQO010001406.1, on the reverse strand, counting down.
TTATATGCTTAAGAGTCAATTTGTTTCTTGTCTTAAAGCTAGAAAGATGATTTCTAACGGTTGCATATACCATCTTTTCCCGGGTTAGGGATATGGATTCTGAAACCCCTATATTTGAGTTGGTCCCCATTGTAAATGAGTTTTTGGATGTGTTTCCCGATGATCTACCCAGTATTCCTCTCGAACGAGAAATAGACTTCGGTATTGACCTTCTCCCAGATATGTAACCTATCTCTATTCCTCCTTACCGAATGGCTCCGGCAGAACTTAAGGAATTAAAGAAATAATTGAAAAACTTGTTGGATAAGGGCTTCATCCGACCAAGTATCTCTCCATGGGGCGCTCTAGTTTTATTTATTCGAAAGAAAGATGGTTCACTCCGTATGTGTATTGATTATCGTCAAATGAATAAGGTTACTATTAAGAATAAGTATCCTCTCCCAAGGATAGGTGATTTGTTTGATCAAATTTAAGGAGCGAGCTACTTCTCTAAGATTGACCTTTAGTCCGGCTATCACCAATTGAGGGTGAAGGAAGATGACATTCCGAAAATGGCTATTCGGACTAGATATGGTCTTATGAATTCTTAGTGTTGTCATTTGGTTTGACAAATGCTCCAGCCGTATTTATGGATTTGATTAATAGGGTGTTTAGACAATACCTAGATATGTTTGTGATTGTGTTCATCGATGATATTGCGATTTACTCAAGGAGTGAGGATGAGCATACCACTCATTTGAGGATTGTGTTGCAAGTTCTCAAGGACCAACAACTCTTTGCAAAGTTTAGTAAATGCGAGTTTTGGTTGAGGTCCGTGGCTTTTCTTGGTCACATTGTTTTCGGTAAGGGTATTGAGGTAGATCCTAAGGAGACGGATGTGGTTAAGAGTTGGCCTAAACCTCTATCCCCTTCAAATATTCAAAGTTTCTTGGGTTTGGCTGGTTACTATAGAAGCTTTGTTGAGGGTTTCTCTTCGATTGCCTCTCCATTGACGGCATTGACCCAAAAGAAAGTTAAGTTTGTATGGTCTGAAGCATGTGAGAAGAGTTTCCAAGAATTGAAAGATAGACTTACCTCCGCTCTAGAGTTAACTCTACCAGAAGGGTCCGATGTATTTGTAGTGTTGACATCCCTAAAAAGGAGCAACGTCGCAGTGACTCTAAAAATAATCAATTTTTAAAAGAATTTAAAATTTAAAAGGAGTCGCCACCTAATTTTAGGAAAACTAGGAAACCAATTAATTAATTAAAGAAAAATAATGTCTACGAAGCCAATAGATTCTAGGTAAGGGTTCAAGTTATTTCGAAGGGAAGGTATTAGGCATCCTTCGAAATCCACAATTGTGGGTCCCGACTGAATTTATTTTTTCAAATTGAGGAGGAGATAACAACAATGTACAAGTATAATAAACATGAAATATAAACAAATAATGAAGTAAAACAATAATATAAGAAACGGCATAAGTTTGCCTAACGTCAATATATACAAAACAATGAATAAATAATATAATTCGAACTTCATTCGAATAGCTTCAATGGGAAGCAATTCCAGGTACCTGTAAAGACACTTAGTAAAAGTGTTAGCAATAAATAAATATGAATAAAAATAAATGAATCAAATAATAACTTAAAACTAAAAACCCGTCTTATTAACATGGGGAGGCCTTGAAAACCGACGGAGAGATTTTTTCATTGGCCAATATTAAATTGTTTTTAAAAAAAATATCAAATCATATGAAACTAACAAAGATAAGATAGAATAATATGCAACAATCTCAAAAATAGTAACTATATAAAATAACAAAACAATCAACAATAACCAGATTATTATAACAACACATTAATAAAGCTTGCTGGACTAGTAAATGAAGAACCACTAAAATATAAATAAAACTAATAACAATAATAATGAAGAAAATAAAAGAAAGACTAGATAAAAGAAAACAATAACTAACACTAGCTTACCAAAAATCAAATCAACCAGCCTCTGAAAATAGTGTAAAGAAACGATTAATAAATAACATGAGATATGACACTAAACAAAACATTTAATAAAGAATATAAATACAAAAGAAATAAATAACTAAAATGGAGATACAGTTCAACATAACAAAGAGGCAACAATAAACAAATAATATCAAAAATTAATTTAAATCCAAACAAAATACATAAAAATAACCATGGAGAATATATACCTCACCGGAGTTGGGGGTCTGGAGCTTGCTTGCTTGTCGGAGATGGCGTTGGAAAGGAGAAGAGCAGCTGGGTTTGTGGGCTGATTCGTCGTGGGTCTGGTAAGGGTTCACCGTCAGTCGGAGAAGAGAATGACGGTGATGGCTCCGATGAGGTTTTGGTCGTCGTTGTTCACCTGAGCTTTGAGCTCACTGTTGTGTGCGTTTGACGGGATTTTGGAGTTTGTTTCCGGTTGTTTAGTAGAGTGGGTCGCTGGTTGTGATGTGTTGTTTTGCTGGAGAAGATGGGGGTTTCAGGTGGTCTGGAAGGTGAGAAAAATGGTGGTTTGAGGGTTGATTTTGGTTGTCTTGCCGGAAAAAGAATTTGGAACTTGATTGGATTTTTATGGTGACGTTTTGGTTGGCTGAGCTCGTGGTGGAGCTCGTTTGGCCGTTGTTTGCTGCTGTTGGGTTTTGTTGGCCGGAAACAATGGAGAAAAGAGGAGAGAAACGTGGGTTGAGGTCTGGTTTGGTGTTCTTTTGCTGGTGGTTTGGTGGTTTCAGATGGTATGGAAGATGAGGAAAATGGAGTTGTGGTGGTTGAACGGAGAAACAGTGAAGAGGCAAAAGTCGACCATTGGGGTCGGGTGGTGACTGGTCGGAAAATTCGTCGGAAGAAAGATAATGAACAGTAGGGAAAAATAATAAAAAATCTGAAAATTGAACCCCAATTCTAAAATTTATTTACCACCTCTAACTTAATAACCAAGCTATTGCCTAAATAGAAAATTGAAAACCACAAATAATACAATACCATTATCTTAAAATCGTGGGCCAAAGCTACCTGTTAATAAAATATCTGTGTATGAAATCTTATCCATATATGGATGTATTTTTAGACTGTGCAAAAATATCAAAATGAATATTTACAAATGTAACAAATAAAATGAATATTAAAAAATGTAACGAAGGTAACCAATGACATGTAAAAGATGCAATTTAACAAAAATAATGATTTAATCAAACTGAACAAATATTTCAACATATTCAACCGGTTGTAACAAAAATAATGTAATCAAAATTAACCGATAAAAATCCTAATATTTTGAGAAATTAGGATAATTATCAACAAATTGCATTAAAATTGCAAAAAATGTATTTTGAACTATTTAACAAATAAAATATTTTAAAATATTAACTTTGAAAAATATCAAACCAAAATTTGGTGTCAACATGTAGTTTATTGTGATGCCTCAAGAATTGGCTTGGGATGTGTCCTTATGCAAAATCGGAAAGTGACTGCTTATGCTTCAAGGCAACTTAAGATTCATAAGAAGAACTATCCTACCCATGACTTGGAATTAGCGGCGGTTGTGTTTGCTCTAAAGATTTGGAGGAATTACTTGTATGATGTTCATGTGGACATCTTCACCAACCATAAGAATTCGCAATATGTGTTCAAGCAAAAAGATCTGAATCTTCACCAAAGGAGGTGACTTGAGTTGTTTAAAGACCATGACATGAGTGTCCTCTATCACCCTGGCAAGGCGAATGTGGTGGCGGATGCCCTTAGTCGGTTATCCATGGTAGTGTTTGATGTACCGTGAACTTACGGTACTTTTGATGCATTAAACTTAGAGTTTTGCATACTTCTTAAGCATTTTAGTAGTAGATGTGATGGTATTTGTGCTTAATTTTACAGTTGATGATGAAAGTGTTGCAGCAGCAAGATTTGGGTGATGTACGAGTCAACTTATGACCCGTTAGTCCTTTGACGAGCCATAGGTTGAAGTCGTAGGTTCAAGAGCAGGGAATTTTAGCAAAGTATGAAACGACGGTTGAAGATTACGAACAGTAGTTCTTGGTACGAACCGTAGATGAGGAACCATAGAAAACTTCAGAGGAGGTCAACTTCAATATTTGATTGACGGAAGAATAGGACGGGTCATAATAAGGTCTACGAGCCGTAGATCATGCCCGTAGAAAGTGACCTTAATATTATTGACTAAATGCTGACTGACGGAAGGAACCTACGAGCCGTAGGTCTGACTACGAGATGTAGGTCACCAATCGTAGACGACACTGCCCAAGCCGAATTTCCTTAGTCTTCCTTTTCCTACTTAGTTTAGGTTTTAGTTTCTATAAATAGAAGTTGTAAATTTCATTTTTTATAAGTTTTTGGTGATAGACAATTTGTGAAACATTTTTTAGCTTTGAGAATTATTTAATCAAACACTTTTGGTATTTAATTCTTGAAGCTGGTTTATGCAATTGGCTTTTGTTCTACAATTAGAGATTTTGGATTTCATCTATTCTAATTGTAAGTTTATGATTTATTATTCAAACCCTAATATGAATTGTGAATCTTTCAAGCATGAGAAGCTAAATCCATAACTAGAGTTGTAGGAACCGCTAGTAATTTACAATGTGAAACTAATAATTTAGTAATTCTTGATAAAGTGTTTATGCATGTATTTGTTAATCTCTTCGTTTTGAATTCTTTTTAGCGGTGCGCAACATTAGAACTCGCCTTGTTCCTACTTGCCGGACCAAGGAAGTAACGAATAGGAAAAGAGATTAAACAACTGAGATTTAGCATGATAATCCGCTATCTAATAGCCTGAACTACATACGCAAAGGGCAAATCTAGGTCAAAGGTAAGGGTCAGTAAAGCATATACCCGTAGACGGACCAAGTTGCGTGGTGAAATTCCCTATTTGGAGGACAAATCACTTAGGTGATGCCTAACTTACCGATCATGCATGTTAAACATTAGAAAAGAGTTACTATTATCAGATTTACTTAGTTAAGAATTTGTGGGGAACATATATGCCCTAGTTTCATTCTCATATGGATATTACAAATTGTGAATTATGTTACTTGTTTACTTGTTACTACACAATCAATCAATCATAATTTTAGTTTTCAAAACCTCTCTTTTTACAGAGATAACTTGGCTAAACGTACAAATAACAATAAATTATACTAAGTCCGAATCACATTCCTCGTGGGATCGACCCTAACCTTTGTTAGGTTCTTTATTTGACAACGACTGCTTATACTTCTTTAGGGAGGTGTAATTTTGGCGTATCAGTGTTGCTCATGTTGAGGATAATAAGAAGGAATTGGTTCGAGATGTCCATAGATTGGCCCGATTGGGTGTTTAGTTGATTGGATCTAATAAAGGTGGCATTATTGTTCATAATGGTTCAGAATCGTCCTTTGTGTCAGATGTGAAATCAAAGCAAGGTCTTAACCCGATCTTGATGGAATTGAAGGAAGCAGTGCATAAAAAGTCCATTGAGGCTTTATCCCAAGGGGGAGATGGTGTACTACGATATCAAAGTCATTTGTGTGTTTCGAGTGTTGATAACTTGAGGGACCAGATTTTATCGGAAGCCCATAGTTCCCGATATTCTATTCACCCAGGAGTCACCAAGATGTACCGTGACTTGCGGGAAGTCTATTGGTGGAATGGGATGAAGAAGGACATTGCAAAATTTTGTGGCTAAGTGTCTTAATTTTCAAGTAGTGAAAGTTGAGCATCAAAAATGGGGAGGTTTGTCTCGAGATATTAGTATTCCTACTTGGAAGTGGGAAGATTTGAATATGGACTTCATTATTGGTTTACCATGCACCCGGCGACAATATGACTCGATTTGGGTCCTTCTAGATCGTATGACGAAATTGGCTCATTTCATTCCCATCAAGGTTTCTTATTCGGCGGAAGACTATTGATACGCCCAAATTACACCTCCCTAAAGAAGTATAAACAGTCGTTGTCAAATAAAGAACCTAACAAAGGTTAGGGTCGATCCCACGAGGAATATGGTTTAGACTTAGGCCAATTTATGGTTATTTGTACATTTAGCCAAGTTATCTTTGTAAAAAATGGGGTTTTAAAAACTAAAATTATGATTGATTGATTGATTGTGTAGTAACAAGTAAACAAGTAACAGAATTCACAATTTGTAATATCAATATGAGAATGAAACTAGGGCACATGTGTTCCCCATAAGTTCTTAACTAAGTAAACCTAATAATAGTAATTCTTTTCTAATGTTTAGCATGCATGATCGGTAAGTTAGGTATCGTCTAGGTGATTGGTCCTCCAAATAGGGAATTTCACTACGCAACTTGGTCCGTCTACGGGTGTATGCTTTACTAACTCTTACCTTTGACCAAGATTAACCCTCTACGTATGTAGGTCAGGCTATTGGATAGTGGAATATCTCACCAAATCTCCGTTGTTGTTCTCTTTCTCACTCATTACTTCCTTGGTATGGCAAGTAGGAATGAGGCGAGTTCTAACGTTGCGCACCGTTAAAAAGCATTCAAAACGAAGAGATTAAGAAATACATGCATAAACACTTTATCAAGAATTACTTCATTATTAGTTTCACTTTGTTAATTACTCATGGTTCCAACAACCCTAGTTGTGGATTTAGCTACTCATGCTTGAAGATTCACAATTCATATTAGAGTTTGAATAATAGATCATAAACTTATAATTAGAATAGATGAAATCCAAAATCTCAAATTGTAGAACAAAAGCCAATTGCATAAACCAATCTTCAAGAATTAAATACCAAAAGTGTTTGATTAAATAATTCTCAAAGCTAAAATAATGTATCACAAATTATCTATCACCAAAAACTTATAAAAAATGAAAATTACAACTTCTATTTATAGAAACCAAAACCTAAACTAAGTAGGAAAAGGAAATATTAGGAAATCTGGCTTGGGCAGTGTCGTCTACTGTTGGTTACCTATGGCTAGTAGTCCAACCTATGGCTCGTAGGTACCTTCCGTCATTCAGCAGTTAGTCAATATTTTGGAGGTCACTTTCTACAGTCATGATCTACGGCTCGTAGACCTTAGTACATCCCGTCTTGTTCTTCCGTCACTCAAGTACTGAAGTTGACCTCCTCTGAAGTTTTCTACGGCTCCTCATCTACGGTTTCGTAGCAGGAACTACGGCTCGTCATCTTCAATCGCCGTTCCATACTTAGAAAAAATCCCCAACTGTTGACCCTACGACTTCAACCTATGGCTCGTCAAAGGACTGACGACTCGTAAGTTGACTCGTACATCATCAAAATCCTGCTGCTGCAACACCTTAATCACCAACTGCTCCACAAACTATTTCCTGTAAAATTAAACACAATTCCCATCACATCTACTACCAAAATGCTTAAGAAGTATGCAAAACTCTAAGTTTAATGCATCAAAGTACCGTAAGTTCGCGGTACATCAACACCCTCAACTTAAAATCATTGTTTGCCCTCAAGCAACATAGCAAACACTGAACGACATTTGTATATAAGCAACCCTCTATTCAAGCAATCACACAGCCTTTTCTAAATCATCCTCCTTTTTTATTCTCAATTTAGTGTAAATTTCTTCATAAACACAACAAGCTAACTCATGTGGATCGATATATGACATAGACATACCAATAGACACATTCACATACACAGACAACAATCACCAAGATACCAACTCTTTAACAATGCAACTTGTGCCCTTACCACAAAGAAGCCCCTTATTTCACACGGAATTTGATATTTTAGTTTGGGACTCAATATTCACTCACACTCAGAACGAATACAGTGCAGTTTGTACTCAATACCATAGGCTTGCCCTTATTTTCTCAGCTTTGGCTTTCCAGACTGGTCACTTAGGATTACTATAGAACTTTCTTAGCTTATAATGTAGGCTCAGGGTCAGGTGTGGTATTTTTGGATATTAAGTGACTTTTCTGCCCTCCTTGTCATTACTTTGGCCAGTTAACCTCTTTTTTCACCCCATCTTTTATATCTTCATGCTTTATGCTCTTCTCCTTATGATTTATTTAAGTTCGAGTGTGACTTTGACTTGATCATCTTGCTTGATTCATCTTTTCTTCATCTTTTTGTTGAAGTATTTGGTTCTTTTTGCTTCTTTTTGTTTAGTCACACTATTTTCATTATTGTTTTTCTCAGTTGCTTTCTTTGCTCTACACACGACTCTTTTCATACCCTTTCTTTCTTGCTTTCCTTCATAATAGCCACCCTCAACTTAGACGTTTAGTATGAGTTTAGGTACACAATATCCTAGAAAGACCAGGGCCAGAATTTAGGTAACTTTGCAGTAGCCACCCTTAACTTAGGCTTTTAGCCTAAGTCGAGGTGCACAATGTCCAAGGAGGGACTAGGCCAAAACAAAGTTTCACAATAGTATCAGGGAAGGTGAGTTGGGTGTCAGAAAGAACAGTCTCTTTTAGGCTCAAACATTTGGATCGAAGGGAGCAATTTATCTTTTTGGTTGGTTGTTTTTAGGCTTAAGTGGACTTAGTATCAACAATGGCCTATGATTATCATCTAGTTTCCAGTTCAAATCACCTCAGCAAGACCAATGGGACAAGTTCTAGATTGGCACGTACCATACGAATATACAAGCAACCTTACACACATGGCACCTTGTTGCAATTATTAAATTGTCAATGATTCTGGTTACTGTTATAGCTTAAGTCATAATGGCATATCGATACTTATCTTGTCATACAAAGATCCTACACATTCAACTTATTGAACTCATAGTCATAGCACAAATCAAAATTTGGAGGGATATCAATTTCAAGCTCTATTGCCATCATGCTTTTATTTCCAGGTTACTTCTACATATTTACTATCCTAAACATGCCGGTTCAACATTAATTAAAACAGTTTCTTAAGAAAAAAGAACACGGGAAAGAAAACCCCAAGGAGGGATTGTGAGTTGAGAGTTACTCAGACTTCACCTCAACACTCACAATCCATTTACCCCACCCCCACTAAAAAGATAGTGCAATGCTCTCAATGCACAAGTCAAAAGTAGAAACATCGGGTGAGACAAACATGTGGCGCATGTGTGCCGAAGACCAATCAAGAAGCGGGTGGGTCCGGTTTCCATGAACCCGCTGAATCAGCATGCAGGGCGCCCTCAGTAACACCCTCAATAGTGGTCTGGGGAGCACCATCAGTAGTGCTCCCCGATCTGAAGGATCCTGTAGCCAACTCTCACATCCGTGCATGTCTCAGCTGCTCATCTATAATGGACTGCCACTGGGCGGATTCTTGAGCCCATCGCTCTCTCTTGCGGGCCCACCGCGCCTCCTTAGGGTCTGTGATAGTGTCATCTTCAGTCCGGATGCATTTTCCTGCTGCCTGGGAGTAATTAGCAGCCTGCTGCTCAGCACCAAAAAGTGCGTGAAGCACTATATGATACTTCCGGGGTAGGTGCCAAAGCTGCAGTGTCGATGGCGGTCAAAGCAGTAAGATCAGCACGGAGACTAGCTAACTCCGTCTAGAAAGGCAGAAATGGAACGCTATGTCATTTTCAATCCCAGCGTATTTCGGATGCTTGAAGGCCCCGTTGACACGAAGTGATTTAGAAAGATTCTTCTTTATCGATGGTTATCTGTCATGGTATCCATAGCCTTGCTTCTTTTCCGATATCAATCATAGGCCCACCTCTCCATCATCCGGCTCTCAAAAGCATCAATGCACCGGTTAACTGACTGTATCTTCAACTCCACCATCCACTCCATCCATGCTTCAGACTACTCCACTGATTTTTGTATCCATGGCCGAATATGTTGTAACAAAGCCGCCATTTGAGCCTCTAAGTTGCTGACTCTGGCAATCGGAAGCAAGGCTGACCTTGTAGGAGCGAGAGCACGTGGTGTGCTTGCGGCCGAACCTGAAGCTATAGAAGGGGGAAAAGACCCATATGGCTCCATAGTCGGAGCTAGAAAAGTGTCCTTATCAGCTTGATCGGGGACTGATGCGTCACCCATCGGTGATAAGTCAATATGTTACCCTTGTGTGGTGCTACGGGGTTAGCATCATCTATGATAAGACCGGTATCCACGGTCTTAGTCACCTCAATATATAAGTCTGCAAAGTATACTGGTACAGTCACCTCGCCACATACTCTGAAAATAAGACAAGGGAAGGGCAAGGTAGTCGTCTTCCGAAAAGCCCTCTCATGGATCTCCGAGATAATAACTTTTGCGAAATCAATCTCGTGCCCCACCATCAAGCAAACTACCATCACTACACGGTCCCACACCAGTTGGTTGTCTGCCATTGTAGAGGACAACCAGGTGTGAACAATAGACCACCAAAACTTGGCCGCGAAGTTCAATGTGGCCTTCTTGATTGGAAGGGTCATATCTCTAACCCACTCTGCATTGACCCCTGGTCAGCGTTGTAACAATCCACCCATTTAAGAAGTGACTCCCTCTGCTCCATATCACGTATAGCCACTCTGTTGTGGACCATCTGGATCTTGTAGTCAAACTCAGCCATGTTAATCGGCTGAGCGTGAGAGGGGATGTAAATAAAATGGCGGAAGGTGGCCTTAGATAAATCGACTGGAGTATCCCATACGCGAGTAGAGAGGAGTGGAGGCTGCTCCAATGCCTTTGCCCCCTGGGGCAGGTTCTGCTGAACTGTGGCTGCATACAAAGCGTAGAACTCACGCACCATGATTGGGCTATACCTGTTCAGCTTCTCAGCCATCCAACCACATCGGTGTCGGTTGAATAGCTCATGGATATGTGGAATGGTGTGGAGGCTGCCTATAGGTACTCACCACTCCTCCTCAATCTGCTGTGTGTGTTTATTTTGAACATTCTGGCGAATGGCCTCATAATAGATTTGATACATTCTCGGGACACACCACAAAATTAGGCTCGCCTCTAATCCAAATAGGTTGTTCCACTCCGAGCTTTGTGTCACCCGAAGCAGATGAAGAAGCAGACTCAAACCCCGACTCCTAGTCAGAGCCGAGCTCAGACTGAACTGCAGGTTGGGTGCTGGGGGTAGTACTAGGCTGAGGCTCTTCCCCACCTCTGCTCAAACTCTGTACTTCCTCCTCAGACTGGGAAGTACCATCACTACTATCGGAGATTGAAGTCTCCCACACCGGAACAATGCCCAACTGGCGTCCTGTTGACAAGTCGCACTGGGTGACTTGGGAGAGCCCTCCCTCAGAGGAGGGTCATACTCGGACCCGCTGCGCTCCTTCTTAGAAGACTCATTAATAAGCCTTCGTCTGGCCGAAGGTGCAGTAGAGGTGCCCTTACGCTGGTACTGCCGAGTGATCTTGGGTGACATGGTACCTGTAAAACCCGTGTTAGTACCCAATCATGAAAAGAAAAACAAGAAAAGAAAAAAATGTTAGACTGCTACTGTTATTTTGGTGCCTACAGTTAGTACTTACGGGCCGTAGAAGAATCTACGGACCGTAGGTCCTAATCGTAGGTGAGGAAGTCAAATATTTAGGCTCTGAAGTTGATTTGATAGTTCAACAGGACAGTCCGTCAAAGGACCTACAGTCCGTACATCAAACCGTTAAAACACACTTAGGCTACTAGTGAGGAATTTAGACATAGGGGCCTGATTCACGATTCATAGGTCACCCGACGAGCCGTATATCAAATCGTGAACTTGCCTTTCAGCACTGGCTTACCCCATATGCATCCAACAACATAATTTCAACATTAGAACATCTAAAGTACTTCTAGAACATGCATTTCAACATATTTGAATGTTATTCTATCATCCCTAGGGTTTAAATCATGCATTTGTTCATATACACAATAATGGAATTTCAACCTTGAGTTAAGAACACAACTAGAAGGCATTAATCACATGATTCATATCAAACACTTAACAACACCCATAATACCATCTTTCCATGGGTAATATTTCGTTTAGTAGCATCAAATCAAATACTACCCGAGGTCAAGTAACAACTATCAATTTCAACTTCAAATTAAATTATAAGCCAGAATTTAGTACCTTCAATGGATTTCGAAGTTTGAAGTTGTGTGAGTTTGTTGGATGCCTTAATCACTTACTAGGAAGGCTCTGGACCCACGAAATGAAAATTTAGAGAAAAACAATTAGAGGAGAAATTTGGGAGAGGGGAAACACAGGTGGGAGAAGAGGATTAAATAGTGGAAAGGGGGAGGTTGAAAGGGTGAAAACAGGGGAAGGAAAAAAGGTGGGAATTGAATGAATGTGGCTTTTGGAGGGGGTGTAACGGTTTAGAAAGAAGGAAATGGGGGAAGAATTTGAAATAAGGGGGCTTTTATAAAAAGGGAATCACGGGTCGGGTCATTTATTTTTACCCAATTCTAAGCTACGAAAACCCGTCTACGGTTCGTATATAGTTATACGGTCCGTAGATAGGTTCCGTCATTACCTCTCAACACTTGGTGAAATTTTAAAACATACCTGGGGTCTATGGTGGCAGACGACGGACCGTCAATTGATGTACGGTTCGTACTGTGCAACCATAGACTTAAAACTGCAGGTGCTTTTGGACATCAAGTTCTACGGATGTCATTTACGGTCCGTTGAGTGAATGATAACTCGTAGATGGGACCCATAAACTCTTTTGCACTTAAAAGTTTTCCAGGTTTTTATCACTTCCCTTAACATGTAGCAACATTAGGACTTTCTTTTAGCTTTTATTGACTCTTTTTGGACACGGACCCTATTCTACCCTAATCTAGCCAATACTATGACTCAATAAAACATAAAATTAAGAACAAAAGTTAAAAATATCTTAAGAAAATAAAAAATTCCTAAAATTGGCTAGATTTTACATCATTGGTTGCCTCCCAAGTAGCGCTTGATTGAACGTCGCGGCACGACGCAGATCTCTTGATTACTCAGACTTCATCAAGGCTCCATTGTTCAATCAACTCGCTAACTTCTTCCATTTGGCCCATATAGAGTTTGATCCTCTGGCCATTGACTTTGAATTTCGCTCCTTTCTTGTTCTCAAGCTCAACAACTCCATGTGAAAATACTTGAACGACTCTAAAGGGTCCCGTCCACTTGGACTTGAGCTTGCTAGGAAACAATCGCAGTCTTGAGTTGAATAGAAGTACCATATCACTGGGAGCAAAACTTTGCTTTTCAATCTTTCGATCATGGTACTTCTTCATCTTCTCTTTATACAAGGCTGAACTTTCGTATGCTTTTAAGTGGAATTCATCTAGCTCATTCAATTAGTTCAACCTTTGACTTGATGCAGCATCCCAATCTAGATTCAACTTCTTGAGTGCCCATATCGCCTTATGCTCTAGCTCTACAGGTAAGTGACATGACTTCCAAAAAACAAATTGGTAAGGAGACATACCTATGGGAGTCTTGAAGGCAGTGCGATAAGCCCATAGAGCATCATTGAGCTTTCTCGACCAATCAATTTTGTTCGCATTCACATTCTTTGCAAGGATTTACTTGATTTCTCTATTGGACACTTCAACTTGCCCACTAGACTGTGGATGATAAGGAGTTGCAATGCTGTGATGAACACCATACTTCTTAAGCAACGCCTTGAACAATTTTCTACAAAAGTGGGAACCTCCATCGCTAATAATCACCCTTGGGGTACCAAACCTGGAGAAGATATTCTTTTTCATAAATATGGTGACACTTTTACCTTCATTGTTAGAAAACTCAACAGCTTCCACCCATTTAGACACATAGTCAACCGCTACAAGTATATACTTCATCCCATTTGAATTCACAAACGGACCTATAAAATCAAGGCCCCAAACATCAAAGAGTTCAATCACCAATATCCGGTTCATCGAGAGTTCTTGCTTTCATGAAATACCTCCTTCTCTTTGACATTGATCACAGGATTTGGCGAAATCATGAGCATCTTGGTGAATGGTAGGCCAATAGAATCCACATTGCAAGAATTAATGAGCGGTTCGGATACCACTATGATGACCACCAACTGGAGACGCATGGCAAGCTTCTACTATTCTTATCATCTCCACCTTAGGCACGCAGCGACAAATAATCCCATCAGCACAGACACAAAATAAGTGAGGCTCTTCCTTGAAAAACGTCTTCACATCAGACATGAATTTCCTTCTCTGATGGAACGATATATTCAAAGGAACCACATCACTTGCCAAGTAATTGGCGAAATCTGCAAACCAAGGAATAAGATCAGAAGAAGAAGCCAATATCTGTTCATCTGGGAATGTATCATCAATCTCGACTCCATCTTCTAGCTTCAACATAGCTTCTTCTTCTAGTCTTGACAAGTGATCAGCCACTTGATTTTCTATCCCCTTTCTATTTTTACCTCAAAGTCAAATTCTTGCAGTAGTAGTACCCATCGAATCAGCCTCATTTTGCGTCCTTCTTTGCCATTAGATATCTCAATGTGGAATGATCAGTGTGCACAATTACTTTAGTGCCCAGCAAGTAGGATCTGAATTTCTCAAACACGAAGACTACGGCAAGCAATTCTTGTTCGGTGACAGTGTAATTCTTTTGAGCAACATTTAAAGCTTTACTTGCATAATATATGGGATGAAGAATCTGCTCACACCTTTGCCCCAATACTACGTCGAGTGCCACCCCACTCGCATCGCACATGACGTCGAATGGTTGTCCCCAATCCGGTGAAATAATGATATGTGCAGAAATCAACTTCTTTTTCAGCTCTTCAAATGCTTTCAGACAAGCATCATCAAATACAAACTTTATCTCCTTTTTGAGCAATTTGCACAAAGGGTGTGAAATTTTCGAGAAATCTTTAATAAATCTCCTATAGAAACCTGCATGCCCTAGAAAACTTCTAACACCTTTAACGGATATGGGGGGTGGTAGTTTTTCAATTACCTCAACTTTCACTTTATCAACCTCAATATCTTTTTGTGAGATTTTATGGCCTAGAACTATACCTCCTTTTACCATGAAGTGACATTTTTCCCAGTATAGCACAAGATTGCACTCTTCACAGCGTTTCAGCACATCACCTAAGTGTACCAAGAAATCATCAAACGAGTCACAAACAATAGAAAAATCATCCATAAATACCTCGATAGTGTCTTCCACCATGTCAGAAAAGATATACATCACGCAACGCTGAAAAGTAGCTGGTGCATTACATAAACCGAATGGCATTCTTTTGAAGGCGAATGTCCCATAAGGACAAGTGAAAGTGGTTTTCTCTTGATCTTCCGGGGCTATAGAGATCTGATTGTAGCCTGAATATCTATCTAGAAAGTAGTATCATCCTTTGCCAGCAAGACGATCTAACATTTGGTCCATGAATGGCATCGAAAAATGATCTTTCTCTGTCCATGTATTCAACTTGCGATAGTCCATACAGACCCTCCATCCAGTGATAGGCTGCATTGGAACGAGCTCATTCTTCGTATTGGGAACCACAGTGATTCCTCCCTTCTTTGGCACACATTGAACCGGGCACACCCAGTTACTATCAGCAATTGGATACACCACTCCAGCATCTAACCACTTGATGATTTCTTTCTTCACCACCTCTTGCATTGGTGGATTCAATATTCTCTGGTGTTCAATACTTAGTTTGCAGTCTAAC
The DNA here is from genome assembly GCA_018342035.1 of Solanum appendiculatum. Classification (NCBI taxonomy): domain Eukaryota; kingdom Viridiplantae; phylum Streptophyta; class Magnoliopsida; order Solanales; family Solanaceae; genus Solanum; species Solanum appendiculatum. Next base: position 145,569 of record JAGDQO010001406.1, on the reverse strand, counting down.
AAGAGTTGGATTTTGTGTGAGCATATTCCCGGTGGAATACCAATAATATTAGCAATCGTCCATCCAATAACCCTTTTGTACAGCTTCAGCACCAATATCATAGCTTCTACTTGCCTTTCATTCAAATCAGTAGCTATAATGACAGGCAAAGTATTATTTTGGCCCAAGAACACATACCGCAAGTGAGATGGGAGAGCTTTTAGCTCCAACTTCGGAGGCTCATCTATAGATGGTTTCGCAGGCAGAGTGTCTTGATTCTTCATATTCAAATCCAGCTTCTTTGGTCCACGATGATGAAAACCACCATCATTAAGTGCAGCAAGTAACTTGTCATATCCATCAATACCATCACCATCAAAGTTCATGATTACCACAGCTAGTGCTTCAACACCTAGGCTCTCTTCAATGGGCACATTCGGCTTCTCCTCATCGGCATGGTTCACCACTAAGATTGATTTAAGTTCACTTTTATGCTTCATGGATCTGCATATGTAAAATGTTACCTCTTCATTGTTCGAACGAAACTTTATCTGCCATTTCTCCATATCTACTAAAGCTCGCTCCGTAGCTAGGAACAATCTGCCTAGGATGATAGGTAAAGTCAACCTTGCAGTCTAATATCACAAAATCTGCTGGAAAGATGAACGCTTTCACTTTGACCAAAACATCTTGGAGCACCCCAATTGTTTCTTCAATGTACGGTCACCATAAGTAGCCGCATCGCAATCGGTTTGGGGGCTCCCAAGCCCAATTTATTGAACACGGACAGCGGCATCATATATATGCTAGCACCTAAGTCACATAATGCCTTCGCAAAGTGCATCATTCCAATCGTGCATGGAATAGTAAATGTTCCGGGATCTTCCTTCTTTTGTACTAACGATCGAGTCGCAATAGCGCTACAATGTTGCAGCTTGTCATCGTCTTCAAAACTGACAACTCTCTTCTTAGTCATGAGATCCTTCATAAACCTTGCATATCCAGTCATCTGCTCTAATGCTTCAATCAAAGAAATATTTATGGACAACTGTTTTAACATAGAGATGAACTTTCTATACTTTCCTTCTTCCGACTTCTTTACCAACCTTTATGGAAAGAGAGGTGTAGGTCTTGGCATAGGGATGACCTTTTGCGTGATTTCTACCTCTTTCTCGTTTTGATCTTTAGGTAGTTCTGCTACCTCCACTTCATCTTCATCCGGTTCCTTCGCACTTTTCAGTCCAATCGACATAGGAGGGTCGATAGTCTACTTTCCACCTCGAGTAGTGACTGCCATGCAATACCCATCATTCTTTGGATTTTGAATCATATTGTTGGGACGTGTTCCTTGTTGGTGTGGATTTGCATTCGAAGATAGTTAATTCAACTGCTGCTCAATCTGTCGAATTGACACTGCATGTGACTCTACCTTTTGCCCGATGCTAGATAAATCATTACGCATCTCCTTCACATTTTCATCAGTAGAGTCAAACCGTTTCACCATCTTACTCATCGTATCTTCAATGCAACTCAGACTTGATCCTCCTTCTCGATTTCCTGGTGGGATGTACGGGCCACTTCTATCAGTCTTGTTATTGTACCCATTTCTATTGTAGTTATTATCTCGGTTGTAGTTACCTTCACGAGTATACTGTCCTTCTCGATTGTAGTTGTTAAAGTTCTGACCTTGTCGCCAATTATCCTGATTGGATCCTTGGGCATTGATCTGGAAACCCCTCGGTTGCTCGTTCACAAGATTCGCATCCTCTTCATATGTGTACAAGTCAGTTGGTGGAGCATTATTCTGATAATGGACTGCATTAACTTTTTTGAAGCTTCCACTCACGTGCTTTAGCACCAAGCCTACTTATGTCCTCAACTGCGCCATCTCTTCACGAATATCATCATTGGATTCGTTTGGTGTGGCTTGTATTGAGAAAGTGCTCTTTGTGGTAGCTGATGTTCTAGTGCTCCATGTTTTATTGTTCCTTGAGATCTTTTCCAGTTTATCTGCTATCTCCTGGAATGTATTTGCTCCATAAGATCCTCCAGCAATAGTGTGTAGCACAGCTTTTCCATTGTCATCAGCCTTTATAGAAATACTCCTTGAGCGATTCATCATCAATGTAGTGATTTGGCACACTTCTCATGAAACATGTCCCAAGAATCACTGACAGACTCCCCATGTAAAGCCATAAAATTATTATTAAGTTTATCTTTAAGTTTTAGCTTCTTAGATAAAGGGAGTATTTCTCGAGGAACACTCAATGAAACTCATTACAGGTGATAATAGAGTTGTATGGGAGCTCAAACAGCGATACTGTAGCATCACCTGTCAAAGATAATGGGAACACACGCAAACCTATTGCATCCATATCTAAGTCTTGTCTCCCCACACTGCTCTTACATACGCTAATCACTTTGCTCAGATGAGCATATGGGTCTTTCGATTGCAATCCAGCAAACAGTCCTCGGGACATCAACATCTGCATAAGACTGCTAGTAACCATGAACATATGCCCGGCCGATAGTGGAGGAACGGCTATTGCACCAGTCGATCCTACAACATTATGGTCAACCTCATAGTTGAGGCAAACATTGGGTACAGGTTGATTCTGCACTCGAACCTCTTGAATATTTATAGGTGCGTCCACAACTCTAGAAAGTTGGACTCTAGGTATCTCTTGATGACCCTCTCTGGTGGGATCATCTTCACGTCTCCCTTGTTGACCTGTTCCAGCCATTCTTTGCAGAGTTCTTCTTAATTCTAGATTGTAAGGAGTCAGGGGAATGCCTTGACTTTGTGTATTTGGCATACACTGGAACTAAGATCTGTAGAAAACAAAAACAACAATAAAATGTAAATCGAGAATTAATTGACTAAAGTGTAATAACGAAATTAGTCTAATCTAAAATCCTTATTCCCGGCAGCGACGCCAAAATTTGATACACCCAAATTATACCTCCCTAAAGAAGTATAAGCAGTCGTTGTCAACTAAAGAACCTAACAAAGGTTAGGATCAACCTCACGAGGAATATGGTTTAGACTTAGGCCAATTTATGGTTATTTGTACGTTTAGCTTAGTTATCTCTGTAAAAATGGGGGTTTTAAAAACTAAAACTATGATTGATTGATTATGTAGTAACAAGTAAACAAGTAACATAATTCGTAGTTTGTAATATCAATATGAGAATGAAACTAGGGCACATGTGTTCCCCATAAGTTTTTAACTAAGTAAACCTAATAATAGTAATTTTTTTCTAATGTTTAGCATGCATGATCGATAAGTTAGGTATCACCTATGTGATTGGCCCTCCAAATAGGGAATTTCACCACGCAACTTGGTCCGTCTACGGGTGTATGCTTTACTAACCCTTACCTTTGACCTAGATTATCCCTCTACTTATGTGGTTTAGGCTATTAGATAGCGAAATATCTCGCCAAATCTCTGTTGTTTGATCTCTTTCTCATTCATTACTTCCTTGGTCTAGCAAGTAGGAATGAGGTGAGTTCTAACATTGCGCACCGTTAAAAAGCATTTAAAACGAAGACATTAACAAATACATACATAAACACTTTATCAAGAATTACTTCATTATTAGTTTCACTTTGTTAATTACTCATGGTTCCCACAACCCTAGTTATGAATTTAGCTACTCATGCTTGAAGATTCACAAGTCATATTAGGGTTTGAATAATAGATCATAAACTTATAATTAGAATAGATGAAATCCAAAATCTCGAATTATAGAGCATAAGCCAATTGCATAAACCAATCTTCAAGAATTAAATACCAAAAGTGTTTGATTAAATAATTCTCAAAGCTAAAATAATGTATCACAAATTGTTCAACCCTACAACTTCAACCTACGGCTCGTCAAAGGACTAACGACTCGTAAGTTGACTCGTACATCATCAAAATCCTTCTGCTCCAACACCTTAATCACCAACTGCTCCAAAAACCTATTTCCTATAAAATTAAACACAATTCCCATCACATCTACTACTAAAATGCTTAAGAAGTATGCAAAACTCTAAGTTTAATGCATCAAAAGTACCGTAAGTTCACGGTACATCAACTATGCTAAGTTGTACCTAAGGGAAATGGTTAGGTTGCATGGAGTGCCCCAATCCTTTATATCCGATCGTGGTACTCAATTTACTTCTCAATTTTGGAAATCTTTCCAAAAGTGCCTTGGTACCTGTGTTAAGCTTAGTATAGCTTTTCATCCTCAAACCGATGGAAAAGTGGAGTGTACTATCCAAACTTTGGAAGATATGTTAAGAGCTTGTGTGATTACCTTCAAGGGTAATTGGGATGATCATTTGCCTTTGATTGAGTTTGCTTATAATAATAGCTATCATTCCAGTATTGGCATGGCTCCATTTGAGGCTCTTTATGGTAGGAGGTGTAGATCTCCTATAGGTTGGTTTGAAGTAGGTGAAGTTGCCTTGATAGGTTCCAAATTGGTACATGAAGCTATGGAGAAAGTTCGGCTTATTAGAGAAAGGTTGAAAACGGCCCAAAGTCAACAAAAGTCCTATGCCGATGTTAGGAGAAGAGGCCTAAAATTTGATGTTAATGATTGGGTTTACTTGAAAATCTCACCCATGAAAGGTGTAATGAGGTTTGGAAAGAAAGGGAAGCTTAGTCCCAGTTATGTGGGCCCATATTAGATTTTAAGGCGTATTGGCAAAGTTGTTTATGAACTTGACTTGCCTAATGATTTAGCATCGATTCATCTGGTTTTCCATGTCTCCTTATTGAATAAATGTGTTGGTGATCCAGCATCTATAGTTCTATTGGAGGGTCTAGGCATAAAAGAGAGTCTTTCTTACAAAGAGGTTCCGATTGAGATTTTAGACCGGCAAGTTCGAAAGGTGAGGAATAAAGAAATTGCTTCTGTAAAAGTTCTTTGGAGGATTCAGTTAGTTGAGGGTGCTACTTGGGAGGGCGAGGTCGATATGATGTCCCATTATCCTCATATTTTTTCCTCCACTCCTACTCTAGCTTGAGGTATTTAGTTCCTTATGTTCACTCTTTTGGTCTCATGTGTCTTAGATATTCCCATGATTCCTCATTTATGCATGTTCATGAAAAGGTTAAATTTTGAGAAAATGAGTTAACCTGATTGATTTCTTCATGTTTATGTGCATTTAAGTATATGTTGCATACAGACCTTATGAAATGATGTTTTGAACATGCTTTAGCTTGGAGTTGATGTTTCTTCCTCGGATATATGCATTTATGTGATTGCATTCATGTTGGGCTGCTAGATTTAGTTTCTACCCTCTTCTTGATGTCTTGATTCCCATTCAAGGACGAATGTTCCCAAGGGGGAGATATTGTAACACCTCGGATTTGAAAAGAAGGAAAATTTCTGGTTTTTTAGAACTGGTGCCAGTACTGAAGGAAGCCACCTACGGATCGTAGTTGACTTACGAGCCGTAGGTGGGAACCGTAGATAGCAGGGTAAATATTTTTAAAATGTCAAGTCTCAGAATCCCATTGATGGTTAGCCAAGACGGCCCGTTATTCCATGTACGAGTCGTAGATAGGTCTGTAGGTCTCTCCCAGACTTAGTTACATTTTAAAGCCTTAAGTTAGGATCTACGATTGCCATGTACGGTCCGTTAGTGGACCTACAAACCGTACATAGGTCCCGTCGTTTGAAGTCTAAAATTATCAGTTTCTGAATCTTTCTACGGTTGACCAGGACGGTCCGTAGTTAGGCCTACGGATCGTAGGTCTAAACCGTAGGTCGAAGCCTGACAGTTATTTTAAGGGTTTTTTAGTCTTTTTCCTAATTGATCTATACCTAATCTAAGTCGGTTTAGTCTTAATCCTAGACCCTATATAAGTCTTCTAAGCCTAAATTCTACCCTTTCTAATCACTTTTCAAAGTTCCCCAAATCCCCCCAAAGTCCTCATCTCAAATATTTCTCTCTCTAAAAGCTTGAAGAAGAAGAAGACCTAGGGTTTCTATTCAAGTCTCATAATTCACCATTGATTGTGGGCTTTTGACATCAAGGTATGATAGCTTTCACCTATGGAGTCCTTTCCTCCATAGGGTTCCTAAATTCTCCAATTTTGTAAAGTTAGATTCTCCAATTGGAATTAGGGTTTTCTTCCATGTTATGGGTTCTTTCAAATTATGATCTAATGGATTGAATTATGTCTTTTTATGCATGAATTGAGTTAATTGCATGTTTTGAAGTTGAATCCATCATGAACTTATATGAAATCTATGGTTTCTAGACATTGATATTATGAAGAGGTTTTGAACTGTGAAGATATGAAATTATGAAGATATGCATGTTCTTTATGAAATTGATGATGATTTAAGTTGTTTTGAGAGTGAAGCATTGTTGTTGTTGTTGTGAAAGGATTTCTCACATACTACTCAAAACATGATTTGTGAAAGGATTTTCTCACATGAAGGATTCATAGAGTTAAAAGGTTTTATCAACTAAACTTGAATCAAGAACTAAAGAGCTATTCTAATGAACCTTAGCTTGGATTGACTATTTGATGTGCCTTCCAAAAATGAAAGGACAAGCGGCGATTACCTATGTCCTCAAATGATAAGATAAGAGGCGATTACCCATGTCTTCTAATAATAAGATAAGCTATGAATTATGACTATTCCGTGGGATTTATGCTTAGCACCGAGTGGACAAGTGGTGATTACCCATGTCCCATAAACTATGTGCCACCATAGGTTGTATTAGATAGACATTAGCTAATAGATCCACTTAAGCTAGAAGTTATGGTTCTTACCTTGGCAAGTAAGGACGCCTCTTTTTGGTGTGGGGTAGACACTGGATTCCATGTTGTAGCACACATGGTCTATGTAGGTTAAGGCTAATTTCCCACATAATGAACTAAGGTTACTTCCAAAAAGGTATTTCAAGTACATGTTATTTTAAGATGACTTCCTTGCATTGACTATGACTTTTAACTCATGTGTTCTATCATGTCATCATATGATTTAACTTGGTCATTGTATCTTATGTATAGCCCTTTTTAGCATGATTTTATAATCTCTATGCATAGTTATCATACTTGGTACATTCTTTGTACTAACGCATACTCTTGCCTACATGTTCTCACAAATGTAGGATCCAGCTCTTCTCCATCCTTTCGTGGCTAGATCGTGGTATCGTGATTAAGAAGGCTTGGTGAGTCCTCATACTTCGAGGACAATGCCACATTTACAGTTTTATGTCATTTCATTTTAGAACTTGTATGGGTTACATCCCACTTTCATTCTGTTGATGTATTAGATGGTTTTGAGACTATGTTATGTTAGACTTCCGCTACTTTTGTCAATTCTTATGATATACAAATGCTTTTGAATACTTAACTACTATTATATTGTATGATGTATGCTAAGTGGCTTGTCTGGGGCCTTTTGGGGTCTTATACGTCATGTAACGTCTAGGGGGTACTTTAGGTCGTGAACTAAACCATGATTCTTTTCATATGAGAGAAAACATTTCACAAATGTTTGATACTTACCTTAAAAACATCCTTTGTTTATAAATCATTCTTTTCATAAAACATGCATAGATTCATAGACATACTTCATAAATTCATAAGCATAATTCAAATCCATAAAATAGGCATAGGCATGGGTTCATGTGAAATCAATGAAAATTATGTAATTGTTTTAAATCATTCATAATAAGATTGAATATAAGTAATTGAATCACAATAAATTAAATCCATGGATAATCACATTAAACCTTAAGAGAATTGGGTGAAATTAAATTGAAGATTTGAGTTTTCTTTTGGAACCCAATGAATGAAAGGGATCCGTTGGTGAATTCTCACATACCTTAGCAATCTAAGACCAAAAGAAATGGAGAAAGAAACCTTGAAGCCCTTGAAACCCTAGTTCTTCACCTTGGAGCTCTTGAGAGAAGTTGGAGAAGAAACCCTTGAGAGATTTTGAGATTTTGAGTCAATGGGAGGGAATGGCTTAGGTTTTGAAGAGTAAAAACGGTTATAGGGGTAGTTATAGGACCAAAACGACATAGTTTAGGGGTTAATTGGGTAGGAAAAGACCAAAACACCCTTAATAAAAATCTGCCGGAAGACCCTACGATCCGTAAGAGTTCCTACAGACTGTACTGGTCAATCGTAGAACTAATTTTGGGACTATTAATTTGGCCAACTTCCTTGAGTCATTCCTACGGCTTGTCAAAGATTTTACGACCCATAGGGCCTTTTCGTAGAAGACCGTTCAAGTCCAAAAACTTACTAAGTCTAGATCACTTCTACGGACCCCTTCTACGGCCCGTAATATTTTCTACGGTTCTTCCTCTTTATCCGTAGACCATCAATAGAGACTTGACATTTTTCAAAACTCAACACAAGTCCTACGACTACCTTCCTACGGCCCGTAGTACTTCCTACGATCCATAGGTGGCTTCCATAGAACCTGCCTCTACAGAATTTTCTGCAACTTTTCCGTTCAAATCCTACTTTCCAATTTCTTAGGTGTTACATACGTGATCCTCTCAGCTTGTTGAATTAGTTGATCATATAAATATGATTCTACTTCTTGCAAAATCACAGTCATGTTTACTTAAAGTTGCTTTTTATTTTCATGTCATATGATTGTATCTTATCCGCCCAAATGCGACTACAGAAGGCTATATCATGTAGGTTCGTCCATATACATAATATTAGAGTCTTCATCTATTTTATTTGCTAATGTTTGGACCTATGCCTAATGTCTAATATTATTTTTTTGACTAAGATAGAGAGGTTGTATTCATAGATTATCAGCTCGAGTACATTTCAAATGAAAAAATAAAAAAGAACCAAATCAGAATATCAATCACAAAATAAAAAATAAGTCATATATCATACAAGTTCAAAGGTCCTTAAATCGGAAAACCAAAATCAATCCAGAAGTAGCTTCTAAGCAGTAGATTTAATATTACACTAACATTATTTGCCAGAAAAATGAACTAACCAAAAGTATAAATAGAGCCTTAAAGCAACACATTTTTCTGGAGAAAAGCTACTATGTAGGTGGGGGAGGGGGAGAAAGAGAGAGATAGCTTTTAGCGGAGAGACTAAGTCGGTAGTTAGTAATCACAAACAATGTAAGTTAGATGCAGTATAAAATAAAATTAAACAAACCAGTGTACAATTTGCTTTCACAAAAGTAAATCACTGTAAAATGTTTGAACCCTAATCCCTATTTTTCAGAAAATCTTACTTCGAAAAAACCTTTATTTTCAGAACACCCAAACTACTAAATCCCTATTTTTCGAGCACCCCAATCTTACTTCAAGCTAAAGGAAATGAAAAGAGTTGAAAATTAAAAAATTCTATTTTCAGATCATCGAAAATGCTAAAACCCATATTTTCAAAACATCTCAATCTTACTTCAAACTAAATGAAATGAAAAGAGTTGGGAGTTAATAACTCCTATTTTCACAAACTCATCAGAGATAGAGAGCTGGTAGTTTGAGAGCTCACTTATGAGATGGAGATGGAAGGAGATAAGAGTTTGAGAGCTCACTTATCAAATAAAGGTGGAAGGAGATGAGAGTTTCATCTGAGATGGAGAGTTTTGTGAGATTGAGATGGAGAGTATCATGGGAGATGGATATGGAGATGGAGAGTGTAAACTTTCTGGAGAGTGTTGAAATAATTTAGGCCCTAGGATATATGACCAAAAAATAGTTTTAAAAGTGTAGCGACGTTTTTTTGTCACAAATTCCGTCGCAGAATATTAATTAAAGTTGTCACACCTACTTTGTTGCTAAATTTGTAGCGAAAATTAGGGCGCCAAAATTTCGCGCTCATTTTTAGCGACCAAAAACATATTCCGTCGTTATATCATAACTAAAAAAATTATTTGTAATTCTTGCGACAAAATGACTATTCTGTAGCGAATCCGTCGTTATTTAGTAATAGAATATAATTTGTACCGAATATCCGTCACTAAACATTATTTTTTTATTAGTGGTTCTTTGTGATGACGCCAAAAAGATGGATTTATTTATATGCAGCATAGGTGAACTTGAATGTCAAACTATGATGTTTATGATCATCAATGATAAATTTTTAAGTACAATAGACTTTCAAGATAAGTGGAGAATCTATTTTGCTAGTTTTTCTTAACTGAAGGCCTTCAAAGGTTTGATTGCAGTATCACTTTTTGATACCTCAGGTTATATAATATATTGAAGATGATTGGTGTAAGACGGACACGAGGATAATAGCTTTTGTGTAACTAGAATCTATGAAAAAACTTGAATGTGGTCACTTTTGATAAACTCAAATGATGTATGTAAATGTATTTATTTGGTTTACTTTTTTCAATTGATGTACTTGATTCTCGCTTCTCCTTTTCTTTGTACATACTGAAGTGTGAATGAACGGAATAAAAGCATGGAAAAATATGTTAGTTTGGTCGTGGACCATTTGAATGGGCCATGTGATTTGCTTTTCAGAAAATATGTGTAATACCTCAATAGTTCCGAAGTCCAGTCAGACCATGAAAAGATTAGAAAGAACTAAAGTTTGCAAAAAAATTGAACTTTACGTGCAACATTTACGGGCCGTAAAAGGGACTATGGATCGTAGATGCCACCCGTAGTTCAAACTTCAGAAATACGAAAATTGGTTTGAGATCCACGAGTCAAGTTTAAGGCTATATATAGTTTTGCGGGACGTATATTGAAGTTTAGAAACTTGGTTTTTTCCTAAACACAAGAAGGACTAGGTTTACGGATCGTAGAACCTTTCACGGGCCATAGATCGGTCCGTACAACGAAACTTAGAAACCCAAAAATTTCCTCTATATTCTACGGACCCTTCAGTCCGTAGATTATTCTACGGTTTGTAGAAGACATCCATAGATGACCTCCGACAGTTTTTAATTCAGGGACGTTTTGATCTTTTTTCACTCTTTTAATTCTTATACTATGTCGTTTTAGCCTATTCTAAGTGAGATTAAGGGGTTTTTAGTGATCTAAACCCTCACTTTCTCGCTCAAGTCCCAAAATTCAAGTTTCCTCTCAAGAAAGAACTAGGATTCCAAGCTTCAAGCGTCGATTCAAGGAATTCAAGCTAGGGTTCTTTATTCCAGGTACTTGAGATTTCATCAATCAGTTTCCTCTCACCCATTGAGTCCCAAGAAAACCCCAATTCTTCAGTTTATGGATTCTCCAAACCTAAGGTTTCTATGATATTCATGGGTTTTCACTGCAAATTAGTTCTTCTTTATGAATAGACCTTAATTGCATGTTTTACTTATGAATTTCCTATTTTAAATGATATTTTCATGAACCCTAAGTATGCAAGTATTTTCATGATTCAGAATTATGCTATTTCAGATGCATGTCTCAAATTATCAGTTTTTCATGATCTATGATGCTTTCAGATAAAGTATCATTCATTATATCTTCAGTTATCATGATTTATGAGCTACTAAGTATTTATCAGTTATCACATGATTCAGTACTATGAGATTTTTATTGTATCAATTATATATATGTTTCTGTTGAGAGTTATACTTAGCACCGAGTGAATTTAAGGATGAAGGATTTCGGTCAGCGTCCGTTAATCTTTAGTAGTAATCTCTGAGTCTCTAAACTATGTGCCACCATAGGTTTTCATGTAGCCCAATATGGCTCATCAATCTAGTGGATCCACATAGTTATCAAGTCCTTTACCTTGGCAAGTATTAGACACCCTGCTTTTGGTATGGGGGCAGTACACTGAACTCCGTGTAGTAGCTCACATGGTTTATGTCTCTTTTGATATCTCTAATAGTCAGACTCTCAATTATTGCATGACCATGTATTTATATATCTCAGTTCAGTATATCTGAGTTTCATGTCACTCTACTTGGTCATTGCATCATCATGTTTACTGATTCAATATGTTCAGCTATCACGATTATCATACATTATCTTAATACTCAGTACATTCAAAGTGTTTGCCACATATTTACTACCTATATTGTTTGATAATATAGGTTTGGACGTTTAGCATTAGGGACACAGTTAGTATAATTTCTTATCAGCACAGTAGTACCTTGGTGAGTCCTTATTCTCCAAGAACAACCTTTATCTTTCTTTCAGTACTTACTTTCCGTTTCAGTCATTTTGAGTAAGTTAGGGATTTGTCCTAGCAACTTATATTAGTAGACGCTTTCAGGCAGTCAAATTAGATTCCGCTTATGTTTTAATCAAATATTTGTCTAGTTGATCTTAATAGACTATTTAAACTTTATTTCCACATTAAGTATTTTCAGTCTTATTATGTTAATTTTAGCGTCATGCCAGACCATGAGGTTAGCTTGAAGTCACTTGTGGCTCTAAGCACCGTGTCGCAACTAGAGGTAGTCTCGGGTCGTGACAATGTGCCTCTTGATTTGGTGTACATATTAACGTGTTTATGCACTTCTTCAAAAAGAAACAACCAAAGGAAATAATAAAGATATTGCTACGTAGATAAACCATGGAAGTCTAATACACAAATGAGCCTTGTAAACTTTGGATGTTTTTGTTATATTATTCAAGGTGTTCTTTTTATGACCTCCTTTGAAATTTTTTTAGAGTAGAGGGTCTATCGGAACCAACCTTAAGGTCTATGAGTCAACTAGGTATGTTATTGTTGTTGGTTCAATTGGGTATGTTATTGTGTTTGTCAGTTCAATATTTTTGTCTTCAACCACAATTTTTTAAAGAAAAATAGAGTAACAAATAAGGTGAAAAAAGTGTTCTTCTCCTAACTAGTTAGAAGGTAAAAAAAACTATATATATTGTCCAACAGTTATCTACCTTGACCCAATTTCATGAAATAGAAAATCTCATAATAATTCAAGGGTATAATTGAAAAGAAGCTTTTTGTAGAATTTTAAACCAAACACAAGATTAGGTGGGAAGAAATAAACCAAATACTTGATAAAAAATAATCCCTACATTACTTATCCATGCATTATTAATCTTAGTACCAAACAACCCTTATTTCATTGTCACTCTGTCACGACAAAATAACGATCTTTTGACAGAGAAAAAGCTAGTAGGACTACTCATTGCATCAGGCCCAAGGGCAGATCTACTAAGGCCCAAGGGGTGTCACGTGACACGACTTCTTTAGAAAAACTTGCTAAATATGTATTTATAATTAAAAGACAATAAACAAGATATATATATATATATATATATAATAACCAATGGCAGAGCCAAAAATTTTACGAAGGATGTCCAAAAATAATGAAGGAAAAAAAGGCTTCAAATGCTGCAACAGGTGAGATTCGACCCCGCAACGGCCTAGAGTCTGAACTTTCCCTGCGAGCTAGTAACCACTAGGCTACAACACTTCAATATGTTAAGGGTGTCCAAAATATGTTATTTAGCCATTTAACATATCATTTTACTTGTATATACGGTATAATTTTCCGACGAAGGGTGTCCAATTGGACACCCTGAACATACTGTAGCTACGCCACTGATAATAACTCTTGATGCAAAAGGCTACACAACTCAGTTGATTGAGTGTATCAATCGTCCCTATGAGGGACGTGAGTTCGAATTTAGACAAGTTTTTGTATGTACATTTTAGGGCCTTTAAGTTGAGATACATATTTTTGATTCTTTCTTCCTTTGTTTTTTCTTTTCTTTTGCTTTTTTATCTTTTCTTCTTTTGGTATCTTATATCAAAAAAATATTTAACGCTATTATTTCTAATGAGATTATTTTCAAAACGAAAATTTATCCTGAAAAAATTAAAATGTGACACTACTTGCGAAAAATTCTACTTACACCAGTAATCAGGCAATAATCTCCGGCTGCCTTCTAAAAGAGAAGTTAGGAAAATAGAAGAAACTTCCAATATAATCTCTCATCTAAAATTTGTAAGTACACTTTTTCTCAGAAATGGACAGTTGGTTCATTCAACTTTTTTTTGCCATGAATTCCTCCTTAATTTCCCGAGCATTATAGGACGGTGGGATTTTTTTACATGTTTATTGGATCATAATTGATAGTTAATTTTGCATTGTGTTTCTTAGGAAAGCTATCGTGGTTGTCGGTAATGATAAAATGGTCATTATCAAATTTAGCGAGTCATCATCGTAATCAACCAATGAAGGCTCAATTGGATGAACAATCTTATCTCTTTCTCTATCAATAGATGTTATTTTGTTGGGGGGAAATGACAGTAAAATAATATATTAAAAATGAATTTTATGGGTTAAATGAGTAGATATAATATTGGGTTGCATAATAATTAAATTAAGAAGAAATTATAAGTTGGATAAAGACATGACACTTAAGCCCATATAAGATGATAAAAAGGGAACATTACACTTAACCGTCTAAAGACAAATATATATTTAAAATTAGATGATAAAGATATATATATATACTTCTTGTATACAAAAACAGATGTTGTATAATCAATTCTTCTTTCTAAACCTAATATTTCCCAATTTAATCTTGATGTTATTCTTTCTACAACGTAGTCGTAACTAATATTTCTTTCTTTAAATTGATTTTTTATATCCTGAACTAATAATTCTTCAGTAATATTTATTAATTCTTTAAGCTTTTTTATTTTAAGTCTTGATTCTTTTATATCTTGTAATTCTATATGAAAATTCCAATAATTAAATGATATCTGTCTGCTTAGAGGATGTCTTTTCATATAAATTCTTTTTATTTTATCCTAGTGGAAAATATTTTATTTTCTTTAAATAATACTTATTAAGTGTAGTTCTTACTCTTATGTCGTAATTTATATTATATAATTCCAAACTTGCGAAACTTCTAACCTGTATTATTTCTGGATTTTTTTTATCAAAATTTTCTTCTATATTTTTATATATTTTTATAAATTCTTTTCTAAGTGCTTTTAATTTTCTTATTTCTATTAATTCAGTATATGCTAATATATTATGAAGACTTATATATCTATAATATCTATGATTTCTCATACAACTTTTTATATACTTATAAATTTAACTGGTCCAAAACTTGAAACCTTAGACTCTGATACCAAAATAAAGGCGCTTTGATTAAGAGGATATTTCAATAAAATTTTTAGGTTTTTTTTTAAAAAAAAAAAATTTTACAAAGGGTTTTGATCAAATATGTTGTAAGTCTTACTCAATACTCTCTCTTTCTTTGTTCCTTTAACAATAAAATAGTTTTTTAGCTTTTAAGGACTTTGTAACTTCTCCCAAAGTTTTTTTTTTTTTTTTTTTTTTAACCTTGTTTCACTTCTTCTTTACAGCTTGATTTTAAACAGTGATCATCTCCAGGTTTAGAAAGAAGAATTGATTATACAAAATAAAGAATAGAATTTCAAAAACAAAGACCAATTTGGATTCCATTAGGATAAATGGTCAAAACCAAAATACAAAAATTAAAAAAAAGAATTAATTCATTATACCCAGAATATATAAAACTAACTAAAAGCAAAGAAGATAATAACAGACTTGAATACCTTATAAAAAGAATATCTAAATTATAAGCAAAAAATATATTAAAGAATTAAGGAGAAAATACAATAGCTAAATTAAGGGATTTAGAATACTTAGATTTAAAAATAATACCAGAAAAGAAATATAGAAAACTAAACTGGCTTCAGGGGACATTCAATAATTCCTAGGAATTTACAGGTTAGTCCATTGATACTGTTTAGAGAACCATTTACTTCAAGGTTAAACAAACATGACTTAAGCAAAATAACATGTAAAAAAACATATTTACTTTATATAACCAAACATAATTATACATAGAGGGAGAAATATTACATAAACCTTTAAGCATAAACTACTTACATGTCTTAGGTAGAAAGAGATTTCCCTTTCGGGAGTCCCCGCTAAGCTGAACAGGAAACTTTGAAAGTAAACTTATAAAACTTTATTCACTCTAACACTCTGTTTTTTTTTTAAAACTTTAAGATTCAGAAACTAAAAACTCACTTTAAAAATAATTTTCTCGCTCTTACTTCACTCTTATGATTTCTTATGTATTTTCATTCTATCTTTCTCTTCTTTGGAATGAAGTATATATAGATAAATTTTTTGACGGACTTCAACTCCGGATTTCAAATTGTAAAAGAAAATTTGCCGGGTGCGCTGTGGGCCCCATCGTCACATGCTCTTCTTTATCAATTTGTCCCTTCTATTATTGCTATCTTACCTCATCCCTTACGTCTGTATCTCCATTATTGAATAATGTCTAACTTCATTGCTTACGTATCTAAATTATGTAATGCAACCGAATCAAAACTCATGCCTGAATCATCGTCTTCATTAGGGTCTTGGGCAAATTGTTCCATGGCCGGATTATACCCTGAACTTTCGAAACTTTCAGATTCTTGTCTTGGATGTTCTTGTCTTGAATGTTCTAATATAACTTCTTTAGTGGTTTCTTTAAAAACTTTTTTAACTGCATTCTCAATCATGTTCTCTATTATTTTTTTGTCTTGTTTTTCTTAGACTAATTCCTCTGTTCTTTGTCTGAATCTTTGGGGTTGAAGATGACTCTCCTGTCTGGAAACTTGCAGGAAGTATTCTTACACTTTTTGGCAAAGTGTCAGCCATAAACGGATTTGATTTGTCTTTACCAGTTACCGTTTAAACTGGACTAGCTGTATCTTTATCCGATACAGTGGATTTTTTTACATTCATTGGAGAATGTACACCCGTCTTATCCATTTTTATCTGAGATGGAAAACTCTGGCTTTTACTTAACTGGTATAATTCAAAATAAAGAGTTTTTTCTTTTTCTTGGAGAGTATGGATTTTTTCTAGTAATTTTTCTTTCTCTATTTTGAGTCTCTCATTCTCATTGTTCAGACGTTTAAAAGCTTCTGTCATAGTTGAACAATGATCACAAAAAATTATTTTATCTGTGTCTCTTTGGATACGGTATTGAGGAATATTTGTATCAAAGCCTAAAGTTTCAAGTTTTGGTATCAAAGCCTAAAGTTTCAAGTTTTGGACCAGTTAAATTTATAAGTATATAAAAAGTTGTATGAGAAATCATAGATATTATAGATACATAAGTCTTCATAATATATTAGCATATACTGAATTAATAGAAATAAGAAAATTAAAAGCACTTAGAAAAGAATTTATAAAAATATAGAAGAAAATTTTGATTAAAAAAATCCAGAAATAATACAGGTTAGAAGTTTCGCAAGTTTGGAATTATATAATATAAATTACGACATAAGAGTAAGAACTACACTTAATAAGTATTATTTAAAGAAAATAAAATATTTTCCACTAGGATAAAATAAAAAGAATTTATATGAAAAGACATCCTCTAAGCAGACAGATATCAATTAATTATTGGAATTTTCATATAGAATTACAAGATATAAAAGAATCAAGACTTAAAATAAAAAAGCTTAAAGATTTAATAAATATTACTGAAGAATTATTAGTTCAGGATATAAAAAACCAATTTAAAGAAAGAATTATTAGTTACGACGACGTTGTAGAAAGAATAACATCAAGATTAAATTGGGAAATATTAGGTTTAGAAAGAAGAATTGATTATACAAAACAAAGAATAGAATTTCAAAAACAAAGACCAATTTGGATTCCATTAGGATAAATGGTCAAAACCAAAATACAAAAATTAAAAAAAAGAATTAATTCATTATACCCAGAATATATAAAACTAAATAAAAGCAAAGAAGATAATAACAGACTTGAATACCTTATAAAAAGAATATCTAAATTAGAAGCAAAATATATTAAAGAATTAAGGAGAAAATACAATAGCTAAATTAAGGGATTTAGAATACTTAGATTTAAAAATAATACCAGGAAAAAAATATAGAAAACTAAAAGACGAAGCTTTAATAAGGTGTAATTTTAGTAACGGAGAACATCAGTTACACGGTGCAGACCAACATCTAAATAGTATTACAGATTTAATAATAAATTTAGGAGAAACAGTACAACTAGAACAAGAAAAAATATTAAAGACTTTAGAAAATTACAAAGACTTGCAAAATAAACAAAATAAATTATTAGAAAGAATAGAAAATAATTTAGAATATCTAAAAGTACAACAAGCGGATTTAGATAGAAAAATAAAGAAATTAACTCTAAAGAAGAAATAGGAACTAATAAGTATAATTTTAAAAAAGAATTAAAAGAACTAAAAGAAGAATTAAATCAAATAAAAACCATAGTACTTTCATGAACAATTCATTTTATATAGAAATATTAAAGAAAACAGAAGAAATAGTTCCAAATCCTGAAGGATTGTCAAATCATCTGCCCCTAGGCAAAGCAGATTGTACTATAATAAAACAAAATAATACAATAATTTTATTATTACTAGAGTTAAATAATAAAGTAGAAAAACTTATTAAAGAAAAAGAAGTAGAACAGAAACAAGTATTACAAGAAAAGAATATAGACGAATTAATAGAACAACTAAAAAGAATAGAAATAACTCCTCAAAAAGAAAGAAAAGTACATATAAAAAAGCAATGGAAATTTTTCCGTTTAAAAGAAGAACAGACAGAGCAAGATCAAGTTTCTCCCAAGACAGTCTGAGGGGAGGAATATTGGCAAAAATCTTAGACTCTTCAAAGAATAAACAAAGTACTAGCCAACAATTAGAAGAAGTAATAGACGTAGATAAAGATATTCAGATTTTTCAACAAAATAGGTTAAAATTATTAAACCCAAAAATATTATACAATACAGGATTTTTCACAGGACAAGCACAATTATACAAACATTATAGAGAAGAACAAATGTGTGTGATAGGTAAAGACAGTACTAGTTTAAGTTTAATAAGTTCAGAATCTTTAAAACAAATAAAAGATTTAAATATGAATTTAATGCACATGGGATTAATAGTAATAGGATTAAAAGGTTTAACTAGAAAGAATTTAGGAACCAAGGTGTTAATCACAATATACGATGATAGATGGACGGAATTAAAAAAATCAATAATAGGATTGACAGAAGTAGATATGACTAATAATGGAGGGCTTTTCTATTGTAACCCAGACTTCATGTTAAGTTCTAAAGATTTTGCTAATCATATTAAAATAGGTATACAGACAAAAGGATATGAAGAGATGATAGGTGGAAATAATTTATTAATATGTATAGGATTTATAGGAAAAATTTCAACAAACAGCAATACTAAATTTAAGTTAAAAGTGGAAGACGTAGTAGGATTAATGGGAGACAAAGGTATAAAAGTAATGAAACCATTAAAAATAGACTCAAAAGAATATGCTGGGTTAGAATGGAATTTAGAAAATTTAAGTAAAAAAGAAATCTTAAAACCAAAAGATCATCTAATGTATACTAATAGTAAAGGACAGACTTCTATAAGATTTACAGATTATAGTTATACAGATCAAAAAGAAATGGACGAAGAAGAATCAGATAATCAAGAACAAATGAATATAGAGGTAATAGAGGAAGAAGATTTTGAAGTAAATGAATCTATAAGAAAGGCAGAACAAATATATATTAAAAATAAGAATATAGTTTTTAAATGTAAAGGATGTAAAAAATCAAAGATACAATTTGAACAAGTAGAAGAACATTTTAAAACTTGTAGACTAAGACAAGATAATTATGGATACAGAAAACAAAAAGAAGAAGAAGAAGAAGAATCTGTAATAAGTGAAACTAGTTTAAGTATAAAAGAATTAATGGAAAGTGCCTCGAGTAGCTCGAGTCCATTTCAAAAAACTAGCTCAATGCAACAAGCACAGACTACCACTGGTAATTTACCAAGATATAGGGTGTATAGAGTAAATCCAGATATTCAGACTGAAAATTTAAAATCAAAAGGAAAGAAACAACCTATAGAGGAACCTATTCGATTCCAAGAAGGAGGGAATAAAGGAAAAATACTTAATATTGCAGCACATGATCCTCAATTATGGAATTCAGTTATAGACTTATGGAAAAGTATAGTAGTAGCAGATTATATACAAACTAACCAAGAAAATGATGCAGAAACCATGTATAGATACATGGAGACATTTTTAGGAGAATCAACAAAAGGATTATGGGAAGCATTTAAAACAGAATTCCCTGAAGAATTTCAAGGAATGGTAAATATGGGACCAAATCCTTATAATTTTACAAATAAAATACACAGTTTAATAACAGGAGAAGACCCAAATAGTGGCTTAATAACATTACAAAGAAATGCGGTAATAAAGCTAGAACAATTAAGTATAAGCAACTGGTTTAGTATAAAAGAATTCTTAAATGAATATTTTTATTATTGTAGCATAAGTGGTAATGCTTTTGATACAAATCTAGGAAAAAAGCTTTTTAATAAACTACCAGGAGCATTAGGAAGAGAAATAGAAGAAAAATGGTATAAAAGAGAAGGGGTAATACAAAATCCAGATGGAAGATGGTCAATAGGACAAAGAATACAACATATTATGTCTATATTACAAGAAAAATGTACAAATATACAAATACAGAAACAATTAAAACAGAATGAAACTAATTTTTGTAAAAGTATATACACAACACAGAATTATGATAAAGAACATATACCAAAGAGATATAAGAAAAATTAAAATTATGGTAATGGTTATTCAAGAAGGAAGTATTATTTAAGAAAATCAAGGGCAAGAAAACCTTATTTAGACAAATATAGACATGTAAGGAAATATAATACAAATAGAAATTATAAAAATAAATTAGAGTGTTTTACTTGTGGAAGCCAAGAACATTTGGCGAACACTTGTCCTAAAAGAAACAATAGTAGAACAAGAAATGCTCAATTAATAGAAGATTTTCAAGAAACTTTAATTAATGTAGATGAATACATGTCAGATAACGAAAGTATATACTCAATAATAAGTATGGAAGTAAATGAGGAACAAAAGAAGGAATCTTCAGATTCTGAAGAAGATGAATTTATAAATAAAATAGGATTAGAACAATTAAATTTAGAAGATAGAGAAACCAAGATATGGTAAATATATCCTTAACTTGTGAACATGATTTTGAACAAGGAAAAGGATTAGACAGTAACCAATGATGTCATTGGTATCCTGGAAGAAATAGAAGAGCAAAGTGTAAAAAATGTTATATTGAAGGATGTTTACCATGTATAGAGAAGACAACAATAAAAATAGAGAATAATAGTATTAACAAACCTGTAGAAATTGGTAAAATAAACAAAACTATAGATTTAGAAGAAGAAATAAGACAGATAAGAAAAAGAGTAGAAATTTTAGAAAAAAGATTAGAAAAGGTAGAAAAGGGGTAAGAAAAATTAGAAGAAGAATTAGAACAAGAACAATTGGAATCAGAAGAAGAATTGATAAATACTTTCCCAAATAGTTTAATATGTAATGAAGACAAAAAGATAAGCACTATAAAAATATTAGCAAGAATAAAAATTCAAGACTATGAAGTAGAAACTTTAGCATTGGTAGACTCAGGTTGCACAAAAAGTATATTAAATAGAAAAATTATACCACCAAATTTAATTAATGAATTACCAACTCCACAAATATCCATGCAAATGGATGGATCTTATAATACATATAAACATTATGTGAATAAAGCAACTATAAGTTTATGAATACTAGTACAGATTTTTATAAACCAACCTATAAATTAGAAAAAATTTGGGTAAGAGATCTAAATATAAAAGTAGATTTTGTTTTAGGATTAGATTTTTTATTACATAATAATGGAAGTTATTTATTAACTAGGGATGGAGTAATTTTATCCAAAAATATCACTCAAACAGCAGTGGTGACCATACCTGTAGAAAATAAGTTTAGATATATTAAACCAAAAGAACAAAAAATAAAAGATAAATGTAATAAAGAAGACTGCAAATGTGATACATGTGATACTTGTGAAAAACTAAATGAAGAAGTAGAAATAATAGCAAATGAAGAAAATGAAAAAGAATATACATTAATAGAAATAAATACAGAGTTATATGATTTTAAGAAAGGAATACAAAAAATAGGAATAATAAAAGATCAAAAAGATTTAGAAAAAATAATACAAATTTTAGATGAACTAGAAATAATAGGAAAAAAACCCTTAAAACATTGGGAAGCAAATAAAATAAAATGTAAATTAGATATAATAAATCCAAAATATATTGTAAAAACTGCTTCAATAGAATCAACAAATCAAGATTTAATAGAATTTGAAACCCAAATAAAAGAATTAATGAATTTAGGTGTAATAAGAAGATCTAAATCAAAACATAAATCTGCAGGTTTTATGGTAAGAAATCATAGTGAAATAGTTAGAGGAAAAGAAAGAATGGTAATAAACTATAAAAGACTAAATGATAATACTAGAATGGATGGTTATAAATTACCAGACAAAACAGAATTAATAAATAGAATACAAGGAAGAAATTTTTTTAGCAAATTTGATTGTAAATCAGGATACTGGCAAATAAGAAT
Source organism: Solanum appendiculatum (assembly GCA_018342035.1). Classification (NCBI taxonomy): domain Eukaryota; kingdom Viridiplantae; phylum Streptophyta; class Magnoliopsida; order Solanales; family Solanaceae; genus Solanum; species Solanum appendiculatum. The sequence goes on along the minus strand of JAGDQO010001406.1, from coordinate 123,145 downwards.
GGAGGAAGAAAGTATAGAATGGACAGCTTTTACTTGTCCAGAAGGACATTTTGAATGGCTAGTAATGCCATTTGGTTTAAAAACTGCTCCTCCAATATTCCAAAGGAAAATGGATAATATTTTTAGGGAATATAAAAACTTTATTATTGTATATGTAGATGATATACTGGTATTTAGTAAAAATATGAGAGAACATTTAGGACATTTACAGAAAGCTTTTAAATTATTTGTAGAAAATGGAATAATTATAAGTAAAAAGAAAATGGAATTATGTAAGACTCATATTAAATTTCTAGGAGTAATAATAGGTGAAGGAAAAATAAGTCTGCAACCACATATAGCAAAAAAGATTTTAGAGATGCCAGATAGATTAGATAAAACAAAAGAATTACAGAAATTTTTAGGAATTTTAAATTATGCTAGAAATTTTATAAAAGATTTAGGAAAAGTAGCAGGACCGTTGTATTCATAAACAGGATCAAAAGGTCAAAAGACTTTTAATATAGAAGATATAAAATTAGTAAAACAATTAAAAGAAATGATAAAAGATATTCCAGACCTTGCTTTACCGTTAGAAAATGATTATTTAATAGTAGAAACTGATGGAAGTTTAGAAGGATGGGGAGCTGTCCTGAAAACTAGACCAAATAAATATAATAAAACTGAAGAAAGAATTTGTGCTTACCAAAGTGGCAAGTATAAAGAAAAAGGAAATCTTAATAGTATAGATGCAGAAAATCTAGCAGTAATATATGGGTTAGATAGTTTTAGATTATACATATTAAATAAACCAAAAATTTTAATAAGAACAGATTGTGAAGCCATAGTAAAGTTCTATCAAAAAATAAATGAGAAAAAAAGTAGTAAGCGAAGATGGTTAAATTTCTTAGATGCTACTTCTGTTTATAATATAAAAATAGAACATATATCAGGAAAAGATAACAACCTTGCTGATCAATTAAGTAGAATTATTATGAAATGAACTAACCATTATGTTACAGTATGAATGCAGGGAAAGGCAAAGATAAGATGGAAGAATCTTCAGACAAATACAAAGACTTATACTTGAAGAGTTTACTTCAAAATACCCAATATAAGCCTCAAGCTATGTTGGAAAAACAAAATTTAGAAAGAATACATTTTGGGCCAGAAAGTATGTTAAACTATCTAACATGTAACATGACTTTCAGACTTAAGTCAGAGACCAGGATTGATAAACCACAGAAATGTTTGATAGACAATTTATGGATAGCTTACGACAAGCATCCTAGAGACAACATTTATTTTATTTCTACTTTAAATGCTTTGAGTTATTATTTTACTGATAAAAATCAAGACAAAAGATTTAAGTTTTATGCAGTAATCAAAGGACAAAGACAAGGGGTGTTTCAGACTTGGATAGAAGTTGTTGATGCTATAAAAAATACTCATGTCCCTTTATTCAAAGGCTTTAATGATTTAACTGAAGCTCTTGATTATGCCAGAGGAGAATTAGGTCCTAATTTCTATATCACTCCCTCTATCAGACAACAAAATATAAATATTCCTCAATACCGTATCCAAAGAGACACAGATAAAATAATTTTTTGTGATCATTGTTCAACTATGACAGAAGCTTTTAAACGTCTGAACAATGAGAATGAGAGACTCAAAATAGAGAAAGAAAAATTACTAGAAAAAATCCATACTCTCCAAGAAAAAGAAAAAACTCTTTATTTTGAATTATACTTGTTAAGTAAAAGCCAGAGTTTTCCATCTCAGATAAAAATGGATAAGACGGGTGTACATTCTCCAATGAATGTAAAAAAATCCACTGTATCGGATAAAGATACAGCTAGTCCAGTTCAAACGGTAACAGGTAAAGACAAATCAAATCCGTTTATGGCTGACACTTTGCCAAAAAGTGTAAGAATACTTCCTGCAAGTTTCCAGACAAGAGAGTCATCTTCAACCCCAAAGATTCAGACAAAGAACAGAGGAATTAGTTTAAGAAAAACAAGACAAAAAAAAAATAGAGAACATGATTGAGAATGCAGTTAAAAAAGTTTTTAAAGAAACCACTAAAGAAGTTATATTAGAACATTCAAGACAAGAACATCCAAGACAAGAATTTGAAAGTTCCGAAAGTTCAGGGTATGATCCGGCCATGGAACAATTTGCCCAAGACCCTAATGAAGAAGATGATTCAGGCATGAGTTTTGATTCGGTTGCATTACATAATTTAGATACGTAAGCAATGAAGTCAGACATTATTCAATAATGGAGATACAGACGTAAGGGATGAGGTAAGATAGCAATAATAGAAGGGACAAATTGATAAAGAAGAGCATGTGACGATGGGGCCCACAGCGCACCCGGCAAATTTTCTTTTACAATTTGAAATTCGGAGTTGAAGTCCGTCAAAAAATTTATCTATATATACTTCATTCCAAAGAAGAGAAAGATAGAATGAAAATACATAAGAAATCATAAGAGTGAAGTAAGAGCGAGAAAAATATTTTTAAAGTGAGTTTTTAGTTTCTAAATCTTAAAGTTTTTTTAAAAAAAAACAGAGTGTTAGAGTGAATAAAGTTTTGTAAGTTTACTTTCAAAGTTTCCTGTTCAGCTTAGCGGGGACTCCCGAAAGGGAAATCTCTTTCTACCTAAGACATGTAAGTAGTTTATGCTTAAAGGTTTATGTAATATTTCTCCCTCTATGTATAATTATGTTTGGTTATATAAAGTAAATATGTTTTTTTTACATGTTATTTTGCTTAAGTCATGTTTGTTTAACCTTGAAGTAAATGGTTCTCTAAACAGTTTTAAACAGTATCAATGGACTAACCTTGTAAATTCCTAGGAATTATTGAATGTCCCCTGAAGCCAGTTGTGCTGTTAGGACATAGTTATCCAGGGTGAGGTTAGAGACGATCACTGTTTAAAATCAAGCTGTAAAGAAGAAGTGAAACAAGGTTAAATAAATAAAATAAAATTAAAAAAAATAAAAAACTTTGGGAGAAGTTACTAAGACCTTAAAAGCTAAAAAACTATTTTATTGTTAAAGGAACAAAGAAAGAGAGAGTACTGAGTAGGACTTACAACATATTTGATCAAAACCTTTGTAAAAAAAAATTTAAAAAAAAAAAATCTAAAATTTTTGAAAAAATCTAAAAAAGCTAAAAAACTATTTTATTGTTAAAGGAACAAAGAAAGAGAGAGTACTGAGTAGGACTTACAACATATTTGATCAAAACCCTTTGTAAAAAAAAATTTTAAAAAAAAAATCTAAAAACTTTGAAAAAATCTTAAAAATTTATTGAAATATCCTCTTAATCTAAGCGCCTTTAAACATCCTTCAATATAACATTTTTTACACTTTGCTCTTCTATTTCTTTCAGGATACCAAAGACATCATTGGTTACTGTCTAATCCTTTTCCTTGTTCAAAATCATGTTCACAAGTTAAGGATATATTTACCATATCTTGGTTTCTATATCTTCTAAATTTAATTGTTCTAATCCTATTTTATTTATAAATTCATCTTCTTCAGAATCTGAAGATTCCTTCTTTTGTTCCTCATTTACTTCCATACTTATTATTGAGTATATACTTTCGTTATCTGACATGTATTCATCTACATTAATTAAAGTTTCTTGAAAATCTTCTATTAATTGAGCATTTCTTGTTCTACTATTGTTTCTTTTAGGACAAGTGTTCGCCAAATGTTCTTGGCTTCCACAAGTAAAACACTCTAATTTATTTTTATAATTTCTATTTGTATTATATTTCCTTACATGTCTATATTTGTCTAAATAAGGTTTTCTTGCCCTTGATTTTCTTAAATAATACTTCCTTCTTGAATAACCATTACCATAATTTTAATTTTTCTTATATCTCTTTGGTATATGTTCTTTATCATAATTCTGTGTTGTGTATATACTTTTACAAAAATTAGTTTCATTCTGTTTTAATTGTTTCTGTATTTGTATATTTGTACATTTTTCTTGTAATATAGACATAATATGTTGTATTCTTTGTCCTATTGACCATCTTCCATCTGGATTTTGTATTACCCCTTCTCTTTTATACCATTTTTCTTCTATTTCTCTTCCTAATGCTCCTGGTAGTTTATTAAAAAGCTTTTTTCCTAGATTTGTATCAAAAGCATTACCACTTATGCTACAATAATAAAAATATTCATTTAAGAATTCTTTTATACTAAACCAGTTGCTTATACTTAATTGTTCTAGCTTTATTACCGCATTTCTTTGTAATGTTATTAAGCCACTATTTGGGTCTTCTCCTGTTATTAAACTGTGTATTTTATTTGTAAAATTATAAGGATTTGGTCCCATATTTACCATTCCTTGAAATTCTTCAGGGAATTCTGTTTTAAATGCTTCCCATAATCCTTTTGTTGATTCTCCTAAAAATGTCTCCATGTATCTATACATGGTTTCTGCATCATTTTCTTGGTTAGTTTGTATATAATCTGCTACTACTATACTTTTCCATAAGTCTATAACTGAATTCCATAATTGAGGATCATGTGCTGCAATATTAAGTATTTTTCCTTTATTCCCTCCTTCTTGGAGTCGAATAGGTTCCTCTATAGGTTGTCTCTTTCCTTTTGGTTTTAAATTTTCAATCTGAATATCTGGATTTACTCTATACACCCTATATCTTGGTAAATTACCAGTGGTAGTCTGTACTTGTTGCATTGAGCTAGTTTTTTGAAATGGACTCGAGCTACTCGAGGCACTTTCCATTAATTCTTTTATACTTAAACTAGTTTCACTTATTACAGATTCTTCTTCTTCTTCTTCTTTTTGTTTTCTGTATCCATAATTATCTTGTCTTAGTCTACAAGTTTTAAAATGTTCTTCTACTTGTTCAAATTGTATCTTTGATTTTTTACATCCTTTACATTTAAAAACTATATTCTTATTTTTAATATATATTTGTTCTGCCTTTCTTATAGATTCATTTACTTCAAAATCTTCTTCCTCTATTACCTCTATATTCATTTGTTGCTTAAGTCATGTTTGTTTAACCTTGAAGTAAATGGTTCTCTAAACAGTTTTAAACAGTATCAATGGACTAACCTGTAAATTCCTAGGAATTATTGAATGTCCCCTGAAGCCAGTTATGCTGTTAGGACATAGTTATCCAGGGTGAGGTTAGAGACGATCACTGTTTAAAATCAAGCTGTTAAGAAGAAGTGAAACAAGGTAAAAATGACAAAAAATAAAAGATAAATGTTATAAAGAAGACTGCAAATGTGATACATGTGATACTTGTGAACAGTGATCGTCTCGCAAATGTGATACATGTGATACTTATGAAAAATTAAATGAAGAAGTAGAAATAATAGCAAATGAAGAAAATGAAAAAGAATATACATTAATAGAAATAAATACAGAGTTATATGATTTTAAGAAAGGAATACAAAAAATAGGAATAATAAAAGATAAAAAAGATTTAGAAAAAATAATACAAATTTTAGATGAACTAGAAATAATAGGAGAAAACCCCTTAAAACATTGGGAAGCAAATAAAATAAAATGTAAATTAGATATAATAAATCCAGAATATATTGTAAAAACTGCTTCAATCGAATCAACAAATCAAGATTTAATAGAATTTGAAACCCAAATAAAAGAATTAATGAATTTAGGTGTAATAAGAAGATCTAAATCAAAACATATAACTGCAGGTTTTATGGTAAGAAATCATAGTGAAATAGTTAGAGGAAAAGCAAGAATGGTAATAAACTATAAAAATATATATATATATATATATATATATATATATGATAAAGAATAAATACAACTCTTTTCTAGTATAACAAATAAAAATAAAATATGACCCTTTTCCCTAATTTTAAATAATATAATATAGATTTATAGAAACAATATAGAGTATGAGGAAAAAGGAAGGTTTCCATGGGATCATGGGCGAATTTATGTATTAAATTTGGGTCATCAAAACCCGTGGTCATCCGACTAAACTCGATATATTACTTATATAATTATTAAAGAATATATTAAATATTAGTTGGTGGAACCCATTTTCAAAATGGGTAGATGGTTCACTGGTCTGAGTGCAATTTTTCAGCACTAAGGTCTCTGGTTCAATCCCAGTCAACACCATTTTGCTTTAAAATTTTTATATTAATTTAAAAAACGTTTTTTTTTTTTTTAAAAAAACCTACTTAAAAAGCTCTAAAGTCAAAAAAACTCTAAAGGTTTTGTTCCTACCCACTTTCCAAGTTGCAATCAGACCCGTCTTTAAAGCAATGGTGAATTCATTCTTTTGAAATCCTAGATTCGCCTTAGCACGGATACTTGGAGACAACTCTTTGGTCGAAACGTATACATGCGTATTACCCTATACAGTGCTTTTCTTCTGTCAAAAGCAATCGCTCACATTCCCTCATATATATACAAATTATCCTTTCCCCCTTTCGAAATCCTATTTATCAACCATTGTACTAGCTACTTCAATTTTCCAAATACCTAATTCACAGGTAATAATTTTCACTCATCTTCTTTGAATTGCAATGTTTAATTCTTTCCACTATGTTTTCGAGCCACCTTAATTCAACTGGAATTTTGATTTTGTAGCTCAGAATATAATATGGTTGATAGATTTTTTATTTTTTTTTGGGTGAGAATTAAGAAGTCCTAGCTTGAATGCTTGGATCACAGTTCGGATAGAACAGATTGGTTACACGAATTCAGTTTTTTTTTTTCACTCTTTAGTGTAATTAATTTTTGTTTGGATTTGCAAAATTTGCTCAATTCACTTGAAACCCTTTATGGATTTCTATCAGCAGCCAAACGGGTCTTCGAGATTAGATTGGTGGAAACTTTTATGTAGAATTTACTATGTGTAGATTTTTTTGCTCAGGTGCAGGTTCTTGAGTAGAGATTCTACTGGGGTTTTCTATCATAATTTGATTGAATGGATGTGGAGGGAGCAAGTACTTTGTCAGGAAATGGTGCACAATCTGTAGAATCTCGGTCACGTCCAGTTCGACGACATTTGGATGATGGTAAGTTCAAACTACAAATCGATTTTGTTATTCCTATGAGTCAGGTTTTCCGTGATGCTTAAATTCTGTGAAGAGTTTTGTTTTAAGTGAGTTGGTATACGATAGGTCAAATTACTAATCAAGCTATTTGAGGAAAGGTAGCCCCTTTGATTCAAATCAGACATGGAAGCAAAGGGCAGAAAGATTTAATAATAATGTGGTGCCGGGCATCTACCATTATACCCACTATGATCACCAAACTATTGCTATCCATAGTGGGAAAGAGAATTTATCTACTAATACAAAAGATAATATGGTATGCCACAAATCAAGAGATTTGCAGCTACTTTAATTTTCAAAGACATACAAAAAGCAATAGTGATAGATCTCAGCAATGAAAAAACTGTGGAAGTCCTCAAATTTATTCATTATGACTGGTGGAGAGTGCACATTAAGTATGAGCTTGAAGATATTATAGATCAGAACAACTTTCCGTCATGAGTATCATAAATTAAAACCAATAAAACAAAGGAGAAGAAAAAGCTCTTATGGGTAGAATTTTCTCTCTCAGTGTGCCAGGTTCTTTAACGAGTATATTCGAACTAAATAATCAGAAAATTGGAATTGCTGCTGCCAATTGTTAAACTAGAGAAAACTACTTCTTGTGTTTTCACAATACTTGAAATGTCTCTTTTGTGGGTGTTGCTGATGTTATGCTGATGATATTTTGGGTGGTATTGACAGATGTTAACTCTTGAGTTGCATCAGCATTATGTAGGGTTGTGGTTTGGGATGGTTATTAGTTATTTCTGGCATGTGGTGATGGGGAGTCAATGGTAGTGCTAGTCGTTGATGGAGATTGTGGTTTCTTTGGTTAGCCCTTAGATGAGCAGGGAAGGACTTGTGAGAGTATGATCAATCTGAATTAGGGATGTGATTTTCTTCCATCCTTGTATTTATCAAGACCTTTTATGGGACTTTATCCAACTCTTGTAGAGACCTTAGGAAAAACTTATAATCAAGTAATAATACTTGTATGGACACATTTAACAAGTAATTAGGTGAAGAAAATGGAAGCTCACTGTCTTACCAGAGGACTTCCTTGATTTCTACAGGAATGTTAAATATAAAATAAGTAATTTTTTTGGTCAGCGAAATAGGAGCACGTGAGAGTGACTTTCCATGAAGGGAGATGTAGTGTCCTCTTCCATACAAAGTAAGAGTTTGGTGTCTATCTGTTGGTTATAAATTCTGATTTTGGATCAAGTCACAGGATTAAATAAGCTTCCTCAACAGTGTAAAATCCTTCTTTGAAACATAGGTTCCAGTAGTACTTCACTTACTTAAGGTATCGCCATTGTCGCTAGAGTCTTGGTATGTTTGTTTCTTTAAATAAGCATATAAGGAGGACTGGAGGAGAATATATGAATTTGAGGAGTTCATTATGCCATCTCTCTATGTTGTGATTGTGACATTGGGATAAGTGGTGCATCTTCAATCAAAATATCAAGTTATGATTCTTTCAGTTAAGCTTTTGTGCTATATTAATTGGCACTCATCTAGTTGATTAGTTCAGTTTTCCATTGATCTTCTTCATTTCTCTCGGTATTAGCTCTCAAGCTGAGTGTAATGCAGCTCTTTTTACTTCATAACTTATAAAATACAGAAGTTGAGGCTAAATATTGACATGTTTCATTCTCACGTTTGCAGCTGTATATCAGTTCACACAACAAAATCTCCCAGCATGTAAGCCTGTCCTTACACCAGCATGGGTAATTAGATGAGAAGAAGTCTTTCTCTGAAATTCCCATTTCGTTTCTAAATTACAGGGTGTTGTACTTCTCTGACTACATCTTCTTAACAGGTCATTTCAATGTTTTTCTTGATAGGCGTCGTTTTTATTCCAATTGGACTTCTCTGTCTTTATGCTTCTGAAAGTGTAAGCTTTTGCTCCTCTGTTGATTACAGACCTTATTAATCTGTCTGCATAATCTGTTTCCTCCATTCCTGATCAATAAGTTTGGCATAAATGGCTGATCAGAAAAGCATTTGCAGGTTATTGAGATCGTTGACAGATATGATATAGATTGTGTGCCAGATAATTTCAAGAGTCAAAAAGTTGCTTACATCAAAGATAGCTCAGTTTCCAAGAATTGTACACGTTACTTAAAGGTGATATTTCATTACGAGTTATGAGCTCGCATCCAAGCATGCCTCGTATTGTATATTAATTCCCCTCGCTTCATAAGATATTGCCTTGTCAGCTTTTTATGATACTACATTTAAGCTTTCTTCTGCACATCCAGTGATGAGGATGTATACTTTGACTGCTCATTGAAGTTTATAGATGGACACCATATACTAATTATTTTTTAAAAAAAACACAAAACACTTTTCACTACGAAAAAACTCATTTTTGTCTCATATGTTGAGTATATCTCGTTTCCTCGGTAATAAAGAAATCTCCAGTTCTCTGGTTCTAGACCTTCTCCACACCCAGTTTTATGTATCAGCCCCTGTTTCCCTTTTTTTAACATAGCACACAGTTTTTCGTTTGCTATTGAGACAACATTAGTAATCTGCTGCTTCTAATGAAATTTTTGATGTATCAGAAATCAATTTCAATATGAATTTTTTAATCTTAAAGGCATAATATTTTTGATACAATCTTATATAACTCCCATTCAAACTTTGGTATTGAGAATTCTGTACAGAATACCCATAGATTCTCTTCAAAGAATATATGTATATATATATATGGGTTTTGCTAACCTACTGCATGAAGGTAGGTTAACATTGTACCCACTCTTTGATTCACAAAAATACCCCTGCCACCTCATTAAAATAAGAGCTTTCAGGGGCATTTTAGTCTTTCTATCCATCCAATTTTCCTTCCTCCCCATTTTCCACTCATCTCTCTCTTTCTCTGGAATATCCAATTTTTGCTTCCCTTTACTGCAAACTTTTTCATTACAGATTCAACACATTTCCCTAATTCTAGTTTCCTTCTGGATGAACTGTAAATGGAGTTCTTAAATTGTTTTTTTCCGTAGATATTGAATCAATACTCTTTCAACTCAAGGGTATGCATTTCTTGGCAAATCCAACTCAAAAATCATCTTTAACTCCTCCTTCATGAGAAGCTTAACACTAAACCCACTTCCAAAGGATATTAACTCTAAACCTAATTCCACAAAAGTTCTCATCGATGCTGAAATGAATTAACGTCTGGTTTTTTCTTTTTTTAATTTGTTTGTTCTTTGCGTATTGGATTGTGAAGTTATAATGGTTAAATCATGGAGGAAAACATTAATTAGCAGTGGAAGAAGTTTCAGTGTGAGGTTTAATTGAGACTCGAAGATGGGAAGAACTGAGAGTTGGAATGGAAATAGGGGAATTTAGGTAAAAGGACCAAAATGCCCCTGAAAGTTTCTATTTTAACGAGGTGGCAGGGTATTTTAGTGAATTAAAAAGTGGGTACAATCTACTATCTTCATGTAGTAGGTTAGCAAAACACACACACTCTCTCTCTCTATATATATGTATATATATGCATATGTGTGTATGTAGGGTAGCAAAAGTAGCCCATGAATACATGATCCCCGCAGCCCACTCAAGTTTGAGTAGGATAATGACCTGCCCATTATTAACTCAGTCCATTTTGACCAGCCTAATTCAGGCCCTCTAATAGTTGGCCTCTTGGGCTAAATATGTAGCCTAAATGGTCCCATGAAACTGTCAAAATATATTTTTAAAAAACTTTAAAAAGAATTTTTTTTATGAGCTTTGTTTGATAATTAAACAAATTATAAGAAAGCAAACAAAGAAACTAAAACTTGGTAAGGAGTGGGCTGGTTGGGCTATGACCCATTATTTAGCCCATCTATATCCCGCCCATCTCAGCCCAAGTAACCTTTGTGCGAGTCATTAACACACCCATTTATTAACTCAACCCGTTTTGACACACCCGAATTCTGTTCAACTAACCTAAATTCAGTCCAACTCACCCATTTGACAGTCATATATGTGAGTCTTGCTAACCTACTATATGGTTGTAGTAGCCTAGTAGGTCAGCACTGCACCCATTTTTTTATTTTCTTAAATGCCTCTAATAACACATTAAACAAGAATAATGATGGGGTTCTTTTGTTCTTCCACAAAAGTAAAACCCAAGTCCCTTTCACCACTCTTTTTCTTTTTCCTTCTTGCCATCATTCATGGTGAAAGCTTAAGAAACAGAGATAGTTTTGGCTACTAAGAAAATAAAACCAAATATTTTTGAATCCATTATCAAGAAGAGATAACTATTATCTGACATTCCAATTTCAATCTCATGTTCACTTCCACTCTCATCAAGCTTTTGCGCCTCCTATGCTTCTTTGAAATCTCAAAATGTTATTACAACCCAGTTGCCATATCTGATTCGAATGCATAAAATCCAATAACAATACCTCTTCAAACAACGATTCGACCAAGGTCAAATCAACCGGTGTCACATTTTCCAATAAGAAAACAAATAGGGAAAAAACAGGAAAAGACAATGTGAAGTTATTCCCATCACCCAAAATGATTTTAATAATTGTTGTTTGTATTTAATATATTTCCCGATTTTATGTTTGTTGTTGGTGGAGTCACCATTGAAGAGGGAGACGTGGAAAAGAGAAGAGGGAGAAGGAGGATTGGGTTTAAAGTTTGGGTGGAGAAAAAGTAAGGCCCCTCCTGTTAGTGTGGTAGTGTATTGGTAACAGCATTTGGAAATCAAGAAATGGATACAATGCTAACCTACCTTGACCATGTAGGTTGTTAGCAAAATCCTATAAATACACGTAAGTATACTTACAGATATATGTTTTATACACACACATACACATATACTTAAATATTAAAATAAGAATCATGGAAGGTAATATCAAAGATTTTCTTATGGAAGGGTTGAGATCATATTTTTTGAAGGTTTGTTGCGCAAACTATTGTGGATTAGAAAGTAGAGAAATATGGAACTACTCTAGCCAAATACATTTTTTTTTTGAGACAAGGGTAACTTTGTATTCACAAAAAACTCATCATCCAAGAAATGATGAAAACTCATCATCCAAGAAATGATGAGGAAGAATCTTACACACACCAAAAGTATGGGAATTCCTCCAAGAGGATTGCAAAAGTGGAAGAACTTTACAAGTTACCTATGAAGTCAACTAGTGTAACTAAGACTCTGACTCTTTATCTTCTGAATGTTGCTACTCTTGCCTTCAAAACATCTGGTATTTCGTTTCTTCCATAGTGTCCACCAGATACATGCTGGAATGGTCATTCACCAGTTTTCCTTTGATCCTTTATTACCGATTCCTTTCCAACTGTCAAGCAGCTCCATAGTGGACTTTGGCATCACCCAATTGACCCCAAGAATATTGAGGAACATGTCCCACAACTTTGTGGCTGTTCTGCAGTGTAGGAACAGATGAAAGTTGCTCTCTGCGTCTTGATCACGCAAAACATTTTGAACATATTTGCATTCCTTTTCCTTGTAGCACTTCATGAGTTAGACATGCTCTCCTAATTGCCAACCATACAAAACAAGAGACTTTCAGGGGACTTGTGACCTTCCAGATTTGCTTCCAAGGCCAAAAGTCTATTGTGGATCGATTGTTATTGTTTTGCATGTTGAAGTGTGTGACCATCTCATCTAAAAGCTTAAGCTGTTAGAGAGAGCACACTTTTATTATTTAATTATATTCTCAACAAGCCCCCTCACGTGCGGGCCTAATTTTTTTTCATGGGCCAAGCACGTGGAAATTCTTTTTGATATGGGTGGCGGTAAGATTCGATCTCAGGACCTCTGCCTGCTCTGATACCATGTGAGAAGATAAGAGTTTGAGAGAGAACACTGCTTGATTATTCCCACATGCTACTAGGGTTTAAATAGCTAAGTATACATGTCCTAAAAAGGAAAGAATTTAACTGTAAAAATCCCTTTGTTGTGGAGCAACCAAATGGGTTTGTCAGCTTCATTAAGTATCCTCGGAAACAAACTCAACAATTGAAGCTGTCTTGCTATCTTGCTATCTCTGAAACTTCCCAGTCATTCATAGCTCGCCTAAAAACCAAATTCCATCCTTGGGGACTCCAAACTTGTGACACTGAAACATTTTTTTGTGAACTTAGGACATATAACTGAGGAAACAAAGTTCTCAAATTGTTTTGCCCTATCCAGAGTTCATTCCAAAAATCTATTCTTACTTCATAACCCACTTTAAAGGAGATGTTAGTATAGAATTGTGGCCACAGCCTTTTGATGGACTTCCAAACACAACCAAAAGTACCCAAAACCTCCTCAGTAGACCATTGGTTTAGCAAACCATATTTCTCAGCAATAAATCTTCTCCATAGAGCCCTATCTTCTGTGCAGAATCTCCAGAGCCACTTCTGCATTAGGGACTCATTTTGGATGTTGAGGTTTTTGATCCCTAACCCCCCTTATTCTTGCTGAGTGTGAGGGTATCCCATTTAACCAGATTGTACCCTTTTTTTTCCTTACTTCCTTGCCACAAGAAAGATCTCCTTAACCTGTTAATCTTCTTCTCTATACTCTTGGGAATTGGGAACAAGCTCATCATATAAATAGGGAGGGCAGCCATTACCTCCCAAAGATAGATATTGCTTTTTCCACCTTGATAGTTTTCTGCTACTTCTATCCAAAACTTCATTCCATACCTCAGTCTCTTTGTTTTTGTCTCCCAGAGGTAAACCAAGATATTTCGTTGGAAGGGGAGCAATTTGGCATCCAAGAGTATCTGCTAGTAGTTGCAAGTTGTCCACCTGATTGACTGGGTGGATGAAGCTCTTATGCCAATTAACATGGAATCCAGAAATGCCTTCAAAAATAGTTAAGATAGCTCTAAGGTGTCTGATCTGAGATATATCTGCATCTCCAAAAACTAGTGAATCATCAGCATATAATAGGTGAGTAACTTCCATAGCACTACCCCTGTTAGGTGAAGCACAGAAACCCTTAATACATCCATTGCTCTTTGCCATTCTGATCATGTGGTTTAAACCCTCCATGGCTAAAATAAAGAGGAAAGGAGATCTGGGATCTCCCTGTCTTAAGCCCCTTTGTGACGGAAAAAACCCTTCATTACTACCATTTATGAAGAGGGAGAACTTCACAGTGGATATGCAATAACTGATCCAGTTTATCCATTTGGTAACAAAACCCATATCTTTTAGGACTTTGAGATGGAAGGACCAATTAACATGGTCATAAGCCTTCTTAATGTCCAACTTGCACAAAATTCCTGGGGTCTTCTGTCTCACCCTAGAATCCACCAACTCATTGGCTAGCAGAATTGCATCCATAATTTGTCTATCCTTCAGAAAAACCATCTGATGTTCATCCACTAGCTTTCCCATGACAGTTTTTAACCTTTCAGTGATAAGCTTGGAGATGATCTTGTAGACTCCTATCAGACTAATTGGCCTAAAATCCCTAAGCTCTTCTGCTCCTGCCTTCTTTGGTATGAGTGCTATGAAAGTGACATTTAATGACTTCTCAAAAACTTCCTTTTGATGAAAGTTCTGAATGGTATGCATTAAGTCCTCCTTTAAAATGCTCCAACACTCTTTAAAGAATTGCATAGTGAAGCCATCAGGTCCAGGTGCTTTGTCACCATCACACTGGTTTACAACTTGGAGCACTTCTAGTTTTGCGAAAGGTCTCTGCTGCCAATCTTGTTCCTCTTGAGTGATCGTGGGACAATCCATCATCTCAAAGGATGGTCTCCAAGGTTCTGATTCTGTGTAAAGTTTGTTATAGAATTCTATCATAGTCATTTTGACCTCTCCAGGTTCTTTAATTTCCACCCCATAAGCCCACAAGCCTATCAATGGTGTTGTACCTCCTATGTGCAGAAGCCATTCTCTGAAAAAATCTGGTGTTATTATCCCCATGTTTCAACCATAGAATTCTGGATTTCTGCCTCTAAGTTGACTCTTCATTTTTAGCCAGCACCTTCAGTTCCACAAGAATTGTGGCTCTCACTACCATTTCATCTTTAGTCAAGACCCTATTATCTGGAGCTAAGTCAAGCTCTGCCATCTCATGCAATAGTTTGTTTTTTTGTTAGTATGCTCCCCAAGAACGAATTTGCTCCAGACTTTGAGCTTCTATTTCAATATTTTTAGTTTGGCACAAAGCTTGAAATCTAGAAACTATGTCATTCCACCATCCTTTAACCAGGTCGTTGAACCCTTGAACCCTTCCACCTTAGGCCACCAATTTTCAAATTTGAAATTAGATTTCTTCTTCTCCGAGTTTCCACATTCAAGTATGATAGGGCTATGGTCTGAAACAACTTTGGGAAGAATTCTTTGTATGATATTTCTGAAGGTCTCCTCCCACTCACAACATCAAAACGATTTGCTAAGCTCCTAAAGTTACAAATCAATCACAACATAGAAAAGCTTAACACGTAAGTGATGTGAATTGTGAGAAATATATAGAAGAGAATATTATTGAATTGTGTTTTTAATTATTACATAGAGAACCCTATTTATAGATACTATAATACAATTCCTTACCAAATAGGAGACTATAAACTATTCCTATTCTTAGCAGGATTGTGTATACCTATTCCTATTCTAACACTCCCCTCAAGCTGGTGCATACAAATTATATGTACCTAGCTTGTTACAAATGTAATTAATACGAGGACCAGTGAGAGACTTGGTGAAGATATCTGCAAGTTGATCATTTGACTTCACAAATTTGGTAACAATATCTCCTGAGAGTATTTTTTCTCTAACAAAGTGACAATCAATCTCAATGTGCTTAGTCCTCTCATGAAACACTGGATTTGATGCTATATGAAGGGCCGCTTGATTATCACACACAAGTTTCATATGACCGATTTCTCCAAACTTCAGTTCTCCCAGCAACTGTTTGATCCAAACTAGCTCACAATTGGCTATAGCCATTGCTCGATATTCTGCTTCTGCACTAGAACGAGCAACCACACTTTGTTTCTTACTCTTCCACGACACCAGATTACCTCCTACTAAAACACAATATCCGAATGTAGAACGTCTATCAAAGGGTGATCCTGCCCAGCGTGTGTATATCCGGTGATATGCTCATGGCCTTGATCCTTGAAGAGTAGTCCTTTACTAGGAGCTGACTTTATATATCGCAGAATACATACAACTGCATCCCAATGACTATCACAAGGAGAAGTCATAAACTGACTCACAACACTCATAGGGAAAGAGATGTCAGGTCTAGTCACCGTGAGATAATTCAACTTCCCAACCAGTCGTCTATACCTTTCAGGATTACTGAGTTGCTCCCCCTGTCAGGGAAGGAATTTAACATTCGGATCCATAGGAGTGTCAATGGGTTTACATCCCATCATTCCTGTCTCCTCAAGAATGTCTAAGGCACACTTGCGTTGAGAAATAACAATACCTTATCTAGACTGAGCAACCTCAATACCTAGAAAATACTTCAATCTGCCGAGGTCTTTGGTCTGGAAATGTTGAAAGAGATGTTGTTTCAAATTAGCGATACCATCTTGATCATTGCCGGTGATAACAATATCATCAATGTAAACAACCAAATAAATACATAGATTTGGTGTTGAATGTCGATAAAACACAGAGTGATCAGCTCCACTACGAGTTATGCCAAACTCTTGAATTACTGTGCTGAACTTTCCAAACCAAGCTCGAGGAGACTGTTTCAGACCATAGAGTGACCGACACAATCGACATACAAGGCTACTAGACCCCCCCTGAGCAACAAAAACAGGTGGTTGCTCCATATAAACTTCTTCCTCAAGATCACCATGCAAAAAAACATTCTTAATGTCCAATTGATGAAGAGGCCAATGGCGAACGACAACCATAGATAGAAAAATACAGACAGATGCTATTTTGGCCACGGGAGCGAAAGTGTCACTATAATCTAGCCCAAATATCTGAGTGTAACCTTTGGCAACAAGGCGAGCCTTAAGTTGATCAACTTGACCATCTGGACCAATTTTGACCGCATAAACCCAACGGCAACCAACAGTAGAACCTGCAGGAAGGGAGACAAGCTTCCAACTACCACTCGAATGTAAAGCAGACATCTCATCAATCATAGCCTGCCTCCATCCAGAATGAGAAAGTGCTCCTGTAGTCTTAGGAATGGAAATAGAGGACAAGGATGATACAAATGCATAATGGGGTGAAGATAGACGATGATAACTCAAGAAAGTATAATGTGGGTTAGCATTTCGAGTAGATTGTATACCTTTTTGAAGTGTAGTCGATTGGCTAAGAGGAGGCAAGTCCGCAGTGGGAGCAGGGTCTGGCGCATGACATGAATCAGCTGGAACTAGTGCTGGACGCGGACGACTATGATAAGTCAAGAGTGGTGGCACTACAACTGAAGATGGAGAAGTAATCGTAGATTCTTCAAAGGTTGGTAGAGGTAAGACTTGAGGTATGGGTAAGACCTCAAAGACAACAGGATGATCAGGCGATGTATAGTAAGGTTGAGATTCAAAGAAAGTTACATCGGCAGACATAAGATATCGACGAAGATCATGTGAATAGCAACGATACCCTTTTTGAACTCGAGAGTAACCAAGAAAGACACATTTTAGAGCACGAGGGGCTAATTTATCTTTCCCTGGGGCTAAGTTATGAACAAAACATATGCTCCCAAAGACACGAGGAGGGATAGAATAGAGATGTGACTGAGGAAACAATATGGAATGTGGAACCTGATTCTGAATAGAGTTGTTAAATTAGGTTTTAGGCCTAACTCACACCCCAAAAGCTAGCTCAAAGGGAGGAGGGTTGCCCAAACCTTATAAGGAGTCCACCCATCTCATTAACCACCAATGTGAGACTTTTGTCATTCTTTAACACCCCACCTCACGTGCGTGGGCAATTTTGAGTTTTGGGGGCCCCAACATTGGGTGAGATGGGCCTTGCTCTGATACCATGTGAGAAATATATAGGAGAGAATATTATTGAATTGTGTTTTTAATTATTACATAGAGAACCCTATTTATAGACTCTATAATACAATTCCTTACCAAATAGGAGACTATAAACTGTTCCTATTCTTAGTAGGATTGTGTATACCTATTCCTATTCTAACATGAATAAGTAACGGTAGAAGGTCTACACTTTGACTTTCCATGAATATAGAATTCTTTCATCTCGGGCACCAAAATATCATGTTTAGCACCAAATGAATTAGACTTCATCCATGAATGATTCCCATCCATCATCTCTCATTCGTTGCAACCTTTCCTTTGTAAGGTCAAGAAACACCATAGCATTAACGAGGTATAACGTGTTTGGCATTGTGCCATTCAATCCATAATGTGCATTGTTCATCCAGCAGCATACCACATCATTCCATCTTTGCTCTGCAAACACGGCCAACCTTTTGCTTTTTGCTTTTACTTAAGATAAAAATTTACATGATTGGAGTGATCATTTCTAGTTCGGAATTTTTTCTTTATCCTCTTCATTGATTTGTTTTGTGTTTGGAAATTGTCTCTGTGCAGGTGCCCCAAAATATGAAAGCTCCAATTTACATCTATTATCAACTCGATAACTATTACCAGAACCACAGAAGGTGAAGGTTCTTAACTCCTTTGTTTCATTTTTCTTTTTTCAAGTACCAATTTTTGCTGGTAATACAAATTCATGGAAGATTGGTACTACTGGCATTACAATTAGTTGATTATCAAGATTTATAGGTTCCTTTCTCTCTCTTGTTTTTTTTAATATGTATGTAATATTTTTTTTTAATATGTATGTAATATAGATGTTTTTCTCAGTTATATCATATTCTTGTCAAATTATTATATGCTAGTTGTACCATTTGTTTCTTCTCTATTTAATTTATTCCTCTTTTCCTTTTGGAGTGTTGAGTGCATTTGTCATCACTTTTTCCTCCGTTTGAAGTCCATTTTGTTATCTATCTCTGTTAATTGTTCTTTTCTGACTCAGTTTGGCCCTTGTAATCCAGGTACGTCAAAAGCAGAAGTGATAAGCAGCTTTTACATGGATTAAAGTACAATGATACGAGTTCTTGCAATCCCGAAGGCGAAAACAATGGTCTCCCAATTGTTCCTTGTGGTTTGATTGCATGGAGCTTGTTTAACGACACATATTCCTTCTTCAATGGGGCAGATGCTATAAAAGTCAACAGGAAAAATATTGCTTGGAGGAGTGATCGTGAACACAAATATGGGACAGACGTTTATCCATCCAATTTCCAGAGCGGGTCTCTAATTGGTGGTGCAACATTGGACCCTAACATTCCTGTAAGGCCTTAGAACAGATGCAGCAACTCTGGTTATTCTTTTCTGTTAAATGAAACATATGAAAGTGCTTACAAAATTGTTGAATCAAGGCATAATTTAGGAGCAATACTTCATTTTAGAGTCGATATCTCTTCTTGAATCCCAAGACTAAAGAAGATGGGCAAGAAATGACCAATGGAAAATAGGTTTCGTTCTTGATACATTTGAATATTTTCCTGGACATTGAAAGCTCTTATGCCTCTATTCTGCATTCCCGTCCGCATGTTGTGAGGCTGTTTATTAAAATTTTCACATCTCTGTTTTGTCTGATGCAGTGTCTTGATTTATATTACAAAAATAATAACACTGAATTTGAAAGTTCTTGCTAGGTTTCGTTCCTAGATGTGGCCCTTGTGATGTTGCAGTCATTACCCGAGTCTTTATATCAATTTTGTTGATTTTAATCCTTTCTTAAGGATTGGAATTTTAGCACTTCGTTTGGTTACGGATTCGTTCCGATGACTTAAGCATAAATTTTGACCTCAACATTGTGTTTCTTGTCTTTTCTTTCAACTACACGGGTTTGACTTCTATTTAATTCTCTTCTCTAATGTGTCCTTTTTCATGGATCTTATTTTCTCTTTGGAATGGGATTGATGGAATCAATCAGCTAAGTGATCAGGAGGATCTCATTGTATGGATGCGTACTGCTGCTCTCCCTACCTTTCGTAAGTTATATGGAAGAATTGAAGTGGACTTAGAGGAAGGTGACTTAATTATGGTGAATCTTGTTAACAATTACAACACGTACAGTTTTGGTGGAAGGAAGAAGCTTGTTCTTTCAACAACCAGCTGGCTGGGAGGCAGGAATAACTTCCTTGGGATGTCCTATGTCGCTGTCGGTTCTTCATTTATCTTCCTTGCTTTTGTCTTCTTGTTACTTCATGTGAAAAATCCAAGGTAAACCTTCATGTGGGCCAATATACAAATTAATTCTTCATGAAACCGTTTTATATGTGCCAAAATTCTGTTCTTTACTCATAAATGCTTCAGGCTGTACTGTGAAGGCACCCCTCCTGCCCCTTCCCTGCAGGAAATGTAAATACATCCTGTGTTTTCCTATAGACCATTTAAGAAGCAGACAAAACTGCAGAGAATGCTGTTTTGCATTATGATAGATCTGAAGCACAATAACAAGAAAATGGATGCCAGTTATACTAGTTAAACCAACTCTTTTGGTAATATTTGTCTGTTTCCATTCTTGAGAATTTAAGTGGGGAGAGAGAGAGAGAGATGACTTCCGTTCACTAGTAAGAACATTATTAGCATAGCCTACTATTGAGGATTTGAGATTGGCGAAGAGATCACAGAGGAAGCAAAAACACAAAATCCTATCGACCCATTGACCTAATCTAAGTTCAACAGTCCGACCAGGTGGGTATGCCCTTTTAGGTTCTCATAGCAGGTGCTTCTCTTAGTATAGCTCCTAGTGCCTTCCAGCCTTTTTCTACTAGATATGACTGTCCACCCCAAACTTACAGAAAGATACGAAAAACTGAAGAACTTGGTTGTGTTATAAATTCCACCATGTTTTTGCAGGCAAGCTATTAGCATCACAAACAGTTACAAATTCTCCTTTTTCTTCCCGTATGAATCATAGACTAGTTGAAGAATTGCAGTAACATTTCGTAGTTGGTCCGTGATCAACCCAGGAGAAAATAATTAATCACACCTCCGTTCCATTTTATGTTAAAGTGTTTTATTGTGGCCGAAGTTTAAGAAATTAAAGAAATCTTATAACATGTTAGCCAAACATATGCAAAATATCAAAATTATCCTTTAAGGAGTGGTGGTGAGATTTCCACATGCATTTTCATTTCTCTCTCCTTATAAAAGAATAAATTTTATATCAAGTGGTTCTCACCAAGTCATGTCACTAAGGGTAAAATGGAGATACTATAAATAATTTCCATACATATCATTTCAGAATAGTGACTATTAAGTTACTAGAAGTCCAAAGAGAGATTATGTTCAACAACCAGTTGTAACATCACCGACCTTTTGGAAAGGAGCTTGGAACTAAAATCAAGTTTAATAATCTTCAAGATGAACACGTTACCTTTATCAAAAAAAAAAAAAAAAAATCTTCAAGATGAAACTTTTTTAGGATTCTATTTTGTATATAATAATATGTTCATATAAAGTTATAGGCAACTTTAGGGGGTTAAATGGGGAGAGAAAAAGAGCACTTGTAAGAAATTTGTTGCTTCAATGTGGGGCTGACATTCATGTGTTGGTTGAAACTAAGCTAACAAGGAATGACTCGAATCTTTACCAACAAATCTGGAACAACAGATGATTGGGAGAAGCTCATGTAAAAGCTATTGGAAGGAGTGGGGGGATAGTAGTGCTATGGGACAAAAGAGTTCGGAAGGGGGAAATGGTAGACAGTGGAAATCAAATGCTTACTTGTAGATTTGAGGGCATAGATCAAGAACTCACATGGCATTTAAGTGCAATTTTATGCAAAACGTGATAGAGTGGAAAGGAGGGAACTTTGGTGGGAGCTGGCAGCCATTAGAAGCCTTTTTGAGGGACCATGGGTAGTATGTGGCGATTTCAACATCACCAGATATCCAGAGGAGAGAGGAGAGAACTAACTGCCAAAGAATCAATGGTGCAATGACAGAGTTTTCAGAATGGATCAATGACATGGAGCTTGTAGACCCTCCTTTATTTGGAGTGTCTTACACTTGGAGAAGGAGTGAAAATCATGAGAGTGCTTCCAAAATAGATAGATTCCTCTACTCTTCACAGTGGGAGGAACAATATCTACACATCAAACAATCACTGATGCCAAAATTGGGATCAGACCACAACCCCATCATGCTTACATGTGGAGATATGGATTTCAAGAAGTCATCTTTTAAGTTTGAACAATGGTGGTTGGGAGTGGATGGTTTCAAAGAGAGAGTAAAAGTATGGTGGGCCTCTTTCAATGTAACTGGGAGCCCAGCATACATCTTGACTACCAAACTAAAACTCCTAAAAGGAAAATTAAAAGAATGGGGGAAGGAAAACAAGAATGACTGGAGACAGAGGAGGGAGGACATCCTGAACCAAATTACTGGATGAGAAAATATCATGGAGCAAAGAGCACTCACAGTTGATGAATTAATCCAAAAAGTTCATTTGGAAATGGAGTTTGAGGAGGTGGTCAAGAATGAGGAGATAGCATGGAGACAGAGGTCTAGAATCCAATGGTTAAAAAAAGGAGATAAGAACACCAAATACTTTCACAGAATGGCCACAACACATAAGAGATGCAACACCATTGACAAAAATTGAAGAGGAAGGGACATATATCACTGATCCAGAAGTTATCAAGATGAAAATACAAGACTACTATCAGAATCTCTACAAAGAGACAGAGACATGGAGACCTAATCTAAACCTACAAGACTTCACAAGCATTAGCTTGGAGGAACAGATCTGGATGCAGAGACAGTTTGAGGAGGAAGAAGTCTTAAAGGCCATCAATCTCTGTGCTAGTGACAAGGCGCCAGGACCTGATGGCTTCCCAATGAGCTTCTTTAAAGAATTTTGGAGTGTCTTGAAAGAAGACATCTTGAACACTATGACGCATTTCCATGAGTTCCCAAGTTTTTGAAAAGGCGAAATGGTCTGATGGACCCTTGTACTTATATGCGTTTGTATTATGGACCCTTCTACTTAACCATTTGTCAACTAAACCCTTAAATTCAATAAAACTCAACATATTAAACCCTTATGACCATTGACCAAGCTTATGTGGCAACTTAATTGTTGACATGGAACAAATGCATGATTTCACGCACAAAAAGAGAGTAGCAAAAATTTTAGACCAAAAATAATTTTTTAAATAAGAAAAATAGAATAAAAATTGAAAATTAATTCTCAGTTCTTTCCTCTTTTCCCACCCTCCCCATTTCTTTTTCTCTTTTCTTACCATCACGCTCACCATTCTTCCTCACTGACCCAATCCCCCATTTCTCTCTTTCTCCCCTTCGTATGGCTCTCCAGTTTCTTCTCTTTTTTTTTTTCACTTTCTTTTCTCCCCAAATTAGAAACGAAATTGTGCTATAGTTTGTGAGGTGGCTGCTCTGATAATTTTGATAGGAAAAAAGTAATTGTTAAATGCCTTTGTGAAATTAGATGGAGTGTATTGTGTAAAATAGTATACAAATATTATGATTTATTGTCATCAATGGAGAAAAGAGGTTTATGGCGTTTCAAGTGAGGGACGAAGTGGTAAAAAAATATGACCGAAAGTAATAAATGATGAAAATATAGAGAAGAATGGTGATTTTTATGATTTAGGGAAGTGGTGATGATGGTGAGGATGGAAGGTTGTGGTGGTGAGATCTGATGTAAAAAATGGAGAGAGAAGTAGTCAAGGGAGAGTGAGGGAGGAATGAAGTTAAAAAGAAGAAAAGATTGTTTTTTTTTAAAATAAGTAAATAAGTGATGTGTCATTTAAATCTGATGTGGATGATGATGTGACATTTAAAATGTGACGTGGATAATGATGTGTCATTTTTGTTGAGCATTTGAAGTTCACACAAAGCCAAGAGGGTTTAAAATACTGAGTTTCATTGAGTTTAAGGGTTTACTTGGTAAAGGGTTAAGTAGAAGGGTCCAGAATACAAACGCATACAAGTACAAGGGTCCATCAGACCATTTCGCCTTTTTAAAAAAGTAAGAATGCCACTTATGTGGCACTTATCCCAAAGAAAAGTGGAGCTACATCACTGAGGGACTTCAGACCAATAAGTCTAATTAGTGGGATGTACAAATTATAGCTAAAGTGCTGGCTGAAAGGCTCAAACAGGTGGTAAACAAGCTGGTGAACAAGCACCAGATGGCATTTATTAAGGGCAGGCAAATCATGGATGCTGCATTAATAGCCAGTGAATGTGTGGACACAAGATTAAGAGGAGAGGAAGCAGGCATCATGTGCAAACTTGATTTGGAAAAAGCATATGACCATGTAAATTGGGGGTTTCTTCTAAACATCTTAAGACAGATTTGGAGATAAATGGTTAAAATAGATAGGTTTTTGTATTAAAACTGTCAGGTTCTCCATTCTGGGAATGGAGAACCGGTGGGTTTTTTTTCATCTGAAAGGCAGGGTGATCCCCTCTCCCCTTTCCAATTCATACTGGTCATGGAGGGGCTGAATAGCATGCTGAGGGTAGCTACTCAAAACAAATGGATAAGGAATTTGAAGTTAGTAGCAGGGCAGGTGTGAGTATGGAGATTTGCCAATTGTTGTATGCTGATGACACTATGATCTTCTGTGAGGCAAAAGAAGACCAGATCAGATATATGAGAGTGATACTTGTGATCCTGGAAGCTGTCCGTCTCTGGTCTGAGGGTCAACTAGAGGAAAAGCAGTTTATTCCCCATCAAGGAAGTAGCACAGATGCAAAGATTGGCTAAAGATTGAGCAATTCCCAACAATTTACTTGGGAATGCCTCTGGGAAGCAAACATAAAGAATTACTGATATGGGATGGGATAATCCAGAGGTCAGAGAAGAAGTTAGCCATATGGAAATCCCAATACTTGTCACTTGGGGGCTGACATACATTAATAAATGCAGTGCTGGACTCCCTCCCCACTTATGTCATGTCTCTATTTTCCTTACCTGCTAAGGTGCTGGAGAAATTGGACAAACTTAGAAGAGACTTTCTATGGTTTGGAAACAAAGAAGGAAGGGGTACTATCTAGTTAACTGGGAAACAGTGCAGTGACCGAAGCTCTCAGGTGGTCTTGGATTTAGGAATCTTCGAATCCACAATGAATGTCTAGCTGAAATGGCTGTGGAGATATGTGGAAGAAGAACAGGCTCTTTGGAGAGAAGTTATACATCACAAGTATGGCCAGGACTCCCAATGGTGTACCAATGAGGTCACTATACCATATGGAGTTTCAACATGGAAAACAATAAGATCCTTCTGGACCAAACTAGCAGGAAACATCAAACTCAGAATAGGAAATGGAGCTAAAATACTATTCTGGAAAGATGTTTGGGTAAGACAGGAGGCATTAATGCAATCTTTCCCTGGCTTATTTTCTTTCTGTAGCAATCCAGATATCACTCTAGCTGAGAGTTGGGCAAATGGTTGGGATATATCTTTCGGGAGACATTTGAATGATTGGGAAATAGATAGGGTGGCACAATTGTTACATGTAATCAATGAGTTTAATGGTTTTGCTGCAAGGCCAGACACTGCCTCGTGGGTACACTCTGAGGATGGAAGGTTCACAGTTAACAGGCTTTATAAGAAGGAACTTGGAACTCAGCAAGGCCTCAGATTGGCTAGATGGAAATATGTATGGACAAGCCAAGCACCAACCAAGATCAAATGTTTTGTATGGTTGGTAGCTAAGAGGGCTTGTCTGACTCAGGAGGTACTGCAGAGGAAAGGGGCACAACTAGTACCAAGGTGTTTTCTATGCAATGAGACAAATGAGACCAACAACCATCTTTTTCTACACTGAAGAGCCACAGATCAACTATGGTCTCTGTTTTTGAGGCTCACTGGTAACAGCTGGATGATACCAGAGCATACTGCTGACCTGTTGAGTTGCTGGATCAGGAGAGGAGGAAGTAATAGCCAAAAAAAGTGGGGGAGAATTATTCCAGCTTGCATATGGTGGTCAATATGGAAGGAAAGAAATGGAAGATGCTATGAGAACAAATCAAACTCCATGCAGAAAGTAAAAGAAAATTGTATTGCATATTTGTATTTTTGGTATAAACAGGAATGTATAGAGGAGTTAGAGCAACTAGTAGATATGCTAGGATCTTTGTAATTATCCTTCCTAGTCCCTCTATGTTCTAATTTTTGGAGGTCACCAGCATATCCTTAATGCTGAGGAATACAACATTACTAATTTCAAAAAAAGTTATAGGCAACTTACTCGTCTACCCTTATGCCAATAATATCAGAAAGGCAAGATGACGTGTTATCCAACTTTCTACCTAACTGTTGGAATTCATAAAATGAAAAAAAATGAAAAGGTTAACCTTGTTACTTATGACCAGTGTTCAGAACCAACACGTTGATGATCCAAAGTCTAGAACCAGAGCTGAAATTTTAAGTGGGTATACTTTCTGATATGTTTTTGTCCAAAACTCATCTTCCGAAGAACGATTGATCCTCCACTGAAGCAGATGGATGTTCATTTTCAGAGGATTAAAAGATGTTTATGACAGTTTAAATTTCCATAGCAGATTATATGGTTCAACAACCCTCATTATGAGTTCTTCGAATCTTCATGCAGATTGGCAGCCTTTCTAAGGCCTTGACTTTTGCTCGGCACACCTGATTAATAATTATAATTTTGAAGCCTTTTGTACTCCACCAACTTAAAAGTTGGAGTTCTGCTGTAGGGATCTGATAATAGTATGGTTTAAGCAATTGTACACGTGCTGCATGATGGTTTTGACTGGTAGAAATTTCTACTTGAGTCGTTTTCTGTGGCTGCAAAAACCATATACGGTTACAAATGTATAAATAATATTGGAGTGATAAACTTGGTCTGGCAGAGAACAAGACCAGACCCAATCTGAATTCTGTGGCAGCTTCTTTACCTGAATACTTCTGTAAGATTTTCAGTACCAACTATTGATTAGACTGATAAGATTGGTAAAACATGAAGTTCATTAAAATATGCCTCCTGTGACAACAAACAAAATTTTGCATTGATGTAATTATTGGTCGCCCGCAAAGAACCAAACAATTACACTGTGCTGGAGAGGGTCTGCCAATTTAATAGTCCCAGCTCAACAAAAGAATATTGCTTGCTGAGTGGCTCAGCCAGGGGCGGACCGAGAGTATGCCGAGGAGGTTCACCCGAACCCCCTCGGTAAAAAATTACGTTGTATATTTAAGGCATTTTAAAGATTTTTTATGTCTATATATTGATTTTGAACCCCCTAAATGTAAGGTTAGACGTTTTTCGAACCCCCTTAATTGAAATCCTGGATCCGCCACTGGGCTCAGCCCTGCAAACTGACACAAGTTTGCAGGTGGTTTTAGCAGTGGAAGATAGAAAATTGCAAGGATAATAAGTATTGGCTGAAGAGAGGCTAGGAAGGGAATTTCCTTCAATTGAGTGGGTGCTTTGTTGATAGGGTATCTTAACTGTTGTGTTTAGTTCCCTCTGGATAAGTAAGAGTTGCTGACAACTTGACATATTGCTAGCTTTTAGTTTTTTTCTTTCCATATCATCAAGATGGTTTTAAATCTGCCTCACCTCAAATGATTAGTATATTTTGATGTAAAATGTGCTCATATGTTAACCTTGTGCTGGCTGTTGATTCTATAAGGTTATACATCCCATTGAAGTCATTGTTGTTCAGCCTTTTCTGCATGTCAGGACTTTGATTTAAGCTCCCTTTTATGCAGGCCTTATGGGGATACAAATTTATCTTGGAACTGGAAAGGCATGCCAAACTAGAAGGCATGACTATTGCTAAATTACAAATTCCTCTTCGAAAAATTTGGCTTCATGAAGTAAGTGAAGTTTATTAATGAGAACAACAGAATATCTGCACAGTGGTTGCATTTTGTTCATAAACTCTAGGGTTGGGTGTCGGAATCATAAACCCAAACAACTTGGTATATCATTTCAGTAACTTGTTCTGGCATGCTAATACCTATGTGTATCTTCGAAATGCTTTAGCAAAATCCTTAGCTACTGTTGGCTAAGCATGTAAAAGTTAGCTAACTAGCTATTTAATATGTATTTGCAAGATGAATCAGATTATTATCGTCTTTTACTATTCACATGCTAGATGGTCAGTGAAGTATAGGTTGATAAAATCAAATGGTACGTGATTATGAGTTTCTGCAATCTTTGAAGGTTTGATGTTTGCTTGAATGACTAAATCCTTCTTATGGGAGTGAATCCAAAGGTATCGGAGTTGTTTGGTTGGTGAAAATGTTCAGGAAAATTGTCGCTCTAGGAAAACAAATTCTTCAAAAAATAATAGAAAAATGACTTCCTTGGTGAGAGTAGGGAAAACAAGTTTTATAAGTGACATTCCGCGCTAATTGTCTCTTCATCACCCTCCAACCCAACTTCTCTACCACCCTCACGACCCCCATCCTAAACCTACCTGCCATATGGTTTTCCTAGATGATCCTGGGACAATATTTTTTGCCATTCACCAAACACTAGAAAATAAATAAGAAATCACTCATTTTCCAGGGATTTTTTTTTTCATAGAAAACCTTTTTGTTCGTACGAAGCACCCTTGATGTTATGTTTTACTTTATCCGAGTATTAAATGGTTTCTTGAAAGTAGTTTCGCTGTGGAATCTTATAATGTTTGCATACCTAAGCCCTTTGTTATTTGATAACACCACAGAATGTATGTTATATGTGCAGATGGATTTCCAGAACAGTACCTTGTCCACTCGTATATAAACGAAGTCATATCAGTTTTTTTTCAGAGGAAAAAAAGTATAGATTGTACAAGTGTAAACAATTCCTGCAATTGTGCCAATTGACTTGATTTGTTAGTCAGTTAACTTTATGGTGATAAGTTCTGTAGCATATATTGCTTTGTATTTGTATTACTCCATTTATGAAGAGGCTATAGTTGGTATTCAAGAGGTCTATTCTAAAGATTTAGTGTCCAATAAATTAGTACTATTTCCTTTCTAATTCATTAAGAAATGTTTTCATACTACACATTGTACCTCCAAAAAGAAAATAGTTATGAGAATGAAATAGTTTAGTACATTATAATTTTAAACTTTGCATAAAATGAAATATACTGACATACACAATGCATTTAGAACAAAAATGAATCTCCTGAGTATAAATTATTTATGTAGTGATGATTGATAATTAACATTGAGTGTCAAAATTGATGTTCCTCCTATATAATAATTAATATATATATATATATAATTAGAGCATAGTGTATGTGTTGATGAATGTGTAAAGAATAACAGAAAGTAAAACAACATATAAAACTTTCTTGTCAATAAGAAGTTGACCACTTTTATATTCTTCTTCTGCAATTGTCTCTAATTTTGGAGCATTTGAAAGCCTTCGAGGACAAATAAATCGTGCTGGTGCAATTTCTATAACATTATGAATATATCCCCTTGCCATGCAGTATTTTTTTCCCTTTTTTTTTTTGTGGTACAGAAAACTTGTTGGCAAAAAACCAAAAAAAAGTTTTCTGCTTTTGCTTGATTTTATTGTCAAGAATTTGAGATTTGATGTTCATTTGTATAGTAGCTTGATTGTGTATTTAAATGTAGGGTTGGAATTTTTTTATTAATAGCGATAAACCGAGAAAATAGATACTACTCGTTTTATTGATGAATTAATGGTCTATGTATTATTTTGAATACTGACCCATAAAAATAAATTTACACCATAAAATCATGGTCAAATGTTGTTTGGACTCTTTTGTATTCTATTTCCCCCTAAAAATTTTGCTAAAATCTAGACAACCTCTTTACACCTCAATTTCTTACTCCCTCCGTCCCATATTAACTGATCACCTTTCTAAAAATACTTGTCCCAAATTACTTTATCACTTACTAAATCAAGATAAAATTAATTAAAATTTTCCCATTTTACCCCTATAATTAATATCACAACCGAAAAGTAATTTCAAAAATTTTCTGGTATGGAATCATAGTCTATATAATTACAGTTATGATTTAAGAGTATCCATTAACTATAGTCTAAAAGATATCGACCATCAATCAGTTGATTAGTTCTAATTCATTGAATTAATCCGTTATAAAAATAGAAAAATATCAGAAAAAGAAGGGCACGTTGTTTTTGCAAACAAATGTACATGAGTTCCAATGATACCTTTTGTATGCCCCTACGTCATCATAAATTATCTTGATATCCATCAATATAGATAAAGGGTAAATTTATCAAACTGATCATCTTATTTATGATTTCTTAAATGCCGTGTAAAATGGAAAGTGATCAGTTGTTATGGGATGGAGGGAGTATTAGTTTGTCCGATCCTTTTTATTTGTTCATTTTATATTTTATCCGTCCCTTAAAAAATATTAATTAATATAGATGTTTTACTATTATATCTATATTAATTGATGTATAATCTTAGATTTTGAAAAATAATTTGGAAAATAAATAATTAATATTAAGGATAAAATAAAATTAAAAAAAAAATTTCTTGATATTTTAAAAAGGGAAAAGGGTCAAATATGCCCCTAAACTATTCGAAAATGTCTAGATATACCCTCCGTATGAAGTTTGGCTCACCCGTGCCCTTGTCGTCCAACTTTTCGCATAGATATGCCCTTGTAGACGTTAGTTGCTTTGCTGGCTTATTTTTTCTTTCTTTAAATGACAAATGAAATTGCCACATCACTTTTTAATTGCCACATGACATTTATATGAAAAGTAAATAAATGGCACAGAAGTCATCGGTAGCCCCCTAAAGTTGGCACCAACTTTCACTTACACACCTTAACTAAGCTTTGTTCATTTTAGACACCTCATGTCATGGTCCATTGTGTCATTTTGACATTTTTTTAATAATCAGTCAAATATATAAAGTGTGTGTAATACACTCATCGATGACATGTCAAAATGGCGAATTAAATAAAGACACGTGGCATATATATAAAAAATAATTCTCAAATAATGATTTTTTAGTACAAAAAAGAAGTGACCAATGAGTGAATGACATGTGGAATTTTTGCCCAAAAAAATTTAAAAATAAAATAACCCAACCCCACCCAGAGCATCTTCTCCAACCCACCCCACCCCAACCCATGCGTTTTCTCCACTCTTCCCCCACCCACCCAGCATCTTCTCCACCTCTACCCACCCTAACCCCAACCCCTTCCCCACCCACATCATCTTCTCGAATAGAATAACAAATCTACACATACTACTACTCAAATCTAAATTGAGATTATTCATGAATTCATGACTTTCCATTTTTCTTCTTCTTTACGATAGCAGGGGCCTTCACATTGTCTTCTTTTAATTTTTATTATACCATTATATTATAAGAATAATGGGTTCAAATTCATTTTCTTGTCTGTAGCATCATTAAATTTATTTCTCCATAAAAGGAGTTTAAGTTTTGGGGGATGATGGCTAAAAAATGAGGAAGAAGATGGAAAAATAAAATAAAAATGATTAAATAAGTCATTCACGCGCTGGTAACGAGTGTATTACACTCACTATGACATGTCACCAAAAAGTGTCAAAATGATATAGCGGGATATGACATGAGGTGTCTAAAATGAACAAAGCTTAGTTGAGGTGTCTAAGTGAAAATTGGTGCCAACTTAAGGGGGCCACCGATGACTTCCGCCTAAATAAATTAACACACCTCTTTTAAATAACCTATCCGACCCATAAATCATCCCTTTTAACCCATTTGTATATACCCTTGTAGAAAACTGCTTCATTACCATCAAAAGAAATTTGCGGCGCTAGGGTTCTTGAGAGCCCTTATTATCCCCATCAATTTCATTTCAAGAAGCTCTCACGACGCTAGGAAGAGCATTCTAGTCATCTTCCACCATTCAAGTTTTAAAAAAAGAGTCAAGGCTCAAGTGTTTCAAGTAGGTCGACGATGAACTGTCACTGTGGTATTGCAACAAGGATTTTCACGGCTTTTACTCCAACAAATGCTGGAAGAAGCTTTTATAAGTGTTTTAAGCCTAATGTAAATTTATCATACAATTTCATTAATTTTTAATTTTTTGGCCATTGTTGATTTCAAGTTCATAATTGTGCAGGGTTATAAATGTGATTATTGGAAATGGGTTGATGATTCACTCCATCCTAGAGTTGCATATCTCATCCACAATTTAAAGAAGGAAAACGATAATCTTCATCGTGAAAAGAAAGCTTTGGAGACGAGGATGGCTGATCTTGAAAAGTATTTGGCATATGATATTGAAGAAAATTGTGAACGTCTAGATGAAATTAGTGTTTCTAACAGTGAGGAGGTTGTTGTCGATAATGAAGAGGCTGTTGTCGAGAAGTCTTTAGTGGATAATAATGATGGGATTCAAAAATCTAAGAAAAAAGTTTGATGGAAATGGAGAAGTTTTCCACAAGTTAGGGCTTTGATAATGGGTTAAAAGGGATGATTTTTGGGTCGGATATGATATACAAATGGGTTAAAAGGGATGATTTACTGATCAGATAGGTTATTCAAAAGAGGTGTGTTAATTTATTTATTTTTCATATAAATGTCATGTGACAATTAAAAAGTGATGTGACAATTCCATTTGTCATTTAAAGAAAGGAAAAATGAGTCGGCAAAGCAACTAACGTCTACAAGGGCATATCTATGCGAAAAGTTGGACGGCAAGGGCACGGGTGAGCCAAACTTCAAACGGAGAGTATATCTAGACATTTTCGAATAGTTTAGGGGCATATTTGACCCTTTTCCCTTTTAAAAATGATTAGTAAAAGTAAATTTATTTTTAAAACACTAAATAAGTATTGGAATGACCCAAAATATGAAAACTTTACAATCACTTTAGTCACTTTAATCATTTATCTTTTCCTACTCGATAAAAAGTTAACAATGACTTACAATGTTAAAAAATCAAGTAATATTATTTTTATGGGTATGGTTGGAATTTGTTGAAAACACGAGGTTATAAATGAAATTTAAGAAAAATTAGAGGTGATATAGATTGGTTTGAAATCAAAATTCGTAATTGAGATCGGGTTTAAAATTGGGAAACTTACATAATTCTCACTAATTTAGGAGCTAATTACTTAGATACACTATAGTTTGTAATATTATGCATCTTACTAGATTTTGGTGCATCTAGATACGTACAGATAAATACATAGAGTCAAAATTATGTGTAATTTGTTCTAGATACATTGTATCCAAGTGGATTCACATGTATCTAGGATACGTAACAAATCTTGCTCGTCTCTCTTCCACCTCGTTCGCCACTCTCTTATGTATTTGGGACACATAATGAATCTCGTTCGCCTCCCTCCCCATCTTGCTTGCCTCTCTCCCTATTTTAGTGAATCTGGTAGCAAAAATACATATATCTAAATGTATCTTCTTCAATATATGGTAGAAAAATCTTAATTAGAGGTAAGATACGTAATATTTTGAAAGTATAGGTAATAATAGTACATATGGTAGTGAATTATGTCTAATTATGTAGTTTTTCCTTTAAATTTTTCTTTATGACACATGTATATATCTCACATACTGTCATATACATGAATATACAAGGGATATATATAGGATATACAAGGATACACAACTCGTCTTCTTCAAAGTTCATCGTCTTTTTCAAATTTTTAATTCAAACCACCTCAAATCTCCACCAAGTCATTCCAAAAAAATGAGATTCAAATTAAGATGAACCCAATTTATGTCAGCAATGTTAATTAGAAATAAGTTTTTATTTTGAATACTCACTATTCGTCAATTCCATTATATTACTGTACGAAGAGTGTTGTCAAAACGGTTAAGGAATTCACCTTTAAGTTGCTCCCAACTACCTATTAACTCAGGCTCTAAATTGATGTAACAATCAAATGCATTTTTTTAATGAGCGCAAAAATTGCTTGGCAAGGAGATCGTCTTGCTTACTATGATTTCTACAAGTTTCAAAAAAATAGACAATGTTTCGGAATGAGCTACTGGTTGGAGTACAGGCGCGAAGGTAGGTATTTATGTCACGACCCAAAGTACACCCTATACGTTATATGGCGTATAAGACCCCGAGAGGCCCTACACAAGCCCCTTGACATACATACAATACAATATAATAGAAAATACGAGAAAATTTAAGCAATAGGTGTCATATCATAAAAGAGTTCGACATATATAAGAGCGGAAGTCTAATCATAGTCTTGGCAAGCCAATCTAATATCCCAAAAGAAGTGGTTAGGACGTAACACATACACCACGTACAACGTCTGGAAACTAAAGTCATACGAAAACATAGTAAGGATAACACAGTCCTCGGAATATGAGGACTCACCAATTCTTCACCAATCAACTAGCCACGAGCGGGAGGAGGAGAAGCGTCGAACCCTACATTATGAAACAATGTAGGCACAAGTATACATTAGTAGATGGAATATACTAAGTATGGAAACATACATGAAAACATGAGACACGATCATAAGAGGGACATAAGGAAAACATGATATGCATGACCAAGTTAAAACATTGAAAGAAGAATCATAAATCATGAACAATGTCAATGCATCTAAAAATCATAATGAAAGCTTTATAAGACCTTTGAAGTAACTTTAGTTCATTTTGTGGGATATTAGCTTTAAACAACATTATACCATGCGAGCTATAACATGGAATCCCATGTAACTCCCACACCGAGAAGGGAGAGTCTACTTGTCAAGGTAGAACTCCGTATTATTTACTCATATGCTATTTGTGGATCCCTAGCTAGGCCATTTAAGACAATTCAACGGGGACACGTAGTTTGGAACTAGAAGTTGCTACTAGAGACTACTCGATTTGAGTCTCTACCTCAAAGTTCTCTCGGTGCTAAGTTAAATCCAACGGAATATGTAAAGTCAATTATCAAAGCATAAAATTAAGATAGGCAATAATCAATCATATCAATCCAAATCATAAAGTCATTATAGAGTAGCTCATTGAATCATGAATCATGCATGTGTGAGAAAACCTTTCACCAAATCATGATTTCCTAATATGTAAGAAAACCTTTCACAATTTCTTTGATGCTTATCTTAAAAGCAACCTTAGATCATACATATCCTTAAAACCCCTATAGGTTGGTTTGAAGTTGCTTTGATAGGTCCCGAGTTGATACATGAGGCTATGGAGAATGTTCGGCTTATTAAAGAAAGGTTGAAAACGGCTCAAAGTCGACAAAAGTCTTATGCTGATGTTAGGAGGAGAGATTTAGAATTTGATGTTGATGATTGGGTCTACTTGAAAATTTTACCCATGAAGGGTGTAATGAGGTTTTGGAAGGAAGGGAAGCGTAGTCCCCGTTACGTGGGCCCATATAAGATTTTGAGGCGTATTTGTTAGGTTGCTTATGAACTTTACTTACCTAGTGATTTAGCATTGGTGCATCCGATTTTCCATGTCTCCTTGTTGAAGAAATGTGTTGGTGATCCGACATCCATAGTACCATTAGAGAATCTTGGTATGAAGGATAGCCTTTCTTATGAAGAAGTTCCGGTTAAGATTTTAGACCGGCAAGTTCGAAGGTTGAGGAATAAAGAAATTGCTTTCATGAAGGTTCTTTGGAGGAATCAGCTAGTTGAGGGTGCTACCTGGGAGGCCGAGGCCGATATGATGTCTCGATATCCTCATCTCTTTCCCTCCACTCCTACTTTAGCTATTTAGTTCCTCGTGGTTCATTCCTTGGGTCTTATGTGTGTCTTGGTTATTTTCATGATTCCTTACTTATGCATATTCATGAAGAGTCTATATTTTGAGAAAAATGAGTTAACTTGATTGATTTCTCTATGATTATGTGCATTTGAGTATGAGTTGCATATGGCCTTCATGAAACGATGTTTTGAATATGCTTTAGCTTGGACTTGATGTTTCCTCCTCGGGTATATGCATTTATGTGATTACATTCATGTTGGTCTATTAGATTAAGTTCCTATCCTTCTTATGATGTCTTGATTCTCATTCGAGGATGAATGTTCCCAAGGGGGAGATAATGCAACACCTAGAATTTTGAAAGGAAAGAAATTTCAGCATTTCAAGATTTTTCAGGTGCAATACCAACGAGTCCACCTACGGCTTGTGGTCTGACCTACGAACCATAGGTTTGATCGTAGGTGAGTCTGGAATTTGAGCAATTTTTAAGGTCCAAATAGTGGAACCTACGACCATGATCCACGGCTCGTTGGTGGACCTACGAGCCGTAGGTCTGGTCGTTGGTGGAGGGTCGGCAGTGATTTTTTAAGGGTCTTTTGGTCTTTTCCCTAATCTTTTAATTCCTAATTTAAGACGGTTACCCTCTAATCCTAAGCACTATATAAGTCATTTAAGCCTAAATTCTACCCTTCCTAATCACTTTTAAATTTCCCTCAAAACCCCTCCAAATATTTCTTCTCTAGAAGTAAAGAAGAAGAAGAAGAAAAAGAAGAAAGCTAGGGTTTGAAGGACAAGTCCCCTAATCCTCCATTGATTTCAAGCTTTTGGAATTGAGGTATGATAGCTTTCACCTATGGAGTCCTTTCCTCCATAGGGTTCCCAAATTCCTCAATTTTCAAAGTAAAATTCTCAATTGAATTAAAGGTTTTCTTATATCATGTGAGTTCTTATCAATTATGATCAAATTCCTTTAATTATGACTTCTTATACATGAAATTGAGTTGAATTGCATGCTTTAAGTTGAATCCCCATGAACCCATACGAATTTCATGATTTCTAGACTATGATCATAATGTGAGGTTTTGAATTATGAAAGATGAATTGGGGAAATTGAATGATTTTAAGATGAATTTATGTGAGCCCATTCATGATTTATGTCTTCTAAGCTATGAATTTCATGATGAAGTTATGAATGATCAAAAGATGGGTTTTATGAAAAAATGCATGTTCAATTATGAAATTATGATGATTTGAGATTTTGGTTTGAGATTGAAGCATAAATGATGTTGTTGTTGAGTTGCGAAAGGGTTTCTCACATATTACTCAAAACATGAATGTGAAAGGATTGTTCTCACATAAAGGATTCATAAAGGGTTGAAAGGTTTTCTAAACTAAACTTAAATCAAAGTTAAGGAGCTATTCTAATGAAAGGGACAAGAGGCGATTACCCATGTCTACTAATGATAAAGATGAATTATGATTTATGACTAATCCGTGGGAATTATGCTTAGCACCGAGTGGACAAGCGGCGATTACTCATGTCCCATAAACTATGTGCCACCACAGGATGATTGTCTAGATAGACATTAGCTAGTGGATCCACGTAAGCTAGAAGTTCATGGTCTTACTTTGGCAAGTAGGACACCTCTTTTCGGTGTGGGGTAGACACCAGATTCTATGTTAATAGCTCACATAGTCTTAAATGTTGATTAAAGGTAATCTCCCACAATAATAAACTAAAGTGACTTTCAAGGTGTCTCACAAGTGTTTTACGCATGTTTAACTTGCATTGACGATGATCTTATGACTTATATTTCTAAACTCTTTTATCTCATGTTTTAGCTTGGTCTTTGCATGTCATGTAAATGTCCCCTTTTATCATGATCTTATGATTTTATGCATAGTTATCATACTTGGTACATGTCTGTACTAACACATACTCTTGCCTACATTGATTTATTAATGTAGTGCGTGGCGACTCCTCTCCATCCACTTGTCTAGAGCTTGTAGTAGAAGAGTCTTGAGGACTTTGTGAGTCCTCATATATTCGAGGACATTGCTTTGTTATTCTGCTATGTTTCTTTACTTTTGGACTTGTATTGGGGTACGTCCCAACGTTCTTTCTACATTATGCATAACTTTCATAAATCATATTCATATTTTCATAGATTCATAGTTAAAATCATGAATAATACATGGGTCTATATAAAATTAATTCAAAAACATGTAATTTAAATCTAAATATGCAGAGGAACGTTAAAATGAACAATTAACTCAAAATCAAATAAGACTCATGAAGATCACATGAAACCCTAAGCAATTTAGGTGAAATTGAATTGGAAACTTAGATATCCTTTGGGACCCATTGGATAAATGATATCCAATGGTGAAATCTCACATACCTTGATGATCAAATCCCAAAAGCAATGGAGCATAAATGAGACTTGAAGCTTGAACCTTAGATTTCTTCCTTGAAACTTGAGAGAATTTGGGGAGGATAAACTTGGATGAGAATTGGGGATTTGAGAGAATGAAAGGATTTGGGTAGAATTAGGAGTTGAAAGATAGTTATAGGTCTTAGAATTAGGGTCAAAATTTCATAGTATAGGTATTAAATGTATAGGAAAAGACTCAAATACCCTTAGGAATAACTGTCGGATGACTTCTACGGTTTGGACCTACGGTACGTAGAACTTTCTACGGTCCGTACTAGCTAGTCAACCATAGAACTAACTTCTGAAACCCAAAATTCCTTTAACTTCCCATGAGATCAATCTATGACCCGTCGTCCAATCTATGGTCCGTAGACCCCTTTCGTAGAACTCAAGTTTATGTCCAAAATTCCACCAAGTCTGAATCACTTCTACTGGTGTCATCTATGGCCCATCCAAATTCCCATGACTCGTCCAAGCTACTCGTAGGTCAAACTTCAAAACTTGAATTTCCAAAAACTTAATCTCAACCTTATGACTTCCCTTCTACCGCCTATAGGACTTCCTATGGTCCGTAGATAGGACTCGTAGCCACTGTCTCAGTGCCAAAAATCTGAACTTTTCCTTTCCTTCCAACATTCTAATTTCTGAGGTATTATAATATCTCTCCCTTAGGAACATTCGTCCGCGAATGGGACTCAAGCTAGCATGAATAGAGTAGGAGAGAAACTAAAAACCCAACATGAATGCAAATTTCATCATAATGCACATAAACATGGGGAATCACTCTAAGCTCAATCATAACATCGAAAATTAAGTTTTTCATGAACATGCATACATATAGAAACATGAGAATGACTAAAAACACATAATTCAAAAGAATGGACCATGAGGAGCAAATACCTCAAGCTAGAATAGGAGCGGAGGGAACGAGATGAGGATACCGAGATATCACATCAGCTTCGGCCTCCCAAGTAGCACCCTCAACTAATTAACGGAAGCAACTTCTTTATTTCTCAACTTCCAAACTTGGCAGTCTAAAATCTCAAGCAGAACCTCTTCATAAGAAATATTTTCTTTTACTCCCAAACCTTCTAAAGGAAGAATGAACGTCAAATCTCCAACACACTTTTTCAACAACGAGACATGGCCGGATGTACTGATACTAAATCATTAGGAAACTCAAGTTCATAAGCAGCCTTGCCAATATGTCTCAAAATCTACTATGGGACCATATATCGAGGACTAAGCTTTCATTTCTTTCCAAATCTCATTACACCCTTCATGAGTGAGATTTTCAAGTAAACCCAATCATCAACATCAAATTCGAGTTATCTTCTTCTAACATCAGCATAAGACTTTTGTCAACTTTGGGCCATTTTTAACCTCTCTCAAATAAGTCAAACCTTTTGCATAGCCTCATGCACCAACTCAGACCTTATCAAAGCGATCTTACTAACTTCAAACCAACCAATAGGAGATATCCACCTCTTACCATAAAGAGCCTCAAATGGAGACATCCCAATACTAGAATGATAACTATTATTATAAGCAAACTGGATTAAAGACAAATGGTCATCCCAACAACCCTTGAAATCGATTACGCAAGCTCTGAACATATCTTCTAAGTTCAGGATAGTACGCTCGGCTTGTCCATCGGTTTGAGGGTGGAAAGTCATGCTAAGTTTCACCTGAGTACCAAGACCCTTCTGAAATGACTTTAAAAACTAAGACATAAACTGATTTCCATGATCGGAGATAATGGACAAAGGCACTCCATGCAACCTTACCATTTCCCGAATATATAACTTAGAGTACTCTTCGGCTAAAAATGAAGTCTTAACGGAAAGAAAGTGAGTTGATTTCATCATTCAGTCCAAAACAACCACAATTGAGTCAAACTAGCACCGAGTATGAGGTAAACCCGTAATAAATTCCATATTACAAATCTTTCTACTTCCATGTAGGAATACTAATATCTTGAGCTAAACCACCAGTTTTCTGATGCTCGACTTTCATTTGTTGACAATTCAGACATTTAGCAACGAATTTCATAATATCTTTCTTCATCCCATTCCACCAATAGACTTTCCACAAATCACAATACATATTGGTGGCTCCCAGGTGAATAGAATACCAAGAATTGTGAGCTTCAGCCAAAATCTAATATCTCAACTCGTTAACATTCGGAACACAGAATCAACCTTGATATCGAAGGACACCATCTCCCCCTTCGGAGAAAACCTCAATGGCTTTTTTGAAAACCAACTTTTTCAAATCAACCAATACCGAATCAAGGTCTTGCTTAACTTTCACTTTCAACACAAGAGACGATTTCGAACCATTTTCAATAATGACCCCAACTTTATTAGTATCAACCAAACGAACACCCAATTGGGTCAATCTATGAACATCACGAACTAACTCTTTCTTATCATCTTCAACATGAGTAACATTACCCATCAACAGTTGACTAAGAGCATCCGCCACCACATTCGCTTTACCCGGATGATAGAGGACACTCATGTTGTAATCCTTCAATAACTCAAGCCATATGCTTTGGCAAAGATTCAAATCCTTTTGAGTAAACACATATTTCAAGCTCTTGCGGTCAGTAAACACATCTACATGAACACCATATAGGTAATACCTCCAAATCTTTAGAGAAAACACTACCGCCGCTAACTCCAAATCATGAGTTGGATAATTCTTTTCGTGCACCCTTAATTGCATTGAAGCATAAGCGATGACTTTCCCATGTTGCATCAAAATATCACCAAGACCAATCCTTGAGGCCATGATATGCTACATAACAATACGATCCTTCTGGTAATGCTAAAATAGGGGTTGAAGTGAATCTATCCTTCAACTCTTGGAAACTCTTCTCACAAGCTTCTGACCATAGGAATTTCACCTTCTTTTGAGTCAATGTCGTCAAAGGTGAAACAATGGAGGAAAATCCTTCCACAAACCTTCTATAGTTACCGGCCAAACCCAAGAAGCTCCATATATCTGAAGCAAACAAAGGTCTAGGCCAATTCTTAACCGCCTTGGTCTTCTTAGGATCGACTTGGATACCTTCACCAGAGACAATATGACCAAGGAAAGCAACAAACCTCAACCAAAAATTCACACTTGCTAAACTTAGCATATAATTCACGATCCTTAAGAATTTGCATTACAATCTTCAAATGCTCAACATGGTCATCTTCACTCCGTGAGTAAATCAAAATATCATCAATAAACACAATCACAAACATATCAATATATTGCTTGAAGACCCTATTCATCAAATCCATGAATGCCAACGGGGCATTCGTCAAACCAAAATATATTACTTGAAACTCATAATGACCATACCAAGTTTGAAAAGCTATTTTCAGAATGTCACTCTCCTTCACCCTCAATTGGTGATAATCTAATTGGAGATCAATCTTAGAGAAGTAAATCGCTCTTTGCAGTTGGTAAAAAAAATCATCAAAAGTTGGAATAGGAAACTTATTCTTAATGGTAACCTTATTCAATTGTAGATAGTCAATGCACATTCGGAGAAAACCATTCTTCTTTCGAACAAACAAAACCAGAGCACCCCCACGGAGAGATACTCGGTATAATAAAACCCTTATCTAACAAATCCTTTAGTTGATCATATCCTTTAACTCCTTAAGTTTTGTCGGAGCCATATGGTAGGGAGGAATAGAAATAGGTTGCGTATCTGGGAGAAGGTTAATATCGAAGTCTATTTCCCTTTCAGGAGGAATACCGGGAAGATCATCAGGAAACACTTCCAGAAACTCATTTAAAATCGAAACGGACTCAAGGGTAAGGGTTTCAAAATCTGTATCCTTAACCTGGACAAGATGATAAATGCAACCCTTAGAAATCATCTTCCTAGCCTTTAGGGAAGTTATGAACTGACCCTTAAGAACATAATTTCCCCCTTCCCATGATATGATAGGTTCGTTTGGAACCTTGAATGTGACCAATCGGGTCCTACATTCTATGGAACCATAACATGAATGAAGCCAATCCACCCCAAGAATAACATCAAAATCTAACATATGAAGCTCTAGAATATCAACATGAGTGACTCTATGAGAAACAGAAATAGGACAATTTCTATAAACTTTTTTAGCAACAACAGAATCGCCAACGCGAGTAGAGGCATGAAAGGGATTATAAAGGATTTTAGGACCTACATCAAATCTCATGGCCATATAAGGAGTAACAAATGATAATGTAGCACTCGGATCATGTAAAACATACACATCAAAATGAAATACTTTCAACATACTGGTCACAACATCCGAGGAACCCTTATGATCCTGTCGAGTCTGAAGTGCATAAAATATATTTTGTTTTGGGGCGCTAGAACCGAAACCACTAGGCCGAGCTTGCCTACCAACCTTACCCTTACTAGCTTGCAATGGACAATACTTCACTTTGTGATCACTCTTTCCACAACCAAAGCAACCATCCATACCGACCAAACATTTTCTATCATGCTTCTTGCCACACCTAGTGCAAGCTGATTTAGAAGATCTCCCACCATTATCTCCTTGAGATTTAGGGTTATACACCCTATCTTTGTTGAACTTAGAGGTCGAAGCATTAGAAGAACCTTGAACAAAAAACTTTTGCCAAAATTGGGGACGCCCATGTCCATCGAACCTAGAACGAGAAAAGTCACCATCACCGGTCCTTGCCCTCTTGGACTCTCTTGCCCTTTCCTTGAGATTTTCCTCTTTAATTTGTTGGGCATGTATCATTAAACGGGAGATATCCATCTCCTTAATCAACATGTAGGTTCAAAGCATACTCCTTCACACTCATATTTCCTTGAAAAAGATTAATGAACTTGATCACCTTTGCTTCTCTCATCTCAAGAGGAAAGAATCGATCAAGAAAAGCTCTTTTAAATTTGTCCCAATCAAGAAGACCCGCATTAACCACCCTCTCTTCCTTCCATTGGTTGACCCAAACTTGAGAAACATCCTTGAGTTGGTAAGAGGCCAATTTAACCTTTTCCACCATTCATACTCCCATAATTCCTACTATCTTATACACCTCATCGATGAACTCTTAAGGATCCTCATCAACCTTGGAACTATGGAACTCCGGAGGATTCATCCTAGTAAAGTCCCTTATCCTTGTTGCCATCGTACCCACATTTGGATTCATGGGAGCAATGGCTTCTCTATTAACTTGGGTCATCATAGCTTGAGCCAACAATTGGAAAGCGGCTCGAAATTCGGCCTAAGTCACTTTGTCGGCCAAAGGATCCACCGAAACTTGAGGAACCTCAGGCTCTATATTCTCACCCGCATTCCTTCTCACATAAGCTCTACGAGGAGTCATATCCCGAAAA
The DNA here is from genome assembly GCA_018342035.1 of Solanum appendiculatum. Taxonomy (NCBI): domain Eukaryota; kingdom Viridiplantae; phylum Streptophyta; class Magnoliopsida; order Solanales; family Solanaceae; genus Solanum; species Solanum appendiculatum. The sequence goes on along the minus strand of JAGDQO010001406.1, from coordinate 79,627 downwards.
ACATCGGATAAGAGTTAGGAGAAGGACTTTTATAGAGATGAACTCTATGGCACGACTTTAAGATAGTGAAAGAAGTGAAGTTTCCTAAATGCTTTGTAGCCTCCTATTAAAAAATATGGCACACTTCATACTAATGAACAAGACTCTACTCAACGCGGCTTGTCAGACACTCTAGGACCTTTTTCTAAAACCTTGTGCTCTGAATAACAAGTTTGTCATAAGCCAAAGTACACCCTAGACGTGACATGACGTATAAGACACCGAGAGGTCCTACACAAGTCATTTGACATACATACAACACAATATAATAGAAAATATAAGAAAATTTAAGCAATAGGTCTCATATCATAAAAGAGTTTTACATAAGAGCGAAAGTCTAATCATAGTCTTGAAGAGCCAATATAATACACTAAAAGAAGTTGTTGAGACATAACCCATACACCACGTACAACGTATGAAAACTAAAGACATACGAAAACATAGTAAGGATAACAAAGACCTCAGAATATGAGGACTCACCAAGTCTTCCCTGATCAACAAATCAACTAGCCATGAGTGAGAGGAGGAGAAGCGATGAACCCTTCATTATTAAACAATGTAGGCACAAGTATGCATTAGTACATGGAATGTACTAATCATGGGTAAATGCATGAAAATATGAGACACGATCATAAGGAGACATAAGGAAAATATGATATGCATCTAAAAATCATAATGAAAGCTTCATAAGACCTTTGAAGTAACTTTAGTTCATTTTGTGGGATATTAGCTTTAACCGATACTAGACCATCCGAGCTATAACATGGAATCCGATGTAACTCCTACATCGAGAAGGAAGAGTCTACTTGGCAAGGTATAACTCCGTATCATTTATTCATATGCTATTTGTGGATCCACTAGCTAGGTCATTTAAGACAATCCTACGGGGGTAAGAAGTTTGAAACAAGAGGTTTCTACTAGAGACTACCCTATTTGAGCCTTCATCTCAAAGTTTTCTTGGTACTAAGTTAAATCCCAATGGAATAGATAATGTCAGTTATCAAAGCATAACATTAGGATAGGCAACAATCAATCATATCAATTCAAATCATAAAGTCATCATAGAGTAGCTCCTTGAATCATGAATCTTGCATGTGTGAGAAAACCTTTCACCAAATCATGATTTCCTAATATGTGAGAAAACCTTTCATAATTTCTCTGATGCTTATCTTAAAAGCAACCTTAGATCATGCACATCCTTTAAACCATAAATTACACATAACTTTCATAAATCATATTCATATCTTCATAGATTCTTAGTCAAAATCATGAATAATACATGGGTCTCTATAAAATCAATTCAAAAACATATAATTGAAATCTAAATATGCATAGGAATATTGAGTTGAATAATTAACTCAAAATCAAATAAGGCCCTTGAAGATCACATGAACCCTAAGCAATTTAAGTAAAATTGAATTGGAAAATTAGAAATCCTTTGGGACCCATTGGATAAATGATATCTAATGGTAAAATCCTATATACCTTGATGATCAAAGTCCAAAAGTAATGGAGTAAAAAGGAGACTTACAGCTTGAACCTTAGATTTCTTCTTTGAAGCTTGAGAGAATTTATGGAGGATGAACTTGGACAGGAATTGGGGATTTGAGAATGAAAGGGTTTGGGTAGAAGTAGGAGTTGAAAGGTAGTTATAGGTCTTAGATTTAGGGTCAAAATGACATAGTATAGGTATTAAATCCGTAGAAAAAGACCCGAATACCCTTAAGAATAACTGTTGGATGGCTTCTATGGTTTGGACCTACGGTCCATAGAATTTTCTATAGCCCATACTGGTCAACAGTAGAACCAACTTAAGAAACCCAAAATTCCTTTAACTTCCCACGAGACCAATCTATGACCTGTCGTCCAATCTACGGTCCGTAGACCCCTTCCGTAGAACCCAAGTTCAAGTCCAAAATTTCACTAAGTCTGAATCACTTCTACGGGTGCCATCTATGGCCCGTCCAAATTCCTACGGCTTGTCCTGGATACTAGTAGGTCATACTTCAGAAACTTAAATTTTCAAAAACTTAATCTCAAGCCTACGACATCCCTTTTACGGCTCATAGGACTTCTTATGGTCCATAGATAGGACCCATAGTCCTACAGGCCATAGGAAAGGAATCGTAGATCCCAAAGTGTGTTTGGGAAAATTCAAGTTTTTGAAGATTGAACCTATAACTTGACAGGATGAACCGTAGGAACTTAGATAAGCCGTAGATAAGTTTCGTAGAAGGGATTCAGAGATTTGATTTAAGACCTCTGGCCTCCGGAAGGTTTTTATGGGTCGTTGGCTTTTCTATGGGTCATAGAAGGGGTCTCGTAGAAAGGTTCCAGACTTAGTGAAATTTTGGAGTTTAACTTGGGTTCTACGAATGGGATCTACGGACCATAGGAAGTTAGACGGACCGTATAATGGTCCCGTGAAAGTAAGGTGAAATTTGGATTTCTGAAGTTGGTTCTATGGTTGACCAGTATGGGCCATAGAAAGTTCTATGAATGATGTTTTCAAGAAGGTTATGAATGATTTATGAAAAGAAATATTTTATGATCTAGATTTCTTTAATACGAGAATCAATGAAATTCTGAAAGGATTTTCTGACATATTAAGGAATCATGATTGGTGAAAATTTTTCACACGTTCTTGATTCAAGATTTAATGAGCTACTCTATGATGTTTTAAGCTTGGATTAGTAATTTAATTATGCTTTTCCATGTATGATATGATGATTATGAAATTGACTATTTCTTTGGGATTTAATTTAGCACTGAGAGAACTTTGAGGTGGAGACTCAAATAGGGTAGTCTCTAGTAGCAACCTCTAGTTCCAAACTACGTGTCCCGTAGGATTGTCTTATATGACCTAGCTAGTGGATTCACAAATAGCATATGAATCATGATACGGATTTCTACCTTGGCAAGTAGACTCTCCCTTCTCGATGTGGGAGTTACATCAAATTCCATGTTATAGCTTGCAAGGTCTATGATCGGTTAAAGATAATATCCCACAAAATGAACTAAATAACTTTCAAAAGGTTTTATGAAACTTTCCTTATGATTTAAGATGCATTGAATTGGTGAGTCCTCATGTTCCGAGGACCATGACAACTTTATTACTTTCATATGTCTTCTTCAAATGATTTTTTTCTATGTTTAGCTTGGTCATGCATATCATATTTTTTATTATGTCCCATTTATGATCATGTTTCATGTTTTTATTCATATCTCTCATACGTAGTACATTTCATGTACTAATACATACTGATGCCTACATTATTTTACTAATGTAGGATGTGCCGCTTCCTCTCCTCCCACTCGTGGCTAGTTGATCGCTTAAGGATTTGAAGACTTAGTGAATCTTCATGTTCCGAGGACCATGACACCTTTATTACTTTCATATGTCTTTGGTTTATGGATTTTGTACTTGGTGTATGGGTTACGTCCCAACCACTCTTGATGTATTAGATTGACTTGTCAAGACTATGTTAGATTTCTATTTATATGTCAAAACTTTCCTATTCATATGAGATTCTTTACTTTTGTCTATTATAATGTGTATATGTATGTCAAGTGGCTTGTGTAGGGCCTCTCCGGGGTCTTATATGCCATGTTACATCTAGGTTGTACTTTGGATTGTGACACCTAGGTGTTACAATTTACTTTTACAGTTAGGTAAACAAGAGCGAGGCAAAGATTTTATCTATAGCTGGGGTCTATGTCAATTAAAAGGAAAAAAGTTGATTAAACTTTTTTTATCAAAGCCAAGGAATTTCTTCGATCTTCAAAAAGATGACTTTGCTTCAGTATGAGTAATGATATTGTATTTATCGTGACGGGTGGTCTTACTACAATAAGTGAAGCCATGATTTCCTTTGTTCGGTGTCTGAGGAAGAGAAAAAATCTCTATCATACAAATGCCATTACTCGAAGCCAGAGTGCATGATCAAAACACATCTAAAATATCTATGTTCCACTTGTAACCAATGCAATCACGTCCTAACTTGCACAAAATTCAATAATTGAATCTATTGATAGAAGAGGTCATAGGGACCAATTTTTTTGACTTTGACGGAGTTTGTGTATAATAATAGTTACCATTCGAGTATTTAGATGGCCCCATTCGAGGCATTATATTTTAGGAGGTGTCGATATCCGGTGGGCTAGTTTGATGCTTTTGAGATTAGGCTATTGGGCACCTACTTGTTGTGTGATTCTACGGATAGTGTTCATGTGATCCAGGAGCGACTCTGTACTGCCCAGAATAGGCAGAAGAGTTATGCTAATCGGAGGTTGTAACCTTTAGAATTCATGATTGGCGACTTGGTGTTTCTGTGAGTGTCGCCCATGAAGGGCATGATGAGGTTTAGGAGGAAGGGCAAGCTTATCCCTAGGTTCATTGGCCCTTTTAAGATTCTAAGTCAGATTGGAGAGGTGGCTTATGAGTTAGCCTTACCTCTAGTTCTTTCGGGTGTTCACCCCTTGTTTTATGTCTCTATGCTGAGACAATATGTTCTCGACGAGTCTCACGTGCTTTAGTGGGAATCGGTTCAGCTTGATGAGTCATTGGCATTTGAGGTGGAGCCGATGGCTATTCTGTTCTGGCATGTTAGGAAGTTGCGGTCTAAGAAGATCCCGTCAGTGAAGGTTCAATGAAGGTATCGTCTGATCAAGGAGGCTACTTGGGAAGCCGAGCTTCACATGCGAACCCGATATCCTCACATTTTCGAGCCTTCAGGTACTACCCTTTCTTTAACTCTAGAGGATGAAAGTCCTTTTAGAAGTAGATGTTGTAATGACCCTCGTGATCATTTGCATGTTTTTGTGTGTTTTTATTGTTTTGCCCCTTCTCATCGCTTTCTTATAGCTTTTGTGTGGTACTGGGATGGGTGGCATGCTTCTCGAGGTGGTTGGGAGAGTGTGAGTTGTACTCTTTTGGAGGTTTTTAAAGTGGAAAAGTTGACTTTAGTTAACATCTGGAGAATCTAATGCTGTTTGATATTTTCGTCAGTTACATCAGCTCTAGAATGTCCATTTTGATCTAGTAGGATGGTTGGTTTGGGTCCCGAGACCTTCAGTGTGAGTTTGAGCCATTAGGTGAGATAACTTTGAAAGTTTGGCTAAAGTTTGACTTCGGTCAATATTCTAAGTAAACACACTCAGATGAGAATCATGCTAGCACAATTAGCTCTGAAATGTCGAGTTTGGTCTAGAATGATCTTTCGTTCAGATCCTAAGGTTATCGGGATGATTTTATGGCATTTGTCATTTTGTTGTGTGTTAGCTATTTAAGTATTGACTTGGGTCAACATTATGATTAGATGACCTAGGTTGGTGGTTTTGTCGATTCTATTGAGTTCAAAATTTTGATTTTGGTGGGGTAACATAGTTTGTTTGCATTCATGGTGTTTCGAATGAATTCTGAGCCTCCATTGAGACACTTTCTTAACTTGTGATTGAGTTGATGCAGTGCTGCTGCTGGTGAACCACCTTTTTGTTCTCTGTATTCTCGATCCTTGTGTCGCATTCATAGAGGTTCTGGAAGTTGTTCTCCACGCTCCCTGGCCTTTGGCCATGTTCACAGAGGACTGGAGGTTTGGTATCCACGTTCAGAGAGTGTGTTGTCCCTGGCCTCTGCGTTTGCGGGCATGCTATCGCGTTCAAAGAAGGTCACTTGGCTTGACGTCCGCATTCAAGAAGAGCAATTGGTTGGCAGTTAAATTAGATCAGCCCATTTTTCAGCATGCATTTCTTAAAAGAATTAAGTTTAGAGGCAACTTTGGAGCTCAATTCTTGGGGGAAATCAATGTGGGATTGCAGGGAATTTCTGCGGGATTGCTTAGGCACGTCTTGGGGTCGATACGTCTCTCGTTATATTTGTAAGTTTTCCTCAATTCCTCTCTTAATTCTCCATTTTTGGTCATTCGTGAGCTAAAAATTAGTGGGGCTGTTTTGGCTCAATCGTTGCTCGAATTGTGCCCGTTTTTTCGTGGCAGAAGTTTCTTAAGCTAATTTGGACCTTGTGACGGAGTCAATTTTGTGATTCCGTGCATGGTTCCCTCAATTGTATTTCTTACTCAATTTTTCATTCCGAAGTCTTTTATGGATGTAGGTATCTTTTTGCTTGTTTTGGCATTCTCAGTATTATTTGATAGTGTGGCATCGTTCTGAGGTACTTTAGAAGGAAAAAGCTCTGGATTAGAGGTTCGAGTGTGATTTTGGCCTTGAGATAGGTTATGGTTTCACTTCTTTTGGACTTGGCTAGGTTAGTTTGTACATACATTGAGTTTTTTCGATCGTTAGGAAGGTTTTAGGATTAGCTTGTAGGTTTGCATGATCCTTACTCTATGTGACCATTTTTGGGTTACTTAGCTTAGTTTTTAACAGATAACCTTAGTCTAGGTTTATCCTTGATCTCGGTGTCGTTTACTGTCCTTAGAAACTTATAGGTGGCGTGAAACTTAGGCTTTCGTGTGTTACTTTGATTTGGACTGATTCCACTCTTGTAGTATATTTTCAAGCTTTTATTGCTTAAATGTTGCTTATTATTGGGCCTGAGGCCGTGACCTTTGACTAACTGGAGTTCTAGGTTAATACGTTTGTGCTATGTCAGGGTTATCTATTGTCATGACCTAAAGTACCCCCTAGACGTGGCATGGCATATAAGACCCCATACAAGCCACTTAGCATACATCATATAAGATAATAATAGATAAGAGTTCAAAAGACAAATTTCAAATCTTTAAGAGTTAACAAAAGTAGCGAAAGTCTAAACATAGTCTCAAAGCCATCTAATACATGAATAGAAGGAAATTTGGGACGTAACCCATACAAGTTCAAAAGTAAAGTGACATGAAAGATAAACGTGACATTGTCCTCGAAGTGTGAGGACTCACCAAGTCTTCAAAGTCTCTAAGTACTCAGTAGCCATGAGCAGAAGGAGAATGATCTCACCAAGCCCTACATTATGAGACAATGTAGGCAAAAAGTATGCGTTAGTACATGGAATGTACCAAGTATAATAGCAATGCACAAAGTTATAAAATCATGCTAAAGGGAACATTTACATGATATACAATGACCAAGCTTTATTATAAGTGACATGTTAGAAAACGTAAATCATACGCATGACCAATGAAAGTTTAAACATCTTTAAAGCACATTGAAAACACCTTTAAAAGAAACTTTAGTTCATTCTTATTGGAAGTGAGCCTTAACCGACATAGACCATGTGAGCTATAACATGGAATCTGGTGTCTACCCCACACCGAAAAGAGGTGCCCTTACTTCCCAAGGTAAGAATCATAAGGAGATTGCTACTAGAAACCAGACCTCTACTAACGGGAGAGCTTCCATCTCAATATACACTCGGTGCTAAGCATAATTCCCACGGATTAATCATAAGTCTTAATTTGTCTTGTCATTAGATTAACTCCTTATTCTTGATTCAAAGTTTTAGTTGAGAAAACCTTTCAACCCTTATGAATCTTTCATGTGAGAAAAATCCTTTCACAAATCATGTATTTGAGTAGGATGTGAGAAATCCTTTCACAACCCCATAACAACAACATTTATGCTTCACTCTCAAAGCAAATCATAAATCATCTCAATTTCATAATTGAACATGCATAACTTCATAAAACTCATCCTTCGATCATTCATAAACTTCATCATAGAATTATATCTTAGAAATCATAATTCAAGCATGGGATCACATAGTTTCATCTTAAAACCATTGAATTAACTCAATTCATGCATAAATAAACATAATTCAATCAATTAGATCATAATTGGAAAGAACACATGAGATTGAAGAAAATCCAAATTTCAATTGGAGATTCTAACTTGTGAAAATTGAAGAATTTAGAAACCCTATGGAGGAATGGACTCCATAGGTGAAGAACTATCATACCTTGATGCCAAAATTCAACTAGCAATGGAGGATTAGGAGGCTTGATCTTGAAACCCTAGATTCTTTTTCTTCTTCTTCAAGCTTCTAGAGAGAGAAATATTTGAGAAAAAATTTTTGGAGGGAGTTTTGAAGTGATTTGAAAAGGATAGAATTAGGCTTAGAAGCCTTATATAGGGTCTAGGATTAGGGCTTAACCGACTTAGATTAGGAATAGATCAATTAGGAAAAAGACCATAAAGCTCTTAAAATTAACTGTCGGATCTCGACCTATGGTTCCGACCTACGGTCCGTAGGTCCAACTACGAATCGTCCTGGTCAATCATAAGAAAGATTCAGAAAGTATGATTTTGGACCTTCAAATGGTGGGACCCCAAGTACGGGTTGTAGGTCCATTGACGGACTGTACATGCAACCGTAGATCCCAACTTAAGGCCTTAAAATTTCCACTAAGTCTAGAGAGACCTACGAGACCTACCTATGATCCATAGAAACAATGACGGGCCATATTGTTGAGTTATAGAAAGGATCCTGAAACTTAACATTTTGAAAATATTTACCATGACATCTATGGTTCCCACCTACGACTCGTAAGTCAACCTATGGTCCGTAGGTGGCTTCCGTCAGTATTGGCACCAGATCTGAAAAACTAAAACTTTTCCTTCTTTTCGAATCTGAGGTGTTACAATATCTCCCCCTTGAGAACATTCATCCTCGAATGAGAATCAAGACATCATAAGAAGGATAGGAACTAAATCTAACAACCCAACATGAGCGCAATCACATAAATGCAAATATCCAAGGAGGAAACATCAACTCCAAGCTAAAGCATGTTCAAAACATCATTTTATAAAGTCTATAGTCAACTCATGCTCAATGCACATAACATGAAGAAATCAATCAAGTTAACTCATTTTCTCAAAAATTAAACTCTTTTTTTCATAAACATGCATAAATGAGGAATCATGGGAATATCTAAGACACATGAGACCAAAAGAGTGAACCATGATGAACTAAATACCTCAAGCTAGAGTAGGGGCGGAGGGAAAAAGATGAGGATAGCGGGACATCGTATCGGCCTCGGCCTCCCAAGTAGCACCCTCAACTAACTGATTCCTCCAAAGAACCTTAACAGAAGCAACTTCTTTATTTCTCAACTTCCGAACTTGCCAGTCTAAAATCTCTACCAGAAACTCTTCGTAAGAAAGACTCTCTTTTATACCAAGACTCTCCAATGGCACTATGGATGCCGGATCACCAACACATTTCTTCAATAAGGAGACATGGAAAACCGAATGAATCGATGCTAAATCATTAGGCAAATCAAGTTCATAAGCAACCTTACCAATTTGCCTCAAAATCTTATATAGGCCCACATAATGGGGACTAAGCGTTCCTTTCTTTCCAAACCTCATTACACCCTTCATAGGTGAAATTTTCAAGTAAACCCAATCATTAACATCAAATTCTAGATCTCTCCTTCTAACATCGGCATAGAAGTTTTGTCGACTTTGAGCCATTTTCAACCTTTCTTATAAGCCGAACTTTCTCCATAGCCTCATAAACCAATTCGGGACCTAGAAAAGTGACTTCGCCAACTTCAAATCAACCTATAGGAGATCTACACCTCCTACCATAAAGAGTCTCAAATGGAGCCATACCAATACTGGAATGATAGCTAAGCAAACTCAACCAAAGGCAAATGATCATCCCAATTACCCTTGAAGTCAATCACACAAGCTCTCAACATATCTTCCAAAGTTTGGATAGTACGCTCTGCTTGTCCATCAGTTTGAGGATGAAAGGCCGTACTAAGCTCAACATGAGCACCAAGGCCCTTTTGGAAAGATTTTCAAAATTGGGAAGTGAATTGGGTACCACGATTGGATATGATGGATAGGGGCACACCATGCATCCTAACCATTTCCCTTAGGTACAATTTAGCATAGTCTTCCACCGAATAAGAAACCTTGGTGGGAATAAAATGAGTCGATTTCGTCATACGGTCCACAATAACCCAAATCGAGTCATGTTGTCGCCGAGTGCGTGGTAAACCAATAATGAAGTCCATATTCAAATCTTTCCACTTCTAAGTATGAATGCTAATATCTTGGTTCAAACCTCCCGGCTTTTGGTACTCAACTTTCACTTGTTGACAATTAGGACACTTAACCACAAATTATGCAATGTCCTTCTTCATCCCATTCCACAAATAGACCTCCCGCAAGTCACAATACATCTTGGTAGCTCCCGAGTGAATGGAATATCAAGAATTATAGGCTTTCGCTAAAATCTGTTCCCTCAAGTTATCAACATTTAGAACACACAACCGACCTTGATATCGAAGAACACTATCTCCCCCTGGGAGAAGGCCTCAACGGACTTTTTAAGCACCGCTTCCTACAACTCCATCAAGATTGGATCAAAACCTTGCTTTGCTTTCACATCTGACACCAAGGATGATTCTGAACCATTATGAACAACAATGCCACCTTTATTGGAATCAATCAACCGAACACCCAATCGGGCCAATCTATGAACATCTCGAACCAATTCGTTCTTACTATCTTCAACATGAGCAACACTACCCATGGATAACCGACTAAGAGCATCCGCCACCACATTCGCCTTGCCGGGGTGATAAAGGACACTCTTGTCATAGTCCTTTATCAACTCAAGCCACCTCATTTGGTGAAGATTCAAATCCTTTTGCTTGAACATGTATTGCAAACTCTTGAGGTCACTGAAGACATCAATATGGATACCATACAAATAATGCCTCCAAATCTTTAGAGCAAACACAACCGCCGCTAGTTCTAAGTCATGGGTAGGACAGTTCTTCTCATGAATCTTAAGTTGTCTTAAAGCATAAGCAATCACTTTTCCATTTTGCATAAGAACACATCCTAATCCAAACCTTGAAGCATCACAATAAACCACAAACCCATAGGATCCTTTCGATAAAGTCAACACCGGAGCGGAGGTAAGCCTGTTTTTTAATTCTTGGAAACTCTTCTCACATGCTTCAGACCATACAAACTTAACTTTATTTTAGGTCAAAGCTATTAATGGAGAGGTAATCAAAGAGAACCCCTCGACAAACCTTCTATAGTAACCAACCAAACCCAAGAAACTTCGAATATCTGATGGGGATAGAGGTCTAGGCCAACTCTTGACCACATCCGTCTTCTTAGGATCTACCTCAATACCTTTACTGGAAACAATGTGACCAAGAAAAGCCACGGACCTCAACCAAAACTCACACTTACTGAACTTTGCAAAAAGTTGTTGGTCTTTGAGGACTTGCAACACCATCTTCAAATGAGTGGTATGCTCATCCTCACTCTTTGAGTAAATCAAAATGTCATCGATGAACACAATCACAAACATCTCTAGGTATTATTTAAACAACCTATTAATTAAATCCATAAACGCAGCCGGAGCATTTGTTAAGCCAAACGACATTACTAAGAATTCATAACGCCATATCTAGTCCAAAAATCTATCTTCGGAATGTCATCTTCCTTCACCCTTAATTGGTGATAGCTCGACCGAAGGTCAATCTTAGAGAAGTAACTCGCTCCTTGAAGTTGATCAAACAAATCATCTATCCTAGGGAAACGATACTTATTCTTAATAGTAACCTTATTCAATTTCTGATAATCAATACACATACGAAGCGAACCATCCTTCTTTCGAAAAAATAACACCGGAGACACCCATGGAGAGATACTCGGTCGGATGAAGCCCTTATCCAGTAACTCTTTTAATTGCTCCTTCAATTCCCTAAGTTCTACCGAAGTTATTCGGTAAGAAGTAATAGAGATGGGTTGCGTATCTGGGAGAAGGTCAATACAAAAGTCTATTTCCCTTTTCGGAGGAACACCGGGTAGATCATCGGAAAACACTTCCAAAAACTCATTTACAACGGGGATCGACTCAAAGGTAGGGGTTTCGGAATCCATATCCCTAACCCAAACAAGATGAAATATGCAACCCTTAGAAATCATCTTTCTAGCTTAAGACAAGAAACAAACCGACTCTTAAGCATATAATTCCCCCCCCCCCCACTCTAGGATAGACTTATTTGGAAACTGAAACTTGACCACTCGGGTACTACAGTCAATAGAAGCATAACATGAATGCAACCAATCCATCCCAAGAATAACATCGAAATCTAACATATCAAGCTCTACAAGATCAACATGAGTGACTCTATGGGATAAGGAGACGAGATAATTTCTTTAAACTCTCTTAGCCACAATAGATTCACCAATACGAGTAGAGACAGAAAAGGGATCTAATAATACATTCGAAAGAGCGTCAAACCTCTTAGCCACATATGAAGTCACAAAAGACAAGGTACCACCGGGGTCAAGCAAAGCACAAATATCAAGATGGAAGACTTTCAACATACCGGTAACCACATTGGGAGAACTCTCTTGCTCATGACGAGTTTGGAGTGCATAGAATCTATTTTGCTTGGGAGCATTTGAACTCGATCCACTAGGTGGAGCTTGTCTACCTTCTCTTCCCTTAGCCACAAGTAATGGACAATCCCTTATCTTGTCACCACCCTTACCACAACCAAAACAACCATCTGTGCCGGCCAAGCACTTACCCTCGTGCTTTTTTCCACATTTAGCAAAAGTAATCAACGAAAATCCACCACTATTCCCTCCTTGAGTGTTAGGGTTAGACACCCTTTACTTGTTGAACTTAGGAAGAGCATTGGAGGAACCTTGACTGGAGAACCTATGTTGAAACTTAGGACGACCATACCCATCAGACCTTGAACGTGAAAAGTCACCATCACCGGTCTTAGCCCTTTTTGCTTCCCTAGACTTTTCCTTAAGTTTCTCCTCTTCTATTTGTTGAGCATGAACCATTAGATGAGAAATGTCCATATCATTAATGAGCATAGCGGTACGACATTCTTTGACCACCATTTCGGACACCCTCGAAACAAACTTACTCAGCCTTGCCCTAGGATCGACAACCATAGAAGGAGCATACCTAGACAATTGTGTGAACTTCAAAGCATACTCATTCACACTCATGTTTCCTTGACGAAGGTTGATGAACTCAAGTACCTTGCCTCCCTTATCTCAAGGGTAAAGAACCTATTAAGGAAAGCAACCTTAAACTTCTCCCAATCAAGAGGACCCGCATCAACCGCCCTCTCACTCTTCCATTGTTCAAACCACACTTGAGCCACACCCTTGAGTTGATAAGCGGCTAACTCCACCTTTTCCACTGGGGTTATACCCATGATCATCAACACCTTATACACCCCATCAATAAACTCTTGAGGATCTTTCTCAACCCTGGAACCATGAAACTCCAGAGGGTTCATCCTAGTGAAGTTCCTCACTCTAGTTGCCATCGTACCCACATTTGGGTTCACGGGGACCATAGTCTCCCTAGTGGCTTGATCCGTCATGGCTGGGCGAACACTTGAAAAGCAACCCTAAACTCTGCATTACTCACTTCCTCGGCCAAAAGGTCAACCGAAACTTGAGGAGCTTCTTGTTCCACATTTCCTCTCGCATTTCTCCTAGCATAAGCCCTTCGAGTGGCCATATCTTGAAAAGCACCAAATAGGGATTAGGAGAGAGAGACATATATAGTTAAACTCTATCGCACGACTTTAGAGTGTTGAAAAAAGTGAAGTTTCCTAAACATCTTATAGCCTCTCATTCATATGTGTGGTGCGCTTCACACCCATGAACAACACTCTACTTGACGTGGCTTATGAGACATCCTAGGACCTTTCTAAAACCTTGTGCTCTGAATGCCAAATTTTTCACGAACTAAAGTACCCCTTATACGTGGCATGGCGTACAAGACCCCGAAATACCCTATACAAGCCACTTAGCATACATCATACAAGATAATAGTAGATAAGAATTCAAAAGACAAATTTCTAATCTTTAAGAGTTGACAAAAGTAGCGGAAATCTAAACATAGTCTCAAAGCCATCTAATACATGAATAGAAGGAAATTTGGGATGTAACCTATACAAGTTCAAAAGCAAAGTGACATGAAAGATAAAATTGGCATTGTCCCTGAAGTGTGAGGACTCACCAAGTCTTCAAAATCTCTAAGTACTCATAAGCCACGAGTGGAAGGAGAAGGATCACCAAGCCCTACATTATGAGACAATGTAGGCAAAAAGTATGTGTTAGTACATGGAATGTACCAAGTATGATAGCAATGCACAAAGTTATAAAATCATGCTAAAGGGAACGTTTACATGATATGCAATAACCAAGCTTTATTATAAGTTACATGTTAGAAAACGCAAATCATAACCATGGCCAATGCAAGTTTAAACATCTTTAAAGCACATTGAAAACACCTTTAAAAGAAACTTTATTTTATTCTTGTGGGAAGTGAGCCTTAACCGACATAGATCATGTGAGCTATAATATGAAATCTGGTGTCTACCCCACACCAAAAAGAGGTTCCCTTACTTGCCAAGGTAAGAACCATAACTTCTAGCTTAGGTGGATCAATTAGCTAATGTATATGTAAGACAACCCTATGGTTGCACATAGTTATGGAATAAGGAGATTGCTACTAGAAACCTAGCCTCTACTAACGAGAAAGCTTCCATCTTAATATACACTCGCTGCTAAGCATAATTCCCACGAATTAATCATAAGTCTTAATTTGTCTTGTCATTAGATTAGCTCCTTATTTTCGTTCAAAGTATTGGTTGAGAAAACCTTTCAAGCCTTATGAATCTTTCATGTGAGAAAAATCCTTTCACAAATCATGTATTTGAGTAGGATGTGAGAAATCCTTTCACAACCCCATAACAAAAACATTTATACTTCACTCTCAAAGAAAATCTTAAATCATCACAATTTCATAATTGAACATGCATAACTTCATAAAACTCATCCTTTGATCATTCATAAACTTCATCATAGTATTATAGCTTAGAAATCATAATTCAAGCATGGGATCACATAGTTTCATCTTAAAATCATTGAATCAACTCAATTCATGCATAAATAAACATAATTCAATCAATTAGATCATAATTAGAAAGAACAAAATAACCATAATTTCAATTGGAGATTCTAACTTGTGAAAATTGAAGAATTTAGGAACCCTATGGACGAATGGACTTCATAGGTGAAGAACTATACTACCTTGATTCCAAAATCCCACTAGCAATGGAGGATTAGGAGGCTTGATCTTGAAACCCTAGATTCTACTTCTTCTTCTTCAAGCTTCAAGAGAGAGAAATATTTGGGGAAAGATTTTTGGAGGGAGTTTGGAGGTGATTAGAAAAGGGTAGAATTAGGCTTAGAATCCTTATATAGGGTCTAGGTTTAGGGCTTAACCAACTTAGAATAGGAATATATCAATTAGAGAAAAGACCAAAAAGCCCTTAAAATTAACTTCCGGATCTCTACCTACGGTCCATAGGTCCAACTACGGACCCTCTTGGTCAACCGTAAAAAGATTCAGAAACTATGATTTTGGACCTTCAAACGATGAGACCCCAAGTACGGTTCGTAGGTCCATTGACGAACCGTATATGCAACCATAGATACCAACTTAAGGCATTAAAATTTTCACTAAGTCTGGAGAGACCTACGAGACCTACCTACGGTCCGTAGAAACAATGACGGACCGTCCTGTTAAGTCGTAGAAAGGATCCTGAAACTTGAAATTTTGAAAATATTTACCTTGACATCTACGGTTCCCACCTACGACTCGTAAGTCAACCTGCGATCTGTAGGTGGCTTTCGTCAGAACTGGCACCAAACTTGAAAAATCCAAACTTTTCCTTCTTTTCAAATCCTAGGTGTTACATCTGTAACACCTAAGACTTGAAAGAGTAGGAAATATAAAATTTTGAAGTTGCGGGCAGTACCTACGGTTGGTAGAAGTACCTACCGGCCGTAGATGGCATCCGCAGGTACTGGGGAAATAAAGTGAAATTTTGGGAGAAATGTTAGGACCTACGGTAGCCATGTATGGACCATAGGTAAACCTACCAACCGTATATGGGTCTCATCGTTGGTTTGTTCTGATCAAAGTTTCTGAACCTACCTACGATTGACCAGGATGGTCCGTAGTAGGACTTACGGATCCTAGGTTGGGCCGGCAGTTAATTTCTTAAGGGTAATTGGGTCTTTTCCTATTCATTTAATACCTAAACTACTTCGTTTTACCCCTAAATCTAAACCCTATAAATATCCTTCACCCTTAGGATTTTCCCCAACTTATTCATTCAATCAAATTCCTAAATTTGATCCAAGGTTCTCTCCAAAACGCTTCTCTCTAGATCAAGGAAGAAGAAGCTAGGGTTCTCCAAGTTCAAGTCTCCTTTCTAATCATTCCTTTGGGCTTCAACCAAGGTATGTAGGAAGTTCATCAATGGGTTCCATTCACCCATTGAGTCATCAAGGTTTCTCCAATTCTCCTATTCAATTTCCCAACATTGATTAGGTTTTCATTCAATTCTTCATGGGTTCTATTTGTATGAATTCAATTGATTGACTTTGATCTTATTTTGATGATTTATACTTAATTACATGCTTTTCAACTAATTCCATGTGAACCCATGCATTAATCTATGAATTTTGACTATAAACCCTAATTTACATGAATTTATGAAGAAGCTTGAATTTTTTAATATGTTCTATGAAATTATGCATATTTTTATGAAAACAATGTTTATGACTCAAGTAAGCTTATAGATGAGGGTATCTATATGTTCTATGAAGCTTGTCCACATGACATGAATGACATCTATATTTGCCCTCAATGCTTTTGGGTTATTTTCCCTAATTAGGTCTTAATTAGTATGATATCTGGATATGCCATCAATGATTATAGATCACGTTTTTAAAAATATTTCCATTAGTAGTAGGACATTTTTAGTATGAAGTTAATGTCTATGGGCCTTATAAAGCTATTATGAAAAGATCATGGATGGTGAAAGGTTTTCTCACGCATGGTCTAAGGAGCTATCCTAATGAACTCTAGAATGGATTCACTTCTAAATTGTGCCTTTCCATGGATAATAGATTATTGTGATTAATGACTATTCCGTGGGATTTATGCTTAGCACCAAAGTGGAGAAGCGGCGATTACCCGTGTCCCATAACTATGTGCCACCAAAGGTTTGTCTTAGATAGACATTAGCTAATGGATCCACTTTAGCTGAAGTTCATGGTCCTTACCTTGGCAAATAGGTCAAACTCTTTTTGGTGTGGGATAGACACCAGACTCCATGTTATAGCTCACATGGTCTATCCCAGTTAATGGTAAACTTCCTACAAAATGAACTAAGATAATTACAATGTTTTATGGTATCATAGACTTGAACCAGTGGACCAAAATCTTGGCACCCTTTTCCTTTTTGAAATATGGGGTGTTACACTTGTTGAACTAATTGTGTTCTTGATTTACTTGGGGACAAGCAAAATTTTAAGTTGGGGTGTTGATGAGTGGTATCTTTACACTTATTTGAGGCCTATTTAGTTCAAAAATTAGTGTCCTCAATGCCTAATTATGTTCTTTTATGATGATGTTTTGATGATTTGTAGCTATGAAGGCTAAGGGACAAGGCAAGGATGAATACTTGGAAGAAAGGCCAAAAACATGGAAAGAAGTGTAAACTCCATACTGTTGATCGCCCAACTGGCACGACCTCACCTAAAGTGACAGTGCTCAAAGTTGAAAATGTCAAGGCAGGATTGACGAACTAAATTATGAAACGGCGACTCACCAAATGTGATGGACGATCTACATGACCATCACCGAAGGTGATAGAACTTGAATAAAATATGAAGGCTTAAAAGGTGATAAAAGGTGAAAAAAGGTGGTACTCGGTGATTCTCTAAATTGAAAGGCAGACTCAAATGAGCACGCCAACTAAGGTTCAAATACTTGAAGCCTAAAGCAAGAGAAAGGCGAGCTAAAGAGAAAATGGCGATCCGCCAAATTAGCTTGGCGAGCTCGACTAACGTCGTCGAAAGGGATCACACAGTGAATTTTGGATCTAATTTTGGAAAAATATAAATAGCCCAAAGGAGAGAGAAAATAATAGAAGAATCAGAGAGTGTGTGTGCGAAGACTTAAGAATAGAGATTTTAGAATATTTTTTGAGTTCCTAACATTTTGTTTGAGAGAAAATACTCATAGTTTTGGGGTTTTAACTTTTCCTCTTGAATTTGACAATTTGAAGTTAAAATCAAAGTGGGTATTGATTATAATTGTTTAATTTCATCACATCCATGGCTGCCAGCATGATAGGTATAATTTCTTTACTTTTTGTGATGGGTGGCTAAAACCTCAATTCTAGGGGTGCAATTATGGGGTTGGGTGTTGATTTATTGTAAAGGGTATTGTGTTTTACTCTGTTTTATTGTTGTTCATTCATGGATTTAGACTAATTAACATAGGGTTAATTCATGGGTAAAGGTTGCAAACTTAATCCTAGTTTAGATCTATCAATCGAAAGAGATTGATTGGAGTGAGTAATTAGTCTAATGCTTGCAATTTAGGTTTGATGGCTATGATTTACTTGAAAGAGAAATTATGGATCAGATCTATTTGCCCAAATCTTCTTGAAAAAGAGATTTCGTAAGGTAATGGGTTGATTTGTAATTCATATAAATGAGATCGAAATGAGATTATATGAATTGGTACTATGAGATCGAAAGAAGATTAGTGTCATTGAAGATGACTCGGCCTATTCATGATTGTTTAGCACTATTGAGCAACACAATTACCTGTATGTGACATCAATTCCAATCCCCACACCCCTAGATTGCTTTCTAATTGTTTGAATCTCTAAAGATCTAGTTTAATTGCAACTATTGATATTAAAACCCTTTTCATAAATTTGGTGGAATCATCTACTCATTGTTCTCACTTGCTGAAAATGAATTGATTTACAACCTTAATTTCTTGATAGAATTCCTTGCACTATATCACTCCTTGTGGGATTCGATCTCGACTCTTAGTTGGGTATTTTTATTGACAACGATCGCTTATTCTCTTAATGAATTTTGAGGATAGTTTGAGCGTTATCACTCACATGGTTGGAGACATGATATATGCAGTTAGACTTAGGCTTAGCAGTGATGAAGTCGTGCATCCATATATGAGGTTTAGTTGGTCTAGAAGATCTTCTCAAGACATTAGGCTCATTAAGATTACTGTTATGAGGAGGTAAGTTCATTGGAGGACTGGACTCAGGAACTATAAAGGAGTTAGAAGACTCAGCTTGAACCTCATCATTACACATAGTGGACTCTACAGAAGGAACATATGTTGAAGAAGTGATAGTGTGATCCTCTGTGAATTGCAGCATTTGAAAAAGAGAAGAACTAGAAGTGCTCATATGCTTAAATGGGAAAATTGTTTCCTTAAACACATCTCTGCTCACAATAAATTCCTTCGTGTGCAAAGCATAGAGTTTGTACCCCTTCTGAAGACTAGAATACCTAATAAACACAGCTGGAATGGCTCTTGAGGCAAATTTATCAATCTTCCTTATCTCAGTGGCAAATATAAGACAACTAAACACCCTAACATGATGAAAAAAAGGAGAGGTATGATATAGTAAGTCATAAGGAGTCTTTTGTTTAAGAACAGTGGTGGGTAGCCTATTAATCAAGTAGATACTGGTAAGCACACATTCACCCCAAAACCGGAGTGGTAGGTTAGAGTGAAATCTTAATGATCTTGACATATCTAGAACATGTCTATGCTTTCTTTCCACAACTCCATTCTATTTAGGAGTGTAAGTGCAGGAACTCTGATGTAATATTCCTAGTGACTAAAGTAAGTCAGTGACCTGTGAGTTAAAGAACTCACAACCATTATCAGATCTTAATACCTTTATAGTGCTGGAGAAGACATTGTTAATCATTGCAAAGAAATTTTTCAGTGCTACTATAACCTCAGACTTAGAGTTCAACTGTATCAACCATGTATACCTTGAGTAATCATCAACCAAGGTGAGAAAATATCTTTTAATATCATGAGTAGGAACTCTATAGTAGTTGTATTGCTTAAAGGAAAGGATAGTCTGGCTTGTTTATCCAAAAGAAAAATAGTACATAGCTCAGTAGTATTAAGAGATATATTTTTGAAACAACTAAGTTTTCTGAGAACATAAATAGGTACATGACCTAGCCTTTGATGTCATAAGGCCAAATTACTAGACATAGTTGAAGCAACTACATTAACAGTATTAGCTTAGTTTTTCTAAGACTTCAGTTAATCTCTTTGTGACTTCAACTGAGAATCAATATGAATCAGTTGATTCTCCAATGTGCAGTCCCCCTCACATTCCCACTTAAGTGGTCCTGAAAAACACAAAAGTTAGGATATAAGAGAGCACCACAGTTTAACTCTCTTGTTAGCTTGGATACTGATAGAACATTATAGTGAAATTCAAGAATGTGTAGAACATTAGAGATCTCAGCCCATCCTAAGACTTTAGAAGAGCTAATATGACAGATATGTGCAAGATTACCAATAGGTAAATGAACCTTGTTGCAGAGAGATTCATTTAAGGAAGTGTGTTGAGTTAACACACTTAAACTATGTACCATATGTTTGGATGCTCCAGTATCAATTATCTATTTGTCAGTATCAGGAATGAGAGAAGGACAGTTCATCATACTTGATGTGTGGGCAGTGGTGTCACAATTGCTCTTCTACTCTCTTGATCTATCATTTGTAAGAGTTGTTTTTACTGTTGTGGAGAGAAATGAGGATGACATTGTTGTTGTGGGGGTTGCATGTTAGTCATAAAAGCATGAGAGGCACCAGTAGCTTTAGCAATTGGTTTGGAAGAACTATTGTCATTAGTTGATCCTTGACCATTATAAGTTGAATTATTCTGATAATGCATGAGTTGTCCAGGGCCAATGTTGAATCCTGCAAGGCTATCTGCAGTAATAGCACTAGAACTGGTTCTCTTCTTACCTTTTCGGTCAACAGAATAACCATGCAATTTGTAACAAGTAGCACTAATAAGGCCCTTCAGTTGCAGTACTCACAATAGAGAGTGATGCTTTTGAATTGTTTCTGATAAGATCTGAAACAACTCAAGAAGGAGGATTAGATCCTGAGTGAGAGCTAGATCACAATCTAGACATGTGTTTTTTACCACCACTGAAGAAAGTCATAGCATCATTCATCATATTAGCGTATGTAGATATAGGATTGTCACTTCCTACTGCCTTAGATTTTCCAAGGATTCTCTGACTTTCCTTAGCTATCATTAGAGAATAAGCTTTGTTTACACCTGATACTAGATCCAACATCATGATTTAGCTTCTACATTGGTTATAAGATACATTCAACTCAAATAGAAACTGCATATGTCTTTGATACTCAAAATACACTGCATAGGTCTTAGAAACCTCACAAGCACAACTATGATAGGGAATAAGTGAATCAAATTTCATCCAAAACTCTTTAAGTCAGCTGAAAAAAATAGCTAGAAACCGACATCAATCCTTGTTGAAGTGTAGAATCTCTTTGTGTAAGTAGAAAATTCTAGAGCCATCTACTTTGTCAAATATCTCCTTTAACTCAATCCATACTTGTTGAGCACTGCTAACATAGGCTATTCCACTTAGTAACTCCCTACTAAAAGAAATCATAATCCATGATGACATTGTAGTATTGCATTTTTTTCCCATAAATCATGCAGTGATGAATTGAACTTATCCTTAATACATTTTCCATCAATGAATTCTAACTTTCCTTTGCCTAGAAGACCCATCTTCATGAATCTACTTCATAATGAATAATTCCCAGATCCAATAAGTTAAATGGAGACTAGAGAACTACCTGAAGTATCACACGATTGCAAAAAGAAAGGATGATGAGAATCCACTGTTGTAATCCCTCCTGGCACTGAACTGGTTGGAGAAACACTCGTCATCACAAAATTCAGCTGCAACTGAGATCTTCACTTGCTTCTAGGACAATGCAACTACTCTTTAGAGAGCCTACTTCTGCACTAAAATGTATATTGCTCTGATACTATGTTAAACACTAACAATGGTGATCTTCATAATCAACCAGTAGCAAAAAAGAGAAGCAGAGAAAGTATATTGGATTTATAATAGTTCAGTCTGATTACAATAGCATTTATACTTCACTATATATATGAGAGTAACTACTAGAATATTTGAACTAACTAGACTAGCTAAGTAGCTTAACTATAGTTAATTGTAATTAACTTTTGTAACTACTTTCTAATAGAATTTACAACTAACTTTATTCTCTACACTGCTGCTCAATAGAAGTTAAAGATAGTTTTCAGAAAAATTTTGTGACTATTGCGTTTATAAGAAAAAATTGAAATTGCATGTAAAATCAAAATTTCAATTTCAAATTAAGATGATTTATTTCAAGGGTCCATATAGAAATGTTGTTCGTCTTTTTTTTAATCCTTTTAAAATAAATTTCACATTGGACAAAATTATGTTCTAAGTATTTTTCTGATATTTAGAATTTTAAAATCAACTAAATTAAAATTGTTTGATACTTCCTTATGTTAATTACCTAAAAATTTCTAAATTTTAGGACTTTAAATAAGTGATATTATTTTTTTAATTAGTTTTTTTGTAAAAATTGTAAAAAGACAATGACAAAAGATGAGTAATGTTAATTATTTTTGAAAATTTGAGTTCTAAAAATCTCAATGACGATTCTTTGATGTCAAACAAATTTTATCATGGAAAATGCATAAAACGTATACGTGAACTATAATGTAGTTCAATTTTTCATTGTCATATTTTTATAGTGTATTTTCGTGTATTAATATCAATATAATTTTAATTTTTTAACGTTATTTTAAATATATATATTTTTAATAATATAACGTTACATACAATACTTTTTATATATATTTATTTATTAATATACGCGATAATGTGCAAAGCACACCCTTAGATATTATTTTTTAGAGCTGTCAATATGGATTGGCCCACCCCATCCGGGTTAGACTATATATGCTTTGGAATTTGATGGGTTGGCCCACTTTTTTGGTGGGTGATATGCCCAAATTACACCTCCCTTAAGAAGTATAAGTGGTCGTTGTCAAATAAAGAACCTAACAAAGGTTAGGGTTGATCCCACGAGGAATATGATCCAAACTTAGGCTAATTTATTGTTAATTGTACGTTTAGTCAAGTTATCTCGGTAAAAAGGGGGGAGTTTGTAAAATAAAATAAGGATTGATTGATACAAAGTAACAAGTAAGCAAGTAACATGATTCGGTTTGTAATATCAATATAAGAATGAAACTAGGGCATATGTGTTCCCCACAAGTTCTTAACTCAGTAGTCCTAATAATAGTAACTCTTTCCTAGTGTTTAACATGCAAGATCGGTAAGTTAGATATCTCCTAAGTGATTGGTCTTCCAAATAGGGAATTTCACCACACAACTTGGTCCGTCTACGGGTGTATGCTTTACTAATCCTTACCTTTGACCCCAGATTAGCCCGCACAAATTTGGTTTAGGCTATTAGATAGAGGATTATTACGCTAAATCTCCATTGTTTAACCTCTTTCTCGTTCATTACTTCCTCTGTCCGGCAAGTAGGAATGAGGCAGGTTCTAACATTGCACACTGTTAAAAAGCATTCAAAATGAAGAGATTAACAATACATGCATAAACACTATTTCGGAATTACTTAGCTATTAGTCTTACTTTGTTAATTACTCATGGTTCCCACAATCCTAGTTGTGGATTTAGTTATTCATGCTTAAGTATTCACAATTCATATTAGGGTTTGAAAAATAAATCATGAACTTACAATTAGAATAGATGAAATCCTTAATCTCGAATTGAAAAACAAAAGCAAATTTCATAAACCAATCTTCAAGAATTAAATGTTAAAAAGTGTTTGCACAATAATTCCCAAAGCCAA
This sequence comes from Solanum appendiculatum, assembly GCA_018342035.1. Taxonomy (NCBI): domain Eukaryota; kingdom Viridiplantae; phylum Streptophyta; class Magnoliopsida; order Solanales; family Solanaceae; genus Solanum; species Solanum appendiculatum. The sequence goes on along the minus strand of JAGDQO010001406.1, from coordinate 55,746 downwards.
AATAATGTATCTCAAAACGTCTAACCACAAAACTGTCACAAACAAAAAATTACAACTTATATTTATAGAAAGCAAAACCTAAACTAAGTAGAAAAAGGAAATCTAAGGAAATTTGGCTTCGGCAGTGTCGTCTACGGTTGGTGACCTACAGCTCGTAGTAAGACCTACGGTTCGTAAGTACCTCCTGTCATTTAGCAGTTAGTCAATATCCTGAGGGTCATTTTCTACGGGCATGATCTATGGTTCGTAGATATTAGTAAGGCCCGTCCTGTACTTTCGTCAATCAAGTGCTGAAGCTCACCCTCTCTGAACTTTTCTACGACTTTTTATGTATGATTCGTAGTAGGAAGTACGACTCGTCATTCCTCAATCGTTGTTTCACACTTAGTTCCAATTTTAAGCTCTTCCATCTATGACTTACACCCACGACTCGTAGGTGTTTTGACGGCTCGTAGGTCAACTCGTACATCAACAAAAACTCTACTCCTACAACATTTTAACATCACTTGCTCCAAAAACCTATTTCCTGTAAAATTTGAACAAAATACCATCACATCCAATAAGAAATGCTTAAGACACATGCTAAATTCTAAGTTTATTGCATTAAAAGTACCGTAAATTCACGGTACATCAACACCATCAACTTAAAATCGTTGCTTGTCCTTAAGCGACACAACAAACTCTAAACGACACTTATACAGAAGCAACCCAAATTTCAAGCAATCACATGGAATTCACTCAACAATCACCCTCCTTAGTTATTTTCGGCACAGTGTAAATCTTTTATTTAAACTCAGCAAGCTAACTCATGTAGATCAATAAATAACATAGATATACCAATAGACAACTTTTACATACACAGACACAATTACCAAGATACTTATTCTTCAATAATGTAACTTGTGCCCTTACCGCAAAGAAATCCCTTTTTCACACTGACTTTACAATTTAGTTAGGGACTCAATATTTACTCACACTCATAAATGACTTCAATACAGTTTGTGCTCAATACCATAGGCTTGCCCTTATTTTCTACGCTTTGACTTTCCAAACTGTTCACTTAGGATCACTATAGGACTTTCTTAGCTTGTAACGTAGGCTTAGGGTCAGGTGTGATACATTTGGGCATTAAGTGACTTTTCTGCCCTCCTTGACATTACATTGGCTAGTTTACCTCTTTTACAACTAATTCTGACATCATCTTGCTTTATGTTCTTCCCCTTATGATTCATTGTAGCTTGATTGTGACTTTTGATTTGATCTTTTGTTCAATTCATCATTTTGTTTAAGCTTTTCATTCTTTTTGTTTCATTATTGCTCAGTCACACCATTCTTCAACATTCTTGCTCATTTTTCTCTCTTTTCTCTACACACGACTCTTTTCATACCCTTTCTTTCTTATTTTCCTTCATAACAACCACCCTCAACTTAGATGTTTAGTATGAGTTGAGGTGCACGATGTCCTAGAAAGTACTAGGGCAAAAATCAAGGTACAACTTTGCAATAGCCACCCGCAACTTAGGCTTTTGGCCTGAGTTGAGGTACACAGTATCCAAGGAGGGACCAAGGCCAAAACAGAGTTTCACAATATTCTTAGGGAAGGTGAGTTGGGTGAAATGAATGAATGGTACTTTTTTAAGCTCAAACCTTTGGATCGAAGGGAGAAATTTATCCTTTTGGTTGGTTGTTGTAGGCTTAAGTGGAGTCATTATCAACAATGTCCAATGATCATTTCCCAAGATCCGGTTTAAATCATCTTAGCAAGACTAACGGAGCAAGTTCTAGATTGGCACGTACCGTATGAATATACAAACAATCTCGTGCACACACATGGCACCTTGTTTCACTATCAAATCATCAGCGTATCTACTTCATGTTATATCTTAAGTCATGTTGTCTTATTGATTCCTATCATGTCATATGCAGATCCTACACATTCAACTTATCAAGCATAAAGATACAGCACATACAAAAAATTTGAGAGGTATCAAGTTTCATGCTCTTTTGCCATCATGCTTTCATTCTAGTTTACTTCTACACTTATTCTATCCTAGACATGCCGGTTCAACAGGAATTAACACAGTTCCTTGAGGAAAAAGAACACAGGCAAGAAAACCCCGAGGAAGGATTGTGAGTTGAGTTACTCAAACTTCACCCCAACACTCACAGTCCATTCACCCCACCCCCCATAAAAATTAGTGCAATGCCCTCAATGCACAAATAAAAGTAAAAATATAGGGTGAGACAAACCTATGGTGCATAAGCGCCGAAGACCAATCAAGACGCGGGCGGGTTTGGTAGCCCGGAACCCGCTGAAGTAACATGTGTGGTGCCCTCAGCAACGCCCATCATAGTACTAGGAGTATCAACGGGAGTACTCCCTGAGCCAGACACTCCTATAGCCAACTCTCGCTCTCTATGTTGATGTATCTCCTCATCAATGTGCGACTGCCGCTGAGCTACCTCAAACTGCTGCCTCTCCTTTTTTCTAGCTCTCCACTCCTCCTCAGTATCAATAGTGCGCTCTGAACCCCGTGTGCGCTTTCCAGCAGTGCGAGGAAGGTTAAGTGTAGGCTCATCCTCAACAAATAGTGCATTAATCACCACGTTACTAGCATCAACAATAGGAGTCAACTCCAGTACGGCAGAGTCAACCAGCGCCAAAGCATCAATATCAACACGGAGTCTGTCCAACTTCATTCAGAATGTAGCTAAATCAACAGTAGGCCCATGCTGAGGCCTATCCATCATCTGGCTCTCAAAAGCATCAATCCATTAGTGCACAACCTGTATCTTTAGCTCAACAACCTTCTCAGTCCATGCTTCAGATTCTTCTATGGACTTCTTCATCCATGGTCTAATGTGCTGCAAAAGAGTCGCCATTTGAGTCTCCAAATTAAGGACTCTGGCTAGTGGCAGCATGACAAATTCTGTGGGAGGGGGAGCACGTGGTGTGCTCGCAGCTGAGCCTGAAATGGAGGAAAGGGGGCAGTCTCCTAGGGCTCTGTAGCATGGGCTGGAATAGTGCCCTCATCAGCCTGCTCGGGTGCTGATACATCGCTCATAGGCAGCAAGTCAATCTGGATACCCTGTCGTGGTGCTGCGGGGTTCACCTCATCTCTAATAAGAACGATAACCACGGTCTTTGTCACTTCGATGTATAAATCACCAAAGTAAACTGGCATAGTCGCCTCGTGACATAATCTGAAGATAAGGCAAGGAAATGGCAATGTGGTAGTCTTGCGGAAGGTCAGCTCATGAATTTCTGAAAATAATAACCCGAGCAAAGTCTATCTCGTGCCCCGCCATCAGGCACACTACCATTACTGCCCTATCCCAAGTCAACTGGTGTCCGCCATCATAAGGGACAACCTGGTGCGAACTATCGACCACCAAAATTTGGCCGCGAAGTTTAACGTGGCCTTCTTAATATAAAGGGTCAAATCCCTGACCCACTCAACATCGACCCCATAATCAGCAATATAGCATGCCACCCATCGGAGTAGGCTCTCCCTTTGTGTTGTGTCCTGCATAGCCGCTCTGTTGCAGACCAGCTACATCCTATAGTCAAATTCAGTTGTATTAATCGACTGAGTGTGAGAGGGGCTGTAAATAAAACAATGTATGGTGGCCTCGGAGATGTCTACGGGGATATCCCGTACTAGTGTGGAGAGAAGTGGTGGCTACTCTAACGTTTTTTCCCTCAGGGGCATCTCCCTCTGTACCGTGGTTGCGTACGATGAGTAAAACTCCCGCACCATAATCGGGATGTACCTTCCCAGTGTCTCGGCCATCCACTCACATCAATGCCTCTGAAATAACTCAAGTAAATACCACAATAATATACATATACTCTTATAGTATCATTGACTAATAAGTAATTTCTGAACAAGAAACCTTAATGATACCACTACTATAAGAGTATACATATACTCTTATAGTATCATTGACTAATGAGTAATATTCAATGATACTATAAGAGTATATATATACTCTTATAGTATCATTGACTAATGAGTAATTCTGAACAAGAAACCTTAATGATACCACAACACTATACATATACTCATATAGTATCATCGACTAATGAGTAATTTTTGAACAAGAAACCTTAATAATATCAATACAGTATATATATACTGCTTTAGTATCTGTTAAGCTAAATTATCAGCATCAATGATACCAATACAGTATATGATACTGATTTAGTATTAGTTAAGCAAAAATTATCAACCTTAATGAATGGGGGTATGGGCTGTAATTATTTATGAGAGAATGATTATTTCTTGATTTTTTTTGAATTTGGGTATGAACATGTAATTATTTTGGGTTTTATGGCCCATTTATGTAGTTTTTACTTTTTTTTTAAAAAAAGTTTTGTATTCAATATTATAAGGTACATATAATAATTTATTCTTTTTATATAGCTTTAGTATTAATTAACGCAATACTCATGTAAAACAAGTACACTTAACTAGTAAATAAAGAGGGACATATAACTAAAAACAAGTTCTTAAAAGACTAGAAAACCAAATGTCTTCAATTTGTCTTTGTTCCATTCCAACTCCAATTTGAAGGACAACTTAGGAATTTCGTAAATCAATACTATGGTTGCGAGTTTTTGGCTAAAAACATGCTTAAACTATACCCCCAAACTTAAACCACATCCTTAAATTATCCTTCTTAACAAAAAACATCCTCCAAGTATTTAAAACTTAACAACTTCCATCCCTCTAATAAAATTTGTCAAAAAAATTAGTGAATTCCAGTACACAAAAACATATGCAATTCATACTATTCTCATCAAAAACTTTTTCTATAATGTTATTACCGGTTGGAAAAAGCTTCCCAAAAAAATGAAAAATTGAGACCCTTGTTTGCTATTAAAAAACAATGTAAGGGCGGTGTGAGTCTACGAGGAGATATGATCTACTCTTCTCCTTTACCAACTAAATGGAGTTGGAGTTTTCACATTATCTTCATGCAAAGTCAAAATGTCGTTAGATAAATATTTTTTGGGGCAAATTGATAGTTGAGGTGATCAAGATTCAGCTGATTTTTATCTCTAGTACTCGACTTTCGTTTTCTATTATTAGAAGTAAAAGTCTCTGATCGACACCACTTTTTGCAGATTCAATGAAAAGAAAACATTTCAACTGATAATTCATTGATATCAAATCAAATGAAAAGTAAATGAAAACAAAATTGCTAATTAAAAGGAAGACAATGCAAAATGTTGTTGCTAAAAAATATTCACAGTATTATTTTAGATGTATGTAGAATGAAGAGAATTGGTTTATGGGGTGATTTAGGGAGTTTTGTTGAGAGTAGTGTAAATCGAATATGTTTTTGTGAAGAATTTGTTAATTTTTGATAAATTTTAACAAAAGGATGAAAGTTGTCAAATTTTAAATATTTGAGAGATGTTTTCTATCAAGAAAAATAAATTAAGGACGTAGTTTATGTTGGGGGTATTATTTAAGTATGTTTTTGGGCAAAACAAACTCCTATGGTTGCATTCACCCCTTTTTGGTTGCTCACAACCCTGGGCCTTGGCACCGCTTTACTTTGACCATTCTTCTCTTTCTTCTTCTACTACTATATATATATATGAGTATAGCGAATCAAAAAGTATACTCTCCTCAAACTCAGCAGTCAGCACAAAGCAAGGATGATATTTTCAAGGGGTTTATCTCAGATTTCCAGAAATCGTTTCAGTAGATGCAGATTGTTAATTTTTTCATCACGTCCCATCCAACAATTACATCAATCCAATCACATCCACGATTCTCAAAAGGTGAAATAAATCTCTGTTCCTTTTATTTAGCTCTGACTGCGAAATGGGTATTCTGAAGGAGATGTTGGCTTTGACTTTGCGCTTTCTTGCCAATCAATCAAGGAGTTGGGATTGGATAGTTTTGTTGCTATTATCATTGTTTTTGCTGATTATTAGCTTTTTCTGTAACTGGGAACGTTTCTTCTTTTTACTTTTTAGTTTGGGATTATGTGAATTTTTAATTGTTCAACTATTGAAGGACATGTTGGGTTTGAGTTTACACTTTTTCCAATCAATTAACAACTCGTCAATTCCAAATTAGTTGGGAATGGCTTTATATCATTGGTTTCTGCTATGTTTAGGTCCATTTCATTCTACAAATCTAGACTTTAGTAGGGCACAATGGAAGTATACTATCTGTATAGGCGAGATCAATCAGTTGGGAATGTGTTTTAATCATGCTAGTACATTTGTTTTAGGTCCTAAGCTTTCTAGGAGTATTTGATGGTGGAGGTGGTTGGTGTTGTAGTCTAGCCTGATGGTGGCGGTTGGTAGTGGTGGTGGTTGTGATGGTGAAGTTGGTTGATGTTAGTAGTTGGTGGTGATGAAGAATGTGTGCTGGTTGACAATGTGTTGGTGGTAGTTGGCCGCAGTGCTAGTTATGATGGTGGAGGTGGCTAGTAGTAGGAATTGGCCTCTATAGTGGTAGTGGTTGATAGTGATGTGGCGGTGATGATGGTGGCAATGAATACAATTATAATGATGGAGGTGATAGGTGTGGTAGTGTCTGACAGCTAGTAGTAATTGTCAGTGATGGTTGTGATAACAAAAATGGTTGTTGCTGGTGGTGGCTAGTAGTAATTGCCAGTGATGGTTGTGATAACAAAAATGGTTGCTGGTGGTGGCGGCTAGTAGTAATTGCCAGTAATGGTTGTGATAACAAAAATGGTTGCGGGTGGTGGCAGCTAGTAGTTGGCGACGGTAATGATGGTTGTGATGGCAGAGGTGGTTAGTGGTATGGTTGATGATTGCAGACATAGTGGTGTTGAAAAGTATCCACACAAAAATAAATGATATTAAGACTTTGTTTAAGATCTTAATGATTTAAGACCTGTTCAGACCAAATAACTTCAAACAAATAAGGCCTTCTTCTTATTTACCAATAGAAAATTATAGAAAACTTCAGGTACTTTTTATTTGTATTTTGTAAAATATCAGTCTGGATGAGCTCAAATGGAGCTACCCATTCATATCGCCAATCCCGCTTGTAGCTCTTTTTCAAAGATTGCATAGTTAAATTGCTGAAATTGTTGTTATTATTGCTAATTTGGGACTTTTCATGCTTTATCATCATTGTTTTTTTTGGTGATTATTAGGTTTTGGGTTGCAGAGTAATTCATTCATGGGTTTCTAATGCTCTTAGTGGTATTGGGCAACAAATTCATCAGCAAAGCACTGCTGTGGCAGAGGTTTGTATAGCATTTTTATTTCATAAATCTACAGTAATCGTATTACTTCCTGTCTTTTTGCTAACATCATATGTTCACTGGTGGATCTTATGGTTTATATTTCATGTAATATGTTGTGGACAAGTATTTCAAGAAGAGACACCACAGCACCTACTCAGTGCTGTTATTTACTAATAAACTGTTCTTTTACAGATTAAAAATATAAGTATTTCAAGAAGAAAAAGGTGATTATACGGTTTAGGCAATTATAGAAGTATTCACAGTTGCTTCTCCATATTCTAATCAAGAGTATATGGGAATGAAGGGCGGCCCTTCTATTTATTCCTCTCCAGTTGTCTTAGTCTGGATAGGCATATCAAATTCAAAATACTTAAAGCTTCGAGCAAGAAGATGAATTTTCTTGGGATCGAGAATGACTTTGTCTGTGTCATTATTGTAGAGCTGCCATTTTAAGGTCTTTTCTGAGTAGTCCGAGTTTCTTTCTGATGTGAATCGTCAAGTCTTTTATTTTCCTATCTTATTCGTAGTCGGGTTTTCTTTTTACATCTCCTTGCTTTATATAATTGTGGGTGATGTTTTTCACGTCGTTCCTCATTCTCTTTTTCTCAGGAGCAAGTGGACCCATTTTCCCTTGTTGCGGATGAATTATCCCTTCTGACAAACAGGCTGAGATCAATGGTAGTTGCTGAGGTATATAACTTGTTCTGTGGTTTGGCAGTTGCTACATTCATGATGCTAGATGACAGCCTGTTTCATTTGTATACAGGTCCCTAAGCTGGCTTCAGCTGCTGAATATTTCTTCAAACTGGGAGTAGAAGGAAAGAGGTTTCGACCCACAGTATGATTTGTTACTCCTAAGCTGAATTTCTATGTGTACTGTACATTTATCATTTTTTGGTGCACAGACTTTTGTGGATAGTCCAAAGAGAGAAACTTTCACCTTCATCAAGTAATTGTTGGAGAAGCAAAATCCACATTTCCATTGATGAAGGCTGCATAGCTTCCAAAAAAAGTCGTGATTCTCTTAAATCACTGAGTTCCTTTTAAATGCTGGTGAAAACTAAGTGTTTGGTGTTTAGCGAAGTTTGGGTTTGAAATAGTAGAGGCAAACATTTCATACATTTCTTTCAGAAGGCTTGAAACACCTTTTCCAAAAAACTAAGGAAGAAAAAGAATTTCCCTTAGTTGCACTTGTAGTAGGTTCAAGCATGATGCTCCAAGAGAGGTGACTGAAAGCAAAACAAAGAATGTGAATAGAACAGGGAGAAACATGAAAAGACTAAATAAACAGAAAAAGTTGGCAAACAAAATTGAACCGAGTTCTATTACTTTTAACAACTTGGGTCTCCTTTTTTTATTTTAGTATAATATAAAGTTTCATTTTATATAAAAAACAACACTTAAGAGGAAATAATTCCTTTTTATTAGATATGCAATTTTCCAATATATTTATAATCTAATGAACAGTGGTGTTCTTTAAAGGGATTTGAATTGAAGTCTTTGCATTAGTTGAAGTCTTGTAGTTTCAAAGAAAGTATATTTGTGGTGTCGACACAGATAGTACCCTCTTGAAACATTGTACTTTGGTGGTGCTTCTTATTTGCATTAAAGGTTATTGAGTTATAGTGCAGTTGCTTGGGCAGATCCATCATAACGTGGAATTGTTTCAAGTAGAGGTGGCAAAATCAAACCCAACCCGCCCAACCCGTTTAAGTTTGGGTTGGTTATTGACCCTTCCATTCAATAGCCCAACCCATTTCAACCCAACCCATCTCAACCCATTAAAAATTGGGTTGATATGTAACCCGAATAGGCTCATGACAAATCTTGTCAAATATTTTTTAAAAACTTTTTTTTCAATTTGATATGTTATATATAGTCATAATAAAGAAAAAAAAAAATTTATTAGGTACTAAAATAGTTTAAAAGAACAAGTGAAACAATTAAGCTTGGTAAAAATTGGATTGGGTTGGGTTGTATCTTGACCCGTTATATAACCCGTTTTGACCCAAGCAAATTTGGGTTGGGTTGGGTGTTGACCCGATTATTGTCTTAACCCATTATGACCCGCCCAAATTTAACCCAACACGCCCCATTGCCACCCCTAGTTTCAAGTTTGTATCATGTCGATGTAACATTCATTTTCAACTCATGGTTTCCTACATTCTCCCTCGAAAAATAAATACACTGGTGCACTTTCTTGTAGGTTTTGCTGTTGATGGCAACTGCATTGAACGTACAGATTCCTAGATCTGCTCCCCAGGTGGATGTTGATTCTTTGTCTGGGGATTTGCGTACAAGGCAGCAGTGTATAGCTGAGATCACTGAGATGATCCATGTAAGTATTCTTTCTCTTTAGTCTGATAGGATGGAAAGACCAACAAGTTGATTGTTAAATATAGAGTTAATATTGACTTTGATGACAAGATTTTAACACTCAATTTCTTGATGATATATTATGTTACCTGGACTTTGGTACGTGTGTTGGATACAACACAGATACCAAATATGAATACATCAACTTAATCCAAGTTTTACATGTAATTTGAAGGTTCCATACAAAAATACCTGACCGATGTCATAACTATTTGATACGAGCACCTGATACAAAAAAACTATTTGATACGAGCACCTGATACAAAAAAACTATTTGATACGAGCACATGAAAGATAAAATGAACAAGTCAAGTGACAAAGATGAACTACGCTTTCAGGTGGATTTTTTGATACAGGGATAGAAGATAATTTCATGAAAAGAATCTCATATATAAACCTGATTGGTAAGGAAGCAACAGAGAAACACAGGGTTTAGCTGATATATCTCACCTTATTGGTAAGGAAGCAACACGAGGATGGAGCAATCTGTTAGAGAATTTCCATATGTTATGATAAGTACTAATCTACCCATAACCATGCATAAAAAATTGCATTCACTGGGAAAAATTTATGGAGCTCTGTTCTGAATTTTGAGCACAACAGTGGGATGTTAAATTTTAAAGGGTGGCTAATCATTCCTTTCACTGGGAAGGGTAGAGATGCAGAGTTTTTTGTTTTGGTCCAGTTGGTTGGTTTGGTGATTGTTGCTTTCTTGGTTTTATAGGGGTGACCTCTCTAGTTTTTTACTTTTCCAACAGTAAAGGCCGCTGCAGCTGTTGCCAGATTGTTTGATATATTTTCGTATTACGGCAAGTAAGACCGAAACACGTTTCTACACCTTACTTCATTTTTAAAAAAAAGAAAAAGAAGACCGAAACACGTTTCTATACCTTACTTCAAAAAAAAAAAAGGAAGACCGAGACGCGTTTCTCTCTTCCTTATTTGGTCTTTTTCCTCAATGTATCCTGTATTCCTTCATCTCTGATGCTCAATGAGGCAACCACATGGCATGGTTGATGCAAATTATATGAATGGGCCTGCATTCAGAAACAGCAGCATGACCATTTAGTTGATATTTCATATTCTCTCCTCCTCTAGTTTACTAATTGATCTTAAAATGCCATTTCCTTACTACTTTCTTCAAGTCAGGTTTTTCTTTTTGCTCTATCATAGGTTGCCAGCCTACTTCATGATGATGTACTGGATGATGCTGACACAAGACGTGGGATAGGTTCTTTAAACTTTGTGATGGGAAATAAGGTACTTAGTACTTTGCTTTCCTTTCCTGAAATATGTTATTCCCTGCAGGGGCGTATCTAGAGGGGGTGCCGTGGGTTCACGTGAACCCATGCTCCTCTCTCTAGATCATATATAGTAGTGTTATATTTTTTTAAAAATATTTAAATACAGATATGTGAAACCACATTCAAAGTATCAAATAATAATATGATGATGATTGGGTGCACCTCTCTAAGTGAGGATAGAAATTTAAATCTTATATCTATCTTGTCTTTTTGAGTAACATCTCTCCAAGTGGTAATCGGTAACACTTTTGGTGTTTCAACTAATTTTTCTTTTATTTTTTTCTTTAATCTTTCAAAATTTTCAAGTGTATTACATTGAAAATTCCTAAAAATTTTAGCACTGTAAAATTTTTATATAATTATAATGGTTCATATTAAGAACCTAAAAGTCAAACCGATCAAATTTATATTTAAGATGCATTTTTTTTATATAATCGTGCACCCATCCTACCGAAATCCTGGATACGCCTTTGATTCCCTGTTAGTGTCTTCCATATAATGCAAGCAAACAGATGTTGTATTAGTGAGATTGCATTGTGTTTTTTTAAAACCATCTGATATCTGGAGTTCACTGGCCCAAATAATCCAAATTCACGCCAGGTAGGTCCCATTATGAGAGAAGTGCCTCCTACCAGGAATTTCTCCATTTCCAAGGAGCTTAAGGTGTTATTTGACTTGTATACTATTTTAATGGTAGTGGAAGAAAATATTCATGTAACGATGAAAAATTCGCATGATAGAGAAAATATCATATGGAAGTATAAACTATTCATTGTTAAAAGATTCAAATTCTTGAAACTTGTGAAAGATGTGTAGAAAAATACTATTAATGGAATAAAGTTACCAGTTTCAAAAAAAAAATACTATTAATGGAATAATGTCAAACATTTTGAGCTTGCAGTAATGAAAATATAAGGTATTATATAAATTGAATCAAGAGGGAGTATCTTATACCACCAAGTAGAACATTGGATATGACATGCTAACTGGAGATAGTGGTATCACTTTTAAATTGTTAGATTTTATGGAAGCAGTGATTTTTAGAACTAGAGCAGGCTGAGTGATAAAGGGGGGGTCAGTACTCATGCATTCCTCTTGGTAGAAGAGCAATTGTATTGAAGTGGATATTTTTTAAATTTTTTGAAATGGATGGGTGGAAGAGCAATTTTCACCTGTTGGGTTTATATTTAACCAAAGTAACTCTTTGTAAAGTAGATTGTTAAATTATGTTATCTTGGTATCTGCTGACTCTATTATCTCTTCTCCTATTTGATGCAGCTAGCTGTACTAGCTGGAGACTTTTTGCTTTCCCGAGCATGTGTGGCACTTGCCTCCTTGAAGAACACAGAGGTATACTTTTGTCTTCTCCTCTTGGCTCTAGTAAACATTTAATATTTTTGCACAATTGACAAGAGTTGGAACCATGCTGTTCGTAATACTCTTATTATTAAGGCTTGTTTCATTCTGTTCCTACTTATCCAGAGTCTTCTTTTCTGGGGATGTATTATCATTGTGCATTCTTTCTTTATAATTTTCTTGATGGTCAACAATAAAGAATTTTAATTTATCCAGGATTAAGGCTTTTACACACTTTAAACTAATTAACCCGTGTAGTTTCATGCAAATTAATCTCTTATGGTTGGTGATTCTTTTGTACCCTATACATTGTGTCACAAAACTTAGGCTTTTGCTCTTTGTTTATTTCCAGCCGTACAACTATGTATAAGTTTTTTTTCTCCTATTTAAAGAAAAATATCACACTTAATTTCCTGCCTGTTCCGTTCATGCATGAATTTTGCCTCTCCTCCATTAAAAAAAGTAGAAAAATGGCAATACCAGCTAACAGGGATAGTAGGAGTTAGCTAGAAGGTTGATATTAGCTAACACTTCTGTTGCTTTATTTTAGTTATACCTCGTCATCCTCTCTTCAGCTCTGTCACTCTGATCTTGTAGGTTGTATCTCTTCTGGCAACTGTTGTGGAACATCTCGTTACTGGAGAGACAATGCAAATGACGACTTCTTCTGATGAACGGTGTAGGTATGCTGGTAGAGTGCGGATTATATTTTTATGGACCCTGATTGAAATTAAGTCAGCTAAAATATATCTGTATCTCGAGATATTATAAAACTTCGTGAGTTCTTAACTAGATAGTTACATCTTCCCAAATTTGATCGTATAAATTAGATCAGCCTGTTCACTTAACTTCTTTTTAAAGGTAGTGGTGTAGTGCAGATGCTGCAGCAGATAGGAAGAGACTCATGTATTAACAAGACTAGAACCTGTTCCCAACTAGTAGGTATCATCTCCTTAATGCTGAAGAATACAATACTTACCAGTTTCAAAAAAAAAAACTAGTAGGTATCACCTATATGGATATATTTCCTCCACTATGCCCTTTTTTTAGTCAACTCTGTAAAACTCTATATCTAACTAAAGATAAAACTATGTAACAATAGATTAGACCTTATTTTTAACTAGAATATAAGAATAAATAAAGTCGGTGATAATGACAGAAAGTAGTCAATTATTGAAGAGAAAAATGATATAAGGTAGTCATAATATATTTTGTGAGCTACATTAGCTTCTTCCTCTTGGCGCATTACGTATAATCCAGCTTAGCAATTTATTCTCTATGTAGTCACTTAGACAAAAACTGGCTACATATGCAAGCGATTCTAATCTTCTTTCCCACTTCTCTACAACTCCATGAATCCCATATTTGACCTCCTGAAAGGCTGAAAACACTTCTCTTATAACTTGCTGATAATATTAACAAAACAGTGTAAAATAAAAGAAATCAAGAAGATGTGGAAGATGAGAAAATTAATGAATAAATTTTTTTCCTTCTCTCTTCATCATCTTTTGTAGAATTCTAGATTTTTCTTATTATATTTCATTTATTTAAACTCGTTGTATCAGTTTGGTAGAAGAAGGTGATTCGGAGTTAAAATTCTGGCTACATAACAATATTAGAACATTGGAATAGAGGATGGGATAAAATTAAACGACATTTCTTTAGGAACAGCACCTCTTTTTGAAATCCTAAGCCTATGAATCAACTCAACAAAGAAAATTCTGCAAACAGATAATATGAATGAACTACTAAATCATAATTATTTTGTTTGATAAATTAAAATGTTCTGATACTATGAGCAAATTGATGCTTGCAGACAGGAAATAAGACCGAGCTTATATATCTTTCAAGGACACAACATTGTGTTTAACTTTCAGGGTGTTTCTTATGTCAGCTGATGCATACTAAACATGCACTTTTGCCTAGCTTTCTCACCTGATACCTTAGCTGGCGAGGAACACTTTTGCCTAGCTTTCTCACCTGATACCTTAGCTGGCAAGGATGTATACTAACTTTAGCCATATCATCTCTGTTTTAGAACACCAAGTGTTTTTACTCATTTGTCTTCAGAGGTGGATCCAAGATTTGAAGCTCATGGGTTCCTATAACAATCTCAAATCAATATACCATAATAACTGGGTTCACAATTAAATATTTATAGATATTTATTGGGACACATAGAATAGTTAGCACTTCTGCTGCTTAAGTAGTTTGATCAGTAAATACATGTGTTAATGACTTGTAAAATTAGTCATGTATGTGTTGCGCTAAAGGTTGCTTACAACCTGATTTATTATCTGCATCTATTTGTTTGTTAAGACATTTTGACCAACCTTTCTCTGAAATTAATGTTCTTAGTCATCTGTCGCAGCATGGAGTATTATATGCAGAAAACATATTACAAAACTGCATCATTGATTTCAAATAGTTGCAAAGCGATAGCACTACTTGCTGGGCATACGGCTGAAGTCTCCGTATTGGCTTTTGACTACGGGAAAAATCTGGTCTGTATAATCTTCTGCTGCGAGTCCTACTTGACTTGATATATTCACTTTTAGGTTATAATGGTTCAGTAAAACATACTCCCTGCGTCTAACAATAGTTGTCCACTATACTATTTTGGGATGTCCAACAATACTTGTCCACTTTATGAAATCAATGGATAATTTTACATTTGGTTCCTAATTTACCCTTATCATTAATTATAGTCATTTCCCTATTACATTTTTCTAGATATTGTATTTATTATATTCAAAGGGTAATAATATAGTAAAATTACCTTTCTATTTATAGTTTCTTAAGAAGTGTGCAAAGTGAATAGTGGACAAGTACTGTTGGACAGAGGGAGTAGTAAAAATAGTTCTATGTTCCGACTTTTTCTCCATTGTTGCTATCTGGGTGGAAATCTAGTATATAATACTCATAAGTTGTTGATATGCATCTTATAACATGACCCTTGGTAGAAATTTCAGTTTGGCTGATATGGTTTTCCTTGTGATTGGATAAATAAAGACCTGTTTAAGTAGTTCACCATAAGAGTTTCCTTGTGATTGGATAAATAAAGACCTGTTTAAGTAGTTCACCATAAGAGTTTTCCTAGTTCTGATTTCTTGCTTTCTATGTCTGTTCATGCAGGGATTGGCATTTCAATTAATAGATGATGTTCTTGATTTCACGGGCACATCTGCAACCCTTGGCAAGGGTTCATTGTCTGATATTCGTCATGTAACTTCTCTGGCCTTGTCAGTTGTTTCTCATATTCTTTTACCTCAATTTAGTTGACCTAAAAGAGTGGCTACACAGTTTAGGATGTAGGGAGCATTGGCTTAGTGACAGATTTACTCATTTTTCTAATGGATTTCAATTTTCACAGCATTGTCAGATATAAATGTTTATACGTTAAGAATAGCAAGCAATTGTCACTCCATGGTTTTAGTATCTTATTATCATTATTTTCGTTGTTACTATACTATTACTTTTTACTGCTACTACCACTACTAATACTACTACTATTACCACCCCCATTACCACTGTCAACACGACTGCTGTACTACTGTTGTTATTATATGATAATTAGAATTCAACTACTGCAATTGAAGAGTTGAGAGCTTGGATCTTCTACTAGAATATTTGAACTCTTTAGAATTGTTTCCATTAGTGTAGAAGTGAGGCATATACTCTTCTAAGGCTTCCTTTCTCTCTTTATTTTTGTTCCAACAATGATGAGTGCCTAAGTGATTTTTTCATCTTATATTTCCAATTAAAATTTTCATCCATGTGCCGTTCTTAGTTTCTCACTGACTAGTGCTTCCAGATGTCATACGATGAAAAGTAGTTTCATACTCTTTAGATAACCCTTTACATGATGTGCTCATTCACAAATTCAAGAGTCTTAAGAAGGTATTCCCAATCGATTTTCCATATGTATTGAGTTTCTCTGGATTACTTGTGTTTGTAGGGGATTGTAACTGCCCCAATATTGTATGCCATGGAGGAATTTCCTCAACTGCGTACGCTGGTGGACCGAGGTTTTGATGATCCTGTCAATGTGGAGATCGTAAGCACTTTTGTGTTCATTTTCTCCTAGCATGTCCATAATCACCTTTGTATTCTTATAAACTTTGCGGTTGAATATCCTTATACCTCTTAATTTGGCGCCTTAATGAAAATGATGATAATGATTTTACTTATCCAAATGATAGAGGTGTGTTTACCCTCTAAGTATGCCACAATTTTCTATCAAGTCTATAGCTTTAGTTCTATATGAACCCCCATTTTTATTAAGTGTTTCCATCAATAGGATGCAGTGGTTGAGTGAATTGGTTATTCCGAGATTGTCCTTTCAGAGTTCAATATTGGACTAATTTGTGATACAACCATCTGTTCCAAGTCTATTACTGCTCTGGGATTTGAGTTTTAGTAATGCTTATTGTGGTTAACATATTTCTGGTTCTTGACTTTTAAAAACGTTGGAAATGATGTTTTGTGTTAGATTAATGCTCGGATCTTCTGGATATCTGGATTGATTTTTATTAATAGTTTTTGCTGATGACTATCATGTTGTAAATGTGTTGTTGCTGACACATCCTTTTGCGTTTCCACTTCCTGATTGACTATTGGTTTTCTCATACAAGGTGTGAAATTTAGTTGTGATCACTCTACCAAAATCTACTCATGAAAATTGCAGGCTCTGGACTACCTTGGGAAGAGCAGAGGGATACAGAGAACAAGAGAACTTGCCAGAAAGCATGCTAACCTTGCGTCAGCAGCAATTGACTCTCTTCCAGAAAGCGATGACGAGGAAGTTCAGAGATCAAGACGGGCACTTGTAGAACTTTCTCAGAGAGTCATCACAAGAACAAAATAGGGGGGATAAAGGGAATCTATCAGGTGCAGCCACACATTCAATTAGTGTATTTTTTTTTTTCTCAACTCAACACGAAACTGTATTTCTAGGGACAACATACCCTAACTTTACATTATGATTTTGTTATAGATAGATAATTTATGATTCTTCTCATCCAATAATAATTTGGTAAGACCTTTCTTTTTCCTCGCTCTGTACTGGAAACAATTCTGTAGATTAAATGTGATACACTTTGATGTTGTACAATCCAGTAGAAACATAAGGTTGAAAAGGCTAATGGATATCTACTAGGTATGCGCGTTCCGTTCAGTTTTGTATTATTTCTAGTGAGGGTTATCTTTTTTCTCCGGTGATTTCTTATGTCCTTTTTCTTCAGTGTATACTAATATTCTCAGTTCGTTTTGTGATATACATATATATATATATATATATATATATATATATATATATGTATATATGGATAAGAGAATCTATTTTGCAGTAGGAAAGTTTGGTTTGAATGGGTTGAAAGAAATCGAAAAAAGATTAGTTTGAAAGAAATTGAAATGTGATGCGCAGGACAAGAAATCCATGGAATGGCTAGTGTTTATACTTCAAAGGTTGTGGCACACACATGAGCAGTACTCCAACTTGTTTTGTTTCAGCAAACTCAACAAGTTGGGAAGATTTATAAGCATTGTGGGGAAGAAATACATGTGTCATTATTATTTCAGGAATTACATTAAATGTGGGATGGGGATAGGTAGGGGTGTACATGACTTAAGTTACTTCGAGTTTTTCAAATATCAAACCAAACTAAATTAATAAAACTCGAGTTTTTCAAATACCAAACCAAACCATTTTTGTCAAAATTTTAAATTATGACAAACTAATAAATCTCGAATTTTTCTGGTAAAGTATTCATACTACTAAAAAAATATTTAGAGCACAAGTTAATTATGACAAACTAATAAATCTCGAATTTTTCTGGTAAAGTATTCATACTAACATATAATTAACTTGTGCTCTAAATATTTTTTTAGTCCAATCAAAATACAACTATTTAAGGTGTTTCTTAAGAAAATAACACAAAATATGAGATGAGTGATGACACTAAAATATTCAATAAAAAATAATAATGAAATCGTATAAAATAAATATTGCAAATTGATAAGTCATAATGAAAATGATCATAATTTAAAAGTACTAAATCATGCCAAAATAAATCTAATAAGTATTAATTACATGATTAAACATTAAAGAAAATTAAAATTAGGTTATGTATTTTAAATGTCTAAACCAATGTAAAACTAAAGAACAAATATTCAAACATTATTGTCATTCGTAGTGTTAAATTAATTTACTTTGTTAGCATTAGTATTGATTTGATTTTGAATTGAGTTTTATTAGAGTTACTAATATCTTTATTGGACCATTCAAATTCTAAGTCTCAAGAAACTTGAAAAATTATGTTAAAAGATAAAAATTATAAAAACATATAAGTAATATTTAGAAATTACATCAAAGTAAATACTTTAATATATAAAATAAATTTTAAAAATTATATATATAATGTCGGGTTGATTTGATCTCGGGTTGGATTTTTTTAGCTAAAGCCAAATCAACCCAAGTATAGAGGGGTTTTTTTTTTCAATACCAAATCATTAGTCGGATTTTTTTCGATTTGATTCAATTTACGATTTGGTTCGATTTTATACGCCCTTGGGGATAGGGATGCAATTAGGGCAGGCAGGGGCAACTATATGTCAAATTACCAAACTTCAGTGATTGTGATCATAGTAAAGTGCAAAAATAAATCGAATCATATCAGCACATTAAAAATCCACATAGAATACAAATTAACTAACACAATCTAGTGTATCAAGTAAAGCAAATGCATAGTATAAACTACAACTAGCTTCCATGATAGAAGCAAATTTACACACATTATTACCACTATAGGTAAGAGTAGGTGTGTCAAATGGGTGGGTTGGGTTGAAATTGGAGATATTGAAATGAGTTGAAATAGATATTGGGTTGGGTCTTGACCCGCCCAAGTTTACTTTGGGCTCAAATGGGCTCCAAAACGGGTTGGGTCTTGACCAGCCCAATTTGACATGCTTCATCTCAATAATTTTAATATATTTTTTTTAAGTTTTATAATCACAATTTGAATTTCAACTCAATAAAATTTTAAAAAAGAAGTTACAAATGGATAGATAAATCCTAAAAGATATAAAATACATAGTAATTCATACCTTCAATATAGGAATATACATTACATTAATGCAAATAAAGAGTCTTAAAAACGGGTTGAAATTGGAGATTAAATTGGGCTCAATTGAAGATTCTTTTAAAATGGGTTAAGGCTTGAATGAGTTGAAATTGAACTCAATTTAAATTATTTTGAGCCCAACCCTTAAAATTCTGGGCGGGTTGGGCGGGTTACATATTATTGGGCTCATTTTGACACCTCTAGGTAAGAGCATGGTAAATGGACACACAAAAAATCATTGTAGGGTTATCAGATATCAAATAAAAAAGCAAAAGCATGCAATTCCATCTTTAGTCAAATGACCTCCCAATCTATCCCAATCTAGCTATTAGTCAATTAGTAGTAGGCTACACGCGTCTTACACGTAACATATATGGTACTTTTTTACATAAAAAGTATTATTATTCTTTTTCTTTATTCTATTTCCTTTTTATATATTTTTTTCTTTTCTTTGATATTTGTTTGACTAAAAATTTGCTGTCATTGAAGTGGAAATTTCAAGTTCCCAATTTTCTGATACAACTGTTTCAATATGCAATATTTGGACCTTTTCCAGAATTATTTTGTGGGTCTCATACCATCAGATATTCATCGGCTTCAAAAAGTTCAGAATCATGATCTAGGGAGAAACAATTTTACCAGAGATATCCGCCGCCAGCCGAAAATTTGACGGAGATGTAGATCTTATACATGCATATGAACTTATTTTTTCGACAAAAATCATAACTTAGCCAATCTTAAATATCTAGATTTGGTATTTAATGAGTTTTCTCCTATGAGAATGTTGTTAGAGTTGGGAAGCTAAAACAATGAAGAATATTTGAATGAGATTTGAATTTGATTGGTGAAATCCCTGAAAGTTTAGGGGATTTTCAAAGTCTTAAGCATATTGGTTTGACTTAAAACAATCTGATAGGGAAAATTTCATCTGGGTTGTTCATGTTGAAGAATTTGACGTTGTTTATATTGAAGAATTTAATGTTGATATACTTGTATAGTAATCGACTTTTGGATATGATTCGAATATGGATTTCTTCAATTTTGTGTGTTGTTGTAGTTGAAGTAGTAAAAAATTTAGCTGTAAAAGATGCTAATTTTGAGCTTGATGCTCTGTTAATTTTATTTTCTCAACTGGGTTTCGTCTATATTATTCAATTTCGTGCTCTTGTGCTTGGAGCCTTGGACTTATGAACACTGAAAGTGCTGATTTTTAATTTGATCACGTGTTACTTCTAATTTTTGCAAGTTAAGTCGATTTCTTTTGAAAAAAAAGAAGAAGAAAAAAGATATCAGTAGTAGTAACTATTACTCCCTCTGTCCAACAATACTTGTCCACTATTGACTTGGCACACTCCTTAAGAAACAATAAATAGAAGGGTGATTTTACTATATTATCCTTTGAATATAATAAATACAATGTATTGAAAAATGTAATATGGAGATGACTACAATTAATGACAAGGGTAAATTAGGAACTAAGTGTAAAATTATCCATTGATTTCATAAAGTGGACAAGTATTGTTGGACATTCCAAAATAGTATAGTGGACAAGTATTGTTGGACAGAGGGAGTATTAATAGTGAGGTGACTCCTATTTTTTTCAGGCAACTTAAATCTAACAGAGTGTTGAAGAAATAGAGAAAGAAAGTAAAATAAAAAAGATAAATAAGAGTAAAATGTAGCATAAATAACTTTAAAAAATCAAAAAATTAATATGAAAAAGAAAAATAAGAAAGTTTGCCTCTCACTCTCTTTGAGAAAGTGAATTACACTTTCTTTGCCACCTCAGCATTTAGGGAGCAGAAAAATTTTATGATGGTTGAGAAGAAAAATTTTAAGATGGTAGAGGCACAATCAACAATAATTGTGTGAGATTCCATTCAATTTTTGACACTTAGATAAGTGGGTCCATTTGCACTCTTTTATCTCCAATTGCATATTTTTGCCTCCCAGTTTCCCCTCATCCGTGCAATCCCTTTTTAGAGTAAATTCATATATATCAAACAGATTTAAGCAAATAACACTCCATAACTATAGTTTATCTAATTACGCTTCATGGTTATAGTTTAGTTTGCTATGGAGCCTTAGATTTGTATATCTCGATTTTTTAATTTGAAATTTATACAAATATATTTTTTTAATAAATGGATGCATTTGCGCTAAATACGGTAACAAATTTTTTTACAGAATCTCATTATTCACGCTAATCATTTTTTAATAAGATATTTTACCCAAAATGAGTTCTACTACGATAATAACACCAATATTTATACAAATTAATTGCTATATACAAGTATATGCATATGTATAAATATACAAATATTTGTATAAATATAGAATTATTTGTATAAATATAAAACTATTTGTATTTGTATATAATTATAAACTGTATATGTATATGAATATATGACTTAAATAAACAAATATATAAATACACCTCAATATAGTTATGTATATATGGAATTAAATCACAATTTGTATATGTATAAATAAAAACTAATAAATATACAAATTGCTACATACATTTAAGGTTTATACGATACCTATGATTCTTCAGATCTGTCCAGATCTAATGAATCACCTCTTGTTTCCTCTTTCAACTATTTTGATGCCACTTGCCTTAGCATAATTGATAACTTGCTGCAATCTCATTGGGTCGTTCTTTTTCTTGGATTTCAACTCTTGAATAGACTTTTCCTCTTCAATTTCTTTAGATTTTGCAATAGACCCTGCATTAACTCGAAAATCTTATGTTAAACCCATCGAAAATTTGGACGGCTACCTACAAAATCTTGTGTTAAATCCAGTGAAAATTTGGACGGCTACCTACAATAGTGAAATCACGATCCGGAGGGAGAGAATAAATTTTAAAATTCAAATTGAATGTGTATGAGTGATTTTAGGAGAGAATTAGGGAATGGAGAGGAAAGATAAAATGTGTTTGTATAAATGAGAATATAAAAGCCGAGAAGGCTATTTTTGTTTCGTTATACAAAGTAGGCATGGGTCCCATATTTAATAGCAAAATATATTAAACTATAGTCACGAATAGTAATTAAATGAAATTATACCCTCATTGAATAATAAACTAGTAATGTTTGCCAACTCGTGTAATTTTCCCTTTTTTATTTACTTGTCTTTTTCATTTTCTTATTTTTGTTCCACGTAATGCAATTCTTTAAAAATTGAAAATGTGAAAAGTAATAAAAATATATTTTTCTTTTGGTGATTGAAAAAAAGTTAAAACTAAAAGACAACAAATCATGTATTAAAGCATGCAATCACATACAAAGAAAATAAACGAGGCTGATACGATAAAGCAGAAGTTAATTTATTTAATTTGACAATTTTTTTTCACAAAGTTTCTGAGAATATATAATCGTAAAAGAATATTAATGAAAATACTAGAATTAGAGATGGTTGATTCAGCTAAATTTAAATATTTTTTAGGTATACTTACTTAAAAACACTTTTTTGAAGTGCATAAGCTGAATTTTAAAATAAAAAGATAACTTTTAATTTTTTAATTGTATTTGGAAGTTGATTATTAGATAGAAAAATAAAAAAGAACAGGGGTGGGCGGATAGGGGAACTGGGTGGGGTGAGTAGGAGGTAAAAGAGTGCAAATGGACCCACTTATGCAAGTATCAAAAATTGACTGGAACCTCACACAACTATTATTGGTAATGCCTCTACCATCTTAAAATTTCTTTGCCTGTAGCAGGACGCTTGTGGCGAGCAGTTAGCTGTTGGACCTGCAATATAGCATTGCCATATCTATGGCCTGCACGGCTATACTGGAAGTGTTGTATACCAATTATGAAACACAACCATAGGAGGGGTTAGACTTGACCTGACCCTGACATACATACACAGATAGCATGCTATCTAGGCAAAAAAATGAAAGCTTAACATAAATGTTATACTTTCCCCGGTCTACATATGAATGTACATCTAGCTAACAAAAAAGTTGACTTTGTCATATTTAACCCTAACACTAGGAAGTTGCCTCTTATCTAACATATAAGGTCCATTGGCACCTCCATGCATCTGGTTCAAGCTGCAATATAACACTTGATCATCAAGAGTGATGAGTGATGACAACAAGAAGAAGAAAAAAACCAATGTGATCCTACAAGTGGGGCCTAGAAAAGGTAGAGTGTATGTAGAACTTACCCTTACCTCTAGAGATAGGGAGCTTGTTCCCCATAGACCCTCGGCTTAAGAAAAAGCATATCCAAGCAGTTAGGAAAAGGAAATGCTATAATGAGAGCAGTAGCCACAACGAAATAATGTGAAATGAAGAGCAGTACACAATATATAGAGGAAAGAACAGTAATAACAAAATAATGTGATAACCGAAGCACGTACACACACACCAGACTACTGATTAGTATAATGATACATAGGCAAGAAGTCATGTCTATGCACACCATCACTGCTACGGATCAGTATACTATTCTACACATTCAGATGTGCTATCAACACATGCCCATGATTCTAACTCAATATTCGAAAGTAAGTGTTGCACAGGATCACGCACCCACTCAAAGAATGTAGTCCCAAGAAAAGAATAATCAGATAGCCATTGGACCTTGTTGACTCAGTTCACAGAAACAAGTGATGTGCTAATTTCAGTCTTCTTTTGATCAATGGTCGAACTTGGCTCACTTGGTTTAGCAAGGCGCCTAAAAGGACACCTTGATGTATGTAGCCCATCTTGCTTCAGGTCCTACACACCATAAAAAAACCAAAAGAATGCCCCGCTCCTCTTTTGTGAAAACATCAAGATTCAAGAGTACAGATTGGTCAAGTTCAACTAAGTCGCAATAAAGTCAAATGGTTAAGCACCCAATATAATCTCTTTGTTAGAAAAATTGGCACTGTTGATTTGACCACATACATCAAAGAACATGAAATGGAAGAATTTTATAGGCATGGTTAAGCTGTGAACCGGCTATAAAATTGATAAGCAGAAAAAGCAGAAAGACTTTGTATGGAAGGTGAGAGAAAAAGTGTAGCCATGGTGAAAATGTGACAACCAGTAATCCACAATCCACATTATGAAATAAAAGTTTCTCCATGATACTGTAACTTGAAACTTATCATGTCGATGTCATTGCTGAAACATTGACCAGCATACGTAAATAAGTTAAGCAAATGAAAAGAGAACATGCAATAAGCAAGCTCAACATCTTTAGACGGTATTCTAGAATACATTTATATATTAGTTTACCTCACATCCTCCTTTCAAATTCAAATTCTGTAACCGGTTGAACATAAGTTTGTCTTTCTACGTCGCCGAAGTTCCTAAAATATGGCTGCGGAAGAGTCTGGTTTCTGCATAAGAAGAGAGCATTCTTAGGAGAGCATGCACAAATCATGCAACTTCACAAAAACATAAAAGATAAAGAGTCTCTTACCTGATCCAACACAATCCTTAGGATCAACGGAAGCATATAAATTAAAGCTCAACTTTTAGGCCTAGTATAGAAGTCGAAATGGCTTCCTAGTCACTAAATCATCTGTGTCAGATCTTAAGCTAACACCCAGCTGATTCTCGTAAATGTTGGATACTCATGCAACTATTGTGGTCCAGAAATCTGTAGAGAAGAAGCTCAAGAACTAAGAAACATACAGTGGTTCCTTCGCTAGGTATTTGACCAAATAGGATCGTCCAATTCCTATAGATATATGTAGGGGCCGCTTGGTAGGATGTATTACAGAAAACAATGCTTGTATTACTCATGGTATTATTTATTTTGATAAAGGTAAAGTTGTATTCCTCAGCAATGAGGGTATGCTGGCAACCACCAAAAAGATTTACATCAGTGACCCAAAAAAGACCAACTCAAGAAAGTTGCTACTGAACTTATAAAGAAGAAAAAATTTAAAATCTGTCCAGCATCCTCTATACCCTCCTCTTTACACCAAAAAAAGAAAGCCTTCATACAACGTCATTTGATCTTTTGCACTGATTCTGCAGTATTTTCCAGACACCTCTTGTTTCTTCTCTCCAAATAGTCCATATTCAAGAGGGTATCATGTTCCCCCATTTCTTCTGGCTCTTACTCCCCCCTCTTCTTACCAGCAACTAAGAAGGTCTGCAATGTGTTCTGGCATTGTCTAGTTTGTATGTGTTCTGCTTAGAAAAATGGCCCATAGTTGAGCAGTGACTTTGCAATGGAGGAATAGATGGCTATTAGTCTCATTTGTCTCATTACACAGTGAACACCAAGAAGCTATTTCAAAGCCTCTTCTTTGCAGCTTCTCATGAGTTAGGCAAGCTCTTCTAGCCACTAGCCATGAAAAACACCTCACTTTAGTTGGCACTTTATTCTTCCGTACCTTACTCCATGGTCCCGAGATTTCCCCTGGAAGTTCCTTCACTTTCCTATTGTACAATCTGCTGACTGACAAGATACCATCATGATTGTGTTTCCAAATCATTACATCAGCTTCCAGATTTGTGCCCTTGAAATCATCTAGTGTTTGTAGCATCTCGGCTACTCTCCCTATCTCCCAGTCATTTAGTAACCTTCTGAAGCTTAAATTCCACACTTGTTCAGACCATACCTCATTTACCATGGCATCTGGAGAAGAGCTGAGGGTATATATATCTGGATAGGAAGACATCAAGGAGTCCTGACCAATCCAGTGATCTTTCCAGAAAAGAACCCTGGTCCCATTCCCCACTTTGTATCTAATATTGCATTATAGTTGACTCCATAAATTTCTGATAGTTCTCCACACAGAGACACCATACGGGATATTCACCATATCGGAAACCCATGGGCTGTTCTGGCTATACTTGTTACTGATAACTTCCTTCCAAAGTGCTTGATCCTCTCTTCCAAACCTCCACAACCATTTTGCCAGCAAACACTTGTTTTGTAGCCTCAAGTTTCTGATCCCTAACCTCCCTGAGCTTCTACTCAGCAAAGGAGTTTGCCATTTGACAAGATGTATACTTTTACCTTCCTTGATTCCCGACCAAAGGAAGACCCTCCTTAATTTATCAAGTCTTTCTTCCACTTTGGCCGGTATAGGGAATAGGGACATAACATAGGTGGGTAAAGAGTCTAGTACAGAGTTTATCAAAATGGTTCTCCCACCGAAGGATAGATATTGAGTTTTCCAGTTTGCCAGCTTCTTCTCAGTTTTTTCAATTATACCATCCCATATCACTAGCTCTTTATGGTTGTTTCCAAGTGGCATACCTAGGTAAACAGTTGGGAGTTTTTCAATTCTGCACCCCAAAATGTTTGCTAAGGCCTGGATCTGTGCAACCTCTTTGATGGATCCATATACAACTCTTCCTCCAATTGACTGCCAAGCCTGAGACAGCCTCAAAGACTACCAAGATCATTCTGACAATACTAATTTTCTCCTCCTCAGCTTCACAAAATATGACAGTGTCATCAGCATAAAGCAAGTGACAAATCTGCATATCCACCCCTGAGATACTGCCTACTTTGAATCCTTGCAGCAATGAGTTTTGAGTAGCCACCCTGATAATACTATCGAATCCTTCCATAGCTATGATGAAAAGGAAAGGGGATAGAGGGTCTCCCTGTCTGAGACCTCTTTCTGAGGGAAAAAAAGCAGTAGGTTCTCCATTAATCAGAATGGAGAACCTAACAGTTTTTATACAAACCTCAATCCATCTCAACCACCTCTCACCAAGCCCCATTTGTTTTAAGATATTGAGCAAGAACTCCCAGTTGACATGATCATATGCCTTCTCAATGTCTAGCTTGCACATAACTCCAGGGTCAGCCCCTTTGAGTCTAGTATCTACACATTCACTAGCAATAAGGGCAGCATCCATGATCTGTCTGCCTTTTATAAATGCCATCTGATGTCTGTTAACCAGTTTGTTGATTACTTTCTTCAATCTCTCAGCTAGCAGCTTAGCTATAATTTTGTATACCCCACCTATCAAACTTATGGGTCTGAAGTCCGTAAGCTCAACTGCCTCTGTCTTCTTCGGGATAAGAGCCATATAGGCGGCATTCAAGCTCTTCTCAAAGACCTGCTGATCATGAAAGTGTATGATGGTATTCATGATATCTAACATGGTATTATTTAATCCTTTGTTTGATAGGATTTTCAGACTATGTATAACTAATACACACCCTATTCAGTATTATAGGATGTATAACTAATGCATAGCAAACTATGGTATTATTTAACTAAATAATAAGTGAAACTTCTTAGTATGACAAAGGGTATATCCGTAAATAGTGTTTTATGGCTAAATTAGTTGAAGAGCAATAATCAGGCATAATTAGACATTGGTCCACTTGAGCCGGTAACAAATGTTGTCTCCTAAACTAACCAAAAGATGATGCAATAACTATTTTTTTGCCATTACTTGTCGTTATGAACTTATGCAAAATAATGTTTATTAACATTATTTCTATTTTTTAACAGCACTATAATTCTCCACAATTTGTTCTGGTCAAGTCACTTAAAACAAATAAAGATTGTTGGATAATGACATGAAAATAGAAACAGGAGACAAGCAACATTGACTTTATCACATAGCTTCCAAGATGATTGCTTTTAAGTTAAACAATCCTAAAGTAACACCAATTAAATACATTGTGTCCAAAAAGAACTAATGCAGTAATAAGAAGAACAGTATAAGTAGTATGCTTGATAGCATTCCTGCCTATTTCATGTCTTTGTTCTCTATTCCTAAAAAGGTGTTAAAGCAACTTGATAAAATCAGAAGGGACTTCCTCTGGGAAGGAAATAGCAGCTTTTATAAATATCATCTGATAAAATGGGACATAGTAACACAATCAAAATGCAATGGTGGCCTGGGAATAAGATGTTAGATTATACAAACAGTTACCATTCTCAAAAATAAATAAATAAGAGATTTAGCCATTCACAACAAATGTTATGAAATGGCTTTGGAGGAATGGTTCAGGCAGACTCCGACTCTGGAAGGAGGTGATCAATGCAAAATATGGGAAAAAGGATAACTGGAGCACTAGAGTTGTCAATGCCCCATATGGAGTGGGTCCTTGGAAGTTTATTAGCAAACTGGGAACTGAATTCTTTCAACAGGTTCATTTCAAACCTGGAAATGGAGTGCACATCAGTTTTTGGAAGGACAAATGGCTTAACAACACAGCACTCATGGATGTCTGTCCTAGCATCTTCAACATTGCCCAAGACAGACTCCACAAATGCTAAGAATAGGAGTAACAACAACTGGGATATGCACTTAAAGAGGTATGTCCAAGACTGGGAAATGGGTAGTTTGATGGATTTGTTAGCAAAAGTGGAGAGCTGCAACAGAAATGAAGACCTTCAAGATAGCATGTGTTGGGGCATTCACAGTCAAGGATTGTTACAAGCAGATCTGCAAACAAAATCAGGTGCTGGATTCATGGCCATGAAAATTGATTTGGAGGGCCAAACTACCTATTTCAGGTCATATGCTTCAATTGGATTGCCTTATATGAAGCTTGTCTAACACTAGACAACCTTAAATGGATAGGACTTCAGCTGGTTAACAGATGTTTCCTATGTAACAAGGATCTGGAATCTGTTAATCACTTCTTTTTGCACTGTACAGTAGCTACTGATGTTTGGAACGTGTTTTGCACCCTTTTTGGCCTGAGTTGGGTTATCCCAATGAACATGAGATAGGCGCATTTGAGTTGGAGTTTATGGAAAGTTAAGAAGGCCATCAAGAAAATCTGGTTGATGATTCCTGCTACTATCTTTTGGTGTTTTGTTTGTGGACAGAAAGGAATAAGAGATGTTTTAATGGCATCTCAACTCCAAATCACTCTCTTAAAGCTAAATGCTTACTTAACCATTTTTGTTGGTCAAAGTTGACCCCAATTCTTAGTGCAGGACATTTTCTAGACTTTGTAAGCACCCTAGTTTTAGATCAACACTTTGTATAGGGGCTGAATTGAGCTAAATACTCCTTTTAGTCATTCTGTTACTTGTAACTTTGCATCTCCTTGATGCTTTTTTACGAAACATATTACTTCATCCAAGAAAAAGGTAACAAGAAGAACATTTCAAAAACATGATCATACGTGAGTATAAATTTCCACAGGCATGTCTATTTCACCAAGCCTCTCTCCAAGACAGTGCCCAGATCGTTACACCTTTCGTGCGGGTCGGAACTTACTCGACAAGAAATTTCGCTATCTTAGGACCGTTATAGTTACAGCCGCCATTCACCGGAGCTTCGATGTCGGCTCACCTGTCATCAGGTCACCAACTTCCTTGCCCTTCCGACACTGGGCAGGCGTCAACCCCCGTACATGGTCTTACGACTTTGCAAAGACCTATATTTTTGGTAAACAGTGGCTCGAGCCTAGTCACTGCGACTCCCTTTGTGAGGAGGAACCCCCTCTCCCAAAGTTATGGGGCTATTTTGCCGAGTTCCTTAGATAGAGTTGTCTCGCACCCCTAGGTATTCTCTACTTGTGTCGGTTTCGGGTACAGGTACCTTCTTGCTCAAAGTCGTCAAGCTTTTCCTGGGAGTATGGCATGGGTTACTGCAGTGTTGTGGCGCCTAGTATTCGAACATTGGCTCGAGGTATTTTCTGTACTCCTCCTTCTTACCCTGAAAATGTAGGGACAACTTACGTTCTTGAACCGATAACCATCTTTCGGCTAACCTAGCCTCCTCCGTCCCTCGGGACTAACAAGGGGTAGTACAGGAATATTCACTTGTTGTCCATTAACTACATCTTTTGGCCTGATCTTAGGCCCTGAATCACCCTCTGTGGAAGAACCTTGCGGAGGAACCCTTAGGTTTTCGAGGCATTGGATTATCACCAATGTTTGTGTTACTCAAGCCGACATTCTGAATTTGTAGATCAAACGTTTCTATCAAGAAGTCTTCAATGAAGGAAGCATTTTAGATTTTTATCCAAAAACTAAAATGCAAATTTGTACTTGAAAAAAAAGGGTACCGTGAATTGACATCTATCCTTTTAAATTCTATTGCACATGTAAAAAAGAGTAACAGAAGCTTAAGCATGGTGTAGGCATAAAGAATGATATTCAACTTGTTTATGCAAGCGCATACCTCTCAATGAATTATTCTTAGTGTAAAGGGAAAGAAGGCATTAGGCATTCACTGAAGGAAAAACCTAGAAATTAATGGAAGAAATCGGTGGTACGTGGCAAATGAAGGAAATAAAATTAGTGAGTGTGTACACATAGTTTGCTGAAACAGAAGTTCAAATGTACAATACGTGCTTATACAAAAGGAGAAGATATTCAATGACCAAAGAAATTTTTCCAAGTTTATAGTACAATTGACATTGCTCTTCGTACAATTGTTGGTTGCAGTTTTCGTCCCAATCTTACTCACTTATATATAATAGAAAAATAAATGCAGTTGGGAATAGAAAATGTCATACCATGAAAAAAATCTCTGGGACGTGTCCAACACTTGATGTTCATATCACCACTCTGATCCGAGAAACCACCAGCATTTCAAGAAATGTTGTTATGCTTGAGACAGTGACTTCTTTCTGAAATATAATGAGCTACTGAATCATTTGCCTTTTGATGTCTATACTTTCCTATTGTAGCCTTGCCAGAACAATAATATGTCCTGAAAAGCACAATGATTTCCTCTTTACTAGTCAAAATTCAGGCCCTCTGAAGCTGAGGCAACTTATGGCCACGATCGACAAAGCGCAACATGAGCTTGTCAGCCTCTTCTACTCTGCCACCTTGCATCAATCTATCCCTCACCTTGTCACAGAGCTTTAAGTCAGGAATCAGATTCCGGTTGAACATTCGACACGCCACCTTATATGATGAAAGAGGATTCCCTTCCTTTAAATAGCTCTCTATAAGAATGTGGCAGGTATTTGCATCAACTCTTGAAGCTTCCCTGAGGACCTTTCCCAATAGCTTATAAGCCTCATCAGGATATCCTAAACCACAAAGTTTTTCAATAACCTGATTATAGGCAGTCTTGCACCCCTGTCTTGAAAGCATCTTCTCCAGTAATTCCACCAGATCATCCACCCTATGTTGCTGACAAAATCGATGGATGACTGTACGATATGTCACAGCAGTGGGAAGCACACCCCTATTAAGCATTTTATTGGACAGACCAATAGCCTCCTCCATCCTTCCTTGTTTTCCTAATCCGTCTATTAGCGTTGTATATGTGACAGCATCAGGGTGTTTGTTGATTAAATACATGTCATCAAGGACAGAGAGAGCAGCATCCAACTCATTCTTTAGACAGAAACCATGAATTACAGTGGTGAAATTCACCACATTAACAGCACATCCTTTCTTCAGACATTCTACCATAAACCTCTTTGCTTCATCTGCTCTGCCCTCTTGGCAAAGGGATTTAATTATCAGGTTAATTTCAACGGGAGAAGGGAAAAAGCCCTTTCCAATCATTTCCCTACCTACCTCACAGGCTTCAGACAGTTTTCCTTCCCTACGATAACCATGCATTACCACACTAAATGTAATAGCATTCGGTCTCCACCACCATTCTCCACACGTGTTCATAATCTCTCGTGCCTCAGCAGACCTTCCACTCTGGCAAAGCCCGTTTAACAGGGCAGTGTATGTTACAGTGTTTGGCTTGCAACCATATTTGTACATATGTTGAAGTAACTTTTTTGCTTGATCAATTCTCCCCACAAGGCAAAACCCATTCAGAACTGCAGTGTAGGTAACCACATCAGGAGGACATCCTTTGGTAATCATTTCATTGACCAGTTCCTTTGCCTTGTCTAAACTTCCTTCTTTACAGAAGGAGTTCACTACAGCACTATAGCCCACTTTATCCACTCGGAATCCTCTTTCTTCAGCTTCCCTTAAGAATCCTAAGGCTTCATCAGCATGGCCATGCTTTGAAAGCATATGTATAATAGTGTTATAAGTAACCTGGTCAGGCAATAAGTTACTTTCTTTAGTCATTTTCTCCACCAACTCCCTCACTTCATCAGTTTGTTTCTTCATGCAAAAGTATGCAATCAAAGTATAATAACTAACTTTATCTGGGTAACAGCCCTTGTATGGCATTTCAGCAATCAACTCTAATGCATCTTCAACACGATGCACATCACAATAACCTTTGATTAAGCAATTGTATGTAACAACATTTGGTGTTATCCCAACTAGCTGCATCCGCTCCAGAAACCTCAATGCTTTCTCAGTTTTATCTCCCTTCACCAAAACATAAATTGCAGTGTTGCATATAGACAAATCAGGCTCAATTCCTGCTCTTTGCATCACATTCAGGATCTGCATCGCTTTCCTTAAATGTCCAGCTCGACTAAAAGCAACCATCACACAACCGAAATCTTCAGGTCTCCGTGGAATTCTTCTTCGTGCCATCAGTTTAAGAATGCGCTTAGCTCCCTGGCACAACTTTGTCCTGCTTAGAAGTTGAAGCATCACATAGTAAACAATAGGGTCATGTCGGTACCTCCACTGCTGGTCTGCCCAATAAAAGAATTTCAAAGCAACCCTTTCATCTGATTGAGACCTTAACACAGCACAAACTTGCTGAGGCTGCATACTTCTTAGCAATCGCCTCAATTCTATTTCAAGGTTTGGATTCCAAGCTGACTGACGTTCAATTAATCTACATGTGTCCCTAACCAAAGGATCTCTCATTTCCTCTTCAACCCCCTCAATTCTTCCAGAAATGCCAACATTTTCTGCCCTGTTGACTTGTTTTTGACTTTTACGAAATGAATCCAAAACCTTAAAATCATCATCAGTACAGTCCAAATCACCTCCACCATCTTCATTCTCTGACTCTTCAAACTCGTGGACATGGTCAAACCTACAACTACTAGCATTGTTTTTTCCATCATCAGTATAAGAAGTATCAGAAAAGCTCAAAACTTTACATTCCTTCACACCCAATTCTTCTTTTACAACATACCCATCTCCAGTATATCCATAATCACCATTTTCCAAGTATAATTTAGTGTTCCTATTAAATCTAGGGCTATCAGTTGAAGAAAATAATGCAATGATAACTCTAAATGGGTGTCCACCAAAATGGATTCCCAATTCACAAGTCCCAAAATTTCCAGCAAATTTAACATTAACACGATTATTACATGAACCAAACCATAGAATGTTGCAAAGCTTTCTATGCCTAGGTAAGGTTCCTCCAATTGTAGGGCATATATTCGAGTTCAACAACATCTAGTCAGAATCTAATGCATTTGTTGTATACAACAAGAAGATTGAAACGAGTTCCAATACCTGGGATGAGAGCACTTCTCTTTACACTTGACAGTGGGAGAAAGTTGCACTTCAGTGAGAAGCCTTGGAACAAACCCTGTTTCTCATTTTGGGGGTATTTAATTTTGACCTCTCAAGAGAGAAAAAAAATGAGAACACACTTTTTCATTCTTGTTCCTTTTATTGTTTGTGGGTTTCAACTATATCAATTTTTGTTGAATTTTTTTAGATTGAGTTTTATATTCTTTATGGTTACAAACAATTTCAATGTTAGTTCTTTGTTACAAAATATGGTAACAAAGTGATTGTAGAATATTACAAAATAATAAGAGTGATTGTTGAATATTTTCTTTTATTTGTTTTGATTGATTTCCTTTTATAGGATTCCTTGTAATTGTATAAATACCTTGTATATTCATGAATAGAATAACAACTTTTTCCATTAGATTACATGGTATCAGAGCCTAGGGCTCAAATTTTTTAGAAGTTCGACTCTTTTCCTGGCAGCCTAAGAAAGGTTTGGGTCACTCATTAACTCATTAGGAGTGACAAATTTATCCCACCAGACAGGGAGATTTTGGTCAGAAAGGACATCTCTTGTCTAGGTGGCAGCGAGTGAACCTCACGCACCACCTGCACCTTGTTTCTGTCTTCCACTCGCTGGTGTGTAGTCCAGCATATCTATTTTTTGGCTTACTGCTACGACATCTTCTCGCAAATCACGACACATTCTGGTATCCTTCTGGTGTTGAATCTCTTTTTAAAGGTATGTACTTCATTTTCTCTTCTGGTATTCATCTTCTGTTGCTGCTGAGACTCAGAAATTTGGGTTCGAGAATTGGTTAAACAGCCGTTGTTCGGTCAAAATTAGACTTGTGAGTATAGATCATTTGTTGCTTTTAACCAGCCGTTGTTCAGTCAAAATTAGACTTCTGATTATAGATCATTTGTTGCTTTTGTTGCTTGTATCAGCTCTTTGACATGGTTGAATATTATTTGGTTCGCTGCCCCATACTTTTAGTTTGCTGATTCTACGATACATTGTGTATTTCTTCCGTCTGGTACACTTATTTGAGAGGAATTGGTGGGTCAGACTTTTTGAACTCCTTTTGTGTTTCTGTCAAGAATTACACTAGATATATTTGTCAGAAAAATGACTAAGAATACAATTCTTGTTTCGGCTGATAAGTATACAAAATTCTCTCAATTTCAAAAATCACTTAAGGAACCCATTTCAGTTACTACATTTGCGGAGTCAAGGAAAACATGTCTTTTTTCCTCATCGAATAAATGGGTGATTGATTCAGGTGCCACAAATCACACGATAGGTAATTCTAATGTGCTTTCTAGCTTTCGATCACATAAAGCACTTTCTCCTGTGACGGTAGCTGATGGTTCAACTTGTAACATTGTGGGATCAGGGACCGTTAAACCAACCTCAACTATCACCTTGTCATTTGTATTAAGTCTACCAAAGTTGGCCTTTAATTTGATCTCTGTCAGTAGAATTACCAGAGACCTTAATTGTTATATCTCATCCTTTCCCGATCATTGTTTGTTTCGTGATCTTACGACAAATCAGGTAATTGGTAAGGGACATATATCTGATGATCTTTATATTATTGATGAATGGGAGCCTCGATTTGGTGCCTACTCATATGTCGTGTCTCCATTCGAAGCACATTGTCGGTTGGGACATCCTTCATTACCTATGTTAAAGAAGCTTTGTCTCCAATTTCAAAATGTGTCTTCCTTAGACTGTGAGTCATGTCAATTCGCAAAACACCATCGCATCTCGGTAGGTCCAAGGGTTAATAAGCGAGTTGGGTCAGCTTTTGAATTAGTTCATTCTGATGTTTGGGGACCATGTCCCGTTGTTTCCAAAACTGGGAATAAGTATTTTGTTACCTTTGTGGATGATTTCTCTTGAATGACTTGGATTTATTTTATGAAGAGTCGTTCTGAAGTGTTTACTCACTTTTGTGCCTTCCATGCTGAAGTCAAAACTCAATTCAATGCTTCGGTACGTATTATAAGGATTGATAATGCCAAAGAATACATATCATAATTGTTTCAGTCATTCATGAGACAACACGGTATTCTCCATCAGTCTTCATATGTTGATACACCCTCTCAAAATGGAGTTGCTGAGAGGAAGAATAGGCATTTACTTGAGACAGCTCGAGCACTTTTGTTCCAAATGAAGGTTCCTAAACAGTTCTGGGCAGATGCAGTCTCTACAGCTTGTTTTTTGATTAATCGGATGCCATCAAGTGTGCTTGTTGGTAACATGCCTTATAATGTTCTTTTCCCGAACAAGTCTCTCTTTTCGGTGGAACCTAAGGTATTTGGAAGTACATGCTATGTTCGAGATGTTCGGCCATCTGTTACCAAGTTGGATCCCAAGGCATGGAAATGTGTTTTCCTTGGCTATTCTCGACTTCAGAAGGGATATCAGTGTTATTCTACTGAACTTGGAAAATATGTGGTGTCAATCGATGTGGTATTTTCAGAGAGTACCCCATTTTTCTATGCACCTCCCGTTTCTACTAGTCAGGAGAAGGAAGATGAGTGGTTAATCTATCAAGCTACCCACGCTTTGAAAGAACAATTAAATGATGCTCCTCCATCTCCCAGTTCTTCTATTGAGCACCAATCGACTATTGTGCCTTTAGAACCTGCTTCATTTGTGCTAGCAAAACCTCCAATTGTTCAAGTTTACTCGAGGAGGAGAGAGATCAATGAAACATGTCTTGTGCCATTTCCTTTATCATCATATCTTCCGCCATTTGATCCTTCAAAAAACTTTGACCTCCCTATTGCTCTTCGCAAAGGTACACGTACTTGCAAATCCACATATCCCATTGCTAATTTTGTTTCCTATGATCATTATCCTCTACGTCTAGATCTTTGATTGTCTCTCAAGACTCTATCTCTTTACCCAAAATAGTCAAGGAGGCTTTGCATCATCCTGGATGGTCTAAGGCAATGCTCGAGGAAATACATGCCTTAGAGGAAAATCACACGTGGAATTTGGTGGATTTACCGAAGGGAAAGAAATCAGTGGGATGTAAGTGGGTCTTCACAGTTAAAGTCAATCTAGATGGTTCTGTGACCAGACTTAAGGCCAGACTTGTGGCTAAAGGCTATGCTCAGACTTATAAGGTGGATTATTTTGACACTTTCTCTCCGGTGGCCAAGCTCACTTCTGTCCAACTATTCATTTCTCTAGCTGCTTCTGAGAATTGGCCGTTACATCGATTGGATATCAAGAATGCATTTCTTCATGGTGATCTTCAAGAGGAAGTGTATATGGAGCAACCACCCGGTTTTGTTCCTCAGGGGGAGTATAGAAAAGTATGTCACTTGAAGAAGTCCTTGTATGGCTTGAAGCAGAGTCCCCGAGCTTGGTTTGGCAAGTTCAGTGAGGTAGTTCAGGAGTTTGGACTAAAAATGATCAAATGTGATCATTCTATATTCCACCGGCAATCCATAGCTGGCACTATCCTACTTGTTGTATATGTTGATGACATTGTCATCACAGGAAGCGATTATGCGGGGATCTCTTCTCTCAAGTCTTTCCTGCACACTAGGTTTCGTACAAAGGACTTGGGTCAGTTGAAGTACTTCTTAGGAGTTGAAGTAAATAGAAGCAAGAAGGGAATTTTTTTGTCTCAGAGAAAGTATATTCTTGACATGCTTGCAGATACTGGAAAATTGGCTGCCAAACTTTGTAGTACTCCAATGGTCCCCAATGTGCATCTTATGAAAGATGATGGTGATCCTTTTGATGATCCTGAGAGATACAGGAGGTTAGTTGGGAAGTTAAACTACCTCACTGTGACTCGTCCGGATATTGCCTTTGCAGTAAGTATTGTTAGCCAATTTATGTCAATGCCTACGGTCAAACATTGGGAAGATTTAGAACAAATTCTTTGTTACTTGAAAGGAGCTCCTGGACGTGGCATATTGTATGGCAATCACGGTCATACTCGTGTTGAGTGTTTTGCTGATGATGATTGGGCAAGATCCAAAATTAATAGAAGATCTACAACAGGCTATTGTGTTTTTGTTTGAGGGAACCTAGTATCGTGGAGGAGTAAGAAACAAAGTGTTGTATCTCGATCTAGTGCAGAATCTGAATATAGAGCTATGTCACAGTCTACGTGTGAGATTATGTTGATACATCATCTGTTATCTGAAATTGGAGTGAAGCACTATACACCAGCAAAATTTTGGTGTGACAATCAAGCTGCTCTTCATATAGCCTCAAATCTGGTGTATCATGAAAGGACTAAACACATTGAGGTTGACTGCCATTTTATTCGTGAGAAGATTCAGGAAAATTTGATTTCCACTGGCTACGTGAAATGGGAGAGCAATTAGCTGATTTGTTCACCAAGGCATTGAATGGAACTCGAGTTAGTTATTTTTGTGACAAGCTGGGCATGGTCAATATCTATACTTCAGCTTGAGGGGGAGTGTTACAAATATGGTAACAAATCACAGAGTGATTGTAGAATATTACAAAATAATAAGAGTGATTGTAGAATATTTTCTTTTATTTGTTTTGATTGATTTCCTTTTATAGGATTCCTTGTAATTGTATAAATACATTGTATATTCATGAATAGAATAACAACTTCTTCCATTAGATTACATTCTTGAATTAGGAAACTCGTCTTCGTGCGCTATAATAATAATTTTTTTATAAATTAAGTTGAAATAAAGAGACAAGACTTGTTTAATCTATTTATATATTATAATAGAAGAGGTAAAAAGTGTCATGATTTTTAGTTTTAAAAAATAAAATTATAAAATATTTTTAAAATTTTATTTGGCAAAAGAGGTCCACATGGCAGAACCACTAAAATACTCAATTTTTCAGTTTTACAATTTTAATTTTTAAAATATTTTAAATCTATATCTTGCAAAGAGTCACATGACATCACCTTAAAAATTAAATTTTTTGATTTCAAAAATTAAAATTTAAAATTTATTTAAATCTGTATTTAATATTTTTTTAAAGAAGCTTAAGAATTAAGATTCAACTGAATATAAGTCCATTTAAAAAAAAATAGACATGACAGATTATATATAAAACATGTCAATTAATTACTTAAAAAATATCTACTTTTAAACTCTGTAAATTGAAAAATAAATATAGAAACCTATTGATAATAGACAATCTCATCCACATTATTTCCTAAAGAAAAGGGACGTGGGAAATAATAATTGAAATCTAAAAGCTAAAAAAATAATATTAAATAATTAAATAAAGTGATCTTAAAATTCGAAATGAAAAATTAAAAAAAAAACACTTGTAACGATCCGTTAGGTCATTTTGAGCACTTGAACTCTTTCCTTCATAAAGACCCTTCTCGTAAATTCGTAATGAAAATCTTGGACTATTTGTTTAACTATGATTATTCAATTGACGGGTATTTATTAAATAATTAAATTTTAGTTAGTTTTAATGGGTCAAATTCATAATACCTTATGCCACTTGACCCATATCTTAAAATAAATTAATGGAGCTTTTATATGCAAATTGTTGATTGTTATATGAGTAATGTGCATTAACGTAGTGGGTAGAAGAAGTATAGATATGGTGATAGCGTTTGCTGGTTGAAATTTTAAGTTGGAAAAAGAAGAAGAAAAAAAAAAGATTAAATGAAGGGTGATTTCAATAAGAGAGAAATTATTGCATTGGAAGGCATATATGCATGATAGATGATGATTGAAATTTAGAATTTAAAAAGGTAAGCACTGATTTGTTTTTTTTGGTTCCTGGACGTTGTTGCCACTGGTTTCGTACCAGGTGGCTTTACTATTGAATATTATTATTTTGTTATTACACTATAAATTAAGTTTGACATATTAGTATATAAAATTTAATATTAGGTATATTGTATTATATGAATACCATTAGATTTATGATATTTGGAGGGATTGAGACTTAATTCTAGGCTTAAAATTTAGGAATATGAGACTTGATTTATTAGTTGGCATCAAGATTTAGGAACTTATTATAGATTTGGGTGAGTTTTTGGGTCTAGGCTAGACCTATAGTGATATGGGTGTCTACAGACTTGTTTACTTACGAATAATGACTATTTGATAGATTGGGAACATTCTGAAGCTTTACGAATGGGAAAGGCAAAATTTTGAGGATTTGTGGCACGTGTTCGGCGTTCAAGGTATATTAAGACTTTCAGACTTCGTTGAAGAATATTTTCCTAATTAAATATTAAAAAACGGAATAGACAATGGGTAAGGGCGAAAGATGGGGGTCTCGTACCAATGGTGTGACGGGCATTGGTACGAGTACCGGTGTTATAAAGGGAAAGTTTATTACTATAGAATGACGGATTGTAATCCGAGAATGCCAAAGCATATGGGCATTAGCCGATGTGTTATGACTTGATTTCTTTTGTGTGATCATGTTTCTTATTTGAACCCTTATATTTGTGATAGTTGAGGTGATTATATATCATACCGATATTTGATTGATTGAGATGTATCATCATCCCCTTTTATTGAAAGCATATTGTGCACATGCAGTGACATGAGATTGAGTATAAGTTGGGCACGTGGAGATCGTCTGTGCTGGGGATTGTGAGATGTTATGATTATAAGTTGGGCACGTGGGGATTGATTGATTTTATGATAGTGCATTGAGATCGTCCGCACAGACACGGGGAGATCGTCCGTGTCGGTATATGGACCTCGCGAGTCTCCCATGGATCAAAAACTCTCGATGTATTTCTGAGAAGTATCGTGTATATACGGTTGAGAGAGTACATGGCATCTGAGGCATATTATTTCATGGTGTCACATTGCATTGCATCTCATTACATATTTCATTCTTGTTTATTATGTGCTTTATTGGTGGTTGGACCGTACGTGACATTTGATTATCCCTATTTGATGAAACTTGAGACTTGTATAAGTAAAAGGATGATTTTCTTATATGTACTCCTGTCACTACTTCTTCGTTGTCGGTCTATGAGATATACTGAGTACACATGGTTTCGTACTCATACTACATTTGTTGCACTTTTTGTGGTGCAGATTTGATTCCGAGTACGAGCACATCTCGTGGAGCTTTTTGAGTTCCATCTTGGTGTATCTTGGAGTTGTGGTGAGCTGCTTGGTTGTTTCGTGGCCCACACCTCCCTCTATCTTTTATTTATTCTGTTGTTTTGGTATTCAGACGGGATACGTCTTACATTTAGACTTGTCATTTTAGTTTCAGACTTGCACCATATTTTAGAAGCTCTTGTACTTATGACACCAAAATTTTGGGTGGTATTTTAGGTTTTCCGCATTTCATACTTATGAAAGACTTAGTATTTGAAGTATTCTACTTGTTGTTATCTTTTCACCTTAATTATTTAGTTAAATTGGTAAAACTAGTGGATTGACTTACCTATCGATTGGGAACATAGATGCCATCACGACATGTATATTTTGGATCGTGACTACACTGAACAATTAAAAACTGAAACTGCATGATCTATTTTGTCTTCTTTATTGCTATCTAACTTTTAAAATTTTTAAAATTTAATTATTATAACTGTTCATTACAGTTTTAGAATTTAACATTTCACTTTAAAAATATATTATATAAATAAATAAACACATTCATAGAGAATATTAAAAAAACTCACGAATCACTTTTCATCACTTCTTTTCATATTTTGGTATTAAAAAACTCACGAATCAATCTTCATCACTTCTTTTCTTATTTTGGCATCTTTAGGATTTTAACCGAAGAAAATAAGCACACAACTCCTACAATTTTTAACGCAACAAAGAAACAGTAGAAAGATAGGTAGGTATGAAATTCATCATAGGCCAAATTTTGGATCCATTTGATATGTGCTACGGAAAAAGATTTTGTGCTTAAAGTGTATCCACAAGTATTAGGTATGTATTAAAGTTTTTCTTAATTTT
The DNA here is from genome assembly GCA_018342035.1 of Solanum appendiculatum. Taxonomy (NCBI): domain Eukaryota; kingdom Viridiplantae; phylum Streptophyta; class Magnoliopsida; order Solanales; family Solanaceae; genus Solanum; species Solanum appendiculatum. The sequence continues at coordinate 14,153 of JAGDQO010001406.1, read as the reverse complement.
CAGTTCTTTTTTAATCTGTAACCATCTTTATAAAAAATTCAATAAAACCTACAAATTTTTATATATAAATTTTCAGTTCTTTTGTGTTTTGTTTTTTGACGAATTTTTTGGTTTTGCTTTTGTTTATATGAATAATGAAAGAGATGCCGTGGTTAATATTCCTTTATTTTTTATTTCTTTCTTTTGATACTAAAGAAAATAAAATGGATGAGAGAAACTACAAAGTTGATTGCAGTTTATACGATTATGAGATAAAATGGATGAGACAAACTATAAAAATTTTGCTTGCATTTTTCTATTATTTTAATAACTAGTATTCGTACTCGCGCGTTGCGCAGATATTTTTAAATGTCATAATTGTTAAATTAAAAAGTAATTTATGAAATTTATTTACTTGTTAATATATTTTTTAAATAGATAAAATTTATTTACTTGTTAATATATTGTTTAAATTGTTATAATAATACATTATTACTATTTATATGATCATATTAACTCAATGATTTAGTATATAACTTTACTTGTTATAATATTATTCTAATAGTTATGATCCGCTATAGTTTTAGGTTACGATATATTTATGTTAAGCTATTAAAAAGGTTTTTTTTTTCTTATAGAAAAATCAAATTTCAACTCTCCACATGAAATATATAATACTATAAAAAGTAAAACAAATTTAAATGTTTTATATATGTATAATTCAAAACCACAAATTTCAAAAATATTATTTACTGATTTAGGTTCGAGTCAAATTATTAATGGAAAAAGTTATTAAATTTTAATGATTAATTATTATTTAATATTTAATACAAACATGAAATATAAAAAAAATTACATAATTAATAAATGCATTTCATATTTATTATTGAAATTAATTAAACACACATAGTGTAGCAATTCCCTGATTTTACATATAAGTAATTTTTTTTTTTATTAAGTTACATTTTATTTATGCACTTTAAATAACCAAACAAACTAAATACAGTAAACAAAAGAAACAAAAAAGTTTTATATAACATTGTAATTTATTTTTACAATAAAAAAAAGTCAAGTGGTCCTCGTTATAATGTTTGAATATATTTATTTTTAAAAAAAATATACATCATATATAAAAAAAATTGTATTTTTGCAACCTTTTTTTATTTTTATTTTAAAATTTTAAATTATCTTTGTTGATTCAATGATAAATTTTATTTTATTTTATAGTAATTCTTTTTTCCTCTCCTATTAGATATATAATAGAATATAATAATAGATATTCTCCCCCTTATAATAAAGATGGATAGTTGAAAATATTTAAAATAAATAAATTTTGAATTTTAATTTAATTCTTTTCAAAATTAATATATTTATCTAAGAATATGTACTATTCATATCCATAATTGAATAACCCACTTATATGTTGTACATTTTAATTTCTTGAACCTTTAGCTTTTAAAAGAAATATCTATTTTTATTTTTGTAAGTATTTAAGATTAAAAAAATATTATTAGTTTTTCGTGTTTATTATTTTGAGTGGAGATAAATGGATTATTATGTGCCTATGATTTAGGAGAAGAGATTCTAGACTTCTAGGAGTATTTAATTTTTTTTCTGAAAAGGTAGTATTATTAAACAATTACTTCAATTTTTGAAATTCATTATAAAATTACTGCACACAAATTTGAAACTGATCTCAATAATTTTAAAAATTAATTGAAGTAATAATTGGAGATAAATTAATTAATTTAATCATTATAGGAGACAAAATTTAATCTTGTAGTTGCTATTAACAAGGGGTAAAAATCGTGATTTACTCTATTGTAGTAACCATATTTAGTGAGTATACAAATAAATTTTACATTATTATTATTTTTACTTAATAGAATTTTGTTTATTTTATTAATTTTTTGTTTATCTATTTTTAGAGTTTGTGAATAAGTGGAAATATAATGGGAAGTTTTAAAACTGCCTATTAATTTTAGAAAAAGAAATAAATATGGTAATATTTAGTTAGTTACTCAATTTTTTATTCACATTTTATTTAAATTAAAAGTTTGAAGTTTTTAAATTTTTAGTTTTAAAACAGATCATTAAAATTTTTTATCTTTATATAAACTTTAAAATTTTAAAAGTGGTTATATCACGTCAATTTTAAATAATTAAAATGGTGATACAACATTAGTTTTAAGTAATTCTTTTTAATTTTTAAAATTTTAGTTTCAAATTTAATATGATTAGAAATAATTAATAATTTGAGTTAATAATAATTACGGTTTCTTTTGTGGTGTTGACACGTAGAGCTTTCACCTCTCCTATATTTATATTTATATTTATTATTTATAGTAAACGTACGTACTTGTGCGTTGCACATATATTTTAAAATATAATAATTTTTTAATTTTAAAATAACTAATATAATTCTTATGAATTATTATTGAGTAACAAAGAAGTTAGAGCTCTATTACAAGTAAAATTTCATTTAAATTCGAATTCAAATATTATATCATTTTTGCTAAAAGGAATATCTTTGTATTATTCTCCCTTATCCTTCATTTTTTAAATACTGTGATATTTTTCATATAAGCCATTTATTTTAGAAATTGAAAGAAATATTTGACAATAAGATATTTTAATTTTCCCCCCTCAACTTATCATAAATAAGTTTATTTTGATCCTTATTTTACGTTATTACTTTATTCATCATTTAGTGTTCTTTTTAATGCTAACTAAATATATTATAATTCTTCATTTCAGAAATGAAAAATCCTATGAGATGGTTAAAATGCAAAGTAGAGTGTTGTGTTTGGATATCTTCAAATGGACAAAATGAAAATCAGTCACGATCCAAAATTCACATGTTGTGATGGCACCTATTTTTCCAATCGATAGGTAAGCCAACCCACTAGATTTACCAATTTAATTAAATAATTAAGGTGAAAATATAAGCGACAAGTAAAATGTCTCAAACACTAAGTCTTGCATAAGTATTAACTGCAGAAAAGCTAAAAACCACCCAAAAATTTGGTGTCATAAATACAAGAGCTTCAAAAATACGGTGCAAGTCTGAAACTAAAATAACAAGTCTAAACATAAGAAATATCATGTCTGAATACTAAAACAACAGAATAAGTAATAAGATAGAGAGAGGTGTGGGCCACATAATAGCCAAGCGGCTCACCACAACATCTAAGATACTCCAAGCTCGGACTCAAAAATCTCCACGGGATGCACTCGTTTTCAAAATCGGATCTGCACCACAAAGGAGTGCAACAAGTGTAGTATGAGTACGAAATCACGTGTACCCAGTATATCTCATAGATCGACAACGAAAAAGTAGTGACAGGAGTTCATATAAGAAAATCATATTTTTACTTTTACAAGGCTACGTTATACTGATCAAACTAGTTTCACCAAATAGGGATAATCAATTATCACGAAATGTCCAATCACCAATAAAACACATAATCAACAAGAATGAGGATGTAATGAGATGCAATGCAATGCGACACTATGAAATGATATGCCTCAGATGCCAAGTACTCTCTCAATCGTATATACATAATACTCCTCGGAAATACATCGAGAGTTCATGACCCATGGGGGACTCGCGAGGTCCATATACCGACACAGACGATCTCCACGTGTCTGTGCGGACGATCTCAATGCACTATTATAAAATCAAACAATTTCCGCACGGACGATCTCCACGTGCCCAAATTATAATCATAACATCTCAAAATCCCCAGTACGGACGTTCTCCACGTGCCCAACTTATACTCAATCTCATGTCAATGCATGTGTACAATATGATTTCAATAAAAGGGGATGATGATGCATCTCAATCAATCAAATATCGATATGATATATAATCACCTCAATTATCACAAATATATGGGTTCAATAAAGAAACACAATCATGCAAAGGAATCAAGTCAATAATACATCAGCTAATGCCCATATGCTTTGGCATTCTTGGATCACAATCCGTCATTCTATAGTAATAAACTTTCCCTTTATAACACCGGTACTCGTATCAATGCCCGTCACACCATTGGTACGAGACCCCCATCTTTCGCCCTTACCCATTGTCTATTCCATTTTTAATCTTTAATTAGAAAACGTCCTTCAACGAAATCTGAAAGTCTTAACATACCTTGAATGTCGAAACACATATCACGAATCCTCAAGATTTTGTCTTTCCCTTTCGTAAAGCTTCAGAATGTTCCCAATCTATCAAATATGTAATATACGTAAGTAAGAGAGTCCATAGACACCCATGTTACTATAGGTCTAGCCTAGATCCAAAACTCACTCTAATCTATAATTAAATTCATAAATCTTGGTGCCAACTAAATACGTCAAGTCTCATATTCCTAAATTTTAAGCCTTTGATTAAGTCTCAAATTACCAAAATATCATAAATCTAATGATATTCATATAATACAATATAACCAAGATTTGATTACCTATGCCCTGTATATTAAAACTTCAACGACAAAGTAATACCTATAAGAAAAACTCCAAAATTTTAAATCACTAGTTATATAACATGTACCCTAACAACGAGAAAAACAATAATAATAAACAAGCGAAAATACACAAAATTCCATTATGTAGGAATCCTTATTTTGCTAGTGACTAGCCCATCACCCACTCCTTTTATCCTAATCAATATATTATCATTTTTTTGAAGTATTTAAGCCTTAAATTCCCAATACCCATGCAGTATTACATTACCATTTCAAGGGATCGCTATAAAATTTATGCCTTAAATCTTATCAAGAAATAAGGTTCATTAACTGAGTCAATGTTTGGATAGTTTGAGTTGTCAGATGACGAGTTACTGATGTATATATAAAAAAATTTATTCGCACTCTATCAAATAATAGTATAGAAAGATGTCAAACCCACAAAGATTGATTTATCTATTCTACAGACGTTTTTTGTTTTAATCACTATTTGAGAAAATCAGAATTAGTTGAATGGTGAATTAATTAATTACTAATAAAAACAGAAAAGTAGAGAAAATGTTTTTGTTTTTCACAATATGTTAAAAGGTGTTGGGAACTTGACTTCACTCAATATTTTTATATAAAGTGAATATTTTGTTCCTTAATTTAAATTTCTCATATAATAATAAATACTTCTTACGATTGTATTTATATTTAATTACTAAAACTGACATTTAAATGCACTCCTCTCGGTTGTACAATTTAATTGTCAAAATAGTAATATTTAAGAACTAAAAATTTTATACTTGAACTTAAAGCATCCTTTTTTTTTTATATAGTCCCTTTCGGTTACCTTACTTGTTATAATTAATTATTACACTATTCACCTCTCTCGATTACAAATAAGTGTAAATTTAATTATAACATAACATAGATAGATGTTACTAAAACATTAACAATCGACCAATACTTCAATAATTGCTATTACTTCTTCCGCCTCTCTCGATTACAAAATTAGTAATAAGATAATATGTAGTAAACAATAGATAGTTGCTAATAAAATAACATCATACTATGAAGCAGATAAAAATTAATTATATCGCCTAAGATCAAGTACAAGAAATTTCAGAGCAATATTTACTTTTATATAGAAATATCAAGATCCATCATTTTTCCCAACACACAAGAAAATTACTTCATAATAAAATTGGTACTACTGGGAAAAATATTCTTCTCCATTAAATAAGAAAATAGAAGAAATATTCCAGATGAATAATTCCACTATTTAATTAAAAGCAGGAACTAGAATAATTTCTAACACCAAAATAACAGAAAATATAGTAGATGAAGAACTTAAAAGTATTCCAAGTATTCTCCCCCCGAAAAAGAAATGAAAGCCTCTATTTAAAGAGGAAGTAAGTCCTTCACAACTGATTGGTTGTTACCACTTTTTGGTTTCAGTAATTAAATTTCCTTTCTTTTCCTTTTTCCATTACAACTATGGGTCCCTCAAAACAAAAAAAGCTTTCTTGCATCTTCTTTTATTTATTTCTTCTTTAATTTTTTTCTTTTAGCTTGTGGGCCCCGAGCAGAGAGATTTGTCCGACTCTATTCCATATTTGTAATAACTCCTTGTACCAATGTTAAATAATTTTTTAATATCTTTATTTGTGGTGGATCTTTTCTTGTAAATCGGTACTTGTAATTCTTTTGCCACATATCTCCTTGGTTGATGTTTTCTTAGCAAATTGTGGCATTCTCAGCAAAGAAAATAGAAATATTACTTATTAAAGTTAAAAAAAACTTAGTTTATAAAAGATATTTTTCTCTTATCAAATTCCCCCATACTTAATTATTTCCTTGTCCTCAAGTAAAGAGAATTGATAATTGTAATGGCTAAAATAGTTTTAAAATAAAATCATCACAACTTTTGGAGAGAAAAATCAACTAAGAAGGCTCACGAGTTTGACAAATTATAGCCGTACTCATATTCACTAATTGAGAATTCAAATAGCAATATTTTCTAATCTCATATGTGCCTCACCAAATGAAGAGAGATGCCCATGTATCACACAATATATCGATAAAACAAAAAGTGACATGCGTAGAGAAAATTCACTCACTCTCAACAAAGAAGTACCTCATGTTACCGAAAATATCCATAAGCTTGACTATTATGTGGTTCTCCACTAATGTAGGAATCTTTTGAGTTGAGATCATGTAGGGCTTTTTTATAAGGCTGTAATATTGGCTTAGGGATGGGTAGGATATATATATATGGATAATAGTGACTCAAATTTCCTTTAGGCACTATATTTTTTTTTCCACAAATTTCTCGTTGGCATTTTTTATGGAGTTGCACAAATCTTATCTCTCTCTCTGTTTGTTTGTTTTTTTTTTTTTTTTTTTTTTTTTTTTTTTTTTTTTTTTTTTCAACAACTTTTTGTTTTTCTTATAGTCTACACATCGTTAGATCAAAGAGCTATTTTTCACTATTTATACTTAATGTTTTGCATTTAAATCAATACTGAAAGTGCCTTAAAGGAAATAGGGTGAACATATAACAATAAAATGGTTAAGGGTTAAAGATGGACAATCAATAGATAAGGGATAATTCATTTAGGTCCAAAGGGTGATAGGTAGCGCTAAAATTCAACAAGGTAGGTTTATTTAGGCAACAGTTTAACAAGAAAGGCCTACTTTCATTTCTCAACTCAAAATCTACCTAGAATTTCGCCTCGAACCACATTCAAGGCAAGTTCTATATTTTTAAATAAGCATGAGAACTCGGTAATATATACTAACCGCACCATGCACTTGGGACTAGTGAATACCATAATTTCAGTTACCAATAAGCAAGTATGAGTTAGGAAAGATAGTCATACAAGCCAAGAATCATACCGAATTAAATCGATCTTTCTCAAGTCTTCGTGATTTAAAATCAAACCAAATTTAGCCAATTTATTTTAAAATAATAATAACTAAAAAGATCCTAAAAAGTGTTCGATTCAAAATATTACGACCATGGCAAAGAATCGAACCAAGAAATCCATGAAAGTACAAAAAATAAGTTGTCTTAATAAATAACTTAATATTTTCTATTATATATTTATTTTTAAGTAAAATTTTGTTTTTGAAATATAGGTTGCCATAATATATATGTGTATATATATGTGTGTATATATATATATATATATAAACACGTATATAGTAATATTATATTCTTCCACCTCCATACTTAAATGATGTCATGATGTCCCCATGACATAGAATTTTTAGAAGTAAATGGAGATAAAAGGACTTCTCTGATTCATTTCTCTAGCGCTTGTGATAATTCGAAGGTTGCACAGGACCTCTTCAACCTATCTCATATGTGAGCTTGCTTGTATTATCTTTCTAACTTGCTTTCTGACTAGATATTTTTGTCATCTTATCAAAGTAGTTTGAAGAAAAAAAAATGATCTTCTCACTATTGTTCCATTTATTTGTCGAATATTTATTTTTTTTACAAATATATATTGTAGCAACCTGGACATTATAGTTATTTAAGAAAAAGATAAGTACATGTTTACAGTTATCATTTTCTCTACGTAAATTTCTGCGATATATGAGTAGAATGATTCAATATGGCATTTGCAGAAATAAATTAAGTCCATAAGAGATGGTTTCAAGTTCAAAATGGGAGATTAGGAGATTTAATTATTGGTTAAAACTACTAGTTAATTGCGAGCTCCTTAACGCAAACTCATCTAGCAACAAGGGATGGCCTCCTGAAATGAAGAGTGACTATGGAGGTTAAATGTGTGTTATGTCAATCAAGAGGATGAAAGCATTGTGCATCACTTTTTCTTATGCCCATTCTTGCTACGATCTGGGAACATATGCTTATGTGGATGAGAATAAAAACGAGAGTATGTGTCTAGAAAGATGAACTCACATGGGTTATATAACATGAGAAAGGGAAATTTGCTATCGTTGCGCTCTAAAGAGTGGTCCTGGCGAGTTGTAGTTATCACGTATGTATTGAAATTATCCTAAAGATAATTCAGGAAAAGTTGAACATCTGTGATGGAGTTCTAGGATTGATAACATTGGAGGTGTGCAATTGATGATATAGTCAATCAAAGATCTCTAGACGACTTCAAGATTCAAGTCCCTCGGATTGGGGTCTTGTATCTTATTTTTGCGATATTCTTTAGTTTTTTTTTCCGTATTTGAATTGTAAGCATTTTCCTCAAGTACTACAAAAGTTTAGTTATTTTAAAAAGAAAATTCAAGAAAACCAACAACAATTGTTCAAACATAGTAACATAATATGCATCAATATACTAATATATGCATCAGTAATATAGTAACTTGTAGCTTATATGGATTCTATATGGAAGGAGCAGCTAAAACGAATATCAAAACACACAATCTTTTCCTCTACTCCTTCATTTGTGTGTGTATATATACACACACACATTTTAACAAAAACTAATTTTTTCACACTTAAGATTTAAGATTATATAAGGGACACCAGCTAGAGTTGTCAAAATGGGCTTGGCTCGTTAGGCCAGCCCAACCCAACCCTTGAGTTAAGTGGGGTTGGGCTTAGTTTTTTCAGCTCATTTAGGAACGAGGCTTTTTGGCCCAGCCTCATTTGGCTCGCTAGCCTCGTAGGCCCAACCCGCGAGCCTCAGAGGCCAGCCCGTGGGTTATGGATTTTAAAAATATTCAACATCTATATATATATATATATATATTATGGAAGTTATTATAACTATGAATTTTTTACCTCTTCTACTTTTATTTTTATGCCTAATTTTTCATTTCTCCTTTGTTGTCTTATTTATGAAAAAGTGATCATGTAATATTTTTTGCTTGGATGAATCTTATGAATGTTGTATCTTGGCTATTATGTTGTTTTGTAAGTATTCAATGAAGTGTGTGTAATTCATGAATGAATTTTTGTATGTATTAATGTCGTGTTCATCAGAAATCAACGTTTGATACTCTTTCTAAGAGGTCAATATTGTCTATTTTTTGGTTGAAGGGCCAATCCATCCCAACCCGTGGCCCGCTTAGGGCTGGGTTGGGCTGCTATTTTATAGGCCTTTTAATTAAAAGGATCAGTCCGTCCTAACCCATTTAACTCTCTAGCCCGTTAGGGTTGGATTGGGTTGGGCCAGCCCATTTTGACAGCTCTAACACCGGCAAAAAGATAATTGTTACCTCCCCCACACTTAATCTCACATTGTCCCTGAATGTAAGATTCAAGTTGGAGGGTTTGTGGATTTCATTCTCTGTTTGTACTGCAGCTGGCAACATTTTCACTACCAGCACCTGCTTCCAACATCCCGACAAGCTCTTCTAAATTCATGCCGATATCGGCATATTCTTGATTAATAACTCCCGGCACAAATGGATGATTGACTTGAATGCCCAGATGTGGTGCATTTTCAGCTACGATTCTGCCGTGTAGAGTGTGATTTCCCTGTAGTGGTGGCTGAAAATTCATATGTCCTGCAGGAAAGTTGAAATCCATATTCTGAAAAGCAAATGGAGGAATTTGCAGGGACATTAGTTAGTTGCAATATAACGATCACAATGTTTATTATATTCTCAAAGTTATATAGCACCGCGGTAGTATGTGAAAGATGCTCTGTTTGTATCGCTCGCAGTGCTGCGAGCTCGTCCCTCGATTGTTGTTGTTGGTTGTAAATAGTTTCCATTCATTCCTCTAACCTTTCAAAGTATGCAGCGTATTCTTCCCTGCCTGGTAGTCGTCTTCCTGCCACATTATTTGGTCCAACACATGGACCCAGAGCACGCAAAGTCGGCATTCCAATATTTGATGGTAGAACAAAACCAAAGTCCGGAGCTGGTGGGTTTCCGAATACATTGATCAACTGGGTAATAGTAGAGCCGAAATATAAGGATTTCACATGTTTCTTTGTTCAACAACGCTTCATAGTTTCGCATATAATTCTACCAACGTTGATAGGATAGTGCTTCATGATTGCATACAACCAGCGAGCCCTCCTTGGGCGAATTTCATAGGTGTTTCTGTTTTGTTCTAACCTGGAACTCAAAAATAGCATCCATACCTTGGCCATTAAACTGAGATTTCTAGTAGGAAACCAATCTCTTTGTCCATGTGAATCAATATGCCAGTCAATTTCGAGCGGGCACAGATCAGGACCAATCTCGTCCCATGTTGGATTGCGAAGTAAAGCGTGCAACTGTGGCGTCTCATACAACCTATTGATAACACATGGAGCAAAGAAAATGGTATGACCCCTAACAGTGGAAGTGTTAGTGATGATATCCATGTTAGCGTAAAATTCTCGAACAAGCATTAACACTACAGGTCCGGGATTTTGAACAAACTTATTCCAACGAAGTGGTTCAATTGATGCAAGAACATGTCGAATTTGTTCACCATCTGCTTCCGTAAGTTCGAGTCCACGTTCTTCAATGATATGACGAACCATTGACTCCTTCTCTCATTCATTAGCATCATAAGAAATGAACCTATTCTTGTCATACTTATTCAAAAGTCTAGAGCATTGTGGTGCCATTTTTAGAATAGAAGCAGGGGATCCCTCTTTTTTTATTTATTTTTTGGTTTCTGGTTAAAGTTAATCATAGAGACTATCTTATATAGAAAAAGAAAAGAAGAAGAAGAAGGTATGTCGGTATTTTAACTATTGAAATAGTAAAACCTAATGAAGATGGTTAGTATTTGTAGTGTACACGTAGATAACTATAACTAGTACTTACTAAAGGTTATCTTAAAAGCAAAACCTTAACAGGTAAGTTATTCACTATTCTTTTTTTTTCTTCTTTTACGGAAGGTTTAGTTAGTTTATATTATTTTATTTCTTATGTATAGTAAGAAGGAAAACATGTTTTCTCTCTCTCTAACCTCCACATAGATATGTATCAGTAGATATTTATTAAAGTTTTCTTAATTGACTTATAGAGGTAAAAATCAAATAAAATAAAATATATTAACGTGTATAAAATTACCAAAGGTAGAAATAGTTCATAGTACTACCTATTGCTACGGATATTAGAGAGGGAGGAGAAAATAAATAGTTCTGAGTTTAACGTCGTCAGCTCGACTTATTTGTATTCTTTTTTTTTTTAGGTAAAAAGGATTGTCGAAGACTGTTTGTCAAATATTCTGGTAACATAAGGCTTTAAACGATGACTGTTTACCTTGAATTTTTCACCACCCTCTATATGTTGTATTTCGACGGCACCATAAGGGGTTACTTCTGTTACGATGTATGGTCCTGTCCATCGCGATTTGAATTTTTCTGGAAATAGTCTTAATCGGCTATTGTATAATAGAACACTCTCTCCAATTTTAAATTCCTTATGCCGGATGAGATTATCATGCCATCTTTTTGTCTTTTCTTTGTACAATTTAGCATTTTCATATGCTTCGAGTCTGAATTCCTCCAACTCATCAAGTTGTAATAAACGATTCTTACCTGCATCTGACAAATTTAGATTTAATAGTTTTATAGCTCAATATGCTTTATGTTCTAATTCCACAGGTAAATGACAAGATTTTCCAAATACGAGTCTATAAGGAGATGTGCCTATAGGTGTTTTAAAAGCAGTCCTGTATGCCCATAAAGCATCATCTAGCTTTAGAGATCAATCTTTTCGAGAGGAGCCAATAGTTTTTTCTAAAATTCTTTTTAATTCTCTATTGGACACTTCTACTTGTCCGCTTGTTTGAGCATGATATGGAGTCCCCGTTTTATGGGTTACTCCATATCGTGATAACAAATTAGCAAATTATTTGTTTACAAAATGAGTTCCTTGGTCACTTATGATAACTCGTGGAGTTCCAAATCTGCAGAATATATTTTTTTTTAGAAAAGCACAAACAACACGAGCATCATTTTGTCTAGTCGCCATTGCCTCTACCCATTTTGAAACATAGTCAACTGCAACTAAAATATATTCACAACCATTAGAAGGAGGAAAAGGACCCATAAAATCAATGCCCCAAACATCAAATATTTCACATACGAGAATAGAGTTAAGAGGCATCTCATTCCTTTTTGAAATGTTACCACTCTTCTGACAGCTATCACAAGTAGCAACATATTGTCGTGCATCTTTGAATAGAGAGGGCCAGAAAAATCCAGCTTCTAGCACTTTGGACGCTGTTCTTCTTCCTCCATAATGACCTCCCACAGCTCCAACATGACAGCGACTCCGGATATTGTTTGTTTCTATGTCTGGCACACATCGCCTTATCATGCCATTTGCGCAAAATTTAAATAAGGGTCTTCCCAAAAATAATATCTTATATCCTTTTTTAGCTTTTTTCATTGTTCCTACGAAAAGTCTTTTGGGATCCATCCTCTAACTAAAAAATTGGCTATATCGGCAAACCAAAGTGGTTGGTTTATATCTGTTATGATAGTATATATATGCTCATCGAGGAATTCCTCTTTGATATCTAATGTTTCAATAGGAGGATTTTTCAAACGTGACATATGATCAGCTACCTGATTTTCTGAGCCTTTTTTATCCTTAATTTCAAGATAAAATTCTTGCAAAAGAAGTATCCATCTTAGAAATCTAGGTCTAGTATCCTCCTTTGCTAAGGGATACTTTAAGGCCGCATGATCAGTAAATATAGTTACTTTAGTTCCTATTAGATAAAGACGAAATTTATCAAATGCAAATACTACTACCAATAATTCTTTCTCAGTCGTAGCATAATTCTTTTGAGCTTCATTGAGAGTTCTACTGGTATAGTAAATTGGTCTAAAGATTTTCTCGTTTTTGTCTCAATATAGCTCCAATTGTTGTATCACTTGCATAACACATAATTTCGAAAGGTTGATTCCAATCAGGGGAAACAACTATTGGAGAGTTAGACAATTGTTCTTTGAGTATATCAAATGCTTTCCTACAATCATCTGAAAATTCAAACTTCACATCTTTCATTAGTAGGTTAGTTAATGGTTTCGAGATTTTTGAGAAATCTTTTGTGAATCGTCTGTAGAATCCTGCATGTCCAAAAAATTTCGAATGCCTTTAACAGTGTTAGGGGCATGCAATCTTGCTATAAGATCAATTTTTGCCTTATCGACTTCTATTCTTTTGGTTGTGATTTTATGTCCTAAAATAATTCCCTCTGTTACCATAAAGTGACATTTTCCCAGTTAAGAACTAGATTTGTCTCTTCACATCTTTTAAGTACCAAAGTTAAATGATAAAGACAATCGTCAAATATTTTACCAAAAAGTGTGAAATCATCCATGAAGATTTCAAGGAATTGTTCAGTCATATCTGAGAAAGTAGCTGACATACAACGTTGAAATGTAGCTGGAGCATTGCATAATCCAAATTACATTCTTCGGTAAGCATACGTACCTTGGGGACATGCGAAAGTAGTTTTATCCTGATCTTTAGGAGCAATTGATATTTGACTGTATCCAGAATATCCATCAAGAAAACAATAAAAATCATGGCCTGCAACTCTTTCAAGCATTTGGTCTATAAAAGGCAAAGGAAAATGGTCTCTTCTTGTGGCATTATTGAGTCGTCTATAATCGATACAAACTCTCCATCCTGTTACAGTCCTAGTAGGAATGAGTTCACTATTTTCATTTTTTTTTTTTACTGTTAGGCCTCCTTTCTTAGGTACTACCTGCACAGGGCTTACCCATGGACTGTCAAATATCGGATAAATAATACCTG